>CM057006.1:9384954-10017454 GCA_029891345.1 Dryococelus australis | reverse complement strand
TTGGTTCACGTTGTTTATATGCAGGCGAATGCAGTTTTCGGGAGTTTATAGAATGGCATGTCAGCCGTCTTGAGTTTAATGCATATTCGCTTTCTTTTTGTTACTTGCATGTTAGCGGTAGTCCCTAGGTGATGCGAAGTATATTCTCATTGCCTTTGCAGATCTTGTTAGTTGGCCTTTCGTATGTAGTTAGGAATTGGAAAGAAATCGCTTGTTGGTGTTATTTTGGACATTTTTTGCGTAGTGTATGATGCACTTTTATTTACATGTATGATAAATCGCATGTAAATCAGTCAGTATTACAAAAAAAAATGTGTCGAATCATCATCAGTCTGCTTATGAAAAATTCTTTTCATCTTTATTGAACCTGTATTGTAACTCACGAGTTTTGCTGAATTTATAGATTTTTTTTTTTTTTTTTTGTTAATATAAAGCTGAGTGCCCTCCAAAGTGGCGCATTGTCCCTTTGGTGTAATATTCTAAAGTTTTGTTTGCACGAGGCGGAGAAATATCCTGAAAGTAGAACTTAAGCAGGGCTTCAGTAAATTTGGCAGTAACCATGAATTGACTAGCTATAAAGAAAAATATGTTATAATGCTTAACCAAAATGTCAACTTAATGTACGTGTTGTATTATGTTTACGGGAATGTATCGTTCTGGTTGGTGGTTTTGTATGGACGGCATGCAACAACCGTATTATAAATATTGCATTTAGGATTAAATGCCCCTTAAATGAGAAATCGATGGTAATGAAATACCTTCTCAATGGACCAGTTTTAAAGATAACCATTCTAAACTAAAGTATTCTACGTGACAATTTTTAAGGAATACTCGCACGTTACAAATTATTGCAAAATGTTTAATATTTTTTCTAAAATTTAATATTACATTTATATATCGTTGTTATATATAATTACATAGCATTATTCTCTGTAGTCACATTGAATTTTTTTTTGTTTGAGACGGTTATCTTGAAAATTGATGCACTGAGAAGGGATTTCTTTAACATTGATTTTTTTTCCAAACTCCATAACTGCCGGCTTGGCAGGTAGGCAGGGACCTTAATATTGCATTGATCTTAACTAAGCATGTGATGCGGAGGCATTTTCTCTTCTGAGTTGCAACACTTGACCGTAGTAGCTGAAGGACATTATTGGAAAAAACGCTAACGTGGCTAGACATTTATCGCGTCTCAACTGTCCTACCCTCGCTCGCCAACCCGCCTACTGAGCCCAAGCAAGCACAAGGGCAGGAATCGACCGTCTACTGCAATGCAAACAAATGCTTATACTAGTTGGAAGTTGTCTCGGACAGGAAAATGAACTAGGGTGTTCTTTTGTCCAGGGGTGCAGGAACAGGGAGGTGCAGTATTAATTTGTTCCTTCCAAAATGTTTGGGTAGTACTTGTATAAGCGATTCACGGTAAGGTGAGCACATTTTAAGGCCCTGCCGAATTTTTCTTTTCATTAGATTTCTATCTTCCTGTCACTTTATAATATAAATATTTCTATCAAACTAATGAACACAATCTATACATTTCACCACTAATCAAGGTTAACGTTCGGAGTTACAATAAACTCTGTTTATTAGTGGTTAATGCCTGTTGAAAGAGTCTTATAAAGCGCTCACTTTACCGTGAACAGCCTATACCTCCTCTACGAAAAAACAAAAAAAGAATATTTTTACGCTACTTAGTATCTCAATAAATTTTCATCTATAGCAGTATTTGTTACAACAAAATAATACAGCGTACTGAAGCAGAAAATTGTTGGGTCATGTTAACAGATGTATGAGGCAGAAAAATTCCTAAACAACAAATTTCTGAATATTGCACTTAAAAACTCTTGCAGAGGCGAAAACGTCACAAACACGCTTTTTATATATGACCGAACATTCCCAAGGAATTTGTCTTGAAACTGATAAATACTGAAAATAATTTGCGGTATATTAGAAATAGACTTGCAAGTAAATAACTTTATTCTTTATGGTGTAGATGACGTTCAGAAGTTCCGTGAACTTCTTTTCAATCATCACATTCCATAAGCAAGATTTTTTTCTTTCGGTAGAATTTTTGTGCAGCCGGAGTTCGCACTTGTTTCAGCTCTGTTTGCTTAAGTGCTCTTTGTTAAGGCGCAGCACTGACCCCAGACCGAACACACACATGCTCATTTTATGCCTGATTAAAGCGAAGTGACCTCGACCACAACTCGTGACCCTGGCGTGACCTCGGGTCACTTCGTCTTGTGATCAGGCGTGCGTCGTGTTTGCGAGATTATGACTTTAACTATTTGATTATGATTCCAGCCCAGATACAGCACGCCAGCCTCCTCTCGCATGAAAATCATTCCATGTGACGTAATTACATCAAACACACGTCACGCATATTACAGTCCCCTTATACGACACAGTTCGTAAAATACAAATTCCACTCTAATACCAAATATCCTAAACAATAATGTTACTTATGTAACCTTTACAACCTTCAACCTAAAAACAATATTTTTTTACTACTCAAGCATTTTAATTATACGCAATCCGTGGTAAAGTGAGCACTAATATTCGCTAACTAATATTCGCTGAATGCCTTGTACTTTCGGCCAGCGGCAGGTATGGCGGCGATTTGCCCACAGAACGTCCCACAGCCCCACACATTCGGCGCGCTATGGAGCGTGTACTAGAGGAGGACATGTGCTGACGTATCACTTCCTCAAGCCTAACAGTGCGCATAGACCGAGGACGGCCAGCATTACGCACGTGTGTCTGCAACATAGCAAGCATAAGTCACCGTTTTGCTGAGGATTTTGTGTGTGTTTATATATATATATATATTCATATTCGTAAGCAGGTCCATATATATATATATATATATATATATATATATATATATATATATATATATATATATGTTACCACTCTGCAGAAACTAAACTAAAAACATAATCCTATACAAATACTCAAGGTTTCCGAAAACTGAAAACAGCTTTTGTAAAGGAATACTTATTGTGTCTCTCATCGGTAAATTAACGTAATGATGTGTAAAACAGAGATGGTTCTTGAACCAACTGAAAAAACAGAATGTCATCATTGTCTGTGGAGTGAGTGAGTGAAGAGATTTGGGCGACTGTTAACAGCGTTGTCTTCAGAGCCGATAAGGGTGATTGAATTCAGTATGGAGCGGCGCTGGAATGAAGGGACGGGGGAAACGGGAGATCCCCGAGAAAACCCGCCGACCAACGGCATCGTCCGGCACGATTCCCACTAGCGAAAATCCGATGACCCGGCCGGTGATTGAACCCGGTTCGCTTTGATGGGGGGTGAGCGTGCCAACCGCTCAGCCACCGTGCCCCCCCCCCCCCCCATCAACTCCTGTGGACGTGAATAAGCTGTGTTGCCGCCTCTTGTCTGCATCAGCATCTTGGCACACTCCTAACCAGTCTTCGGATAAGTGTTTGTGGAATTTGTTGCCATTCCTCTCGTAAGGCTTCCTCTAACTGGACAAGTGTTTGGAGAGGGTCTGTCGTGGGTCTTGGCACACCATAGGCGGCGAATTTGTCAATACATTGGTAACACTATCTCATACAGCACAGGCGTTCATACCGGTTACGACATTTTCTATTATTTTTGAGGAGTGTATAAACTGTTTCGAAATGTGTTAGCTGTGTTACAAAACTAATATCAGTTTGGATAACACTCGTACTCACTGCTCGTCACACCTTTCGTTTAATATTGCGTGGCCGAACGTATTTCCTCATGTCATAGCTTGCCTGGAGGTCGTGACGTCACTTCCGGCCGCTGTACGGGGCTGGTTTTCTAACTTATTTCCCTCTCATGCAGTAAGCTGCTGTAGATAAGAACGTACAGACTTGCAATTCTTATCAAATTAAGATCCTAGTAAGCCTTATTATATATATATATATAATATATTATATATATACACATACACACACACATATACAAGGACATTTTCCAATTTAGCTTGAATTTGGGGCGTGTGGGATGGAAGAGGGGAGTCATATTAAGGCTCGTTTTGGCACATTCACATTGCAATGGAGGATGTGTCTTCAAGGCCAGACTTTTATGAGTGGATTATGTATGCTAATTTACAAAACGTAATACGACTATGCAAGATTCGCAGATAATTTTGTGTGAAAATTTTATTAACTCGTTTAACAGAAAATTTTAAATAATGCCTTTCTCTAATGCCAAGCTTGCGAACTGTTAAAAGTCAATGAGCAATAACGAACCCCGTATAGAAGTAGGGAGGGGTCCGAGGGCCCACGTTATTTTCAAATTTCAAACGGGGGGCTGAATCTGCCTTTCTCATTATTGCAGGTCGCGAGTCGTGGGACGTATCTTTTACATCTGGTATTTCGCGCAGTTTCTAATAGTCTCGTTCTCGCCACCAGAGATGTCCAGTCCTGTTGCTGTTGTTGGAAGGTAAAAAGGAGAGGGAGGTGAGGTGCTTACGCTAATCTTAGCTTTTCAAAGCTCTGCTTAAGATCTTCGTGTATCGACATTATGTAAGGTAAAACAGCAGCTTTTGAAAATATGCGTTAATAATTTTATTTAATATTTAATACTTTGGCTTACAGAAATACCTTTATGACTTACATGACGATATTTACTTTAAAAAGAGGTGGGAGGATTAAACACACTATAGCAAACATGAAACGCACAGTAGGTGATGGAACGTGGAGTGGAGAAATGAACTTGGATGCCGTCACCAGAAAGTTTGAGACTCCCCCAGCACATACCATCATGAAACAAGTGCGTGCCTATGGTTGCTAGTATTTTCGTCGTCGGAGGGCGAGAGTGATCGAACGGCCAGGTGGGGGGGGGGAAGGGACAACTCCACAAGTAGGCCAAGTTCGCGCCAACCCGTTCCCCCCCACTGCCAGCTCGCGTGTGATAAGTGCGCGGCCGCTGCTGTTATCTGCGACACGCTTTTGTCTCGTCCCTGTGACCCACATAGCCTGCAAGGACGACCATATCGCCCCGCCAGTGCCCGCACGATGTGTTGACCATCAGTCAACTCCTGCTGTCGCGCGATACACTATTACCTCCTGGCATGAACTGACATGCCTGGACACTTGGCGGGGTGCCTCCCTGCTGGACAAAGGCACCCCGTGGACACGGTCGACCTCTAAAAGTAAGCAGCGATCCTCACACCCCTCATTCAACTTTAAACTTGCCGCCTGGTTGACGGAATTGTGCACGCCTGAGACCTAAAAGCTTGGGAGCGCTAGGGGCGACCGAGACATGCGCATCAACTCTTTCATCGCCTCTAAGCGCAAAGTACTGGACTGGCGCACCTCTATGAGACTTTCAGCGGCGACCCTACCTTTTTATGACGTTATTATAAAAAAATAAAAGTTTTTATGCATGTTCCTATTCCGTTTATAATGTTTTGTACCGGAATTTTCGTAGCTAAAAGTGACCGTGAAAACACCCGTTTTAGCCATTTTCACTATCACATAAACATACTTTAAAGGGAAATGGGGGAACTGAAAAACGTATAGAGACGCGTAGCGTATCTTAAAAGCTATTCGTAAATAGATCTCACTCAGACACGTTGGACGGGTTTTTAATAAAACGTTTTCTGCTGGATCTCTGCACACACCTACCCAGGTGACCACATTAAGGTTCCCGTCTAGCTGTCACGCGGGTTTAATTGTTAGTAGCTCTGTCCATTCTAATTATTGAAAAGCTATGGAATACTTCAATTTAAATATTTTTTCTTTAGGATTTAAATTAAGTTGATATGTTGTGACCGATTTATAAATTTGGTTATTGAAACATGAAGTTGTTTAAAGTGTCAGAGTTGTCAAACATCGCTGTAAGTAGCCAGTTTCTGTTTATGATATTTATTCTTGTATAAAACTGCGTTTCAAACCAAAGCGACGACGTTGCATCTCTTCGCGTAACAGACTGGTGTATTAAAACCCTATAGTTACCGCTTGAAATTCCAAGGAAACAGAGCACACACGCTGTTTATGCTGTTTTACATCGCCTTCGCAATGACGGCAGGACTTCACCTCAGGGCGTTTACAATTTTTTCACTATCGGTCCGCGCTTAAAGGCCTTTTTACAATTGTGCGAGTGTTTGTCGGCGACCGCGCACACTACGATAGAGGGACTTCGTTGTTATAGGCTGTTCACGATAAAGTGAGTACTTCGAAATCAACATTAGAAGAAGATCACTGACCCTGCCTAGATATATTTTAATGGGCGCACCGAGTGACTTTCGCCCAGTAAAGTTGGTAACGATGTATGGAAATTAATTCACTATCTTAACGTCGAATAAAAAGTGTTGGGTAGCGATTTGTGATGACGTAAATTGTTTCTTTGTCTTTCTGATTTTTTTAATGCATCGAATTGAATAGGTTTGTCAAATATTTATTTTCCTAATAAATTCACCATTTTTCTAAGGCTAAGTATAAATAAAGCAATGCGGCCCATGGGAATGTTAATTTTACACAAGGCGGAAAAATACGCCATGTGCATACAAGTAGATTTTAAAAGCAGGATTTTCAAAAGTGCTCATTTTACCGTGAACAACCTATACTCGTCGAAAACCGCGTATTTCGAAATACGCGGTTTTGGCGAAACTATTAGATGTGCTCCCAATATACAGAGTGTGCCAGAACGTGTGCATGAGAACCACACCGCGTGAAACCTGAGAGAAATTGGAGACGAAAATGTTAGTGGCAAAATGTCATACGGTGACATTTTACGTGCTCAATGTGACAACATAGCACGGATATAGTCCCATTTTGCGCTACACTGATATCGTATTACCACTGTTGTGGCCATAATATGGGCGCGGGCTTCAAATCCCGGCCAGCCCAAACGTGTGGTTTATGTAACATACACAAGAATACCTGGACGTGAAATCAACACGTACTCGAAGCCCATGTGTTGCGTTGCGCCCTAATCTGCGGTTGAAGTTGAGTGTCTAGACACTGTTCGGACTGTCCGGGATTTGAACCCGCGCCCATTATACGATGGCCAGAACAGTGGCAGTAATATATTAGTGGAGCGCAAGAGGGACTATCTCCGTGCTGTGTTACCACATTACCACATTGTCATCGTACATTTTGCCACTAACATTTTCGTCTCCAATTTCCTTCAGGATTCATATGTCGTGGTTCTTATGCGTGCTTTGTGGGACATTCTGTATATATGTGGTAATGCGGCTCGTGCAAAGACACTACAAAAATGTTTTTTGTTTGGCGTTCCTCGGGCAGTCACCCATCTAAGTACCGATCCCACAACACCATGTTAAAGCACGATGATACGAAAAGCACCAAGTTACCATGGCGGTATGGTCGTCGGCGGAACTATGTTAGGTATCGCCTCTATGTCTCGGCGGCGCAGGTCCGGCGTGTAGAGCGACCTTGGGCCTTTGGAGGGACTTGTGGCTCGAAGGCCGCCCCCCTAGTGCTCTGCAGTGGCAACACGGGGCAGTGGGGCGACCACTGTCCCCCTGTCAGCCCCCCCGGGGTTGTTGTGAGTGTGAGTGTTGTCCTCGACCTCCGCGGGGGAGAGCATCTGCTCCGTCCTGGCCTGCCGCCATCTGTCAACCCTCTGTGGCAAGGTCGCGGCCTTGGCACTCCAGGCAGCCTCAAGGCCGGCACTTCACAGCCAGTGTCGTGTGAAGGCACCGCTGTTATTGGCTTGTCGGGGAGGGTAGAAATACCGTGGTGTGGTATGGTGTGTTCTTTGTCCGCGTGGGAGCAGCTTGAGTGCATGCCAAGACTTCGGCTATAGGCTGTTCACGGCAAAGTAAGCACGTCTGAAGCCCTGGTTACTTATTTCTTTCAGCCAATTTGTATCCTTCCGCCACTTGTTAACGTAAACACTGCCACGTGAGTAATAAACACAGAGTTTACATTCCACCATACTCAAAACCAAAAGTCCGAGGCTACAATTAAATGTATTTATTGGGTTATATGTCTGATGAGACTGCTTCAAAAGTGCTCACTTTACCGTGAACAGCGTACACCGAGCCTGCGCCATGCTTGGTCTCCAGAAGCGGGGATACCCACGCCGTGTTCCAGTTGGCACTTGTTTATTTTTATTAACAAATTGGTCACGTGACCCTATTTTGTCAGCAAAATCTGACATATTTTTGTGATTTCGTTTATCATCTTCGAAGCTGGCAAATTGCCAGAGGCCGCAGTGGTTAGTGGTTAGACTACTCACCTCCCACTTGGGCAAACCGAGCTCTATTTCCGGCGGGGTCCCTCCCGGATTTTCGCATGTGGTCGGCGGTTTTTCTCGGAGATTTTCCGTTTCTACCGCCCTTTCATTCCGGCGCTGCTCCATGCCTCAATCTCCCTCATCTCTTCTCGAGACCTCGATTGTTTAGAGCCGCCCAAATCTCTTCACTCACTGTTCACTCGCCAAATACAAAATACCAAATTTCCGCCTTAATTAACATTTTATAAGGTTTGTGTTGGAACACCTCGACATCCAACTGCCTGTCATACAATGCTACTATTATGTTGGTGTATCGTGATTCCAAAATTAAAACTGGACGAAACCTTAAAATAAACAAAAACGGCGTGAAATTATAACTTAACAAATATCGTATCATGAGAAAATACGCACTTCAGCAATATTACAGGAACTTGCTTTATTGTGAGTACGATACGTATTTGTGTTTTCAAATAATCTCGCCTCTATGTGTACTTTAAACGATTCAAACAGACAAAACTAATATAGTATATTTATGTTTTTTTTTTTGCACTGCATGTAAAAGTAAGACTATGTAAAGAAGCAAAGGTGCTGGCGTGCAGTCTTGCCTTCGATAACTCGCCTCTATGAGACTTTCAGCGGAGACCCTGCCATGTTATGACGTATAATAACAGTAATGGTTTGGTGCACGTTCCTAGTCTCTTTTTTAATGTTTTGTACCAGAATGCTGGTACCTAAAATTGACCGTGAAAACATCCGTTTGAGCCATTTTCATTATCACAAAAACATGCTTTAGATTAGAGAGAAATGGAGGACCTGAAAAACTTATACAGACGCGTAACGTTTCTTAAATACTATTCGTAAGCAGACCTCACTCAGGCAAATGTGACGGTTTTTTTTTTTTTTTTTTTATAAAACGTTTTCTGCTGGAGCTGTTCAGCGGCCTAGCAGGCGGCGATCCCTGTGGGCCAACCTCGGCACAGAGGATTGTGCTGTTGTCGCGTGTCTTGTCATTTCTCAATCCCCGCCATGTCGCGCGGACTTCGCAACTTCCCACGGCTTACAACACCCTCCATGCGGTCGGCACGAGGGAAATTCTCTGCCCCCCCCCCCCCACATCCTCCATCCTCTTCAACTTCAAGGTCAACGCCGTGGAAAGCGTGACCGCCCTAGTCCAGAACAGGAGGGGGGAGTTTGGCAATTCCGCGCCACAGCTCGCCCTGTCGTACGTATTATACAGTAAAGTCCGTTCACGATTACCTCCAGCTTTTCTGAAGTTGTACTTCTCGGCTATTACCCCGCCCTGATCAAACAAAGATCAAGTATGGAAAACAAATTAACTGTAAAAACCTTTTAAAACCAACCTTTTATTCATAAATGCACTATAGTAGTTACAGAATTTGTAGAACTCGTAAGATGCGGTCGAACAGCCGTAATAATATTTACTACAAATTGATATATTTTATCAATTTATATTTTTAATGTATGAAAGCTTGGCGCAATATAGAACGTATATCTCATTTGCTGTGCACTCAAATATTTTGCATAAAACTATTTCTTACTAGGCGCTACCAACACACCTATTTTCTCTGTGTTTTTATTCATATTAAGTTAATTATAGATGAAATATGATTTATACATGAAATATAAGTAAAAGTTCAATTTAACCCGAAATAAGATACTTTAGAAGTAAAAACGTATGTGGTAAACATACATGACAAGAAACAACCGAACACGTCATACATGGCGTGATTTTCCGAAGGTGTCACTAAAGAAAACACGAGTATCCTGTGGCAATGGCGTACTTGATGCGCAACGCAGTAATGCTGTTCTCTCAACCGGTAAACATGCCAGGTAGGCGGGGACCTTAAGTAAACCATACAATATCTTTATAACTTATAGTCTTACAGTATTGAATTGTATAATCAAAATACTCGTTTACTGCCTTGCGCTGTGCAGCTTGATAGCCAATCACACACACCCTGCCGACCCCGTGTTGAAAGTTTGTGAACTTGGTCAGCACTGCACATCGGCACTGACGTCATAGGTCACGTGAACCAATCACATTTTTGAAATAGTACATCGGCACTTCCCTGCACGTAATCAGCCCAATGTAGCATCTCGCATGGCTCTATTCACCGCTTTTGCAGCAATTGTTCGTTTTACGCGTCATAATTTCGGATTTGTAGTAATTACTGACGATGTGCGATTATAGGAAAATTTACATTTTTCGAGTTGTTTAATATTTTTGTGCGTAATTTTATTTGTGTGTTATCTGCTTGTTGTAAAATTTATAGAACATATTTATTTTACCAATAAGTTGTTGTCTTTTTGCAAGAAGGAAATAACACACAGTGAAAAATAGATACAAACGTATCAAGCAAATAGTAAATTTTCTATAATCAAATATTTCCTTTAAGTAATACTTGTGAATCTTAAATGATGACACAAAAACGAATACTTTGTACAAAAGGGATGCAGCCAAGTGTTATGTTTAGAGCTAGTGATTTTTCGCGACAAAATATCAGTACACTGTATATTTTAATACAATAAGCATTGCCATTGGTTGCTGTTTGCTTGACAAGACGTTTTCATATTTGACCAGACCACTCAAAATTCTCAACTTCGGCACGGCTCCTAGGCGATTCGTGTGCAGACAGTGTTTTGAAATATAACTTGTCTTGAAATCATTTCGCGAAATTTCGCAACCCTTACTTGTGTTCCATGTAAACTGCGGTACATCTTGATGGCCAAGTATCGCCTGCGTGCTACACTTCCCCCCATGGCGCGATAGCTGTGATGGTTGCATACTCCCGTGCCGCCGCGGGGGAACCAGTCTGGATGTAATGAGTTTCGTGGTGGATAGGCGTGTCCAGCTTATTGTTCAGTGCGACGCCAGCCAGGGGAAAGAAGGTACAAACCACAGGAACTAATCCCAAGTGGCATTCGTGCAGCCGCGAGGTGATCGCAGATGACGTAGCACACTTGCCTATCATCAGTACTTGTAAACGTCACGTTTATTCGTTTTTACTCCGTTCAAAATTTCCGCTGCAGTTTTTAAGGCGAACCCGCAGTAAACAGTAACAAATTCCTCAATGTCACATCCAGCCATAAGGGAGTATTGCGATGGCGATGTAGAATAGCGAAGACAAAATTTGCGTTTTTTTCTGTTACTCGGAATTCCAATCGGCGACTGTATGGTTTTAATGCAGCTATTTGTTCAGAAATGTTACAGCATTCTTGGTATAGTTTAAAACACAATCTAGCAGAAGAATATCTACACTAATATTATAAAGAGATAACGTGAGTTTGTTTATTTGTTAAAATGCACAGGCTAATCTCGGAAACTACAGGGCCGAATCTTATAATGCTTTCAATGTTAAGAAGCTACATTCTTCCAGCAGGATATAGGCTACGTCTTAATTTTTTTTTTTCCTTGAGAAATTCTAAAATTAGTAAACCAAGTCGTAGCAAAATTAAGCTACTTGGCTGCTTTCTAAGCATGCGCCAACAAAACCATTATTAAATATAAATTGAAACAATCTTAGAAGAAATTGTGTATCTTAATATTAAAAAAAATTGCAAGTACTCGTAGGTTGTCACGGTTAGTCGCAGATAGTTAAGGGTAGTCACGGGTAGTCGCAGATAGTCACGAGTAGTCGCAAGTAGTCACGGGTAGTCGCAGGTAGTCACGGGTAGTCGCAAGTAGTCACGGGTAGTCGCAGATAGTCACGAGTAGTCGCAAGTAGTCACGGGTAGTCGCAGATAGTCGCAGGTAGTCACGGGTAGTCACGGGTAGTCGCAGATAGTCACGAGTAGTCGCAAGTAGTCACGGGTAGTCACGGGTAGTCGCAGATAGTCACGAGTAGTCGCAAGTAGTTACGGGTAGTCGCAGATAGTCGCAGGTAGTCACGGGTAGTCGCAAGTAGTCACGGGTAGTCACGGGTAGTCGCAGATAGTCACGAGTAGTTGCAAGTAGTTACGGGTAGTCGCAGATAGTCGCAGGTAGTCACGGGTAGTCGCAAGTAGTCACGGGTAGTCGCAGATAGTCACGAGTAGTCGCAAGTAGTCACGGGTAGTCGCAGATAGTCGCAGGTAGTCACGGGTAGTCGCAAGTAGCCACGGGTAGTCGCAGGTAGTCTCGGGTAGTCGCGGGTGAACACGGGTAGCGTTGGTGGACTGCTAGCATATTGTAAACAGAAGCTGGCTAGTTACAGCGATGTTTGCAGTTTTCAGTGGCCACATTTGTGTTTCAATAACCAGGTTTATGAATGGACAGCAAAATATCGGCTTTCATTTTTGTCCTGAAAAAATTATTTACATTGAAATATTCCATAGTTTTTTTTTTATAAGTTATGATAGACACAGCTTCGTACGATCTTAACCATGTGCCACTAGGAAGACATCTTAAGGTGGTGGGGCCGCGGTGATGCAATGGTCAGACTTCTCGCCTTCCAGCAAGGAGAACCGGGTTCTATTTCCGGCGGGGTCGCGCCCGGATTGTCACATGTGGGAATAGTGTCGGTCGTTGCCGTTTCCGGGGGGGGGGGGGTCCCTCTCTCTTTCCCCCGCCCTAGCAGGTCGGTACTGCGCCCTACTCACCTCACTTCACCCTCATCTACTCTCAAGGCCTCGATGTCAAGGGTCCCGTCTACCTGGCGCGCGAACTACGTTACAGTGTATTAGAATTTAAGTCTTTCTGCGAAACTATTAAACATGCATCCAATATGCTGATCTACAAGAACACGCATTTCAGACTAGGGCTGTTAGTGCTGTCATCACGTCACGCGCATTACAAACACCATTTCTGAGTATTTAAAATAAAAACGGCATTTTCAAAGCGTTATATCCCAAGATATACGCATCAGATACATGCAAAAATACTCAAGGACCTGCATTGTACCTTACAATAGACTTCCCACCAATACAATAATAGCTCCACCGCTGAAAGTCCCATAGGTACACGCAGTGTGACGAGAACACTGCACGTCAGTTCAGAGCTTTGCGTTTAGTGGCGATGGTGCACTTGATACGCGAGGCAGTGTCGCCCTTATTGCTCACGCGCCTGTCTGCCTTAAACGCGGTAAACATCTTCGGTTTGGTGGGAGCGTCAATTTTAAAGGTGACTAATTCAAACAAAACACTTTGACGAAACTTTCTCAGAGAATATTGCTATATAAAATTATTTTATTCCTTTCTTTTTTTTTGTTACATGAAAATTTCAACATTACATTTATATTACACAAAACACTTGACAAGATAATTTAACATAGCAAGATTCCTTACGAAATTTCACGTACAATAATTTCTGTTTGAAATAGTGATCTTTAAAATTGACGGGATAGTGAATTTCGTGTACTATTGATTTACATTTGAAGTTGGCGGCTGCCGGCTTTTTAGGCGAGAGTCTTAACAGCCGCCCAAATGTCTGTGCACTGTTAAGATGGATGAACAACTCCAGCAGAAAACGTGTCTGAGTGAGGTCTGCTTACGAACAGGATTTAAAGGCCCGACTACAATCGCGTTGACACAAAACGTTAAACGCTAAACGTTGCCATAAGAAAACTGCCATAGCTATAGTATACGTTAGCAAGAATAAAAATAAAAAGAATGTAGGTGCATATATATATATATATATATATATATATATATACACACACACACACACACACACACACAAATATTTTTGTTTGTGTTTGAGATTTAAAAAGAACATTTTGTAAAAAAAGATATTCCGCGGACTTAATAGTTATCTCAATTATTTAAAAATGCATTTTGCGTTATTTGTTTATTGATTTCGTTTAACATTAACAAATTAAATACGTACGGCGACAGTGGTGCTATCTGTTACTAATAGTCGTAACATTTGTTTTCACTTGTTTGTGACGTCTTGAATTCTGATTGGCTGGCGTAACACGCAAAGACTTGAAAGTTGGCCAACTTCTACCGCGTTGCGTTTTACGTTTAGCGTCATGGCAACGTTTTACGTCGGTTGTAGCCAGAGCGTATACGATTCACGGATTCATGTCTTATTGTAACGCGTTATTGTAGCGCCAGCGCGATTGTAGCCGGCCCTTAAGAAACGTTACGCGTCTCTATACGGTTTTTTTTCTTTCAGTTCCTTCATTTCTCTCTCAAGCATGTTTTTGTGGTGGTGAAAATGGCTCAAACAGGTTCTTTCAGGGTCATTTTTATATATGAACCTTCCGGTACAAAACATTGAAAAATTAATAGAGACGTTTCATTGAATTCTTATTGTTATTATTACATTATAAAATGGTAGGGTCTCCGCTGAAAGTCTCATAGAGGTGCGTTATTAAGACTGCACGCCAGTTCAGTGCTTTGAGCGTAGAGGCGATGAGAGAGTTGGTGCGCATATCTCGGTCGCCCCTAGCGCTCCCATGCTCTTAGGCCTCAGACGTGCAAAATTCATTCAACCAGGCGGCAACGTTAAAGCTCCTTACACAATAGAAAACTTTAGCATTTGTCATTACTTTTCCTTTCCTCTGACGAAACCACCAATACACAATACAGTTGTAAAACCAGAGTCCAGACAATTGCACGTAGGTTCTGCGAGCTTCGTAAAATTGTGTTTCTTGTTATGAAGATAATTATGATGTTATCCAGGAATGCATTTTACGTACCTTTTTTTTTTTTTTTTTTAAATAGCCTTAAAATTTATAATAAAAGTTTATTTCAAAACAAAAACTCATTTGTTTACTTTATTAAAATATGTCAATTCATATATTTCCTCTACACATTATATTCGTTTGGCATTTACTTAATTTAAGACGAACTTTGTTTAATATACCGAGATTAAAATCGCCCCACAAAAAATTAACGTACTTTCCACGTAACCTTTATTAGATTCTTAGCAAAATGGCTGCTTGAATTTGACTTTTAAGTTTCAACTTTTTGGAAATCGTAAAGTCAAGAGTGCTTGATTTCACCTTTGACTGTTCCGTTGCGTCAAGCTCCATGAGAAACAACATGTCGGAAAGCAAACATCATGTTAAAGTTTTCATGTGTTAAGAGCCATAAGGCGGTAGTATCTCGGGCCGGTACTGTTCCTCGGTGTCGAGGCAGCCGCCGGAGTACCGCATTCCTCAGACACGACATGAACTACGCTGTTCCGAAAGCGACCCGTCAAGGCCGTCCGGCGCATATCCGTGGGCGACAGCTGTAGGGGGTCCGCGCGATCTATACGTCACCGCCCGATATAAGTCACCGGGCCAACTGGAACTACTACGCTGTCACCCGGGATCAAACTTATTTCACGATGTCTTGATCTTCAACACTGTGACCACCTCAACACGTCAAGTATTGGCATCACCCATTATTAGGCAAAATTCCCGTTATTTTCTGGCAACACACTAGAATTCATAATCCTATACATATTCGAGTTGATGCCATTTCTTTATTGGCTTCTGCAGTAGCGAGGCCCTTTTGTCTTGGTTGGACGTGATTGGGCCGGCCTCTCATTAGTGGTTTCTTATTGGTCCGACGCCGTCCAGGGCGTGTCCGAAGAAACTGTAGTCCAATGACGAACGCAGTACACAAGCACAAGTGTTCGAAGTCTAGTCTGACTTGAAATGATAACGCGAATTTTGTAGGTTTCTACGTATTATTAGAGCTAGTGAATTTTTGCCGAAAAAATATGAGTGCACAGTAGACATTAATAAGTACTACAGGGCGAATCCTTTAAAAGAGGCCGCATGGGACGTGTGTAACGGAGCGACGGAATGAGGAAATACAGTCCAGTGTGACAATAAAATACCTAGAGTAGGTGCTGGAAGTTGCCGCCATTGACCTCTAAGTACTCAAAAAACAAACATACACATACGTAACGGAAATTAAGCGGTATAAAAATTTAAATAGCATATAAAGCAAGATTTTATTATTTTTACTATTGCACAAAAGGAGTTCGTGTTTCCAAACGTGTCAATCTTCAGGAAAGATATTTCATTATACCGTTACATAAACAAACACATGAAAACAAAAGACAACCAAAACCAAACAGTGCACACACCACGCAGCCATGTAAATAACTCGCGATGAACGAGTAACAAACAAAGCGTGCAAGTTTAGAAGGCTGTGTGTAATTTCATCCGTTCATCCGTCAAAAGGTAAAGCTTGCCAAGGTTTTGACTGACGGGCGGAGAGAATTAAGGGGAATGGCGCACAAAAATCGTATATTTACATAATTTTTGTCACAACTGGTTTCACAGAGAATTTTTTCGAAATATTTCTGCTCGACAAGACGCAAATAATAGGTTTGAACACCTTCTTACATTGTTACGAATTCGCTGCGTTCGTTATTCTCGGAGCACTGATTGCATGTCACACGGGGCCTCTTTTAAAGGACTCATCCTGCATAAGCACCCAACAGCAGTTTGTCTGTTGTCATTGGTTGCTGTCTGCGTGAGAAGGCGTTTTCATATTTGACCGGGCCACTCAGAATTTGACAACATCGGCACGGCTCCTACGTGATTCGTGTGCAGACAGTTAACACGTGTCAGAAAGTAATTCAGCCAATCAAAATAAGCAAACAACACTACAGTGTTTAAAATATAATTGGTCGTGAAATATGTTCGCGAAACTTCACTTCCTCCACCTATTATGCAGACATTCGTAGTTTTATTGTCTTAATTTAATTCTCACAGGTGTTATGTTAGATAATAGAAAATTTACAATTTACTAGTTGTGTAAAACTTTTGTATCTAATTTTCATGGTGTGTTATTTCCTGCTTGCGAAAAGGCAGGGACTTACTGGTAAAATTTTAATATGTTCCTGACTTTTCACATCCAGCAGATAAAAAACAATTAAATTCAAGTACTAAATATCAACAACTCGTAAAATGTAAATTTTGTATAATCGTACACTGTCAATAATTGCTCTGAAACTGAAATTATTACATGAGAACGAATTGAGAAGAATGCATTGAGACGGGTCGAGCCCCTGCCCCTGGAAATGTGGCAAGACGCGAATATTCAGCCTCCCCTGCTCAAGTCCAGCTCCACCTGGACGATGGTAAGGGCTGGAAACACAGTGGACGACGCTGTGGCTGACAGAGTGAGGACGAATGTGAAGGGCGAGCGGCGGTCCCGCCAGTACAATGGTGATTGGTCACGGCGAGGATGCAGGCGACATCCAGAGGTTGTCTGTATTCCTCGCCTGCGGTGATGACCCGCGAGCCGGCTGCATGCCCCAAAACCGAGGATCGTAGCTGATCTCGAGGTGGCGAAGCACTCACGAAGGGATTGTCTGGCGTCCTGGAGGCGTTAGGCTTCTCTTGGGTGAAAACTCGGTATGTAGCGCACAGCAATATGCAGAATAAATCGTGGGTACCCAGGGGATCTGCGGTATTAGTCCCGGCCTTGGCCGTGATGATCAAGGGTTGGGCTCTGGGTGGCACTGAATTCGGCAAGAGGAAGGTCAGGATCCTTTACAATGAAGGGGCGCAGGTCTGTTCCGTCCGAAGAGGACACATTTACTCAGTGAGTGAGTAGAGGTTGGATAGGCCTCGGCCCCATCAAGGAGGTGCATTTCGGCAAACCCGGCATGCACTGTTGATAGGTGAGGTTGGTAGCACTCCACCCACCGCGATTGGTTCCATTCAACTGCAGCCTCTTATTAAGCGTGATTGCTTTTACATTGTTGTGGCTGGTTAGTTTTGAAGCGCGCACGACTTGGCACGTCGTGTGCGCTAAATACTCTGTGTCGTATTCATTGGGACCAGTTACGGGAGCCCCGCCTGAATCTGGCTGTTGATAACAGCATAACAGTGCCTCGTAGAAGAGACAAACAAAATATTCCTACTTATATTGTCAGTTGCCTATGACCGCAAGTATTCTTACATTGTCTTGCCAGGAAACAAACTCTGGACACACATAATATACTATTATAAACCCAACAAAGTGGCATAATACTCACTTAACTAGGGGGCCGCGGTGGCTGAGTGGTTAGCCTTTTTTTTTAAATTTATTTCATTAACCCTACTTAGCAGTACAGCCATCCAGGGTGTTCATTTCTATAATGGCTACTACAATTTAACAAACAGTATATAAGTTATATAAATTAACTTTTTTTTTGTTTTGTGGTTAGCCTGCTCGCTTCCCACCAAGATGAACCGTGTTCAATCCCCAGCCGGGTCACTCCCGGATTTTCGCAAGTGGGAATTGTTCCGGACGATGTCGCTGGTGGGCGGATTTCCTCGGGGATCTCCCATTTCCCCCGCCCTTTCATTCCGGCGCTGCTCCATACTCACCTCACTTCACCCTCGTCAGTTCTCAAGACCTCGCTGTTAAGAGCCACCCAAACCCCTCAACTCAACAACTCACTTAACTCACGCGTCGTTCGTAACCAAGCAGTTAATTTGAATTCTCAGACTGACAATGTCCCGGCTTTATTATGGTTGGTATCGTAGCGGTACTTTGAATTAATCATTTTGTTTTATCAGGCTTCCCACGCAACTCTTTGTAAGTGAGTTGTTCGTCTCGGTTCATCCCACGTGTCACCATCTTCTTCCGAAAGAGATCTCTATCAAAAGCATCTTCAGGTTTTATTTCCAGCAGAAGAAGGCCCTCTTTGTTGTTCACGAACCAGGGCATCGCGGTCTTGGGTTTTGTATCGAACAAATTAAAGATGGTTTAGTCAGCCTGTTTTCCTCCATTCGTCTGAGGTGACCGTGGAATCGTGCCCGTCTTTTGCGGATTGTTTACGTGATTTTTTCTATTTTGCGTGTAATATCTAATCTAAATTTGTGGCGAGTTGTTAGGGTAGGTACGTATTAAGAAAGCGCGGGCGACTGTTAACAGGCACCCAAATATCGCCACACTACGTCTTTATTTAATAATTTCTGTCCCACATTTGAAAGTAGGTATGTATGCAACTGGAACCGTACACTATTTAAAAATTCTGTTATTAGCAGTCCTCTTCATGCCAAGCTTTGGTTTTTAATGTCCATTCGTAAAGTTTAACCACAAAAATTTGGGGAAACAAATTAAAGATGGTAGGAATATTTGTTCCATTAAGAGGCTGTGTGTAAGTGCTTTGAGCTGTTTGTATATGCTTTCCGCTAACCAGTTTTTTTAAATGAAATTAGATTAGATTAAAACTGGCAAAATTATTTTATGCATATAAAGGAGCTTGTCTTTTGAAAATTAAGATAAACAAACACGTTAACCATTGTTGACCATGCGACTTTGACAGCTGTGTTGGTTTGGGATAGGTCAGTGTTGGGTAAGCGCGTAGAAGACGAAACCTTGGTCTGGTTCATCTCTATACGGTGACGCCTGGAGACTGGGCAAGTCCGCCATTTTACATCACTCCCTCAGCGCGGGGGTAGATCGGTCCCTTGTGAGGGACCTTGGCCACCCAGTTGGTTGTCAGTTAGCTTGCGGAGGCGAGGAGAAGCTAACCCCCTCCCCCCTCCGCACCCATCAAACTTACTTACTGCAAAGCTAGCATTCTTTTACAGGATTCCCAGGGTAGCGCCTGGGAGCTGTTTCCATAACTGGACAAGTTCTCTGTGAAAACGTAGTTTTTTAAGAACTCTTGAGACTGTTTTTCGGAGTGACGTAGTGTCCAGACCACGGCCGTAGAAGACAGGTCTGGACACTAGCTTGAAAAGTTGACGCCCTTATTGGCACATTTAGTTCATGAACCCAGCCGCGGAGCGCTGCTACCGAAGTAGTGCTGTTTGGCATGGCTAGCATAGCGAGGGGAATTACAATTCTTTCTTAAATTGGGAAAATAACGTTAATATCTCTACTGTATGAACCAAATCAGTCAATAAGGAGGTCAATTCGCCAACATTGTTAGATAGGCGATAAGCAATTGTCGCTCCGAGACATTATTTTTGTGTTTCTCTTGTGATGTGCTGAGGACGAAGATGATAACGTGCTGAGCTGTTGGCAACACTGTCTCTGAACCGGGCTTTGTGACGTCACCTCGACCGCCCACATGCACGCTGACTAAGATAACAGACATAGCGTCGCGACGTCGAGCGTTCAGTGATGTTAGGTGTACCATTTTCATTTTAGTTGTACCATAATTAGGCCTTGTGGTACCGTAGAACTTGATGAGGTCGTTTTGGTACGCCAATGTACCATAATTCGACTACAGTAAAAATTAGCTGCTAATGACTCAAAAGTATTATAAAAGATAATCACTTTGTAGCCTGCTTGGTTTAAGCTGGAAGCCAAATCCCTGCGAATAATTTTGCCAATTAGAAGTTGAAATTTTGAAGGTTTCACGGACAAGATATCGAGATCGAAATGTATCAATAATATTCCTCAAGTTTTTGGCGATGTTGCTTTGTTCACTTGTAGTTTGTGAGTTCATCGTTTATTGTTGTCCATCAGGTTGTGTTGTTCTCTTATTTTGTGTGGGAAATTTATGCTTCCTTAGTTAAGAAACACATTCCAGTGCTGTGCAGGCAGGGTGTTATATCATATTTTGTAAACGTGGAATGATTATTTTGTGATTTGCGAACAAGGTGGTAATTCAATTTTTTTTAAATTTCACATATTTAACTTTTATTTGATAGTAGTGTAACGTTCTAACAACTATTGTGCAATGAAATTAAAACGAACACAAAATTGTAATCTTATGCATTTGATAGAAACGCACCATAATTGTGTGCCAGTGTACCATTATTTTGGATGCCTCGTACCATGACAGAGCATTGACAATCTAACTATCCCCCACTTGCGGGTTATCCTGGGTGTACGACTTGTTGAGGGACGTCACGATTATTGAACCACTTTGGAGATTAAAGTTTAACATATATCATAAACCAGGATGTTATGTTGAATAAAAGTAGTTTACATTTCATGTTGTACTCTTGGTAGTACATAAAGTGGAAAAAAACACAACAGAGCCTACTCGCTTACATCATCCCAGTATGAAATAAACAAACTGCATAAACGAAAAAAAAAAAAAAATACAACGTAAACAAAGGAATCTCATCAGTTACAATAACAACAAAAATGGTCTTCTCAGATGAACTGACAAACGTCAATAACGTGTAGTGCTTCCACGATCACCATTCCCAAAGACAAACTGTCCCATTACTCAATTGCGGCTGTTTTTAAGGCCTGAATAGTCATTGGTGGCTGTGCACAGTTAGAGGAAGGACCACACGTTCTCCATGCAGTCCACGTCAGCTCAATAAGCTGGCCACTTCATTCTTTTTATCCCAGCGGGGAATATGCTCAACTTTTTGTGAGCAGTGTAAACGTTTGAGAAAACATAACTGCTTCTACCTTGCATGTATTTTAATTTGCGCCCTGACATTCATCCACCTTTTAATGTTGGTAACTAAGACGGGAAAGTAGTTCCACGTGTTATGTAAACTTGCACGAAGGTTGAAATGTACATGAAAATCCCCAAAGAAAAAAAAGTGTTAGTATGAACAAATTGATAAAATACTTGCTTCAGTAGTAATTTTACAATTTCAGTTGCTTGACTTGTGAAAAAAGTGATCGGACCTCTGGCAACGCTAACTTTAGATACAGTGGAGTGGAAGGACACACAATGTGCATACAAGTAGATCTTGAGCAAAGCTTTCAAAACTACTCAGTTTACCGTGAACAGCTAACAGCATGGAAAGGAGCTGTTCGATAATCCGAGTCCCTGACGCCATGCATAATGTCAATGAAAAAACACAACAGTGTTTTGCTCTGCTATATGGCAAATGATCTGGAAATACTGCTTAATGTCCTATTTGAAATATCCTTAATAATGCTTCATTTGGTTATTTAATGCTCGTGACTTTGTGGCGTGTTATTTATGACTCGTATCGCTGTAGATGTAAATTCATAGGTTGTAAAGTTGTATAGAACCATTGTCAGCTGTGATAAGTGTGATCAATCTGGCGACGAATCATTTTATTGCTAGTAATTATACTGTATCTAATTTTAGTGTGTTCAGTCCCGAAGTTGATCAGTTGGCCAGCTATTTCCATTCAATAATGGATTTATTTCTCATGAGAAGACATTAATCTGCCTCGCCCAGTGAAATCCTCACGCCATGGATTTCTCCTAATAGAAAATTATAGGAGGGGGGGAGAGAGAGAGAGAGAGTGAGAGAGAGTGAGAGAGTGAGAGAGTGAGAGTGTGAGAGTGTGAGAGTGTGTGTGAGTGTGTGTGAGTGTGTGAGAGAGAGTGTGTGAGAGTGTGTGGAGAGTGTGTGTGAGAGTGTGTGTGAGAGTGTGTGAGAGAGTGTGTGTGAGAGTATGTGTGTGAGTGTGTGTGTGAGTGTGTGTGAGTGTGTGTGTGAGAGTGTGTGTGTGAGTGTGTGAGTGTGTGTGTGTGTGAGTGAGTGTGTGTGAGTGTGTGTGTGTATGGGAGTGTGTGTGGGAGTGTGTGTGGGAGTGTGTGTGTGAGTGTGTGTGTGTGTGAGTGTGTGTGTGAGTGTGTGTGAGAGTGTGTGAGTGTGTGAGTGAGAGTGTGTGGAGAGTGTGTGGAGAGTGTGTGAGAGTGTGTGTGAGAGTGTGTGGAGAGTGTGTGGAGAGTGTGTGTGAGAGAGTGTGTGAGAGAGTGTGTGAGAGAGTGTGAGAGAGTGTGTGAGAGAGAGTGTGTGAGAGAGTGTGTGTGAGAGAGTGTGTGTGAGAGAGTGTGTGTGTGAGTGTGTGTGTGAGTGTGTGAGAGAGTGTGTGTGTGAGTGTGTGTGTGAGAGTTGTGTGTGTGTGAGTGTGTGTGTGAGTGTGTGTGAGAGTGTGTGAGTGTGTGAGTGAGGGGGGGGGGGGGGGGGGAGAGAATGAAATGATTTTCGGCTAGTCTTTTTTTTTTTTTTTTGAACTGGAAGTGTTGCAAAACGTGTGGAGTAAGTTGCCAGGGCCTGTAGTGAGGAACCAACCCAACATTCGCCTGCAGTGAGCTCAGCAAACAAAGACAAACCACTGGTGTGACGCAGCCTTCATCAGGATGTGCCACAAAGAGATTCGCCTAAGCCTCCTATAAAGTTGCCAGGGCCTGTAGTGAGGAACCAACCCAACATTCGCCTGCAGTGAGCTCAGCAAACAAAGACAAACCACTGGTGTGACGCAGCCTTCATCAGGATGTGCCACAAAGAGATTCGCCTAAGCCTCCTATAAAGTTGCCAGGGCCTGTAGTGAGGAACCAACCCAACATTCGCCTGCAGTGAGCTCAGCAAACAAAGACAAACCACTGGTGTGACGCAGCCTTCATCAGGATGTGCCACAAAGAGATTCGCCTAAGCCTCCTATAAAGTTGTAATCCAGGAAAGCCTATCCGGAATTTTTTTGTTTTTAAATTTTAATTAGTGATAGTTGTACCATTATATATTTTATAAGCAGAACATATTTCGTAATAATGTCCTTAAAATATTTATGTAAAACTCAGTTGTGTAATGGTAGTTTTTTTTATAAAATTCGAAAAATTAAATGAGTCGATTAACTAATATATCTCCAATAATTGTTTATTTTAAAATGTTGTAGTAATCACTATACATTACAAACACATAGTATAGGCTGTTCACGGTAAAATTAGCACTTTGAAAGCACTGCTTGAGATCTACTTATATACATGTTGTGTATTCCTCCGCCTTATGTAAAATTAACATTGCCGGGGGCCTCATCACTTAATTCATGTGTCGGTCAAATGAAATTGTGAAATTATTAAGAAAGTAAATAGCCTACTTCACAAATCTGGTCATTTTTAAAAATCTATGAATTAGAAAAAACAGAAAGCGAAATAAATACTTTGAAGTCATCATAAATAGTTGCTTAACACTTTTTAGTCAACATTAAGATATGGAACTACTTCCCATCCATCGTTACCAACTTTACTGGACGAAAGTGACTCGTGCGCCCATTAAAATATATGTAGGCAGCGGCAGTGACTTTTTTCTTGGGTTAATTTCTAAAGTGCCCACTTTATCGTGAATAGCCATTAGTTACTTCGCATGTCAAGGTTATCTTTATAGTCTGTTCTCGGTTTCTTCATACTTTTTAAATCAAACCTTTGAAAAATAAAACCCACATATGATGTGTCTGGTTGTTTCCTAAATATGTCATCATAAGCATTTTATAGTTTTGTTAACCTAAAAGTACCTTATTTTGTTAAATTTAACTTTAACTTGTATATTGGCTATATAAATTATGATACTTCGTTTATAACTGATATGAATTGACAGACAGAAAAAAGGTTTGTTGGTAATGGTGTGTATAGGCTTTTCACGGTAAGGCCCTCCCAACATGCATTAACCACTAATAAAATATATTATTGCAGCCTCAGGCATTAAATTTAGAGGGTGATGAAATGTACACACTGTGTTTATTGGTCACATTTCAATGTTTATATCAAAAAGCTGCAGGAAGATGGAAATTGGACGAAATGAAAAATTTATAAGGGCCTTGAAAAGTGCTCACTTTACCGTGAACAGCATATAAGCACAGTGGTGTTGGGCGGGCTAGAGCATGGAGACGTCAGTGGCACAGGTCCTGGCGGAATGTGGACTGCAGCGTGCCCCCCCCCCCCCTCCTACTTGCTCCGGGTGGTTCTGCGAGAGCCCAAGGTCCTTCCTGATCCGTCTCTGACTCCGCCCAGCGCGCCTCGCCCTGTCTTACCTCCACCAGTCCCTGGCCGCCGTCTCGACGTCTGTATGGGGCCGCGGTGTCCCAGCGGTTACACTGCTCGCCTCCTACCGAGGCGAACCGGGTTCACTCCCGGGATTTCGCACCTGACGATGCCGCTGGTCAGGCGATCTCCCGTTTACCCCGCCCTTTCATTCCGGTGCTGCTCCATACTCACCTCGGCTTCACCCTCATTGGCTCTCAAGACCTCGATGTTAAGAGCCGCCGAAACCTCTTCACTCACTCGACGTCTGCGCGTTGGTTGGTGGGTAGGCTGGCCAACCCGCGACTGGTGCTGTCTTCCCAACCAATTGTTTGGTCATGTCCCTTTGGACAAGCAAAATTGTTCCTACTTGAGTTAAAAGTCCTCACAAATAATAAAATAAAATTTACTTGGACACTCACCTCAGCATTTTATGCTTCTTGTTTTTATTTAACATGAACATTTATTGCGTTTTCATTAAATCGATCATTGCACTGTTGCGGATATTAATATGTTGCTCGCCCATCTTAAAGGCTGTTCACGATAAAGTGAGCACTTTTGAAATCAACATTAGAAAAAAGTCACTGCCCCTACCGGCATGTTCTTTAATGGGCGTCCTGAGTGACATACGTCCAGTAAAGTTGGTAACGATGGATGGAAAGTAGTTCCGTATCTTAACGTCGAATGAAAAGTGTGAGGTAACTGTTTGTGATAACTTAAATTATATATTTCGCTTACTGATATTTTTGATACACCGAAGTGTAAAATTTAGCATATTTTTTAAATATTTACTTTTATAATAATTACACAGTTTCACTTGACCGACGCATGAATAAAGTGATGAGGCCCATGGCAATGTTAATCTTACATAAGGTGGAATAATACACAACGTGCATACAAGTAGATCTTAAGCAGGGCTTTCTTTACCGTGAATGGCCTATAAGAACTATTTCTTACTAGGCATTACCAACACACCTATTTTGCCCCTGTTTTCATTCATATTAATTATAAATTAAATATAAGAATTTATAGATAAAATATAAGTTATACTTAACAAAGATAAGGTACTTTAGTGTTAACACAAGTATACAACACTTGTGATGTCACATATACAGGAAAAAACCAATCGCTTCATACATGACATGAGGTGATTTTTCAAAGGTTTGATCCAAAAAGTGCGAAGGAAGCGCGAATAGGACTAGATACTTAGCGGCACGACACGTTGTGCCTGCGCGTGTTTGTGGGGGGGGGGGGGGGGGCACACTGTAGCGAGCGTCCTAGGGCTGGGGATGTTACGTCACGAGGCGGCAGATGACAGCAGCGATGATGGGGCTGGGTCGGGACGTTTGTGAAATGCGTGCCGGCGGGTGTCCTTGGAACACAGACTGCCAGTGGCGTCACTCGAGTGTGCACTTTCACCTCGCCATCGCCATGTCTCCCCCAGTGGAAACTTGACCTCCGTCCTCCGCGCAGCGCCGCTTACGTAACACCGGCTTGTGGGGCCGCGGTGGTGCAGTGGTCAGATCATCTACCTAGGCGAACCTAGTTCCGTTCACGGCTGGGTTGCTCCAGGATTTCCACAAGCGGGAATCGCGCCCGAATATGACGCTGGTCGGCGGGTTTTCTCGGGGATCTCCCCCGCATTCCGACGCTGCTCCATACTCACCTCGCTTCACCCTCATCGGCTCTCAACACCCCGATGTAATTGAATTCAGTAAATATTTGATAGTGTGAAAATGCCTAATCTCTTAACCATAAGAAAAAATGGTCAGCAAGTTGTCTGGTATTTAAAGTTTCCAGGTAACTGCAGCAATGCCATTTGATAGGGTAGAGATAATCTGATTTAGATAAAAAAAAAAGAATATAGGAATGGTTTAATTGTTATCAAATGCATCCATTATAACAATAATAATTAGACATTACTGATTTACCATGTTAACCTCTACTGACAAATTTTTCAGATCTTGAATATTGATAGTTTTTTGTAGTATTGGGGAAAGTCGTATTGTAATATTTTGAACCTTACATTTGAAAGTATTTTTGATGATGGAAGGAGGTAACACACTGTAGTCGCCAAAAAAAGGAAGGAGGATTCTAAGAGATGCTTTCATATCTTAACCTTCAGCCCGTCAGATAATATTTTTGTTTATTGTTGCAACTGTTTTTCATTTGACAGTGTTTTCCTGATGTAGGCAATTACCACCTACCTTCGTACTTTATGAAGGTCTATGTTTTTAATCATCACTTCAGCCATCAGTTGAAGTTACCTAAAAGTTAACTATTGGGTATCTTTAACCCCATGTTAATAAACAGGTCCTTAGGGTAGTTTGAATAATTCAGCTGAATGGGAAGTTCCTAATACGTACTGGAGAGTTACGAAGTCCTGAAAATTTACTGTCTGGTTTTTGTAACAGTTTGATAATGTCACTTGAACAACACGTGGTGGATATCAATCACCAGGTATAGTCGTTAACTAAAGCTCAGGTAAACTGGTTTTCATCTTCTGCACGTATTGGTTCATGAATTACCTGTGAAACTGTCGAAATCACATGATTGAATGTGTAATTGTGAATGTTGTTTTTAACAGACTCTCTGCATTTATGTTTAATAAATATTTACTTTAACATGATTGTATCCTGCTTGTATTAAAACGTCGTAAGAGGAAATGTACTCACATCTCAAGAGACACATTTTTTTAAACAATGAGATGGTCTTAGTCAAAGCCATGGCAGAAAAAGTACTTGAGTGTTGTGACTTGTAAGTTGGTTACTGCAGAGCTGGTGTGCGCAGTATAACACATGTGCCATATATGGTCCATGGGGATACTGTAACATGTGATGGACGGATGTAAAGTGGGTAGAAAGTACGTAGTTGTTATCAAGTAATAGTAGAACGGTATGCTAAGATTTGTTCCACTCAGGTTGAAAAGTTTAATGCTAAAAGTTCTTGGGTTGTTAAAGTGGATTTAGCAAACTGTTGGCTTACACAATTACTTTAATATTAAATGTGACAATTCAATCAATAATTCCTTTTGATGACAACTGTATTTATTTTGCTTGTAAATTGACCATAAGATAAAATGGCCAGCAAGTTATGTGAGATTAAAGTTTCCAGGTTACTGCAATAAGCATATTTATGAGTGCTCACTGCTAAAAATGTTTGTATTTGTACAGTTTGCTCTTGTAATTTCATTTGGAAGGTGTGAATAATCATTACAAAATGTTGTAAGTGCTTAATATTTTGCCAGTGCCAAACATGACCTTTTGAACACACACATATCAAATTTTTCCATTTACCACCAGACTAAATGTGGTTTACTTGGAACAGCAGCACGCACTATGGCAGAAATTTTTGCTGAGTCAAACTCTCTCTTAAGGAATCTCAATTTGTTTTCAACCTGAGTGAAATAAACCATAGGTGTTCCAAGCATGTTTATTATGGTGACGGAGGTGAGGTGAATGTGAGCATGATGGAGCATGGTCGCTGCGCAGGTGGACGACCAGATGAAGCTGCTGCAGCATTCGTGGTCGGATATGCTCGTGCTGGATCACCTGCACCAGAGGATGCACAACAACCTCCCCGACGAGACGAGCCTGCCCAACGGCCAGAAGTTCGACCTGCTGTGCCTCGGCCTTCTGGGGGTGCCCTCCCTAGCTGGCCACTTCAATGAGCTCACCGCCAAGCTGCAGGACCTCAAGTTCGACATCTCTGACTACATCTGCCTCAAGTTCTTGCTGCTGCTCAACCCCGGTAACTGTCCTTCTGTCGCCACTTTATGTTCACACCTCTTCTTGGAGACTCCTTGTTAATTCCTGGTTTGACATGTAATCTCCATGTGTCAGTCTCTTAGACATAACATTACTTGCATTTTTTTTTTTAACTTAATCATTTCAAATTTAATGGCTATTGTTCGGATGTCCATTATGTTTAAGCTAGGGCCATTCTTGTGACCAGGTCATAGTAATGCATTGCGTACTTTTTATGAGGTAGCCACATATGGCAACAAATTTGAAAACACTGGAGTAAGCATTTTTAGGTCACTGGAACAAAAACGCTCACCTTTATTTCTTATGAAGGTGGCTACAATGATGTCAAGGAGGCTGCCTGCTGCACGGACAGTGTGTTTTCTCAAGCTATCTGGAGGATGCATTAATGAGGGTCATGAATAACCTCCACTCTGGAATGTAAAACATTGTAACGATGCAAACAAGAATATTAAAATGATTCTTTCCTCGACAGCAGTTGTGATTCTCATAATTTGCCTCAAACAAAGGTCATCGTATTTTCTGAGTCCATGAAATAAAGTATGACACTATCCATAAGTAAGTGTGTGCATATTAATTGGATGGTCGCCATATTTTCAGCATCTTCGTTTCTTCTCAGATGCCTAGTTTATTGCTGTTGCTAACAACACATCCTTATGCATGGATTCCATGACCCAAACTAGTCCCCAAGTTGTGTTTTGTCACTCAAACGTGGCCAGGTGAATAACAAAACTATGTAACATAACAACTAGGATGATAGTGTGGCCCTAGCCTTACTTTTAAAAAGTTAAGTTATTTTACACTTGCAATGTACTTCATTCTTGTAATTCATCTCCTATTGACTTGCAGTATAAGTGTATATGCATGTATGTGCATCTGTTTACATCACAAAATTTACATCTTTAAAGCCCTTTGTGTAAAATTGTCCCTTACAGGCTTTGGAGATAGCTTTAGGATTTGTGACTTCCATAATTGTTGTGAACTGTCCAGCAAGAGCTACCATAATCGTTGTGAACTGTCCAGCAAGAGCTACCATAATCGTTGTTAACTGTCCAGCAAGAGCTATGGAACGGCATATAACTCATAAGTATGTTGGCCAAGTTTGTATTGCAATGTTGGAAGTTCTCACTCATCGATGGAAGTCATCAACAGCTCTCTGAAACTTTTCATTGTGTTTGTTGTTTGTGTTGGCTGGCAAGTGTGAAAGGTCTGTCTGCATTAAACTGGTTGGCCTTGAACAGGCGCCTTCCCCCCACTTTCCCCCCTTCACCTCATACACCCATTCCCAACTCTCTTTGTTTTGCAGGGAACAATTCCCAAACTGTGATTTCACTGTTAATAAAATAAGAAATATTAGTAACACATACCTTCAATAGTTCTAAATTGTGGCCAACAAGAAATGCATACTGTAGTTGTGTTTAAATAAAATACTATATTATTTGACATTGTGTGCTTATCTTTTTTGTAATGTTTATTTTCTCAAGAAACCAATTGGCAAAATTAAAATTGTGATAGTTCACATGAAACTTTCCTCTTTGTGTTGCGGTAAATCCCATTATTTATTAAATACGTATTTCAAAATCTTGTGTGCAGTATTTGAAGAAATATTCTGAAGTAAAATCTGCAACATATATATATATATATATATATATATATATATATATATATATATATATATATATATATATATATATATATATATATATATATATATATATATATATATATATATATATATATATATATATATATATATATATCTAGTATATCTACAATGTTAAATTTTTTCAGTAATGCATGCCATTTATTGCAACTCTGTAGACTTGACTAGATCCCATTCATTTATTAGTGTTGAATTCTCACTGTAATTACTATATGAGGAATTGAATGTTTTCTTGCAACTTAGAATAACATAATTTACAAAAAAACCTTCAATTTTCTTGGAAAATAAAATTATGCAGCTACAATTTTTTTTGAGTATCATCAGAAATTAAGCTTTGTTTACAAATATTAATTTATTCAAAACTTCTTAATTTAATATGTAATATGTTATCATGTTTTCATAGCAGTTAAATATACATTATATGCTGTTCAAAGTAGACTGAGCATTCTTGAGAGCCCTGCATAAGATCTAATTGTATTCACATTGTGTATCCCTCCACAATATGTAAAATTAACATTGCTATGGGCGTCATCACTTTATTCATGCGTAGGTTAAGTGAAACTGTGAAATGATCAGAAATTTAAATGTTTTACAAATCTGCTAATTCTTATGTTGACATGCATAAAAAAAATAAAGTTAGTAAGAAATAATTTCAGTATTCACAAAGGTATACCTAACACTTTTGATTCAATGCTGAGACATGGAGCTACTTTCCCTCCATCATTGCCAACTTTACTGGGCTCGTGCCTGTCAGTGTGCCTGCTAAAATATTCGCAGGTACAGACAGTAACCAAAAGTACTTATTTAACCCTCTCCAGACCAAACCATTAAAGACAGATGATCACTAATTCACCAGCAATGTTTTTTTTTTTACAACATTTAAGTCTCAAAATGTTTGTAGCCCCATCTGTCATAGGGTTTCTGATGGCAGTAATTTTGGTAATGTGAGTGAAAGATTCTTAATGGAAAACTAACAGCCACTGATGTTGAGAACATTGGCTATCTATATCATCTAACAACATTTTGTATAATTTATTAATGATAACTCTTGGCAACTGCGAGCATCTTTAAAACAGATACATTGTAGTAAATAAAATGTTGCTAGAAGGTATAGTCGGTCTGGAGAGGGTTTAACCAGGGACAGCCTTTACGGTTTTGACATTTGTAATGTTAAACAGATACCGAACGCTGAAATATTTAAGGCTGCTCATATTTTTAGGCAAGCACCCAATAGTAGCCATAAATGAATAAACCATAAAAACTGTCCTTGTTTGTAGTGTTTGAACACCAGGTTTGAGAGCTGGGCGTATTGTGTTTGAGATGTAAGGGGCATGTTCTTTGTTGCAGACGTAAGGGGCATCATAAACCGGAAACACGTTGAGGAGGGTCACGACCAGGTGCAGCAAGTACTACTAGACTACACACTCACGTGCTACCCACAGATACAGGTATGCATGTTAGTATGTTCGTGTGTCTGGTTATTTGGGATCAATGCCAGTTGGACATGTACACATTAACTTCAGCCACATTGCTAGTGATGATTGGTTTCAGGCATTTTGGCTTCTGGACCAGTGACACTTGTCACTTGCACCTCTGAATCTTGAAGTACTTGCCAATATCGGGGGCCACAGTGGCTGAGCAATGAGCACGCTTGCCTCCCACCAAGGCGAACCGGGTTCGATCCCTGGATTTTCGCAAGTGGGAATCATGCCGAAAGATGCAGTTTGTTGGCTGGTTTTCTCAGGGATCTCCCATTTCCCCTGCCCTTAATTCCAGTGCTGCTCCATATTCACTTCAATCACAGTCATCGGCTCTCAAGACCTCACTGTTAAGAGCCACCCAAATCTCTTCACGCACTATCCAATATCACGTTCAGTTAAGACCTGGGATATACCTCCAGATCTTAAGCTTAACTATAACTTAATTTGGAATTGCCCGTGGTTTTGGCTTAAAGCCACTATCAGATTTTATGGAGTTATTTATGGACATTTATTTTTGCCACTATCAAAGCTTATTACATAAACTTTTTGCTTGTTTTGATGGCAACAAGAATTAAATAGGTAGTTATAAAATTTATACTGTGAATCTATCAAGAGTTTATCTGAATTTTACCAATAAATGGAGGTTGAAAATTGGCCACAGAATAGTTTTTATTTAATGAACTAAACGCAACCAGTGAATTTGTTGTAAAATAGTGCCTCCGTTAATCCCTTAATATATTATTCTGAGTGTACTTGTTCACGTCTGACACGTTGCAGAATAGGTGAAATGAAGGGCTCTGCTGTGAAAGTCCAGAAGCTGGCACCAATATATTGGGCACTGCCTTCCCCTGGGTAATCTTGTTAGTTGCTTCTGACTCGCAGACTAGTTTATTGTGTCGTAGACCTACTGGAACACTTTCCATATATTCCCAAGTGTCAGTTGTTACAAGAAAGTACTGTTGACACCAAACATTTCTACTTATGCAACAACTGAAACAAATTATTAATGAGTATGTTAAGCAGTTAAAGGCTGTGCTACAATCAACATAACCATACCAATAACAGTAATTTTTATATATCTTTTATATAGCGGTGCGTCTTCCAACTATGTATTACAGTATCCGTAACCATTGCCAATGCATCACTGCATAGAAAGTTTGTGAACTTTCAACTTTCTTGTGCAAGAAATTTTGCATAGCCAATCAGAATCCATTCTCATTATTACCCACATCAAAATCACTTTCATAACAGTACATTTCGGGTCACGGAGCTAAACATACATTTGACTCCAATTATTATTATTTAGCATGTGCCTCATGAAACAGAGAACTGCAACAATTAAAATATTTCTTCAGTATTCATTGTGACTGTTAATTAGTGAGATGTTGCACATACAAAAAGTCGTTAAAATTTATAACAAGTTGACCAACCTACACAAGTGAAATATCAAATAACTGCTCGTAGAAGTTCCCAATATGGAAGTGAAAACCTATTGAGTAACAAAAGAAACATCTGATTTTATCATGTCAATTATAGCACAGTATTTTTATAATTGCAATGGCTATGGGTATAGATATGGTTTTGGTAATGGATATTTCGATTGTAGCACAGACTTTAATTTCAAGAAGAAAGTTACACGGGAATGTAGAGAGGTTAAGTTTGAAGATGTGTGTATGCGTGTGCGATTAAGTGTGTGTGGTGTGCGCAGGACAAGTTCGCCAAGCTGCTGATGGTGAAGCCTGAAATTCACCAGCTGGCCAGCAGAGGGGAGGACCATCTGTACCACAAGCACTGCGACGGTAGTGCGCCCACGCAGACCTTGCTCATGGAGATGCTGCATGCCAAAAGGAAATAGCATCACACATCTTAACCTCGGTGCACGCACCAACTTTACACATTCAGTGAGTTGGCTCTAAGATGCCCCATTGAACCGTTTCACCAGCAGTGATGTGGAAATCTGCGGTGTGTTGAAAGTCTTGATGAATGTTTGAGATCCACTCAATTTGTAACTTGGGATGCAAGTAAAATGAAGGAAGTTAAGAGTGCTTTATTATAAATGCAGTGGTCCACACCTTTCAGCATATTTTTGCATGTCTTTGTGTCACACTTGTAAATTAACTTTGTAGTTGTCTGCGTACATAATAACTACTATAATATTTTCATCCATCTGGTTGAATTAGTCTCACAGCATTGTAGTAATTAACTTCAGATGTTTTATGCTAAGTTTTACTTTTATTCCAAGACAAAATATTTGTTACTGTGTTACAGTTTTTCTGTAACAAGTTAATTTATGTAGTATTTAGTTTTTGCGGAAACTTGGAAAAACCATAATGTCTTCTCTGAATATTTTATGCCAAGTTTTTTTATGCCGTCCTATGAGAATGTGAAATGTCAAAAAATTGCTATGATTATGATAGCCAACTTGTGTGTAAAAATTCTTGTGCTAGCAAAAATTATTTCGTATTTGTCTGCTCTTTTCTGATTGCTTGGATGAGGGTTTTTTCTTTTACATTAATGCTGGTTGTGGACTGCGTTTTTCTATGCCTGGAACACACAAAGTACTTCCAGCATTGGGAGACCCTTATCCAGTTTTGCAGTAAATCAAGTTTGGAACAAAAATTTATTTTTTACCAATGCAAGTGTTTAGTGAAACTGCATGTGAAGCTAACTCAAGAACTTTTGCTGTGTAAATGTTTAATTTTAGTTCACAGTTAATGTTGTAGCTAATGTCACGTGGCTACAAAATTGAGTTCTCAAGCATCATGTGACTTCACAGATTGAGATTTCCACATTTAGTAGTAAATTGATTGTACACAGTGATTAGAACTTTAAAAAAACAAATTCTTTATTGTTTTTAGTATTACATTTTATACATTTTATATTTTCCTCCTATATTGGTTGGTTGTTATTGTAAAATTGTTGCATATACGTACAAAACTGCCTTGTAAATGCCTTATATATAGAGAGTAAAATAGAAGAACTTTTATATAAATACAAACCAGAATATTTTATTTTTGGGGTGTTAAATTTCAATATCATCAAAATTTATTTTGTACTGTAAAACAACTTTATTAACAGCATATACAAGAAACTGGATTATTTTACTTACAAATGCGTTCGTGTGCTGAAATACTGTTTCGAAGTAGTAGTTCAGAATGAAACTAAATTTCAGCAAATAATTTGGAAAATTTTAGAAATTGTAATAAATACTGATGTAAAGGTATAAGAGTGTAGAATACTATGCGTATCAGTAAATTATAATGACAGTTTTTGTATTAATGGTAAAAAAAATTACTTTGTATTATTTACCAAATCTTTAGGAATTCTTGAAACGTACACTTAGACAAGCTATTCAATTATTGAATACTCATGTGCTAAAATCCATGGTTACATAAATGCTTACAAGAAACAATATATGGCCAGAACATGAAATAGTATTAGGTACGAGAGAATTATTCAATCATCCTTAAAGTTACTAATTATGTCCTGTATGGACATTTAGGATAATTTTTCAGAATAGTAAAATACTTGTTCTGTAGGCATTTAGTAATGCAGACTTGTTCGAACCACTCTTTCAGTAAAACTGAGAAATTAGTTAAATGGGGCATCTTATAGCCTGTAAAATATCAGTATTAAGATTGATTCATATTGTTTTGTTTCAGTTACATTGTTTGAGCTGTAAACTAGCGGTACAAAATAAATACATTTGTTTTTGTTGAACTGTTTGTATTATATAATTGTTAGACATATGTATGTTTTGTAATATATATTGACACCTTCGGGTGAGACACGAGACGAACAATGACTTACTGGTAATATGGGCGCCAGCTGTGCTTCCCAATCACCGCACTGTTGAGACTCAGGGTTCTCAGGGATGCTGTATGTCTCACCCGTGCGTACTTACAAACACGTAGGCAGTACTAAACTTTTCCTAAACATATTTATCACTTGAAAACACATGTGGCTAGGACACTGTCACTACAAATGAAAGAGGTAAGTACCCTCAAGAGATACATGAAACAAGATGGGACGCGAGATGATTATTCACAATAAACACACGTGTGAAAACAAGTTTAGATGGCTCGGATGCCACTGGATGAAGTTTGTAGCGGACCACGTGGTGCAGGTGGAATTGCAATATTTCTTTGTGGAAATGGCAAATTAAATTCAGACAAAATATTATTCTTGCTGAGAAAATTTTTCTCTTTACGATTTACGTGATTGCAGGCTTGTAACATGCCTGATGGCGGTGAAATCAAACATTAACATGACCGCGTGATCAAGTACAAAAAGCATCAATTTACATGAAATTAAACGGAATCCTGACAAAATTTAACATAGAACCCTGAATAAAATATTGCACATATAATGTTACATAAATAAGCTTTCAAAACGCAACAATGGCGTATACAAATACTTGGCGTCGGTCGGCCACGTGGTTATACGTGATGTTGCCGTAAAATATTCAAACATGAAAAATACCTCCAAATACGTACATAAAAACAAAGCCCTTAAAATTGCGTGTAGCAATAATGTGGAAATTACAATGAAATGCCACTAACATAAGCCGATGGGGCCTGATTCAAGTTGGGCGGGTTGCGTGACCTCTCAGGCATCTTTCTCCTCCTTCTCCTCAATTAAGTTAAATGCCACAAGGGCACAATAAATTAATAAAATGTAAGCATAATGCTGGGGAAATGTCTGGCAAAACATACACAAGCAAAGGTTGACTGGTAAACTAAATTAACTATTGAAATCTACATCAGTGAACAAAAAGTTGTAGTGCGTACGTGACAGTGTCTTACCTCGCCAGCTCTCCTCAACAGACTGTCAAGAGGCAAGTGTCGCACGGACCTACCATGGCCGCCTACAGGGTTCACATAAGCGGAAGTGCAATGCACTCAGAGTAAAATATTTTATTATTGAAAATAAAATGGCACAAATTAAATTAAATACTGTTTTACATTTTTATAGTTTTCCTATGAATTTTCATATTATTTCAGTGTCTCTTTATGATGGCATTCGTGCCGGAATATCACTGTTTTTAATCTTGGTGCTGCGGGCACTTTGAATTTCATAACCAAACAATTTTAAAATTGAAACAAACACTTTAAAACAATTTAAGACATATTAAACCCTACAAATACAAATATAAAACACATTTTACACTGAAAAATAATACTTATGTCAGAGTTCATAATGATTGGCTTCTTTGCAAACGTGCAGGATACGTGACACATGCATGGTGAGTGCCGTCATGGGCTCTAGCGCAGCTGGCTGTTAGCCGCATCAATAAATATACAAAATAGTAGCTTTTAAATTTGTGTTATTTAGTCTCTCTAACTAGAGGTTTTGTTAGTGAAATTTCGTTTCATTGAACTACAGTAGAACCTCAATATTACATTCTCCAACTCGTTCCTTTGAATACACCAATTTATTCTTGTCACACCATTTTTCCTATGTTTACATTGTATTAAATTCCTTCCATTTACACTGCAATTCAGTATGGTTTTCCGTGTTTTACTTTTTTTTTTTCTTTCCCAATTTAAGAGTTTAACAAAATTTGTAAATTCATACAGTGCTGTACTGTTTAGAAAAAGTATTCATGCAGATATTGAGACTGCAATAATATGTGTACAACACTGTTTCGCTGGAAAGTAAGTGTCATTCCTAAAAATGTGTACACTTGAAGAAGTGTGCAGCATGATTACAGATGTAGACAAATATATTATTATATGATTTAGTTATTAATAAGACTTAACATTTCTTTGGGAATTAAAATTAAACCAAGGTCTATAGTTACTGTTTCCAGACAGCAGTGGAAAACCTATCCTTAAAGTTGGTAAAATATCTTTGCATTGCTACAGAAGACCTGAATAGTTAGCAGTGGTCAAAGTTTATCAGATATAATATTTAATGTGCTTTGTTAGCTTGAAATATTAAAGTAGTATGTAAAGTTAGGTGGGATAAGTGGGTCATGATTTTGCAATGTGAGCAAGAAGTTCTCGACTTCTCATCTGCCTGAGGACCATGTTTCATTGTTTTGAAACATCAAAATAATTTAAAATGTATTAAACATTGTTCAGGTTTAAACATATGATCCCTAAATGACAGTGTTTAAAGTTCAAATAATAATAATAGTAATAATAAAATTCTGTGTCTGGAGGGTGCAGTTGCCCCAATTTTAAGGCGTACCTGGACCAATGTGATCTATACTCCATATCAGCTGTTTTAAATTGATATGAGATATCTGGGACTATAGATACATATTTAAACTTTACAAAAAAATTACAAACAAACATCAATTCAACAGTATTGGAGCTAGTGTCAATGCAAGAGCACAGCTTTGTCTAATAAATTAAGTAAAAAGTTCCGAACAAGCTATTTATTAATACAAATTCACTGAAAAATACAACTTCAGCATGTAAAATAACTAATCAACTATTTAAAGTTTTCGTAATTATTTATCATTAAATCAAACTAAAATTTATACAAATTTGGTTAATTGTTTGTAACTGAGCATATCGTTGACGGTAGGAGGTAATGTTAACTTATATTAAACAAGTTCAACCTAGAAGTACCTATTTATAAATTTTATTTTACACTTGAACTAAGTTAATACACTTAACTCTAATAACTGTTAGTCAAATCACTTGAGTAAGTGGTGGAGCTTATCAGATCCTTGAAGTGGGCACAGCTGTTCATTATGCAAAAATTATATTGCAGATTGCAAATTGCAACCTAAATAGTGCCTGTCATTTCAGAACTGTATAATAAAATCTGTTTATGAAATAGGTTTTGCTTAATTTATTAAGTTTGTCTTGACTTTGTGACATTACAGACAAATTGACCAATTACAGGCTGGAAATAGTGTCAGTGTGAAGTGAGGGTTAAGTAAGACATCTTCACAGATTGCACTGGGTATCTGTTCATGGTAGAGTTGTGCTTGTTTGCATATACTGTCGTGCAAATCAAATTGTGTTTCAGAATTTGTGTGTATTCTTACAGTTGAGTGAATCGGAAGATAGCAGTTTCTCGAGGCAACTGCCGTTAGCTGACGGCAGGAGGACGGCAAAGTGATGCAGGATTCAGGAGCCGTGAACCAACACCACCATCCTTCATTGTTCTCTTCGTGAAAGAATGTGTTGCAGACTTTTCTTTTACAGTGCAAATTGGGGTTAGGTTGGCGGTGCCGTGGAGGCAAATATGTGGGCATCGTGTGCCGGTCAAAAAATGTTGACGTATGCTGTACTGTTAACGTAATCGTTAAATGGCTGTGCCATACGAGAGGACAGAAGGTTGCTTCATCAGACGCTGGCATGAAAATCTCTTTGGGACGTTAGAAGACGTAAGCAAGTTACCTGTTAATACGATGTCCTGCGGCATTGCCAACTCAAGATGGGCATTACCAGTGCAAGTTACCGGAACAGTAACAGACACCATGTGCAATAACTGTCATGAATTTAGGAATGTTTTAAAAAAAGTTTCTTTGAAAAAAACAATGCTTTGACTTCTGATTTTGTACTTTAGAGTGGATAAATTACGTGTTGACAAGTTGTATTGTTGCTAGTGGTGAAGAGAGTTATAGTATGAATATTTTGATATGCATGTTGACTCTGAATAAAAAATGCCTTTAAAAAGTACAAAATAAAAAAAGTCAGAGACACACTGTTACGTGCTCCATTCTCAGGATTAGTAGCATCTAGTTGGTTGTTTGATGGGGCAAGGGTCGCTTGTTCTGGACCCTGTGAGATCACGAAGCTGCTTCATGCAACACGTTAATGCATTTTTTATATGTAGAAGAAATAATATTTCGTTATGAACTAACTGCAGAAATGCAAATTGTATTCATCCTCTGAAGAAACAGACCACAATATCCTTGCTCGCAGTCATTTTTGTTTTAATATTTTGTGACGTCTATTTTCGTTTTGTGCGTACACATTCCAGGTGAAAAGAAAAAAGCAGATGCGTGCTTTTGTTCTGGAAGGGATACAAGGGCATCAAACTTTGTTTGTTTTAGTGTACATTTGTACATTGTAAAAATTGGCATCCCACTGAAGGTAGAGTGAGGCGAGGATCACTCTACCGGTTAGAATTAAGTTATTGGGCAATCTTCATCAATTGCAACAAGTCTTAGTGCTTTGGCTGTATGTAGTCTTGAACATTCCATTACTGAAACAACTTGTACATTTTCCCTTTTGCGCATTTCTTTCTCTTTTGGTCCACACAAAATAAACTCATTTCTTAGGCAACTTCTTGGGTGTGGTTCCTATCAGAACTAATCAAATTTTTTTCTGAAAATTTTTAGCATCTGACCTACTTTTGTTATTTTATTAACATTTCTTGAAAGCTGGGTATGGTGGTGGACTAACAGAAAAGTCTTTTTTTAGTGATAGTTTAAAATCTTCAGAGCAAGGCTGCTGTGGTCAAAACGTACCGTAATGTAGTTTTGTTAAAACCTTGTGTATATTGATAGTTGTTGAACGATTGTTAACCGCGAAATCATTCATGCAAGGGATGCTGCTTGTTATATTCATGTGTTACATGTCCACCCATCACGTCTTCTCATGCTGTAACCTCGCCATAGTTTTTACTCCTCCCTTCTTCGTTTTCGCTTTGGCGACTTGTCCGTCAACATTCCGTCGGATGTGCGTTCTCCTCACTGCCACTCGTTAAACGTCATCTGCCGCCGGCATCCCTTGCAATCTTCACTGTCTTTTTTTTTGTTCCCAGTTTTTGCTGTTAATAAAAAAGAATAAAAAAATTATTATAATTGTTGGTACAAGAGCTGTTATTTTAAGATGCTTTTTCCCCCCTCTCCTTGTCTTGGTGAATGTGATGCCATCTGGTGAGCTTGTTTTGTGATTTGCAGAGAAACTTATTTTATGATACGTTGTAATTGTGTTTAGGGGAGTGAGAGATCATATAGAAATATTGTTGTATAGATTGTTACCAATTAAAAGTTTTTAAATGTCGCCTCAACCAGGTGGCCAGCGACAAGTGTAATAAGTGCTTTACTCTAGTATACAACCGACCCAACTGCTTTTTTGATTTGTGTGCACCGTGACTACACACAAGAAGCACTCGTGTTTCTCCCAAGATTTTTCTATGTGTTAGCCATTTTAGGAACATTTGTAATAGTGATCATTGATGTGTTTCTGTTACCTCATGCCCACTCTAATCAAGTCACTTTTGTCTGATGTAAATAGAAAATGGACCACTCTGTAATATTGCAATTGTTTGTACAAAGAAAATGAAATGTTTTATGGATTATGAAAAAAAAGAACGAATTAAATTTGTAGAATATTTGTTTTCAAGAGCTGATGGCTTATTTCAAAAGAGCTAGCAATGTTTAGCTTTTTAGAAGAATTACATTATAATTGTTCGCGTTGAGTCTGTAAATTTTATGAAGCGGTTTTGATATGATGTTATTGCATTACGATTTTATTGTTTATTAAGGTAGTTTTATTTTTTATTTTTTTTTGGAATATGCCATTTGCACCCTCAGTGTCCCACCTCCACATTGTGGATTGCATACCAATATCAGGGCAACCATTCTGTAGAGTAAAAATCAAACACATTTTCATACAAATTGTAGTTTTATAAACATGGACTCTATCCTGCCATAGTATTTAAGTGTGTCATGTCATAACAGTATCGCTACACAGTTTCATGATGTTAGCATTAGGAATAAGTTCCATCCATAAAAATATTTTTTTTCCCTGTGTACATTTTATAATGCTACCATTCCTAATTTTTTCTGAGGCTATATATGAAGTTTTACAAGTACCACAAATTGTTACCAACTTAAAAAATAAAATTCTCAACATAAATCATTAAAAAATAAAAATGAAGTCTTGTGATTTAAATATCCCATCTGTGTTGTTAAAAAAAAAATATGTACTGGAAGAATTAAAAAAAAAAAAAAAAAAGAGAGAATTTTGTTAGCTTCCTAGTAGCACACGAATAAAACCAAACAAAATTTCTTTTTTCAGGGCTATGATAAAGAAATCTAGAATATTGATGTTTGCTGTCTTTAAAATTGTGATGTATTGTTACAGTACGTATCTTGATTTTATCAATAGCGACTTTACACACTACGAGACGTATCCACAGCTATCATGTAGTCGTCACGTGTTAAAAAAAACTGTGATGTTTCTTGGAGTAACATATCTACTGTTCCAACCTTCGTTAACAATAATTACATCAAGGAACATGACTGTCCTATGCTTTTATTAGTATCAGCTGATTCTACGTTTATTTTAATACCCATTTTTTTTACACTTGATGATTTCACACTGTCTTGTAATTTTTGTCTGTTTTTTTTTGGTCCATGCAGTTGACAGATTATTTACAGTAAAATCTTGATACAAAGTACTCAAAGGGACCTGCATAGGTATACAAACAAATTTATGTAATATGGTACGATACAATAGGGGTGAAACCATCCCATCTTCCCTCCACCTCTGCACATGTCTATGTCTGCAGGGATTTCAATGATTTACTTCAAAAAGTGAAGTATTTTATTTTGAGATTTCACTTAATTGCTTTGTTTTTGTGCATCCTGCATTTTGTAGTAGTTTCCTTGTCCGTGGAGGCAGACCCAAAGGAGAATGGTTCTAGACTTTCGGTTTGTTGACCGCGGGGGGGGGGGGGGGGGGGTAATTTTCTCATTGGTCATTCCCATTTGTGACATGGGAGGGGGCACTGTCTCGTAGTTTTAGGAACTAATATTATAGTAATCAATCAAAAACAGTACTTTAAACATTTCCGATATTATTTTATTTCAGTTCTAAAACATTCACTGTGTGAGTATTTGTGATGAAAGGGGAATATGTCCCTTCTAACCCCTCCTCCCCGTGTTGTGTCTTTACATACGTACACACAAACGTTTCCCATGGTCGCAGATCAAGTACAGTGTTTGGGTTCCCCCTCTTCCCATTGGTAATTTAACTATTTTTCCATCACTACTTTACAGGTATGTTAACTAGCATAGCAGTTAGTGTTCACCTCCCACCTGGATTTTTGCGTTGGGAATCGTGCTGGATGATGCCTCTAGTTGACGGGTTTTCTCGTGGATCTCCTGTTACAATCTACCCAAACCTCTCTATACCACACCTTAACTAAAAGTGGGTTTTTGTTTAACATGCCTTTTGGAGTTTCTTAGTTGATTGAGCCCAGGGTAAGGTACATTCACTTGTCCCGTCCCCTCTATTGGCAGGCCGGCCTTCATGTGTATGTGAAAAAAAAAAAATTCCTCTGTTGAATTACAGCCATACCAACTCAATATTTTTTATTCACCCACATCACTAGTTAAATTTAGGTTAGCAAGATCAATGATGTAAAACATGAAATGTAATAATGTACCAGTGAAACTCCACACAATTAGGTTGTTTGTGATTGCAAACCTTAAAATGTTAGTTTGCTGTAGTAAAAGTAAGTCGTAAGCGTTGGTGAACACCAGCCATTCGCAGAGCTGGATTTGAAGAGCTTGTGAGACGTAAATTTACACAAAATTTGTTGATTGAAGTGTACAAGTTTTGGAAGCCAGCATAGTAGAACTTGGAAAGGGCAGTCGCTACAAGTGTTCCAAAACAAAGCTGTATACACAAATTATGGTCCAATACCAGCACCATCTGGTTCAATTCCTGTATTATTACTTGGACAGGAAACTTCAGTTCTCAACTTTCCACACAAAATACATTTGAAAGTATATGTCAAGTCTTGGCTGAATTCCATAAAGAAGTAGCCATTTATGAGGTCTCGTTTCTTGTTTCAATCTTCAGTTAGCATAAAATAAAATAAAATTAGACATTAATATAACACAATGTCTTGCGTTAATGCCACCACAATGCAGATACAGATACAACTCACAATGTTTGCAAAGCTGGAAGTCCAGTCGTTTAACTACTGTAGTATGTGCACCAGTATTATGTCCCAGTGTTCTCATTGTCCTTTCAGAGTATTCTCTTTGCTTGCAGTACATAAACATTTTTTGTTATGGAGCTTTATAACTTAGAGAAGGCAAAAGAGAGCACAAATTTCTCTAAACTATAAACAACTGCACTTATCACACACTTATATTGCAGTAGGTAGCAAACTCACACTCCAACATCCTGCAGATTGAACATGTCTTTCCATTGCAAAATCCTGCTTATTCCATATATTGCTAGCTAAGGAAAACAAATTAATTTAATAATAATCTTGTTTTTCATACAAGATTATCTTTCCTGCTAAATTAGTAAACACGTTGATTTTCTGATAGTTTTTTTATATGAACAGATGTGCAACTTCAATACTCATCCCCTTGTAGAACTGGTAGCAGTTGTGTACAATAATCAGTTTGTCCTAACAAATAAGCAAGTAATACTGTATCTGACTCTACATTGTCAGTGTGGAGGCTACAGCTCGACCTGACCAAACAACCAACCTATTGGAGTGCAGTTGTGGGGATTTAAAACTTTAATAGTCATTGTTCAAGTGAAGTCACCCTTTTTGGTCCTCACTAAACCAAATTGTTCTCGAAAAGTGTGTATTTTTTCTTCTCTGGATTTTGTGGAAAACTTAGTATTAAAAAATGCTTGAAATGAAAATATATTCTCTACAAACACAAAGTATGTTTCTGAAAACTTTTCATGATTTTTAATTTTTATCTGAAACAGATCTGGATTGCTAGTGCGGGAAGCACAGACGAGTCTTGAACCACAGTGTGCTTCAAAGAAAATAAAAATTAAAGAATGAAAGAGAGAGATAGATAGATAGGATAAGATAGGATAGGATAAGATAGGATAAGATTAGATAGGTTAGATAGAATAGATAGATAAGATAGATAGAGGAAAAAAATAGGAGCCTTTTCTCTGATGAATTCACCAGCTCTTTTCTGGTTTTGGTCAAACAAACTTAGTGAGGTGGTACAGTGGACTTGCATTCAGAAGGATACAGGTTTGATTCCGGGCTCCCGACATCCTGTTTTCAGTTTTTCATGGTTTACAAGATCACTCCAGGTGAATGCTATGATTGTTCCTCACTACCGGCAGCGGCAGATTCCTTCCTCACTCTTGCTTTTCTGAGAAACTTGCTCAGTCTTTAGTAAGCCGACTGTCGACGAGATGTTAAGACCTACCTATGTACCTACCAACGTGGCTTGGCTGCTAGGCAAGTCGGAAAAATGTAAATTACATGGAAAAGACTGAATGAGCTTACAAAGTATATAGAAAAACATTATAAATTAAGAGAAGACATTTAACACTTACATAGTCACTCAAAAGAACAATATAATATTAAAAGAACAATTTAATATATTGGATATTTTGAATCTGGGCATGTGGCATGGCGTCCCCCGGAACTGCCAGGATCATTTACCTTACAGATTAACAAAACTGAGGAACTTAAATATGCCCTTTTCAAACAAAATACATATGACACAAGCACTGCATAATTATAGATTGTGATTTTAGTGTGTCTCAAGTCAATGGTTAGTAGTATAACATAAACCACGTGGCTTTGCACTCTGACGCTTATTACACTTTATTTACTGGGAGCACAAGGGAGATAACACTTTCCCTTTTATATGTGAGACTTTGCTTTCAGGGAACAGATTACTTAAAGACTGTAAACACATAGGGATGAGTTTACTCTTGGAGATGCGGATCATTCAGGACACGGGGCGGTTCACTGGCCTGTTTGTGCATGAACGACTTAGATGCACTACATGCACGGCCGTGCATGGCTGATGCATGAGCCAAGCAGCAGTGAGCTGCATCCTGAATGGAACAGTGAAGGCAGCTCCACTACCTACCTACGTACGTACCCAGCTTGTTCTCACAACATTTCTCAGGGGGCTGCTCAGGCTGAGGGAAAAAAAAAACTCTCACCTTCTGGCTTCCTGACTTCCGTTCTTACAAACAGCACAGGACCTTGTCCCATCATCACTACACTCTACTAGTTAAACATCTCTGGAAACGAAACACACCGTGAGGGGACTGGGGATTTAAACAGTCTATACTTGAATTGTACTGAATACCTTACAAAAACTATGAAACTGTAATGTTTGACCATTGGTCCTAAATTAAAACTACAAGGTCTCTAAGGGCCGTTTACGCTAAGATGCCATGCAAGGAAGCTGAACTGGTGAGGGTTCATTCACAACTCAGTTGTAAGCATGAACCTAATATCCAAGAAACCCATTATATAAAGGAGCCCCTGATTTTATTAGCTGCTGTGTGTACAATCATAAGAGATGTGATAAAGAACCAAAATGCAATTTTTTTTAAAGATAAGTATTCATAAAAGGGGCAACCTTTTTCTGTTCTGGAGTTTCTCAGCAGCTGCAACATCATTAAATAGTGGACAACCCACTTTCATGGCAACAAGTGAATTGTCTGAAACTGCCTTCTACTACCGCTGTCTGCGACTAATACAGTTTATAAACTTTCCATGTACATATTGAACTTTGAATCTGGTCTCATTAACTCAAAATTGGAAAATACGCTAGCAGTTGTGGAAATTTTTGTTGTGATAGTATTGTCTTGTGGAGACAAAAATGTGTGTATTCCCTGGCAATCAAAGTATGTGTTGGAGTCCCATGATGCATGGAGTCAGTAGCCTGGAAAGGCAGATTGGGATGTCACGGCATCAGGCTTGCAAAGACTATAACTACACAGACCCATTTGAAAGGGGTCGTACGATTGGATTGCATGAAGCTGGATGGTCAGCTCATCGCATAGTATAGACATTCTTCTTGGCCGTGCAGTCACCTCTGCAACACGATGTGTGCAGGTGTGAATACGTACAGGTAGTACATCATGTAGAGTAGGTACTGGCCCTACCAGACGCACTACTGATAGAGAAGATCTCTGTATCCGCCAGTGTGTAGTAGCAGAACGTTGCACCACGTCCAAAGATATCCTGCTTTCTGTCGGGCCTGCGTTGTATTTTCAGGTCTCAATGAAAACCATTTGTCATCACAGTTTGAGTGAGACTGGCCTGCAGGCACGGCATAAACTACAGTATGCAGTTTGCCTTTGACCCTTCATCATCCTGTGGCATACAATCAGTGGTGCCAAGAACATCAACATTGGACAGAGGAATGGCGATGCATTGTGCTTCAGTCTTAAAACAGATGTTGGTCGCAGTAGGGTTTGAATGCCGTACATCCCAGACACGAGGGGTTATGGCATGGAGTGCCGTCAGTTAGGACCCCTGTCCACATGTGGTTGTTGAAGGCACAGAGATAGCGCAGCGATATGTCAATAATGTTTTGCGGCTCCATTTTCTGCCATTTTTGCACATCATACCCAGCAGTATCACACAGCAGGACAATGCTCGTTCTACATACAGTTCACATCATGTAACAGGCTCTACAAGATGTGGACTACATTCCTTGGCCTTCCAGGTAACCAGAATTGTTCCCTATTGTGTTCAATTCTATATGAAGAGAGAACGTTTGCACCATTGTCAACCACTTGTCCAAACACTGGCTGATCGACATGTGACGTTGCAGGAAGCCTCGGGACACTGTCCGCCAGCTGTATGATGGAATACCTTGTCACATTGCTGCTTGTATAGCTGCGAGAGGAGACTCTGCCCTGTAATGAGTCTGTGCTTTGGGGATTCTAAACAATGCACCCTCTCTAAGCGAAAGATTTATCATTACTCATTTGTACTATCATCTATCAGCCTGTTATGGTTTGTTAAAGTTTCACGAAAAGAATTAAGGCATAGTGATTTCGATATCCAGATCAATATATGTAACACACATCGAGTCACTTCGACATGACCCACCAGTCCACCTAGCATAGAGTGTTTGTGTTATGATGTTAAAGCAGACTGTATGGCTGTACCTCCAAGACAGAGTAGTGCTCTTGTCACAACAAGACAACTGAATTTAATGTTTGAAACCCAGCAGCAGAATGCAGTAGTGGGAAAATGGAAATACCATGAGAAAACCCACTGGACGCCAGGAACATCTGCCACATTTTCCTCCTGCAGAAATCCAGGTTTGACCTCGCTGGTGAGTAGTGTAACCACTACAGCATTGAAAGTCCCACATTCATGTGGGAACGCAAAGTGCTTCACAACCAGTTATAATGACATTCCTTTACCTTTAGTGTATATGGTATGTGTGTGTCATTTTGTAGTGTAAAACCAAGCATTAATATCTGAACAAATCAAAATACTAGTAGCACAATAAACATTTGGTTCAATTAAATGTTATTTTGTGTGATACCAGTTTAGGATTGTGGAATTGTGAATCCAACTCATTTTTAAGCTAAGGATGTGCAATTATTTATCGTCAGTTGAATATTCTGTCGGATATTTGCATAATTTTGAGAGCAATTTATAACTTGTCAGGCTAAGTGGTACAGCACAAGATTTCAACCTGGGAACACTCAGATGTGCAGGTCCTTGCCCAAGCTGCTAAAACGGGGTTCCAAACTTTTTCAAAATTCAATGAAAAAGTGAAAAATTTTAAGGTAAAAATGTTTTATTACCGATTAAGCATTTTTACGTATTCGTGTTTGCAGCTATGGCAGCACTGAGGTATATGGTTTATTTACACAATACTACTGCAAACACTTTTTCAGACATTTATTTACTAGGAAACCAACATAACTTATCACAGACAGCAAACGGACAGAAAGGTGCTGCCATACATCTACTTGCTTCAAGATGCAAAGAGAGATACATATGTTTGTTGTTATCTCTCCATACGTTGGTGTCCTGTGCCAAATAATGTGAATTTTGCACGTCTCCACTTATTGATGGTGGTAGTATAGCGGACATTTCTTTCTTTCGACCATTCTGAAGAAAGTGCAAGACAAGATGTAGAGTGGAGGAAGTGTGAACTGAGGTGTAGAAGAATAGGGTAAACCTCAAGAAAGCCTCACTCACTCCACACTGCAGTGATACTGTAGTGACATTCACTGCATGCACTACGTATGGTGACAACTCCCTCCTGAGAGAGAACATGCCTGCCTGAGGTCTATGAGCATGCCCATGAAGTTATGTTCTGCCATATGATAACTAATGCAAGCCATAAAGTTAGTCAGTCTGGGAAGAAATTGCATGGGAATACTATAAAATTAGGTTCAAATCAAACCCTGGTTATTCCATGTTTTTAAATGTGTGATATCACTAGTCAAGATGTTTGTATACAGTTCTGACAAATATGTGGACAAAAAATTTTGTACTCATACATACATTTTTAAAAATTGAACTATAGCAAAGTCTTCAGGCTTAAAAAAAAAAATATTTTCAACAGTACAAAAATTCTAATGGACTGTTTTTTAAGTATTTAAGGGAGCGGTTGACTGCACAACAGAAAATCTTAGTGTATTTGATAAAGCATTCGTTTATTAAGTTCAAAGGTTTTCGTCTGCCACCGCCTAAAGAAGGAGACTTTTACTTAATTTTTGCACCTAAATTATTCAACACACTCCTTCAAATATTTATTAACAAATATTTAAATATGACTCTTTACAAGATCTGCGAATGCACTTTGTTAAATGCCTCTGTTGCGTGATTATTGCTCAATTTTTTTACTTTGTGTTATTAGAACACCAGATAGTAATACTTTCGAATGGTATGATGGAAGTAAAGTTTTCACCGATAAGAACATTTTTTATAACTTTTTATTATTAGACGTATGCTCTGACTAGTTACAAAGTACACTTTAAAATAAGCTCTTTCTCGTATGCGGGACATTTAAATATCAATAATTTTACCTAGGCTTATTATTGCAAGTTTACTCTTCAACACTATGCTTTGATAATTAGTGTTTCAGAAGTAGTTTCAACGTAGCCTACAAAATACTCAGGGTATGTACAGAGTCTAGCGGAGAAATGCGCCAGCAGAGTGCATGCGATGCTCCGTTAGAGGCGAGGTGGCCCAGCCACGGAGCCGGTGTAACTAGTAGTAAAGATTCACTGCCTCACCGGCATGCGCGAGAGAAATGACATTCCAAGTGCGCGAAAACACTAAACTAATCACGCTGTTTCTCTGAAACTATTTATCCAAATCGTTAGATATTGTGGAAGTTGACACACAGTTTCTTCCTGGCCATCACAGACTAGCCATTTTTTTAAAAATAACCTAAAATATATTTACTAAATGTTTGCGCACAATTCCTAAAAAGTTGCCACATAAAAAGTAAGAAGTATAAAAGGTTATTTTATATTGAGATAAATAGGGGCTGAAATAATTTGAAATGTAGAGAAAGTGAGATTATCATTTGTTTATAATGCACGCATATTTTGTCGAAGTTATTGTACACTACCTGTATGTAGAGAAAGAAAATACAAAATAAGGATTATGTTATGTACTCGACCTTATTTATACACTACAGAGCGCAATGATTGGAAGGGACACAGGTGGACCTGCGACAAGTGTCATTGACCATGTGAGCGGGCTAAGCGCGCGGCTGAACAGGGTGCTGCATGGCTGGACTTGGCGCTCGGCTCTCTTCTGTGTGAGGTGACAATTCTTTTCTTAATTTTTATTTCTCGTTTGTTACTGATTCCATACATTGCCGTAAACATGTTTTAATTTATAATAAGTCTGTTATATTTGGGCCTATTTGAGTATCAGCGTGAGCATAAGCACGTGTGTACGTCAGAGACTAAATCAAAGGGCAGTGAAGATGTAGACAATACATTTTTGGGCATAAATGTATAAATAACTGTACTCATCTTCACCCACAAGTAATAAACAGATAGAAAATTATGACAAACAACAGTTTGCAGAAGGTGACAATACTTCAGGAAAATAATTCTTAAGCATCAGTTCAGCTAAGTGAATAACTTGTTTATTGTCTAAGTATAGTAAAACATTTTCTATGGAAAACTGAAGCGTAAAGATTGACTAGCATAGTGACCCAAAACTACGCGTAGTATTTTGTGCATTCAAATGTGACTTAATTTCATTGCAACATAAATGCATAAGAATTAATATCGTACTGAAAATTAAATATTGACACTAACATATTTTCTTTATATTTTATTTTATTTTTCTAACTTGTCACTGTTTCTGCAAATAGTGTGCACAATTTGTTGGTCTTGTTTGCATATTACCTACATTTCTGTAAATGTGACCAACAGTTATTTGTATACAATTGCACATTTATTGTTGTTGTAGAATTTGGTTGTGAGGTGTAGTCATTGTGTTACAATGCCACGCACATTTTTCACATAACACACCGATATGGCATTTGTTGCTCAACTGTAACAATAAAGTATGATAATAATAATAATAATAGTATTAATAATACTTCGTTTAACTCCTGGAATTGATATTAGTCATTTCTTCACCTTTCACAGGTTTAGAATTACTCTATAAATATTGGGAATAGGACCACCATTTATATGGCGTATTTTGTTCTAAATGACAAATAATAAGCATTGCGAGTGGTGGTAACTCCTCGATAATCACTCTATGTGTCTGTGAGTGTGTATACATATATATAGACGCCGTCGGGTGATACAAGAAGAATGAAGACACAAATACTTACTGGTAATATGGGCGCCAGCAGTGCTTCCCAATCACCACACTATTGAGACTCAGGGATGCTGTGGGTTCTGTGTGTCTGTCTCATCCGTGCGTACTTACAAACACGTTGGCAATACTAAACTTTTACTAAACATCACTTTGAAAATAATCACTTGATAAAATACATGTGGCTAGGACACTGTCACTACTGAATAAAAGAGATAAGTTCACTGGAGACTTGCTTTTATTATTATTATGCATACACATCAACGTGTCAATGAAAGTATGATTATCTCAGTTATGACTAGCCAATTCCGCTTGGGTGCCTAGATTGATGATCTCACTGAAGTGCATGAAAGCACAGCCTTCACACGGGAAGAGAGCCGACAGCCGCTAGGGTGGATTGACGGTTTTCCCTGAAGATGGGACACGGTGAATTACAAATGAATACCCTTAATACACATTAACACAAGTGATTACTCGACATCACTAATGTAAACTTGTCAGGGCTCGCCCTCCAGTGTGTGGGTAGTGTGGTTATGGCCTATACACAGAACCGGCTAGGACGGGAATAATTGCACCGTACACTAATTGCAAAACTACATAAACCCTTAAAGATACATGAAACAAGATGGGACACGAGATGAATATCCACAATAAACACACACATGTGTGAAAACAAGCTTAGTTGGCGCGGATGCCGCTGGATGAAGTTTGTAGCGGACCACGTGGTGCAGGTGAAATTGCAATATTTCTGTGTGGAAACAGCAAACTAAATTCAGACAAAAGATTATTCTTGCTGAGAAAATTATTCTCTTTACGATTGAAGTGGTTACAGGCTTGTGACATGCCAGATGGTAGTAAAATCAAACATTATCGTGACCGCGTGGTCAAGTACAAAAGCATCAATTTACGTGAAAAATACATTGAACCCTGAATAATAAATACATAGAACCCTGAAATAAATATTGCACATACGATGTTACATAAATAAGCTCTCAAAACGCAACGATGGCATCTCAAATGGCATCAGTCGGCCACGTGGTTATACGTGATGTTGCCGTAAAATATTGAAACACGAAAAATATCCTCAAATACATACATAAAAACAAAGCACTTAAAATTGCGCGTAGCAATAATGCAGAAGTTACAATGAAACGCCATAAACATAGGCAGATGGCGCCTGATTCAAGTTACGCAGGTCGCGTGACCTCTCCAACAGCTTTCTCTTTGAGTTAAAAATGCCACAAGGGCGCAAGAAATTAATAAAATGGAAACATAATGCTGGGGAAAATGTCTAGCAAAACGTATGCAAGTAAAGGTTAACTGGTAAACTAACTATGGAAACCTAAATCAGTGAACAAAAGTTTTAGTGCCTACGTGACAGTGTCTTATCTCGCCAGCTCTCCTCGACAGACTATCCAGATACAAGCGTCTCACGGACCTACCACGGCTGCCTACGCGGTTCACATAAGCGGAAGTGCTATGCACGTAGAGTAAAGAATTTTATATTCAAAATAAAATGGCACAAATTAAATTAAGTATTGTTTTACATTTCTATAATTTTCTTATGAATTTCAATATTATTTTAGTCTCTATATGACTGCGTTCATGCTGGAATATTAAGTGTTCTTAATTTCGGCGCTGCGGGGCACCTTGAATTTTATAACCAAACAATTTAAAAATAGTAACATACACTTGAACACTTTTTAAGACATATTAAACACTGCAAATGCAATAGAACACATTTCACATTGAAAATTACATTTATACGAAAGTTCAAAATTACTGGCCTCTTTGCGCACATGCGGGACATGTGACACAAGCGTGGTGAGCGCCGTCATGGGCTCTAGCCCCGATGGCTGTTAGCCGGCGTCATATTGAAATGGCTTGTATAAAACATAGTGAAGTAACTTCTTAACGATGGTAAAAAATAATGTTTCAGAGTCTTTGGGAAAAAATATGTTTATGATGAATATTTCTTGTTGTCTATCGGATTTTATTAGTAGGTATAGTTACCGAAAAATGCTTACACACATTGCTTTTATGTGTGCTGATGTGCTGATATCGAAATGTGTAAATATTTTGAAAAGAATGCTTTATGCACTGTATAAACCTTTTTAAGATAAAAGTTTTGCAGTATAGCATAGGCTTTATTTTTTTGCGCGAAGCTTTACAAAAGCATGACAGTACTTAATACTAATGCTGAAGTATATTAATTTCATTAGACTTGTCAGTCCGGAGTTAAACTTTCTCACAAATGTATGTTGTCAAATGCCTGCTTTCTTTGCACATATTGTGGCCACAATCCGTTACTGATGAAGAGCACTGAGATCTCTGATGGTTTATCAGTGTTCGTCTGTAATAAGAGCGCAGCCTGCAGTAAACTGTAAATATTTTGTATGTCTTCGGTACGCTTGACAGTGGTACTGATTAAAATTAGAGAAAATGGGTTAAATTACCAATATAACTATCTAATCTTGCTTCTATCTTAATTTAAGAGAATACTTACACATGACAAATAGAGTTATATTTGTTTTTCTGAAGAAAATCAATTTTCAATGACAAATTTCTGCTTTGAATTTAATTGTGTACTATTTTATGCAGAATTTGAATCTAGACTATTTTGTATTCAAATTATGCTACCGTATACACTTACATAAATAACTCTGAGAACCAACAAAAAATTGAATCACTCTCCGATATCTTGTTTCACTGTCATGTACAACCGCTGTAGCTCAAGTAAAATCAGTCTTCAGTAGTAATGAATTTAGCGTCATGCGGAGCACCACACAACGGCTTGTAGAAACAAGAGTCAGTAATCATCTGCGAGTATCGATTTGCAATACGGAATTCTCTATTATCTGTGAAGTTACCACCGTTCAGCAACAAAGTAAAGATAATGAAACTTATTTTTCAGTTCATTCCTTCACCAGATTGTTAGTCCTAACTAAAGTCAATTCACTGTTACTTCCAACTTTTTGTAAAGCACTGCTGAAGTTTTACTTCCCGGATATTCCACTGCCTCATGCAAATAAAGCTTAACAGGGTCTAGAAAATTACACTAAAGGGACAAACGCAACACATTATGCGCACTCAGTGTAATAATATTTTGTATAATAACTATTTTTACTTGGAAATGCCAACAGGCAGAAAGCTTGTTTATTCATATTAATTATAAATGTAATATTATAATGTATTTATAAAATAAAATTATAAATTCAATTTTTATATGTGTGTATAAATTGAAGGTAACAAGTGGAGGTAATGGTAAAATTGCTTAGGAAATGCGCACCTAAGTAATAATAAGAGAATTTTTATGTTAATCCGAGTATAAAACGCTTGTGATAAATTATATTTAGGTAACAACCGAGCACATCATACAGAGGGTGATTTTTCAAAGGTTTCATTCAAAAAGCGTGAAGAAACCGCTAATAAACTATAATCAGAATTTCAAAAATAGAAATTTTAGTATTTAGTTTAAAATAAGTTTGTGTTCTGCATTCATAAAACTTGACATTTAACATTGTATAACGAGGTTATTTCAAGTAAAACGCACCTTCATTGTTATATTTTTATGAGCAAAATACTTATTGCTATATTTTATAGTATTTGTAAATAAATTGGATTTGCCATATTTTCTCATTTGGTTTTCAGTTTTACAGTAAATTGTCTGTAAATAGTATTCATTGGTAATCTACATTATGTTTTCAGTGTAAACAAATTTTAGTTTGTGACCTATTAACAGTTAACCATTTTAATTTCTATGGTATCAATTTATTTCTATGTGAGGTGAAAAATTAATTTAAATCAGCATTTACAAGACATCGAAGTTTCTCGTAAATTTTCGCCAACATACTATAACATTTCTGCAAAATGCATTAGTTACATAATATGAGAAACCCGCATTAATACATTAGAAAATGACGCAACTCTACTTTGCGTGTGCGCGGCCTGCGAGAACAGCTGATTGGACGCACCAAGCCAGCCTGCTTGCTGCCTGCCTGAGCTGTGGTGGAAGAAACTGAGCGAGCGGACAGCACAAGGACCACAAGCAATGACAGGAGGTCTGGCAATATTACTGCAGCAATCTGTCTGACCCTAGAAGCAGGGGTTGGGAGGAAGCTCTGACTGCCGACGACCCCTCGCCGAGAGCAAAGCGATGCACCCACCCTGTCCCACAGCTCTCTCTCGACTGAGATGTTCCTGGAATTAGCCCGGTTTATATACAGACCAGCGGAGTGGTGGGGGAAATCATTTCGAGACCCACTACCATTTTGTATCTTCAGAGTAACAATTTGTAACAATGACTATTTTCATGGTGTGAACCATCCCCTTAAATATCTATATTATAACACCAAACAAGTTCTATGGCTGTCTCATTATCTATGCTGATAATCATACCAGCATAAATGTCGGGGACCGCGTGGGAGCCGCAATAGTGCTTTAAGGACCCCACTGGAAATGCAATGATCTCCATGAATAATACTTGTACAGAAATTCCTCCTTTACTGTAACTGGGGCCGTGGTGGCTGAGCAGTTAGCCTGCTTGCCTCCCACTAAAGCGATCTGAGTTCATTCCCCGGCTGGTCGCTCCGGATTATTGCATGTGGAATCATGCCGGTTGATGCCGTTGGTCGGCAGGCTTTCTCGGGAATCTCCCGTTTCCCCGACCCTTTCATTCCGGCGCTGCTCCATACTCACCTAAATCACCCTCATTGGCTCTCAAGACCTTGATATTAAGAGTCGTTCAAATCTCTTCACTCACTCACTTTACTGTAACTTTCGTATCATCTCTTAAACCTGTAGCTGAGTTCAGTTCATATTTTTACTTCTATTTTGACATTAAACATATATTAAGGTAGGCAATCAGGATAAGGTGAACATAACAATACTACGAAGGCAATAAGGAGAGAGGAGTGCACTGCTGCGGAAAGCTGAAACAATATCCTGGATGTCGACATGATCACAAAAATATCATAGGTAGCCACACAATGCACTGAATTATGTCGACATGATCACAAAAATATCATAGGTAGCCACACAATGCACTGAATTTTTTAAATAACAGTAATACCCCTTAAATATTATTTTATAGGATGTAGTATTTAATTAAATTTCTACACTAAAAAAAAAAAGCTTTTATGAGCTAAAGTTGTTAACTGGCCAAATTATTATTACTTCTTTTGATTTTGACTGCAACATTTTGAAAATAAATTTATAAAATGTACCTCAGTGGCAATGGAATGTTTATTAGAGTTTATCATGTAGAATCAGAGGCAATAAATTATTAATTGCCTCCTAAAGCTGACTACAGTTGTAACAAAAGTAACCTACCAGAAATCTATCATTAAAAATATTTGGAGACCAATTAAATCGTATGGTTTCCTAACAAACAAATTAATCAAATCTCAGCCATCAAAGTTCCCTTCGCTTGCTAATGGATGTGCAAACTGAGGATGTTTGGTAAGAAAAGAACACTTTCTTTGATATGGACACCAACTGGAATAATATTCTTCCTACAACTTAGCTGAGAATTAAACAAATTGCATTAATTATATTGGCAAGGTCAACTGCAGTGAAATACTGCTTATGTGGGTAAGCCATTAAAAAAATGTCAGTGATTATCTTCACACTATGCTCATTTCATTATAATATTGGTAATCATTAATTTTTTTTCATTTGCCTGAAAAGTTTATTTCCAGTATTTGGTAGATAATGCAAAATTATAATTGCTGATCTTTACTTCGCCCCATCCCATGTCCTCCTTTACAGGAGATCTTAGTGTCCGACACCTCTATTGAAGTCTTTTGTGTTACATTTTTGGCTGACAGATAATTCTGTACAGATAAGCGTGCTCAACAAAGAAACTCATCCCAAGAGAATGGCTTAAAAAAGTAGTCTTCGTTGATAACAATAACTGGGCAGCTGCTCTGCATTTCAATTGTGAGGTCAGGGTTCATTGCGACAGACGAGGGGCGGAGAGAAGGTATACAGCTCTGTGACTGTGCTGTCTGCTCACACATCCTGCATTCACCGTCACAAGAGCCACGTGTAAAACTAGACGGCACTTCAACATGTGGATTATTCCACTGGTTTTAGTCATTATTATTACCTTTATTTACATTGACACCAAGAAGCCACAAAGCTATCCCCCAGGTTAGTGGTACTTTTATTATTACAACAGGGTAATGTTATTCATACGAGAGTAAGTTAGGTAATTATTTTCATTTGTTTAATTTTCGACTTATAAAACAAATTTTGAAGTGTTTATTTTATGCAAGTCAAAATATATGTGAATGTCATGTATAAAACACTATACTGTATTCTCAGTATCTGAAAATTGGTATAAATTACTTTACCAATACAAATTATACAAGACCTATTATTGTATGATAAATATCAAAAGTAATAATTGGCTAATGATGAATAACTTTCTCTACTGGTAGACGTAACTATAAATTAAAATTTCAGATCGCAGGCAGTCTATATTTATATGATACAGTGATTCTGTGATGTGCTTAAAAATATTTATATCTTTGGGTTTTTAATTTTAAACAGCTTTGCATGTATTTTTAATTTTGTTATACAAAATATTTTCTTAATTGCAAGAGAGTAGTCTGCATAAACGTACATAGCACTATCAATTTTCATGCTTTCAGCATTCTTCAGTCATAAATTTGACAAATTTATTTAGCAATAGTGAGCTCTAAGTCTCTAAGTGCAAATTTTCTTATCATTCTCATACAATGTATAATGAAGACTGTAGGTACTTTGTTGCCCATAAAACAAAATTTCAATGATTACTGGAAAGTTGAACTCTACTAATAAATTTCTGGCCCTACATCCAAGTTGCTTGTGCACTTTCATTGCATAATTACAAGGGTGGTCGAGCCCTTATCTACTCCTGGGAAAATCCTGAGTTAGACCACAACTTCCTGTAAATAAATTCCCATTCACCTTTGCTGCTTACGGTCAGTCTTGTATAAAGTGTGATTTTAAAATTTGCTAAGGTCAATACTGAGCAAGGTGGCAGAGTTGTAAACCACTGCACTTTCATTCAGAAGTACATGTCTTCAGTTCTTGATCCATTCAGCCTGACTTAGGAGTGGAGAGATTTCGGCAGCTCTTAAAATCGTGGTGCTTTTGAGAGCCAATGAGGGTGAAGCGAGGTGAGAATCCTACGACCAGTGGCATTGTCCGGCACAATTTCTACATGCGAAAATCTGCGAATGTACAAAACATCCATGACAGTAGAATGTTGAAGAAGTCTACTTTACATTACACTCAACCACAACCATAGTAATGCTAAAAACCCAAGGTAGCAAAAAAAAACTGCTTTTTACATGTATTTGCTACCACTCTCCAAGGATCTATACACTAAAACACTAAAGACACTTCAAAGCAGAAATGAAATAGCTTGGGTTCAGTACAAAGGCGAAGTGTCGGCACACTCAGGACGTGAATGTAATCAGTATCAGCTTCTTTCTGACCCAATCTTGACTGCAAAAATGTTCTTGGATATTGACGCTGTCAGGTGAGACATGAGACGAATGATGACACAATTTACTTACTGCAGGTGGGCACCAGCGATGTTTCCCAAACACCGAACTGTGAGACTCAGAGTTCTCAGGGATACTGTGGGTTTTGTGTGTTTGTCTCACCCGAACGTCTTTACAAAACACTGTTCATTACTAAACATTTAACATTGAAAAAGGCGGGAGTTGGCTGGTTCAACGCTAAAGAGAAAACATAAATTTTACACTGAGAGTTGCATTTATTGATTTCCAAGTACATACCGTGCCAGAATATGAATTAATGGATAACCTCGGACGTGATTAGCTAACTCCATTGTGTGATTCCCCCAGCTCGTAATTTAACTAGCGCACTCCTAGATGATGACTTCTCCATGGTGTTTGAAAACACAGTCTCCACAAAGAAAGGGGTCTACAGCTGCTAGGGTGAACTGAAGATTTTTCCTGGAGGCAGGACACGGAGAATTACAAATGTACAATAACACATGTGATTACCTACGTTGCTAACGCATACTCGTCGGGACACGTCTTCCAGCCACGTGGTGTGTGTGGTGACGGACTTTACACTTAGCAGGCTAAGACAAAAATAATGTCATCGTACAAATTTCAAAAATATTTATGATAGAACATGGGACACAATATGAACAGGCACAATAAACACGTAGTTGCGTGGAAGCATTTTTAAATGATGCGGATGCCGCTGGATGAATTGCATAGCGGATCATGTGGTGCAGGTGAAATTGCAATAGTTGTCTGTAGAAACTGCAAAAAATTACTAGAAAAAGTGGTAGCAGTATTGGGAAAATTATTCCCCTTGTGATTCAAGTATACAAAAGCTTGTAGCGCGCCTAATGGCGGAAAAAACCAAACATGTGCAAAAAACATGTGTGGTCATACATATAAAGCATCAATCATCAAAATTACACGGAACCCTGAATAAAATAATACATATTGCCCTGAGATTAATTAAGGAACACACTATATTACAAGAATCAACCCTCTAAGCACGGGGATGGCGCAGATACAGACTTGACGGCTATTAACCATGTGGTTGCAAATGATGCCGTAAAACAATTAAATATGAAAAATTACCCTGAAATACATACATAGAATTATTACCCTTAATATAGCACACACAAATTATGCAGAAATTACAATCAAAAGCCTTTAACATAGGCGGATGGCGCCTGATTTACAAGTTGCGTGGGCTGCATGGCATCTCCGATAGGAAACGCAGCACTAAAGTTTGGTGGCAGGGAGTTGGGGAAATATTTAGAAGTGCTGTTTAAAAAGTCCTTAGGAGAGGGTAAGTTACCACAAGATTGGAAGGACGCTATGGTGGTACCTATACACAAGCAGGGAGAGGATAGGGGGAGACCTGGCAGCTACAGACCGGTGAGTCTCACATCAAGTACGGGAAAAGTAATGGAGAGGCTGGTGGTGCAGTATGTGGTGAGGGTTATGAACAATAGGAATTGGTTGGAGGAGTCCCAGCATGGTTTCAGGAGGGGATACTCATGTGAGACTCACCTGGCTGGGTTATTAGAGGATATGGTGCAGGTAGTTGATGAAGGGAAGCAGGTGGATGCCAGCTTCATAGATTTTGAGAAGGCATTTGATAAGGTGCCCCATGGGACATTGATGAGGAAAGTGGAGGCGCTGATATCAGACAGGAGGGTAGTGGAATTGATAGGGGCCTTTCTGTGGGGGCGAAGGCAGAGGGTGAAAGTGGGGGAGGCAATATTGGAGGAAGAGGAGGTTACATCAGGGGTACCACAGAGAAGCGTGCTGGGTCCTTTGTTAATTACTGTCATGGTAAATGACATGGGTTTGGAGATTAGGGGAAAAATCAGATTGTTTACAGACAATTGTGTTGTATATGCTGAAGTGGGAGAGGGGGGGCTGAAATTTGCAGCCCGACATTGATAGGATATGGTTGTGGACTAGGAAAAATAAAATGAAGATAAATGTAAGAAAAACTAAGGTAGTGAGGTTCACAAGGAAGAAGATGTTAAGCATGGACATGTACAGATGGGAGGGACAAGAGAGAGAAGAAGCAGCAGAATATAAGTATCTAGGGATTGTACTGCAGGGAGACCTCAGATGGAAAAAACAGGTAGAGAGGGTGGTTGCAAAGGGAAGAAGGGCTCTGGGTATGCTGGGAAGGGTGCTGAATGGAGAAGTCGTATGGCACAATGGTACGGCCAATGTTAGAATATGCTGCAGCAGTATGGGACCTGTAAGTGGAGGTGGAGGTGCAAGAACTGGAAAAGGTGCAGAGAAGGGCAGCAAGATGGTTGAAGGGTAGGTGGAGAAGGCAGGGGCAGGATGGTGAGGAAGAAGGGAACTATAGGCCATCAGTGATGATGAAAGAAATGAGATGGAGCTCATTGAAGGACAGGAGGAAAGTCGAACGGCTAGTCAGGATGTACAGGGTGGTGAATGAAGAGGGAGGATGGGGAGGGCTACACTGCAAGCTAAGTAAGGGGGTGTTTAGAGGAAGAGGAAACAACAGTGAGAAGCTTCAGAGGGTGTGGAGGAGAACGGAGCGGGGTAGGCAGTCTATGCTTGTGAGGTCAGTGAGGGAGTGGAATGTGTTGAGGGAGGAATTGGTATCTGTGGGAGGGGTTGATAAGTTCAGGAAGGGAGTGGAAAAGGAGTTGGTTGGGTGAAGGAGAGGTGAGAAAGCTTGCCACCAGGCGGTAGCCTGATTGCGAGTGTATGTATGCATATGAAAGGTCAACATATAGGATTATCTTTCCTCCTCCTCTTGTATTAAGTTCAAAAAGCCACAAAGGCTGCAAAAGATTTATTTAAGCAGATGTATTATGTTGGGGATGTCTGGCAAAATGTAAGCAAAGCAAAGGGTAACTGGTAAACTAAAGTGAACTATGGAAATCTAACTGAGTGCAAAAATATGATGTGCGTACGTGACAGCGTCTTACCTCGCCAGCTCTCCTAGGACAGCTGCCCAGAGGCAGGGGTCACGCGGACCAACCATGGCTGCCTACAGGGTTCACACAAGCAGAAGTGCTATGCACGCCGAGAAAAACTTTTATCTTAAATGAAAAGGCACAAAAGAGATTTAAATACATAATAAAAGAAAAATTTAAATAATGAAATATTGGTGTTTGATAACTGTTCATTTCCTAGACATTTACACCGGAATATTAATGTCATTGTTCTTCGTGCAGGCAGCGTGCATTTTGAATTTAAAAAGAACATTGTACAACATTTTATGATAAGCCATTTTTACATTTTATAACACTTTTTAGCCCTGAAAGAAAATAGAGAAACTTATATCACACTGCGAACAATAATAATCCCGTAACCAGAAAGTCCGTGTTTATGGCCTCTTTGCGGACGTCCTTACCCATGTGTCACGTGAGTTGTGACTGCCGTCGTGGACTGACTGCCACTGGCGTCAATATATGCTGGTTACTAATATTTGGGATGATACATTTACCATTTTCTAGGCTTCAAGCAGTTTCATTGATTCAGGCGTAATAAAATGCATTTTACTGTTGGCACTTCTCCATAGCCTGCTTTTCACTCATCAGTTAGGACACCCCAATTTCATGAAAAGATTTCTGCGCATGATAAATTTCAATACCCTATGGGCAAACCATCAGTTTTATGTTGCTTATTGGAGGCATGTCTCTTTGAGAATTAGGTTACTCCGTACTGTACGTTTGTGATTCGTGGGCAGACACCTAAGATGTGTAACATGGAAATCATCAGAATCTCAGCTAAAGTGTTATGAAACATGATTGGTAAAAATCAGATGTCAGTAGCAGTTTGTATTGAAGAGTTTTTTTGGAACTGTAAGGGTAGTCCTTGGCTCATCTGAGGAATGTAAACAATCCTACAATGTTCGTAATTACAGGTGGGTTAATAAGATATGATAATGGTGCTGACAGGCCCCAGATGGTTTCCGGTAGTTGGGAACTACCCCTTGCTACGCCGGGAGCTGCGCCATCTCTACTACCATCATCTGGTGTGGTCTGGCCTGGCCGCTCGCTACGGCCCAGTGGTAGGCCTGCGGCTGGGACGGGACCGCATTGTCATTGTGTCTGGCTACCAAGCCATACGGACAGTCCTGACTCACGAGGAGTTTGAAGGTCGTCCAGATGGCTTCTTCTTCCAGCTGCGGACTTTTGGCCAGAGACTAGGTACAGTTTCTTCCTAGCTCATAAACTCTTTACAGCAACATGCTGTACTCTTTATATTATTGAATTTCTTGGAAGATTACACTTGCACAGGAAGCACAATATCCTGCTGAAACTCAGCGTAGCATAACTACCTACAGCTCCTTGTAGGCTTACAATACATCATTGGAAATACTTGGCTATTATTGAATACTGTCATTTTAGCATGTTTTGCACACAGCTGTAATAAGATACTAGCACTGTACTTGTTGAGTAGCTAGGAACTGTCTGATAGAACAAATTCCTTACTTAGAACTAAGTTTAAGAAGATACACATCTTTTTGTGCATTGAATTTCCAGAATGCGCCCCAGGAGAGGCGGGAAAGGGCAGTTTTACCTACAGCATATAAATGTCTTGACATTTGAGGTTTAGCTAGAATTGTTTTGGTTACAAAAATTAATAGAAGAGGTTTTTAATTGTGACAGTTTATGAAAGTAAAAATATAACACTGTAGTTTTAGATGTAAACTTGTTTAACAGAGTTACTTTCCCATAGTTTGGTGACTGGTACAGTTCTGTGAATAATGAAATTTTTTTTATAATTTAGATTTGGTGAACTTGTTGGTTTGGTTATTTATTGAATTCCATGATTAGTTTGTTAAACTAGCTGTAAGAGGGTGACAGTGTACAAAAACTTCATGGATCAAATTTTTGTGCAACTTCTTTTGACTGTTTTATCTCTAATTTCCATTCCCTTGTGGTAGAAAGTGGCGCAAGGTTGAACTTGTGCTGTGAACACAGTTGTGTAGTATCCGCCATGGCGTACAGTTCGTATTTTCGCCGTCGGGAGCTCTACGTCACTTTGTGTGTGTGGCGTTTGATCGTTTGGCGAGTCTAATGGAATTTCGATTTTGGACATCTCACTCTTTGACGTTTATTGAGCTTTTGATTTTTATTCAAATTTTGTGATATTTATTGGCTGTACGGGTTAGTATACCTAAGGCCAGGTGCTTTGCATCGAGTTAGAAGAAGAAGAAAGAAATGTTCTGTGAACACAGTCAGTAGACCAGACATTTTAAACAAAATTGTATAAAAACCTGTAAAAATATTGTAAATCCGAAAATTGGCAGAAGTGTTTGTACTTCACAGCTGAAGAACCCACTAAAAATCCTACACTCTCCAAAACCGGCTTCATGTTTTATTTACGAGCATTTAATCCGTTTTCATCAAGTAACATGCGGTAAGTTGTTCATGGAATTAAAAACAGAGTATGCAGTCCTTGGTGTATTCTGATAACTCGTAAGCATGACCACACATCTGTACTGGCGATGGAACAACTGATTGGTGTGTTGACGAACCCAACAGAACAACAGGTCGAACTCGGAGACAGCCGTCAGTCTGCAGAAATGTTCATGTCCTGAAACGAACATCTCTTTGCTCTCGCAGTCCAAGGCCTTCTTTGAGAAAGGTATACACCGGCTTGCAACACAACAGTATCACTGTCTTCAGGCACATGATAGTTACTTGTAACTGGTGTGTGTATTTTGTCATCAGAGACTATTGACACCTTTCTTACCATTTGATCATACCTCATAACTCATAAAATTGCTAATTTTTTTTGAACTGGCATGGGTTATGTTACAATGTGTACGATAGATTGCAGGCTTTTGCAACCATTGTCAATACACTCTTAGCTGTTGGGCTTGAGTCGCCTCTGGTGTTTCTTCTACATTACAGCAGTCAACATTCCAAGTATGGCAGCTGCTGGGAATGCCAAAACATTGAGAAACACCCAATGTGGCTCAAGCCCCAAAAAGCCAAACGTGTATTACCTCTGAGTAGTTTATATTTTTTGTGTTAGTTTAACCCTTCAAAAATAAATATATTTTTTAGGTGCTGCAACAAACAAATATTTTTATCGGAACTGCGATGATATCCAGGCGACACTTTGTCTTACATCGGGACCAGAAGAAATCTATCTGTGACGTCTCCCACACACAGGGAACCTTTTTCATTGGACGGTATGTTCTGTTGTGTACAGTACAGACCATTCAAGTCACTTCATATGCAACATCCCAGATAGAGGACACTGTGACTGTAAGGGTGAATGCAACAAAAAACATTAAATGCGTAAAAATGTATTACAATTTCCCCTACAAAATAATAATAAATTTGTTTCAGGAGTTGTGTTCACGGATGGAGCGCTGTGGCAGCAGCAGCGGAAGTTCTCCCTAAAGCACTTGCGCAACCTCGGCCTGGGGAAGTCTACGATGGAGTCTCAGATCCGGTCGGAGGCGGTCGAACTGGTGGCGTCTCTCCGCAGGAAGAGCGAGGGCGGCAGCGTGCCTATCTTCATGCATGATGCGTTTGACATCTGCGTCCTTAACAGCTTGTGGGCCATGTTGGCCGGTGAGAGGTTCTCGCTGGAGGACTCGCGCCTTGCTGAGCTACTGGACATTGTGCATGAGAGCTTCCGTATGCTCGACATGTCTGGAGGGCTCCTCAACCAGATGCCATTCCTGCGCTTCCTTGCGCCCGACAGATGTGGTTACAGACGACTGGTACACGTGCTGCAACGCTTGTGGCATTTTCTCCGAGTAAGTACATAGTACAGTTTGAATCCTTGTTGTCACTTGAATAAGGGCAAGTTCATAAGGATAGCTTTGGTAACATCATTAATCTTATTGTAGGCATCAGTTGAGATTTTTTTAACAGTATTTGTAACGTGTAGAAATAATTTCTAATATGTACGATTAATAATGGCTTACTTATTTTTGAAATTACTTCTAAATGAATAAAAAGTAAAACTTATCCTGTTTTAAAAACAAGGGATTTTTGTAATTAGAAACATTTTGTGTCATTGTCAGGATGCCTGACTAGTAGAATAATGTTAACGGGTTTGATTTATGAGTCTGGTAAAATATTTGCAATCTATATCCAAAATGGCCATTATGTTGTTACTTTATATTCACACTGCTTGACGCACTACAGGTGGGTAGTGGTTTTACAAATGCAACATTGTCTCAGAACCATGACAGTTTTTTAACTTATCACTCATATGTTCATAATTGCTGTTCCCTTCCCCACACATACCCTGCTCGTCAGGGGCTTAGAGCCAGGGATAATGTGGCACATTTTCATGATGCTGTACCCTGACATTACTCACATAACGTGTAGCATCTGCTTCATCATGCAGTGAAGAAGAAAATGGGTGGCAGTACCTTCCAGGCTGTGTCCTCATCTCCTACCCACCACACAGTCCCTGGTGACTTTTGCTCGTCAGCCACAGAGTTGGTGAAGAGAGCATGCGATACCTCTGTCCTCATAAGGGCATCATGGCACATGGCGGTCAGTACATGCAAGCCCAGTTAATGAACCAGTTAAGAGCTCTATAGATGTGATACGGCAACTCAAGATTTGTGTTCCTACATTTTTGTCACAATTTTTTTTAACTTGAAAAATTAGTTTGATATTGGTGTTAGTTAGTGAGGCGGTAGGTGGAAGTAGTCCCAGGTCGTCAGGCCGTGATTTCGCACACAGTCATGCGGTGAGCAGAGTCGCGATGTTGCCACGTGGTTGGTCATTAACACAGACACATAACTCTTCTGCTCCATTGTTGGCCATGGAGCACACTAAACTCAAGTACAGGAAAGGTGGTATGGCTAATTACACTTAGAAAATGAGTGTGACTTTTTGCAGATTAGATCCAGAGCCATCCGGCATTTATTACAAAGTAATTTAATGCTACAGGAACTCAGAAGGAATGATGTAGAACATTACATTACTACTGTGGCACAAAACATTTACATGAGGCCTCGTTTTAACCACTATGAAAAATATGCAACAATATGTTACCCAGGCTGGCTGCGGGAGCAAAATAAAAATGTTTCAGAAATTAATTATTCAGACACAATTACAGATCAGTGAACACAAAGTTAAAATCCTCGCAGGCCATGTGGTTGGCTGAGCTCCAATGAGAAACTGCAGAATGGCCGTCGGAGGCCATGCGGTTGGCTGAGCTCCAATGAGAAACTGCAGAATGGCCGTCGGAGGCCATGCGGTTGGCTGAGCTCCAATGAGAAACTGCAGAATGGCCGTCGGAGGCCATGCGGTTGGCTGAGCTCCAATGAGAAACTGCAGAATGGCCGTCGGAGGCCATGCGGTTGGCTGAGCTCCAATGAGAAACTGCAGAATGGCCGTCGGAAGCAGGAACACTAGCCTGTGCCGGAAGTGGAGGCTGCGGCTGAGCATGTTCGTGGATATGGAACATCGAGGGACAATCTATACTGATCACAAAAACGTGTGTAGGAGTACATGGCAAAATTAATGCATCAGAACCATACACATTAATTCACACAGCCATAAACAGGAGTGCATGGCAAAACAAATACACAAAAGACCTTACATTTAACTTCAACCCTTTAGCTGGTAGCTTCAGCCATAGCCCACTTCCGGTGCACTTAACACGTTCATCACATTAAACATTTCAAAGCATTTCTTGAGGCAGAAATGTGAAATTTTGTAGGTTTTTATTAAAAGACAATGAAAACTAATGTGCAGCCATGCTATGTTAGTTTACAATCACAAAGTAAATAACACTATTTTTTTAACACAAATTTATTCCACTGAGTTCTGAACTTTAGTAAAAAAGTGCACATTTGACCCTACCCACTGTTGAAAATATTGTCATAAATAACATTATATTCGGGAATCATCGACTTTCAACAAATGTTATCTGACCAGCTGCTGATGACATATTCGTGGACAGTTCAGCACCCAAGGTACATTATTCAGAGTGATAATTCACATAAAACTACAACCTGTATGAATGGCTGTGCAACTAAACAGCAGGTATTAAGGAAACTCAACTTTCTCCCACCTGTCTGCTCTCCCATAATGTACACGTTGCTTTACCAGCCTAATTTAAGAGACTGGTGAACAGTTCCATCATACGAGCATCTCTAGTCAGTTTGTATGCTATGATCGCATGCTAAGTGCCTCTTTTTGAACTCTCTTTGAGGCATTAATTTTGTGGTAATACCCTACAGAAATGTAACTGACCATTTTGTTTATTTTTAATGCAGGAAACTGTTGCTGAACATCGTGCAAGTTTGAGCCTAGACCACTCTCGAGATCTGATAGATTCTTTCCTCCAAGAAATGGAACAGATGAAGTCACGGCCGAGCAGCACGTTCACTGGTATGCTCAAGTTTTGACAAAACTTACATCTGATGCACTCACACTGTCTAGTTCAACCAATATGCCACAAAACACTAAAGAAAAAAATTATTTTACAAGCAGAAATTCTGTTGGTTACAAAACTTGATGAAAATTATGTTATATTCTTGATTTACTTTTTTACATTTTTTTTTTTTTGTGGAGCGTATAATACTGCGTTGTATTATAGCACATCAGCAAACAGCTAATTTTGCTGGCGAGAAAATATGAATCACTCAAAGGCAGTCTCTCTAAGAATAATAATCTGTATGGCAATATAATTAAATTGGAATATTATATTCCATTTAGTAAAGCGATTTACCTTATCGGTAGGGACACTGAAATTTTGCGGATTCATTTTGCAACATGCTAGAACCCACAATACTTTCTGCTCTCATGCATCAGTTAGTAGTTCACTGGCTTCTGCTTCAGTTTAACTCCAGATCACGTGCTGTGGGATTCGTCTAGTTTTTCCTTGCAGGTTTGTTCCTTGGCACGTGGTCGTCCGGGAAGTGTCTGTGGTCCATTAGTACTAGAAACTGAAATATACAGGTGGTTGGAGTCTAACTTGTCCTCGGATGAATTCGCAAATTTCCCGGGGCTCTACTTAAGCTACATTCCTCTCAACTACCTAAACTTGCGAACTACAATGTGCATAGAGGACGGCAGAGAATGGAAGTATCAGTGATGTAGTCTGTTAGTGGTTTCATCACACTTTTTGAATTCAATCTTTGAAAAATCACCCCCACGTGTGACATGCTTGCTTGTTTCTTAAATACGCCATGTAGCACTAGCATTTTATATTTTTGTTAACATAAAAGTACATTAATTTTTGTTAAACTGAACTTTTGCTTGTATTCCATCTATAAATAATATTGCACTTACAGTTAATGTGAATTAAACAGGGAGGAAACAGGTATGTGGTAATACTTAGTAATCCAAAATATAAACACATTGAGTGTGTACGAATGTGGTGCATTTGATGTAATTTTGTAGACTTAGAAAAGCTTAGTTTTCATGAGGCGGAGGAATATCCTGGAAGTAGAATTTAAACGGAGCTTCAGAAAAGTTGTAAGTAACAGTGAATGTTGGTGCGAGCAGAAGAGCAACTGCTGTCGCTGTGTCTGGACCTCTTCATGGCTGGCTCGGAGACAACAAGCAACACACTCGGCTTCGCCTCCCTCTACATGATACTGTACCCACACGTGCAACTGCGAGTACAACAGGAAATGGATGCTGTCATTGGCCGAGGTCATCAGCCAACCCTCCACGACAGGCCCAGGTACGCCGGTACTCTCACGCCCCTTGATTTTCATATTGCTCATATCTACTCACTCTTTTCTTTACATGTTATTAATGTCTTCTCAGAAAAACTACTATTTACTACCAAGTTTTCGTCTAACCTATGTTTATGTGCTTGCCGTTTAATATGTTTTCACTTTCAGCTATTTCAGTGGTGTGTGGTCAAATTGTATTTAAATTTACAGTGTGCAACACTGTTATTTGAGATGCATATGCTTGTTAAAGATGTCTGGAGATAAGCAAGAAACAGATTTAGATCACTGTGTCCAGTGGTTTGTTATTGACAGGTAGAGATGTACAGATGTACATAGATGTACTAGGTTGCATCTGCATTACTTGAAAGCAGCAACAAAGTTAAACTGCAGTCAGCATATTGTTTATTATGTACACAGTTTCTCCTGCTTGTACACAAATATTACGTTTTAAGTTTGTTGGTAGATCAGATATGGAACAAGCCAATTTGTAATGGAAAGGGCCCCATCACAGTCTAGTCACATGGACTTATGTGTGTGTTACTGTACATATGTGCGTGTGCGTATGCGTGTGTGTGTATCTCTCTCGCTGGGTTTCAGGAGAGGCTTGAAGATTTTTAGAAAGATTTTGAGATAACGTTGAAGAGTATTTATGCTAAATTTCAGTACCTTAGCAAATTACTTTCCTTATTAATCCAAAATATTTCTAATTTCTTCACTTTACTTGATGAAAATCTCTGCAAAAAGATCCTTGGTGAATTTATCCATCTACTTGGATTTACCCTAGTGCTAAAGTGCAACATCTGTAGTGATTATTGTTATTTTCAGTTTCATTGTTTCCTGATGTCGACAGTATTATGAATGTGGCACAGATCTCACCGTATAGGAGATGTGATTGTAGCAAGCTGGCGCAGACTTTCACAAATTGTAGCTAATATTTTTGGAGAGTGACTTCTCGCCTCTCTGCACGCCCCCCAGCTGACATTGATGACAGATGCAGCGTTGGTGTAGCCAGAGGCTCCAGCAGTCATTGCTGGACCTGCTGGAGATGTCAGCTGCGGCTACCCTCCAGAAAGTGAGTCTGATGCCTTTTGCTGTGTGTTCTGCAAGTCAGGAGTCTATCATACTAGCAGACACACTGAGAATCTGAAGCCTGGCTGCAGATGGGGTCCCTATATGTTCCTAAGAATTAGAGACAGGTGGCATCCGACAACTGTTATCCAGCCAGGTTTGGGGCGCCTCTCACCCAGGGTGGTGCAGATGCAGACCACTAGGTCTGTTGTCTATGGCTCAGACGCACCTCTGAAAATTTAATTTGAAAGCACTTGGTTTGTTACATTGGGGTATACAAACTCATAATTTTTTAATGTCAAAAGGCTGACTGGGAAAGGAAATATGGGAAGAAAGAAAGGAGGCTAACACACTTAACTTCACTAACTTTCTTTTAAAAGTGATAGATACTTGTGTTTATGGTTTAGCTGAGATTCACATATGGAACCTTGTGTTCTGAAAACACTAAGTGACGTTGGCTGCACAGGTCACTGAAGTGTGTAGGAAAAGTAGCAATAAATCCTGATGCTGTATAAACATAAATTAGCTGGAACAGTTGAGCAGGTAATGCACCAGGCTCCGACAATTGTGATCTGTGCAGGGTCTCAGTGGGGTCACTCCATATTTATGCATTCGGGAAACATGGCAGGTGCTGTTTTTGATCAGTGTGGGGTCTCTCAGAGAACTCCTGTTTCCCCTGCTCTCGCATTCCACCATAGCTTCATCCTGGCATCCCATCCACGTTGTCCAATGAGCGAGGTGACACAATGTTCACCCCTGGACCCTAGACTGGTACTTGGGAGGACCTGGATTAGAATCCTTGTGCTGCCAATTTTCCATGGTTTCCCGAAATCACTTTAGGTGAATGCTTGTACTGTTCCTCACTACAGACCATGACCTTCCCACTCCTGCTTCTTTCATGAGCTCGCGGTCAACGAGATGTTAGCGCTCCATTCCCTACCAGCCACATCACCTCTCAGTGATGGCTCACAACTACACACCCTGCCTTCAAAACCCGCCACTGTGAGTGGTTCACACCTCCTGTAGGGTGACCCCCCTCCACACAAGATTATTTTCAAACTGTGGGAACAACACTTCCAGTTATTGTGTGAATGCTGGTGAAAGGACAGATACAGATGGCGAGTGCTACCATCTCCCTTGCAGGTACTGCTGAGCAGGGGAACAGGGCAGGGAATGACAGGTATAGGGGGGAGGGACGAACGTTGGCAGTGGCAGATGGGATACAAATACTATGCTGCAGCTGTTATGTACCATCATTATCAGGTGACTAGCCTTAACCAGCCATTGTGGTTCAGAGTTGGAATAATGAGCAGGGCAAGAGAACTTATGCCCTGGAATATAGGTCCCTTGTCACAGCAGTGTGTTTATCCAATTTCATACTCTTGTAAATAATAAATGTTTGACTGGATTACTACATTATAACAGCACTAACATGACTTTTTATGTCCAGTTTTGTCCCCTTTTCTACTTGGGTATCAATGAATATTTCTGTAGCTTTCAGAAAATGTGTAACATTGACAGTGGCTATATCTTGAAGATATAATAGCGATGTGTAACAGGCACTGGAAACTTCATCTCTTGTCGTGCAGGCTGTGTTATGTGGAAGCTGTGCTGATGGAGGTGCAGAGACATGGCAACATTGTTCCAGTGGCTGTAGCGCACAGAGCAATGAATGCAGCTGACCTCATGGGCTACACCATCCCTAAGGTACCACCATCCCTTCAAATGGCAATACTGACTTAGAGGTTACAGGCATGAATGTTAGTTGTATGAATTATGATCATGATAGATAAGGTAAACCACTTCCTTGTCGTACACAGTTATGACCACAGGAGTCTGCGCAGGAGCCAGGTCTTGGGTTTTGGTAGCTGGAGCCTTGGGCAAGGATAACTTCAATTTTCGGCACTTTTTTTAATATTTCAAATTCATTGCTTGAAATTTTATCTGTACGCATCCAGAACGCTCCATCACTGAACTTCTTACTCATATTAAAACATTTCAACTTGCAAATTAAGCCTGTTCTCACACACACGTCACCAAAGCAACATAAACAAAGTTGGGTAAACATAAACCTTTAAACGTACTCATGAAAACAGAAATAAATTTTTGAGACCTTATAACTCACCATCCTGTCTACAATAGCCATAACGAAATAAGTGCAGCTTTCATCATTAGTTTCTATATTTGCTGCTAAGCTGTGTAGAGGTAGGATGAATGCACACATAATAATAAATAAATTTTAAGGTTTTGTCATTTCATCATGGCCGTAGAAGTCGTGGGGGTCGTGGGAGTCCGGACCCCCACTGGAGTAATTATGACCCCCCATGGATCGTAGGAATTTTGAAATCAGCCATTGAAAAATGTCACTACCTCTACCTACATATATGTAAACGGGACTCCCTGACTGGCATGCTTCCAGTGAGGTTGGTAACAATGGAAGGAAAATAGTTTAATTTCTTAACACTGAATTAATAGTGCTTCGGTAAATATTTTTTAATACTGGATTTATTTATTTTGCTCTGTTTTTTATTGCATGTAGGTGTACGAAAGAGCCAATTTGTAAAATATTTACTTTTCTAAAAATTTCACAATTCCACTTGACAGGCACATGGATAAGGTGATTAGACCCATAAAAGGTGTAAGAATACACAATGTGCACACAAGTATATCTTAAGAAGGGCTTTCAAAAGTGCTCAGTTTATCGAGAACAGCATATAGTAAGAAAGCGTGTATGATAAAGCTTATTCTCATATAACTTTGGTAGTATCAATACATTTACTCAAGAAACAGTCAAATGCATGGTAAATGGATGAGATTACAAGTGCACCATTAACACTGTTTGACAGGAGGAATATCAGGAGTCGTCAAATTGCTAGATTACATCTTGATCACAGGCAAAGACACAGAGGAGCATTAGTACCGGGTAGATAAGGTATTAGAACGTATAGACAGCACGGGGTTATGACTGAAGAAAACCAAATGTTGTTTTGCCAGGAGATCTGTGATATTTCTAGGATACTACATTGATGCAGAGGGGGTGCACCCAACAAAGGATAAGGTAGAGGCAATCCATAATGCTCCAACACCAATGTCAAGGAGAGAGCTTCAAGCTTTTCTGGGACTTTTTAACTTTTATGAACGTTTCCTACGTAACAAGGCTGAAGTACTGGAATCATTTCATAGGTTGTTGGATTTCGGAACTCCCTGGAAGTGGACTAAGGAACATGATGAGGCTTTCCGACAGGCAAAACTACTATTGCAATCTGAGCGTGTCCTTGTCCACTATGACTCTGGGAAACCATTGGTTCTTACATGTGATGCATCAGAGCATTTGGTTCGCGGACACTACAGAAGAGCGAACTAAATTATTCACAAGTGGACAAAGAAGCATTGGCTATAATGTTTGCTGTATGTAAATTCAGACAATATGTAACAGCTCGCCCATTTACCATAGTGACTGACCACAAGCCCCTCATGTGTTTGTTACATCCCACCAAGCAAACACCGGAAATCCTGTCACCCAGATTGCTTCGTTGGAGTTTGTGGCTATCCATGTTTGACTATCAGTTGCTGCACAGGCCAGGGTGTAGCATCAACCATGCTGATACATTGAGAAGTGCAAAAGACGGTACAGGTTCCAGTGGTAGGTGATGTTCTGATGCTGGAAGCCATGCCAGATGGTCGAGTGACTGACAGCGAGATTGAGAGCGCTACACGAAGGAATCCCATTTTATCACAGGTAAGGAAATTGGTGTGCCATGGATGGACGAATGAGGTACGATCGGACGATTTTAAACAATATGAAAGACAGCGGGATGAGCTGTCAGTGTATAAAGGAGGTGTGCTTTGGGGTGATAGAGTAGTAATTCTGTCACCATTAAGGGCCTCGTTGGGTGTGTTGCATAGAGCTCATGATGGGGTAGTAAGGTCAAAATCCCTTGCTCAGAGTTACATGTGGAGGCCACGATTGGATAAGGACATTGAACGATGGGTGGGGGAATGCCCTGAATGTCAGCAGTTGAAGTCAAATCCACCTAAACAAAAGGATATTCCATGGGGCAGCACTGTAAAACCTTGGGTCTGGGTGCACATAGACTTCTTTGGTCCTTTTCAGGGACAAAGATTTTTGATTCTAGTAGACTCCTTTTCATAGTGGTTAGAAGTCAGGAAAATATAATCTGAAAGTTCAGCGAGCATGATATGGGAGCTCCGGGACATATTCAGTTGTCATGGTCTGCCACAGAATATTGTATCCGACAATGGCACTGCTTTTGTTTCAAGTGAAATGAGGGACTTCCTCACCAAAAATGATATCAGTCTAATCAGAACCACACCATTCCACCCATCCAGTAATGGACAGGCTGAAAGAATGGTGCAAACAGTGAAGGGCAAATGAAAGAAAATCCTTTCCGGTGACTAGCAGACGAGGTTAGCTCGAACATTGTTTGCTCTGCATTCCTCACCATGTACAGGAGGTCTGCAGTCACCAGCTGAATTGCTCATGGGCTGTAAGCTGAGAACCGCTCTGGATCTTGCTAACCCATGTAGTAAAGAAGACTCGAATGTTCCAGTGGAAATACCTCAGACAAGGAGTCGTAACTTCAGTGTGGGTGATGCTGTTCTGTTCAGGAATTACTCTATGGCGGCAAGGAACACTGCAATCTAAAGTGAGTCACTATATATCGTGATGGGGAACAATGGCCAGACATGTCTGCGACATGTGGATCAGTTGCTCTGCAGAGAGACAACAGCTAATATGAAGCGGGGATGAGAAAGTCAGCTTGAGACAAACGGTTCAAGACAACAAGTTTGGGTGCACCAAACTGGGGGAGTGGCTGGTTGAGACACCTCCATCGGCACCAGTGTACCCAAGAATCCCAGATAGCAGCACGGATGGGCCAGCCGCAGTGGACGGGCCAGCAGCAGTGGTACCAGTAGTGGCATATCCTCCCTCAGCATCAGTGGGGCCAATAGCAGTATGTCCTCCCTCATCACCAGCGGTCAGTGAAGACTCTTCAGATCCCTTTAAAGGGTTTGCAGTGGCAACGCCTTCCCATGGGAGGGGGCAAATTCTTCCTACCCGTTGGTTCAGTAGGCAGAAATGCCCTTCCACAAGACTCAAAGACTATGTGACATAAATTTCTTAAAGGGGGAGATGTGATATTGTGTGGTATGGCGTCATATTGTATAGTCAATATGTGTCAATATCGATTGTAGTTTAAGGGAAATGAGGGATATGAGGTTGGCACTAGTGGGATGCCGGGTGTGTTGTATGTAAATGCACGTGATCATGTAGGATAGTGAGTGATAAGGATGAGTGAGAGATTTATAACGGGACATAACAGCACCTATTATACATCCCTCTCTCCTTTTCACACCTCAATTTCGGTCATACTGCTACAACAAAATTCAACACGAAACTAACAGCATTTGTTCTATTTCACAGAGTGAAGATAAACTAGACAAAGTTGTTAATCATGAAAAGGAAATACCATTGCCTTTGTCTACTTGTGAAATGGCAAAAAATAAAATGGAGACGACTACTAATGAGGATATTTCTGAAGAAAATAGTGCATATTTGTTGACAAAACATTTCCCAGCTTCAAATAATTTACATTTACCTACACAAAAACACAGGAAGAATACTCTCAAATTCCAAGATTGTTGGAAAACTAGGTATCCATGGATCCTCCCCAAACCAAAAATTGGTGTACTGTCAGTTCTGCCATCAAGTGTATGCTGAAAATCACTGCAAACTGAAGAGTTCGTCTGAAAATATCTTTGTTGTTGGCTGGTTTAGAAATTGGAAGAAAGCCCTTGAAAGATTTGACGTTCATCAGAAAAGCAAGGAACACATGTTTGCAGTGACTCAAATAAGCCATTCCAAGAACAGTTTACCAATCGATGCACCAATTTCTACAAAACTTCGCATGGAGTAAGAGAAATCACAAAGGTGCCTCTTGAAAATGTTGACAGCTTTAAGATTTCTCGCAAGGCAAGGTATCTCAGTGCGTTGTCGTGAAGATGATGAAAGTAATTATGTACAGCTTCCCTCAATTTTATCTCAAGACAATGTGGCTTTTCACTAGTGGTTGCTAAGAAAAACACATGGACAAGTCCAGATGTCCAAAACGAAATTCTAGATATGTTTGCAAGAAAAATATTGCTGTCCATGATCAGTGAAGTGAATGACTGTGGTTCTTATGCTGTAATAATTGATGAAACTCAAGATATAACTGGTATCATACCGATCAGCAGTCAGTGTGCATTCGATGCACGGACAAAAATTTACAACCCCAAGAACAGTTTATTGGGTTACATTCAATGGTATCAACTACTGGTGAAACCCTAGCGAAAATTATTTTGGATATACTACGTACATTACAACCTCCTTTAAGTAACCTGAGAGGCCAATCATACGATGGAGCAGTGAACATATCTGGGCAGTATAATGGAGCACAAGCCATTGTAATGTAGCAACCATTAACACATTATGTTCGCTGCACTGCTCATGCATCAAATCTTGTCGCAGCTTCAGTAGCCAGAAGTTGTTCTGTTATTTCTGCAGCACTAAAGTGTCTTAATGAACTAGGTGTTTTAGTAAGTCAGAGTGGGAAATTAAAGGCTGGGTTGGGCTAACTTTAAATTAACAATGGTGGCCCGTCTTCTAATTAAATTAAACCATTATGTACAACAAGATGGCACTGTTGTGTGGGACCAGTTCTGTCTACTTTAGAATATTATAGTGCTCTCCTTGGTATTTTAGAAGACAATAAAAATTGCAGCGAACGAGCCAATGAATTGGTGGACAAATTTGACCAAGGAAACACATGTCTTGGTATGCTGAAACTGTAAAATGTGCATTCAAAGATCTTAGGAGAGAGGGAAAGTTCGATGACATATTTGAAGGGTGTAACTCATATGTTGAGGAATTGGACTTGGAGCCTGTTAAAACTTCACGTGTTAGAAAACCACCAAAGAAATACTCCAGTGAAGCAAATTGCAATTTGGAATCACATGCTAGGTAATACTTCTGCAATCAGTTTTATGAAGCACTTGATACTGCAGTAGTGCAAACAGAGGTTCTGTTTCAGCAATCAAGCATGGAGCAATACAAGAAACTTGAAACTATTTTAATGTCTGGAGAAGTTTTGAAAGTTGTCGACAGTTACCCCGATTCGCTCAAACTCAGATTCGCTAAAACTTCAGGTGTCGTTATTTAGAGCTGACCTCCCGTGTCACAGTCGGTTGGTGCGCCACCGATCTGGGGTATGGGAGGCTCTGGGTTCGAATCCCGGGTAAGGCATGGGTGTTAATTTAAGTTAGGTTATAAGTTAGTCTGTAAGTCGTCCCCTGATAAACTTTCAACCATAAAACCGGGGACGTTAAAAAAGCCAATTACAATTACATTATTTAGAAAACTGCACAAGTTCTCATCCCTTGAGCAAGCTGCTACAGAACTTCGATCTTTAACCCCTGAGGTTAGTGCAATGCATTAAAAGTGTATCAAATTTTTTTTCCGTATTAAATCCATTACTGGAATTTTCGCTACCTACAAAAGTTTTTTTTTTTTTTTATTATTGCAGGTGAGACAACTTTTTACTGGAGTTGAACAACTTTTAACTCTTATGATGAGCCCTGCTTCATCTTGTGAAGCCAAGAGAAGTTTCATTGCACTTAGAAGGCTGAAAACTTACCTGAGAAATACCATGTCACAAAAGCGACTCAACACCTTAATTTTGTGCCATGTTCATAAAGAGGGGCTGGACAGATTGAACTTACAATCATTGTGCACTGAGTTCATAAACACAAGTGATGTCAGAGAAAAAATTTTGGTAAAATAGCTACTTAAATTTCCTTTTCACAAATGTATATTACCCTCTCTATCAATAACTTATTTTTCATGTGTTAGGCATGATATTGTATATTTTTATAATTTTATTTACAATATTAAAAAAAATCGACAATCCATAACATTAAGAGTTATTAAAGTTCAGTTCGAGAAATCGTTTTTGAGTTTAAGTGATTAAATAGTCCAACTATTATATTTTTAATTTGATTTAAACATTTTGTAAATAAATTGCTGAAATATTACTCAAAATAACTGCATGTTTTTATATGCCACCAGTAATAGAGTGAAAATTATTACTTACTTTCAAAGACTTGATAACAGGTGCAATAATATTATCAGCAGTGTAATATAAATAGCCATTCGAAGATGGAAGCAATAAAAGTATGTTATGAGCTGTAACAAATTTAAAAAAATTAATCTTAAAAGTATCTTCCTTCCCTTGCTAACAAGTGGAGAAATAGAAGACACATCCCGCCCTGCCCCCATCTACTTGGCGTCCCGGGCGTTTGTCCAGTCTTCCAATGGGTCTTGACAGGACTATCCATTAGTAGGTGTTGAAGAATAGTAATATCCTCTCTGGCATGCTATTCACCAAGCAAGTGGTTAATATAATTACAGTTACAGTAATTTTAATTTTATTTCTCAGATTTATTGCATGACAGGAAGATTAGCTCTAGACTTTTATGAAGGAGATGCCCCTGATACATCTATGAATGTTGCCACATGGGTCCTAAGCCCTGGTCCACTTATTGTCAGAACTCTGGCTAGCTTAAGAATGATTATGTAACCACACACATTACATAAGCTCAGTACAAGCAGTGTAAATGAAGACTTGTCCATGAATATGTCGGACACGTTAAATGAAAGGGTCAACTTTGTGTGCAGCAGAATGCTACAATCAGAATGTAGTGGAGAGATTTGGGCGACTCTTAAATTAAGGTCTTGAGAGCCAATGAGGGTGAAGCGAGGTGAGTACAGAGCAGTGCTCGAATGCAAGGGCAGGGGATACAGGAGATCCTCGAGAAAACCCACTGACCAGCGGCATTGTCCAGCACAATTCCCACATGCAAGAATCCAGGAGTGATTCCGTCGGAAATTGAACATGGTTCAACTACGTGGGAGGTGAATAGTCTAACCACTTCACCACTGCAGCCACGCTACAATCAGAAATAAAGAACAAACAATTCGAACATTCATTGCATGGTTGTTCATCATCAAGGGAAAATTTCCTGGCCCATCTGGACCACTTTTATATTCATGGTGTGTGTGACCTGTAGTACTGATAAGAGTGAATACTACTGTATGATGTTGTTACAGTATTTATAATAATATCATGTATGGAGTACAGTAAAACCTCATTCTTAACACTTCTTCCAAGGAACCAACATATAATGTTACAAAATGCAGAACAGTGCTACAAACGGAAATTTATAGAAGTATAAAATGCTTGTGATACACAACATATTTAGGAGAAAACCAAACACATACACTGCTTTTTCTAAGGTGCAATTCAAAAAGTGTGAAGATGGCATGAATAGATTATATATGTGCATTACGTGGAACCAAAAATTGTACCAATATGTGTAAAATAAATGAACGTGTTAACCCTTTCAGTCACAGATAAATCTATACCTTAGGGGTTGCTACAATCAAATTTTTTTTCAGAACTGTACTGAATTTGATATGACGCTTTTTCATACAGCGGGACCAATAAAAAACAGTACACACTTTATCCTACTGGCAGCAGCAGTTTATAAAGCTACAGAATGTAGTTTCAACAGTGAATGATGTTTCCCACACATAGAGAACCTTTCTTATTGGATGGTATGTTCTACTGTGTACAGCCAGACCATTAAAGTTACCTCATATGCAACATCTCATATAGAGGACACTATGACTGAAAGGTTTAAGTCAGGGGTGTAAAAAAAGGGGATTCAACTATATTTGTAACAACAGAAAATATTACTAAGTGATGTGTTGTATGCTGCAGAGTGCAACGCTGCTGATAAGTCTGTACAGTCTCCACATGGACCGCAATCACTGGGGTGATCCAGAGAGTTTTAGACCAGAGCGGTTTATAAACGCTCATAACAAGCTGTTACAAGATGACTGGTTCATACCTTTTGGATTTGGTATGTTTACAATTATTTTACAATGGTAGTTTTTTATTAATTGTCAAACATATTTGAACACAATACTTTTTATAAATATTTAATGACTATATTTTTGATAGAGTGAAGTGGAGAGATTTGAGCGGCTTTTGAAATAATGGTCTTGAGATCTGATGGGGATGAAGTGAGGTGAGGACGGAGCAGCATCGGAATGCAAGGGCGGGGAAATGGGATATACCTGAGAAAACTCGCTGACCAGTGGCATTGTCCGGCACAATACCCACATCGTGCGAATATATGTTTGGTAGAAAAGGTTTTATGTTTTGATTTGTTAGATAATAATTTATGTTGACACTTGCTAAATTAAACGTTAAATACTTCAGTCTCACAAATATTTCACTTTTCCTGTCTTTTTTCCTAATACACATACCACTTTGAACTGACATCCTGTACTAACATATTAAAAACCAAAGTTATCTTAACCTACCTTTATGAGAAACAGATTATTTTGTATCCATAGCCTAGAAGTTGTGCATTTACTTTATAAATACCTAATCTCTGTAAACATTTTGTTTTCATACATAGGGATGAATCCTAGAATTGCCTGCAAGATATTTTCCAACAGATATCTATCCCCTAAATAGGTATGAATTAAACAATCATACTACTAATTAATCAAGAACGGAACTTTTTGCACAAAAAAAACGCTGTTTTTGGAGGGCAGCTGTAGGCAAACGGAAGGGAGGAGGGGGAAGCTGACCCTCCTCACTGATCCCCCATCCGTCCTCTTTGAAACCATTCCCCACCAAGTGCCCCCCTCCCCAACCCTGGGAGAAGTTAGAGGGACAAGGGGGTATGTTTTCCGTTTTGTGGGATTGGGGTCGGTCTGGAAGGTGCATTTTTCGACCGATTTGCTTCAAATTTAGGGGAGGGGTGCCTTTCCATGCCCCACCCTCCCCCCATTGATACTTAGGCCTTTCGTGAGCCTAAGGCCTAAATCATCAGTCTTATGTCTTAAGTCTTAAGTTATAAGTCTTAAGTTTAAAGGATTAAGTCTTAAGTCATACTTTCACTATAATTGCTACTGGGTGTTGGGATGTGCGAGCGAATACCGATAGACGTGACTGAGTACATGCTGAAGTTCCCAGACGACATTGCACCGTAAATACTAATTCGTACAGTTACCTGCTTCATTTTTGGTGGCTCAGCCTGCGGTTTCCGCAGGCCCTACCCCTGGTAATTTCATTTATACAGTACGCCCTCCAGGTAATGACCATGGGAATATTTTAAAATCTGTAACATGCTGACATGAGTACAAGAGAACATTTATTCCAAAAGTATTAATATTCTTCTTTGTAAACTATACATGATGCCTCTGAAAAAATTAAGTTTTTAAACTGTGGAGAATAGGCATTCATGAATAACTAACTACATTTGTTGTTTACTGCTAGTTACCTAGTTTTAAAATTTGGCATGTGTTTATCGGCAGGTAAACGACGTTGCCTTGGGGAATCGCTAGCTCGGTCAAGCCTCTTCATGTTCTTCACTACTCTCCTTCACAACTTCACGTTGTCGCTACCGCACGGACAATCACAGCCTTCCACTGATGGGTTTGATGGAGTTACAATATCTCCACGGCCCTTCAAGGCTTGCCTCACTCCAAGAAAGTAACTGACAGTCTTTTACAACTATGTACATAAACATACAATGTATTTTAATTTACTGCATGTACTGAAACTTATAATATTACAGGTAATAACATGGGTAAAAAAAAAATAATAACTTGTAAATTTAGAAAACTTGTGGTGACATAAAGTCTTTGAATTATGTTTTATAAATATGGGATTATATTAATGTTGTTGTAATTCTCTCTGGCAATGTTTTCACAATAACAGTAACTAATGAGTAGACACAAGATAAAATAAAAGTAAATTTGCAAAAGTACTTAATTTTATTAGTTAAACCTTAATTATATTTCTAACAAATACATTCCAAATTTTTGTTAGATATCGACTAAAGGTAATGCGCATTGTCTAGAATCTTCAGTGTATGAGAAAATAGCTGATAGGGCTACATAAAATGTGATTCTACTTCTTTATCATCAATGTGATGTCTATTTTTATTTTTGATTTGCTAAATAGCAAAATAATTGAATATTTTATATTTCTGCGGCTGGAGAAAATTCATTCCACATTCAGTGAGGAAAAATACTACCCTGAGAGTACTGAGACTATTTTGTCAGATGCTATCATCAACATAAAATTCTTATTTTTGGAATGTTTGAGAGGAGGGGGGGGGGGGGATCAATGTACAAAATATTAGTAATCAGTGCATACAAACAATTCTTACATACAAAATTTGCAGGTAGGTAACTATTTATAGTACGCTTTAATCACATCATTTATTACTCGTGTATATATTAAGTAAAAATATGGCGAGACCTTTCAGCTCCAGAACTATGTTTGAATGTAAGTAAAAGAGCGTTGCTGTATTCTCTGTGACCAAGAACCTATAAGCCATATCCATTCTGCAAGCAGCAATCCATTTTGGCAGTTGCCGAAGCATGCACATGCTGTGTTGCAACGTGATGTGAGAGAATGTTGGTAACAATACTCATTTAAATGATGTCATAGTGAGAGGTATATAACAGTGTGCCAACTGACTAAACAGGCAACATCCAACACTTCGGAAGATTTCCTTGGTTCTTAAGTGCTGCTCTGCGGCCTCAGCAGTACCGAGTACGGCTGTGGGGACAGAGTAAGTCCAGGTACAGGCTTGTCAGATGGCAGATCCACCCCAGGGACAGGCAGAACCTGGAACTTCTGCAAGATGCCAGTGAAGAACATGAAGAGACAGCTCTTGGCCAGTGCTTCACCTAGACATCGCCTTTTACCTGTTACAGAGTGCATATGACATATTAAAAGACATTAGTCCAATTCAGCCCTTTGACGAGAGAAGTAACAGAACCTTATTTTGAAAACTACCACATCAATGATTTATATATTATTATAATGAACAAGTACTAAGTGGGGTGTACAGGAGATCTGGTGTTATCAAGACATTTTATATAGTAGAATATTAACATACTTGTATATAATAGAATACAAAACAACCGTGTAATTATCACAAAACAACCTCATGTGTGTCCGATTAGCTAACGCTGGATCATGGTCATGTGACAGTGGTTGCACTTAGGCAGTTGTGCGTGCAGGTTGGCTTACGCTTACTTACGGTTGGATTTAGCGGTCGGGCACGTGGCCTTACGAGTTGGTATAATGTTCTCGATTTTACAGTTTATTAGTCCCTTGGAGGGGTCTGGCTTACAACTCGTTTCGGAGCTAGTCGTATTCGATGATGGGCAGGAGGTGCTAGGGGTTGGTGCCTTGTCAGTTTGCGGGCAAGGGGTAGCGGGATATAGCTGATTACGTTGCTCGTCTTCAGCTCGGGCGGTAGCAAGGGCACGACGTGACAACGCAGAACTTGCCGTTCCAGTCCTCTGATGCCCTGCTCCAGAAATTACTATTAGAAACACCTAACCGGTTCTCAGTCGTATTCAGTAACTCTCTTACCACTGGATGATAGGTCGGGAGTGTACGTAGCGGTGCTGATGGGAAAATAGCGGGTTTAATGGCAGTCATCGTAGGTGGTGCCAGTGACGAAAGTAAGGTGGCATGATCTCGTTCGGCTCATCTGCTAGCTGTAAGTGGGGTTAGACCAGCCAGTTGTCTGGTAGCAAGGTGCGCAACTCTTTGCTTCTCTCTCCTGGCACCGTACCTCACCTTGAATGGCATGGAGCGGGTGTAATTATGGAGAACCTCGAAAGGAGCACCACGGATGCGAATAGCCCTAACTTAGTGTTGCCTGGCAACAGTCTTGCCAACACGAGCTCCAGTGCTTCAGAAGATACCCCACTGTTGCGGGCTGATTAGAAACATTGGAGCATGTGGGTTGCCAAGAATATCACTGGATGTGAGTTTCCCAACCAAGGCCAGGCCGCAGCACCTAAGCAAATACCCCTGCCAGCACCCAGGTACTCCGGTGGGGATACAACTCAGGTGTACCATCTTTCCCTGATTGAGAAGTGTTGCTAGTGGTCGTGGTTCGTCTATTCTATTCCTCCAGTACCTGTATACTTGGTAGGAATGGAATAGTTGGCTGTCTAATGAGTGTGTTTTCAACTTGGAGCCGCCTGAGGGGGAGTCTTCAGTTATAGCTAATTTCGGAATAAGAATAATTTCCCGGTTCCAGTCGGTGGTACTCAGCTCGAGGTTCTCCTAGTAATTGGTGACAGATTACCTTATGAATGAGACTCAAGGGTAAGAGAAACAAAGCCGTGTTTATTAAAAACTTATTAAATACGGTGATATGTGCTCTCCTGCCAGGCAGACCGGTGGTTGGAAGTAATCCTACTGTATCCAGCTGTAGGTGACCTGGTCCTAAGCTAAGTGGGGGAGTTAACTGAAAACTGACGAAAATTACTTACATACAAACCTAACTGAAAAATACCCTCAAATACATACATAAAAACAAAGCCCTTAAAATTGTGCGTAGCAATAATGCAGAAATTACAATGAAATGCCAATAACATAGATGGCGCCTGATTCAAGTTGTGCAGGTCGCATGACCTCTCCGACATCTTTCTCCTCGTTCTCGTCGATAAAGTTGAAAATGCCACAAGGGCTAAAAGGTTGACCGGTAAACTAAACTGATTATTGAAATCTACATCAGTGAACAAAAGGTTGTAGTGTGTACGTGACAGTGTCTTACCTCGCCAGCTTTCCTCGACATACTGTCCAGATGCAAGCGTCGCACGGACCTACCATGGCCGCCTACAGGGTTCACATAAGCGGAAGTGCAATACACGCAGAGTAAAATATTTTATTATAGAAAATAAAATGGCCCAAATTAAATTTAATATTGTTTTACATTTTTATCATTTTCTTATGAATTTTTCATATTATTTCAGTGTCTCTTTATGACGGCGCTCATGCCGGAATATTAGTGAGTGTTCTTAATCTCGGTGTCGTGGGCACTTTGAATTTCATAACCAAACAATTTAAAAACAGCAACAAACACTTTAAAACATTTAAAGACATATTAAAGCCTGCAAATACAAATATAAAACACATTTTACACTGAAAAATAATATTTATCTGAAAGTTCAAAATTATTGGCCTCTTTGAGCACGTGCAGGATACGTGACACATGCGTGGTGAGCACCGTCATGGGCTCTAGCGCCGCTGGCAGTTAGCTGGTGTCACAGTTTATGAATAAAATACAAGTAAAAGTTCAATATAACCAAAAATAAGGTACTTTTATGTTAAAAGAGGTACAAAACTCTCATGATACACTACATATGTAAGAAATAACCAAACACATCATACATGGTGTGATCTTTCAAATGTTAGATTCAAAAAGTGTGAAGAAATTGTGAATAGACTATACAATTGGGTCTATTATTGTCAGTAACAGTATTATACACAGTACTTACCAAGGCCAAATGTAAGTAACCAGTTGTCTACGTTCACTCTACCAGAGTCGCCAAGGAACCTCTCCGGTCGAAACACATCAGGATCTCCCCAGTGTTCTTTGTCCATGTTTACAGACCACAAACTGATGAATACTGCAGTATCCTACAATATAAAAGAATTTTTTATTGGTCTTTCAGAGTGGAAAGTTTTCACCTTTAGTTATCCACCTCTTTCAAGGAAGTGAGTGAATGAAGTGATTTAATCTTGAGATCCGATGAGGGTGAAGTGAGGAGAGTATGGAGCAGCGTAGAAATGAAAAGGTGGGGGAAATGGGAGATCGTCGAGAAAACTCACCAATGAGTGACATCGTTCGGCAATATTCCCACGTGTGAATATTGGATAGTAACCCCGCTGATAATCAAATCTGGTTCTCCTAGTAGTCTGACTGCTACTACCATGGCTCCTCTACATACCGAACATTGAATTGTCGCCGCTGAACACTTAAGTGCACATTTTAAAAGGAAACAGTGAGTCCTAGGCACTTTTAACAAGAGGATTTTTTTTATTAAGTAGGACGTACCACAGTGAAACCCTGTTAAGAAGTTCCCACTTAAGAAGTTTTCCTGGTTAATAAGTATTACTTTTTCAGTCCCTTCAGAAACTTCTTAACAGAGTTTTACTGTACTCAGAAAGACAGCATAAAGATTTCATAATTCCACTGCTGTTTCTGATAGTTCGCAAAAATACCATTCCTAAATTTGATTTTCAATAGCTTATACCTTCCTTAGGAACTGAGATAGGCTATAAATTTGACTGTGATGCTTACTGGCCCAAGAAACTACAACTTTGTTTCATCTGTGCGTATTTTCCCAGATGGGGTCCGAACTAGTGTAATATCTACCGAGTGCGTACAGGTTGCTCCCTTGTTGCAGGGAGTAATACAGACATATCAGTGTTATACTGTTCATCACCCGTGGCCAGTAAGCTATGCCACGCCACCCCCTCAGAAGATGAAGTATGAGTGGGCCAGCAGACCGAGCAACCGCTACCAGCCTTGGGCGGTCAAGTAGTTCAAGGGCGCACTGAGGGATAGAGCCACCTTCGCTCCAGCCAACAATGGAGGCTGAGCAGACAGCCCTTAGCTCTGTCCACAAACAAGTGACTGACTGCCCCCACCATGCTGCCCTGGCGAGGGCGAGCCAGCGGGTGTTTGTACCTGTGCATGGCAGAAGATTGCCAGTTGCTCTTCTTAGAGCCACATCAGCCCTGGGAGCTCGCTCCATCACCTCATGCAATGGAGTTCTCCGACTGCCCTTTGTTGCCTACACAACCCAGAAGCTCTTGAGCAACCTCGCCAGAATCTACCAGACCTTCCAGAGGATCTCTCCCTGCAGACCTCGTCGATGTCGTCAACCTCCCTAGCCGATTGCCACTAGTAACGGCTTCCCCACAACCCTTCAGGAAGTGGGCCCCTCTAACTCTCTTCAGCACATGGCACAGAATAGAGAGGGAAAATTAACAGCTACCTTGTCGAATCTGCCGCCCCCTAGTTCAGACCAGGTTCCCTTCACCTGGAAAGTATGTAGTTTACACTTCCGGTTAGCTCGAGGTAGTTAGGAGTTACTTCGGGCCACTGTGTTTATTCCTCCCCAGAATAAAACACGTTTCTCACCTACTTTGACTTTCATTTCCTTAGGTGACTGAAAACCCATGTTGACACCTTGCTTGCCGGAATGGAGCAAAAGATCTGGATTTTGAACCACCTGATTTTACCATCTAGTGCAAGACTGTGGGCTCCCCCTCAAGGACTCATACATCAGAAACCACACACCCCTTTGATGGCCACCCATTCGGTGTACCAAGATGTATCGAACGGCAGAGCCCCAACCTCTAGTCACATAACCCCTAAGGAGGATAGACAGCCAGGCCAGTTTGTACTCTGTCCACAGCACCGCTTGAGTTGCCGGAGGGAGTGTTTGACCGGTACCGCCTTAGGGTCTACACCTGCTGTTGTTATCAGATGACTCTGAGAAAACCATATCTTCAACCACCGCACTGCTTGTGTTGCAGATTGGAGTAAAGGTATGGTTCTGCACCGGCCAGGCCGCTGCTGCGGCAGAACACTATTAGCCAGGGACCAATCGTCGCCTGCTCCCCTTTCGTGAGGCAGGTATAAACACCTATTCATACCTTACACCAAAAGGGGTGGTAAGGATCTTCAACTAACAAAGCTACCTGAGGCTGCACCCCTTCCGATAAGGCATTCTGCCAAGATAACCCCCAGGACTGAGTTCAAGCCACTCAACAGCAGGTGGGGCTTCACAACCCTGCTCCATCCCCTTCTCTCTTTTCAACCCTCAAGAAGACGCCCGGGACACTGCAACTCGTGGTTGCTGCATTTCTCCATGGAGAAGATGATCTGTTGGGCATAATCTGCCCCTCATTCCACGGGAGCCACAGAATCAGCCCAGCCCAGACGTCCTTTTGCCGATTAAACCGTAGCAGCATCTGGGGATCCACCAGTTCCATCAGTGCTTCTAGTAACCGCTACCAACCTGCTCGTTCAACTCCACAGCCGAGCCGTTTGAGCTCCAGCGCAGGTGAACAGATGACCCCAAATCACACCACCCGGCACGTAACCAAGCCAGGACTATTACGTACCTAGCTGCCAGGCGACTCTACCCACTCTATACACTGGTTGGGTCCCTACCTGTAAGTGAGTTCGAACCAGTCAGTGTTACCCCTGTGTGTGACGGGCCTGCACACTAAAAACTAGCTCTTGCTGTGATGCAGATACAGATTTTTCCCAAGAGCATCACGTGTCAAGTTGCATTATATATACCGTATTTTGGTGTGTATAGGCCGCACCAGAAGTTTTTGATGAAAAATTTGATATAATTAATATTTCAAGTATAGGCCGCACTGAATTTTTGTATTCCTGTAAATGTTGTCAAGTCATGATTTCATAGAAACGTAGTCAATTCCGACTTTCTTTCTCCCCTGCAAAACATTCATGACAGAAATTTTGTATTAAGTTGGAATGTTTACAAATATACATTGCGTGATTACTATTTCACAGATGGTAACATGACTTGAGAAAGCAAAACCACTGCAACATGTTACACAAAATGGCGTCGTATTAATGTGTACTTGTAGCACGGCGGTGGGCTTGTGAACTACGTAAGATATCTTTCTCTTGCACAGCAGAAAAATTATTTTCTCATGTACGGCATCTACGGCCGAGCTCCATCATGTTTATATTTTACACATGCGGGATGGTTATTTTGTTTATTAACACACGTGAACAAATAATTGCATGAGTGGGGGGAAAAAGTTTTTTTTCTGCTGCTCTGTTCTTATTCTCTTCCCTTCCTTCCTTCCTTCCTTCGAAATTAAGTTAAGTTGATGAATTTCTAAACATGGTTTGGGGAAAAAATTTTTTTTGCCAATTTCTTGTATATAAGCTGCACCCCACTTTTTGTAGTCATTTTTTTTGTAAAAATTTGTGGCCTAGACATGCTGAAATACGGTGTCTACCTCATTTTCGGCAAGTAATCACCACCTGAAATATTTTGTGAGTGTTTCTGTCCATCCATCTCTGTACACACACACCCACGCACCCACCCACACACACACACACACACACACACACACACACATATACATATATATACATATACACACAGAATATTAATACATACTATCGCAACAAAATTTACATATATGATGCTTGTCTACAAATATTTTCTGTGACCCATTAAAAGATACAACTGAATGTTACTGTTTACTACTGATAATGAAACAAATATTTTATCCACACATCAGTTGCAAGAAGAGCACTTTCCATCATAGGCACAGTTACACTGTGAAATACATTTTTCCAGTTTTCTCTAAAACATATAATTTCATCTGCGGATCCTGGAGATTACTTTAATGATGAAGTAATTAGTTTCTGTACAACTGAATTGCATACATGTCTATGAGATAAATTTTTATACCACATTGCAATTAGGCCTAACATTGATATTCTCACCCCCTGAGTACACCCACATCACTTCTAAACTTGTTTTTTCTTGTAACTTATTGCACCAAATAAAATTCATATTGACGCGTGACACTATGTGGGTTCTGGTGATTATCCTCAAAGTCAAGGACAGAGGACTTTGTTAGTGCTGGCCACAAGCGCTTACTATGGGTGGTTTTGGCTGACTCTATGTGTGTACTACAGGCCGTCCTGAATATAACACATGCCGTGTTGTCTGCTGGCTCGGTATGAAGTCTACAACAGCATTGGCTACTGGCCAGAGTGCTGACTTACGGGTCTATGGCTTACGTTCAATGACATTGGTCGGCCGAGAGACGGCGGGACCCATTTATAGGTTGAGCTCTGATTACTGGAGCTACTGCTGCGACTCCAGGAACTGCTACTATTGGTCCGGCTGCTGGATGTTCTCTCCGGGCTGGGATAGCAGCGTGTAGAGAATCAAGGGCATGAAAGACCAACTGGTACCCTTTCTCCACGTCATATGGGTGCGATCACTGGATGCAGGTTCCAGCTCTCTGGAACCTTGTGGGGAGGCTGGGGAAGTCGGGAGGTTAAGCCCCACCGACTTGCGGGTGGCTTGAGCTCATTCCCGGGTGATTCTTGGCTAAGTGCCTTACTGGGCTGGGTGCACACTCAGGTAGACTAATAGGCAGTTGTTGCCTTTCTCTCCTTAATGTCCTTCCCACCTTTCTTGGTGAAGGGCATTAGGTGCAAGGACCTTATTCCGGAAGATAGGAACAAGCGACATGTGTTCCCTTCTGCCTTCTAGGCACACCAGAACGATGCTGAGTACAACCTTATTCCTCAACCAGCCACACAAACGGTGTGGTGGTTGAAGAGCGGGTTCCCTCGGAGGCGCTCCGATAGCTTCGACGGGTGAACCCCTCGAGCGGACAGATCCGACCCCAAGCCGACCAAGCACTCCTTCCGGCCACACAAGCGGTGTGGTGGACGGGTGCAAGTTGGTCTGACGACTTATCATCTCAAGCAGGGGTGTGACTAGTTGTTGTGGCTCTACCGTTCGTCACATGGGGTGTACCAAATGGGTGGCCGTCGAATGGTGTGTGTTCTTGACATACAAATTTCTCAGTCCGGGAGATCTATTAGTCCTACACTAGGTAGCAACTGGTATAGGTAAACCCGGTCTCCTGCTCCACTCTGCGGGACGTAGGTGTTTACAGTGGTAGTCTGGAGGTACTTGAGGGAAAATGAGAGATCAGATAGGATCATAATGTGTTTATTCCGTGAGGAATAAGACACGGTGACCCATACTATCTCCTGTCTACCCAGAGTTGACCAAAAGTAGTAAACTACGCTGTCCAGGTGAAGGGGACCTGGTTCTAAACTGACTGGGGGCAGTTTTGACTAGGAAGCTTATGAAAACTTTCCCTGTCTACGCTGTGTTTACGTGCCCTGAGGGGGGTTAGGATATCCACGGCCTGAAAGGCATGTGGGGTAGCAGTCATCAGGAGCAAGCGACTAGGGTGGCAGATGACTTCTGGAAGGTTTCCCAGGGGGAGGACTTCTGAAGTTCTGCAGTAGGCGGTGAGCTTAACATCTCTAAGCGGTGTACGTGGTGGTGGTGGTGGTGGTCCGAAAGCTCCGGCGAACGAGTGTGGTGGATCAGACTGTCCAGCTGGTGTGGCTCTCAGAAGAGCAGGCGATCAACTGATGATTCCAGCCTCTGTACAGGAATATATTCTGCTTCAGCTAAGGGCTCGCCGGTCCAGTGGTGGGGAGTGCTATGCGCATGCATCTTGGGTGGAGCTAAGGGCAGCCATTGTTGGCATGCGACATCTCTCGCTGATAATCAATTGTTGGCATCTTCCTGAGGGGAGGCCATGCTGGCTTACTGGCTGGCGGTATTGTTGAGATGTATAATTCTGACATGTCTATAACTATCTCCAGTCTAGAGAAAATCCTTTACTCGCTCCAGTAGAAATTATATGCTTCCAAACCCCATTCATTGTTGCTTGTAGATGAAGCGTGTAGATGATGCGAATTTGTTTATTCTCGTAGCTAGTAAGGTTTATGCATTAATATGAACAATTCTATCACTTTTTCTGGGAATTTAAAACTATTTATAACTTAATATTTGAAGATTTCTCCATTCTAAGGTTTAAGCAGGTTTTATGTGGTAATTTTCTATTGTACAATTGTGTTTCTCCCAACCAGTAACCAGAAAAAAACTTGGAAATTACTGTGCTAGTTTTGTAAGTATAAATTTACAAAATAACAACAAAATGCTAATTGTGCTACCTTAAATATTCAAAATTATTCTAATTTCAATGGTTTGTGCATGATGGTAACCTTAGGTATGTCAAAGTTGTGAAGGCTTGTCTTTTTTAGCACTCTGCGAGGTCCTGCCATAGGGGAAACTGAGTACAGCCTCTGGACTTCAAGTAGCACTGAAGAAGTGTATGGCATCCTGCACAGACAAAAAACTTATCTTACACAGTAATAAACTATTCATCAAATTTATTGAATGTAACAAAATATCAACCAACAGCTAAAAGAGAAATGTACTCTTTCAAGAAAAAAATGCTAAGTTAATGCCCATGCCCATTCAGAAGTCAATAGAGGCCTAGGCCATTTTAATTTTGAGGCCTCCTGTCACACATGAAAAGGTAATAAGTCCAAAACTAAAAGTTTACAAGTAATTCATATTTTTAATATTTGCATTGTTTAACAGAATACAACCATTTTTCATGAGAACATTAACTCATTTGTTGTTGTTTGTTTTGAAATGCAAAGTCTATATCCTAAATTTAAGAGCCTCTATGAAGTAACGATGAGGCCAAATGTGTAGAATTTTTATTTTATATAGCAGTGAATTACAAATGCTTGGAGAACACTATTTCACTTTTATTCAGAGCATAACAATCACCACTTAATCACCACTCGCCATAATGCCTTGTTTGCCTATTATTCAGGCTTGCCAACCAAGCCAACGCAAATATTTTATATATCCTACAACGTACAGTTCAATTTATCTATAAAACAGAAGTTAATGCCTCCACACCTCTTTTTATAATGGCCCATCGAGGGGGCAAGGTAGCCATATTTCTTTCACATATGGTCATTTTGTGCTATGTTTGAAAGTAGCAAAGTAGCATGGCTAATGTGCTACTTGGCCAGTGGCAGGACACATTGAACTTACTTTATTTACATTTTCCCTTGGCTTGACTGAGAGCTCAATACTATAGTTATTATCTGTCTTCACCAAGGCTGAAGGGGCCACGGTGATGTAGTGGTCAGGCTGCTCAAGTCCCACCAAGACGAACCGGGTTCGACTCCCAGCGAGGTAGCTTTCAGCTGGTTTTCTCAAGGATCTCCTGTTTCTCCCGCCCTTGCATTCCAGCGCTGCTCCATACTCACCTCACTCCAACCTCATCAGCTCTCAAGACCTCGATGATAAGAGCGGCCTAAATCTCTCCACTCCACCAAGGCTGAAATGAGAGTTTGCTATGTAACAGTAAGAGCATGTACTTAGGTACAGACTTGGGGATGCACCTTGTAGAATTGCTTATGGTGGCGGTGGCAATTTTGATTCTTGGATGCCACTGTGTCCAGGAGCGACGTAGTGTGGCTCACTAGCATCAGCTAAAAGCCCCAGTTGCCAATGGGGCATTGGTTGTTGGAACTTGTCAGAACTACTCCCAAGGCTTTGTCATTCAGATATAGGTTTTGAAGGCGCAATTATTGCGGCTTGTTAGGATGGCATTTGTAAGTGGAGGCAGTTGAAACACTTAAGAAACCAACGTCTGCAAAATGTCACTGCACCTACTTACATATATCTTAAAGGGTATAATGTTCAACATGCGCCCAGTGAAGTTGGTAAAGATGGAGGGAAAGTAGATCCATTTATTAACGTTGAACAAAATGGTAAGGTAAACATTTGTGAGCCCTGAAATAATTTAAATTAATTTTTGCTGTTTTTAATGCCTTAAAGTATAAGAATTAGCAAATTTGTAAAATTTTTTCATTGCTAATAATTTCACAGTTACATGTGACTGACATGAATAAAGTGATAAAGCCCATGGAAATATTCAATTTACATATGGCGGAAGGATATAATGTAATCAGAGTAGTAGCTTTCAAAAGTGTTCAGTTTACAGTGAACCGTCTACACTTGGTGTCTAGTGTGCTTGGGCTTGGAGGTGAGGTGTCCTGCCGCTAAGGCACACTAAGCTTCAGCAGCGTCTATTGCCGTAACCTTCCTTTCTCCTTCCCACTTGGAAAATGGGTGTGATTTTGAATGGTATAGTAGATGTTCGTGGAGACACCTCAGCATCCTTATTCTCACTAAAGCTTATTCACTGTGTACTGGCCATAACCAACCCCTTCTACCATGCCCCAATCTGACCTCTGGTGGATGAGAAGCAGAGTGCTGACAGTAGTGTAACCAGATATTTCTCAATGGGAGGGTTACACTGGCTGAAGAAATGGGGTGGATGTTAGGCTGGAGTTAGTAGTGTTGATACAGTTCTTCATTAGGACAAATACTATACAGTAGTAAAATGCATACGGTAGAACTTCACTGTTGTAAACTGCTTTTCTTAATACCATCTCTCTTTAAAGATCATTTTTGAGGAACTGTGAGAAATCCTGGATTGAAAAAAAGTTGGAAACTTGATGGAGATAAGTTGAAAAATATGTAGCTATGCAATGTGTTTCTCTTGTCAAACACTACTCCAAGCAGTGCATATCTGAAAATAGATATGACTTGTATAAGTGTCAGTAGGTGCTAATGTAGTGCTATTATAAAAGAGCTTGTAGTTAATCACATTCTTTATTATAATAACATTGTAACACGGCTATACCAATTCACATCCGCTACAGTCGCCATCTTACATACACTCTGCCTTCCGTATCTCCAGTGCCACAAAACCTGTACACACTCTAAATCTGTCGCTATCTAATTCTGCAACACCACCCCCATTGTGATGTATAGGGGTTGGGATGGGTCAAAATTTCTCAAATTTTCCAAACCTCTATTAATATCATCCCTCAGTAACAACCCTATTCATGAAAACCATGAAGGGTCTTAACAGCTGAGTTTTACTGTACTAGTTTACAGCAATCACAAATAGTTAATATACATACAGATTTATTAATAACTTTAATATTAATTGTAGACAACCTTAGGGATAAAGGGAAACATTATGGTCCCCACATCCCCTCCCCCTCTAGCTACACCCCTGTGCAGAGGACATGCCCCTGTACAAAGGATTTTGTGATGTCACCCAGTTGCCCATTTTGGCACCTGGTGATAGCGCAGAGATGCGGTTGGAAGCCAAACGAGAAAGTGGCCTGAATGAGCTGTGTCCGGCACCTGCAATGCAAACATGGGCTTCGCTTGTCCACACTGAATTTGTACTAACCGTTGGTGGCTAGGATATGGTGGAGGGTGGATGTGGGAATTTCCTGTGAAGTCAGTTCGTGTTGCAGCTGTGGTGCTCCCTTCCTGTATTTCCTTTTATCAACAAACAGTAATCAAAAACAAAGAGTAACCCAAGTTGTTATAAAACAAGCAAAGTGAGAACGCAAGCAAGTGAGAACACAATGGCAGGACAAACACGTGGTGTTAGTTTCATGCGAAAACACTCTCCTGACACATAAAGAGTGGGCAGAGTCAAGAGGTGTTGACTAGCACCTCAACGTAAGGAGGTGGCATCTATTTTTAAATAAGAATTACCTCTAGTACCATGCTCATCAAGAGAAATGCAACATGGAACCACTAACAATTGAAAACGAGTCAGTGTAGAAAGAGGAGAGGGATTGAAGAGATTGGGCAGCTCTCAAAACGGAGGTCTTGAGAGCCAATGAGGGTGAAGCATGGCAAGCGTGGAGCAGCATCAGCATGCAAGAGTGGGGAAACGAGAGATTTAGGAGAAAATCAGCTGGCCAATGGCACCATCCATCACGATTCTCATGTGTGAAAATACACAAGTGACCCAGCATTGAATCCAGTTCATCTTGGAGGAGGTGAGGGCTCTATTCACTGAACCACCGTGGCTGCAGTTTGCACTGGAACCTGGCGCTCTTTGTTAGAAGGTTTTGGTGGAGTTAGTGTCGAGCATTGTAAACATTGTGGACAATCATGTTTCCTCACTCATTCTTCCAATGTCTTCTGTGGACACATTTTTATTTTTGCCAAGTTCAGTAGTTCATAATAAAACTAAGAATTTCTCTTTGTATGGAGTGAAAGTAATTTCTTAGCTCTAAAACACACAACCTGGCATCACATGTCCATTAAATCTGAAATGTAGCACGACTAACAACTAGTGAGATAGCCCGAGCTTTATTCTCTGGGGAGTCCTACTCACCCTTCCCTGTATCTACGTAGTTAAATTAGCCTATAATGATTATTCGCTTGTCTCACTCTAAGCCTTTCAAGCGTAAAAAAGTGCACAGAATATGGGTATGTTATCAAAATTAGCTTCTAATTAAGTACGCTTGGTTACTTTTCTTGGTGTTTTAGGTTAGGCGTCTGATGTGGTCTGATGACGCTGTCTATCTCGGCATGCACCTTGCTCTGAATGTCTGGTCGTAGCAGCATCATCAGCAGAGCGAAGCTAACTGTTGTACTCGTTGTCAATGCTCCAGCGATGAATAAGTCAACACACACCATCAGTAGCTGGTCATCTGCATCACAGCAAACCCATATGCACACATATGCAACCGAGACTACGTGCACAAGTTTAAGGCTGCTGTTTATTAAGCCTGCAGCTGTAGTTTAACTGGAGAATCAAAGTTTAAATATTAATTCTCAGTTCATCCATTTTAGAGGTAATCATTTCAAATGAAAAATATTCTAGGCCTACATTATATTTCTTCATAGAACTCTGGCACATTAAGAAATCTCACCAATTTATATGTTTAATATTTTTTTCATAGTATTTAATATTAAAATTTACATTTATTTTAGAAATTAAATAAATAAATAAAATTTTTTCAAAATTTCTTATTGTGGCAGAATTCTCTGAGAGTTGCATTGGAAGTTATTTTTGTTTGAAGTAATTGTCTTTAAAATTGATTCCCCATTTAAATTCTGCTGCTGAAGGTTTGCTAACTAGGCAGGGACATTAATGGTCAATAAATATTATTTTATGATTCAAAATTGTCATTCAGCAAGATAAAAAAATATCAAATTTGAATAAATACAGGTGAAAATAACTATAATGAAATAGTAACAATGAAGCCTTAAGGGAAATACTTTGTTAGACTTTTTACTGGAAATGTTGAACTCATTCTACATTCTTACATTGAGAAAAATATATGTGACATTCATGATTATTTATTATTTTTTGTGCTTAAAGTTTACTCGCTTATTATTTCTGTCTCTGCTGTGATCAAAGAAAACAGTTCAAGTTTTCCGAGATGCTCCTACCAGACCTGCAAGGCATATCAGAAGGTAGTACAGAAAATTAAATTTTAATTTTACAGTAGTCTCTAACTTTTATATATTATAATTAATAACATAATATAATTTACCTGTAAAAGTAGATAAATCATCACCTTTCTCTTCCATTTTTCTTAGAAATGCATAAATCAGATCTCTATTTTCATCAGTGTTGTGAGATGTGCGATGGCTATCAATCAGACCCTGTAATAATTAATATGTACACTCACTAACCACAGTGTAACAAAATTAACTTAACTGTGCCATCTAGATTATCCATAAGAAATATACTGAAGCTGGAAGTTGGTGAATGAAAATAGTGAAGAGATTTGGGCTGTTCTTAACATCAAGAGCAGATGAGGGTGAAGTGTGGTGAGTATGGAGCAGCCCCGGAATGAAAGGGCAAGAGAAACGAGAGATCCCCGTGAAAACCCACCAAACAGTGGCTTGTCCAGCATGATTCCCACATGCGAAAATCCAGGAATAACCCTACTGGGAATCAAGCCTGGTTCTCTTAGTTGGGAGGCGAGTAGTCTAACCACTATACCGCTGCAGCTCCCCTCAAAGTTAGTTTTGTGCTGGTAATATTACAGTGCCATTTTTTATTTGAATTTAAGTATTATGTAAAAAAAATTTTTATACATCTTATAAATAGTAGGTAATTCAATCAAAGTTCTCAAACAATGGATAAATAACTCCTGTTGCATTTCTCAAAATAATTATGAATTTTTTTTGCTATAATATTGGAAAAATAATTTCAAACAAAGATTTTAAAATTTCAACTAAAATGGTTTTTTTTTCACATGATAATACAAATACTATGAAACAATGTCTTTGTAATGCGACTCTTGGTTTGCCTGTAATCTGGGATTAACTTCTATCTATTTCTGATCAGAATTTTATAACAAAATTATAAGTTATTATTGTGAGTTTCAAAGAAATTTCTTAATGGTATTGTCGTACCTCCTCCCATACCCCTATCCTGGTCATGCTGGCGCCCCAGCAGTACCTGGAGGGCACCCAAGGGCTGGTGTCCGAGTGCAAGGTGCAAGAGACTGCCGAGCGTAGGGAGATGGTTAACACCAACACGTCTGGCAGAAATGTGACGTCGCTGAGATCGGTTATGTATATTGGTCAAAATGCTGAGGGAAGCCTTACAACTGCCATTATGCCAGTCTTGAAGCAGTGGCTGTGAGTGACGGATGTGCTCGCTGTAAGAGCCTTCGTCTTTGCGAGTTATCCGACCTAGTAATTTCTGTTTGTACTCATGATTGATTCTTGGACTATTCCTTGCATGTGCCCACACCCCGCACAGTCTCACTTGTCTAGTTTTCTGGCTGATCTGCCGTACTCTTAGATGGTTGTGTGCTAGACTTATGGGATCAGCTGATTTTGTGGAGGTTTTCTACCAGCAGAGATTGTACAAGATTCAATCTTTTTTTTTCCAAAGAGCACGCTTCCAAATTTGAGTAGTTTCATTAATCTTTTCCATGAAGGGTAACGTGTCTTTGTGTTTCATGTTTCAATTGTAACTGTACTATAACAATTGGTGGCTTGGGCCAATAAATGTGGCAAAAGGGGAACAGTGTGACGTAGTCGGGTGAGACACGAGACGAACAATGACACAAATACTTACTGGTAATTTGGGCGCCGGCAATGCTTCCTAATCACCGCACTATTGAGACTCAGGGTTCTCAGGGATGTTGTGGGTTCTGTGTGTCCGTCTCACCCGTGCGTACTTACAAACACGTTGGCAATACTAAACCTGTAATAAACATCACTGAAAATAAACAATAGATAAACATATGTGGCTAGGACACTGTCACTACTGAATAAAAGAATTAAGTTCAATGTAGACTTGTTTTTATTGATATTATTCATACACATCAACATGCCAATGAAATGATTATATCGGTCTTGGGTGTTCCCCATCTTGTAATTAATCTAACGCACGCCTAAATGGATGGTCTCACCAAGGTGCGTGAAAGCACAGCCTTCACTAGGGAAGAGGGCCGACAGCCGCTAGGGTGGATTGACGGTTTTTTCCTGAAGACAGGACACGGTGAATTACAAATGAATACCCTTAATACACATTAACACGAGTGATTACTCGACATCACTAATGTAAACTTGTCAGGGCTCGCCCTCCAGTGTGTGGGTAGTGTGGTTATGGCCTATACACAGAACCGGCTAGGACGGGAATAATTGCACCGTACACTAATTACAAAACTACATAAACCCTTAAAGATACATGAAACAAGATGGGACACGAGATGAGTATTCACAATAAACACACACATGTGTGAAAACAAGCTTAGTTGGCGCGGATGCCGCTGGATGAAGTTTGTAGCGGACCACGTGGTGCAGGTGAAATTGCAATATTTCTGCATGGAAACGGCAAACTAAATTCAGATAAAATATTTTTCTGGTTGAGAAAGTGATTCTCTTTACGATTGAAGTGGTTACAGGCTTATACCATACCTGATGGCGGTAAAATAAAAACATTAACGTGACCGCATGGGCAAGTACAAAAAGCATCAATTTACGTGAAAAATACATTGAACCCTGAAATAAATTATTGCACATATGATGTTACATAAATAAGCTCTTGAAATGCAATGATGGCGTATACAAAGACTTTGCTTTGGTCGACCACGTGGTTATACGTGATGTTGCCGTAAAATACTAAAACATGAAAATTACTCTCGAATACATGCATAAAAATAAAGCTCTTAAAATTGAGTGTAGCAATAATGCAGAAGTTACAATGCAATGCCATAAATATAGGCAGATGGCGCCTGATTCAAAATGTGCGGGTCGCGTGAACTCTCTGACATCTTTCTCCTCCTTCTCCTCGATTAAGTTAAAAATGCTGCAAGGGTGCAAGAGATTAATAAAGCAGAAGCATAATGCTGGAGAAAATGTCTGGAAAAAACATACGCAAGCAAAGGGTAACCGGTAAACTAAATTGACTATAGAAACCTAAATTAGCGAACAAAAGTTGTAGTGCGTACATGACAGTGTCTTACCTCACTAGCTCTCCTCGACAGACTGTCCAGATGCAAGCGTCGCACGGACCTGCTATGGCTGCCTACAGGGTTCACATAAGCGGAAGTGCTATGCACGCTGAGTGAAATATTTTACATTGAAAATAAAATGGCACAAATTAAATAAAATATTGTTTTACATTTCTATAATTTTCTTATGAATTTCAATATTATTTTAGTGTTTTTATGATGGCGTTCATGCCGGAATATTAAGTGTTCTTAATCTCGGTGCCGTGGCACTTTGAATTTTTATAACCAAACAATTAAAATTAGTACAAACACTTTAAAACATTTAAAGACATATTTAACACTGCAAAGACAATATAACACATTTTACTCTGAAAATAACATCTATTTGAAAGTTCAAAATTATTGGCCTCTTTGCGCACTTGCGGAACACGTGACACGTGAGCGCCATCATGGGCTCTAGTGCCGCTGGCTGTTAGCCGGCATCAAGTGTTTATGTCGTTTATTGAGTAGTAGAGCAAACTGGGCAGTTATGGGCGCGTGTACAGTCTCGACAACACTGTATTTATGGAAACGTAACTACGTGTGTAATAACTGGTCGCTTGTGCCTGCCAGCCAAACTGGCCAAATGTTTCGCTTACCCCTGAGAACTCATGTTCCACACTCGTATTAGCTGACATGCTAGAGACTAAGTGGTGCCCAGGCATTTCACTTAAAAGCTAGCCTGATAGTGCGGTAGGCATGTGATCACATTACATGGAAACCCCAAAATGGTACTAGTATTTTGATGACATCAGAATTTATTTTGAACCCTAGCCATACATATTTATTGAGTGGCATTTGAAAATTTATTTTGCAGAAGACGTAAAATTTAAATACCCATAATTCCACACATTTATTTTTTCAAAATTCATTTTCTGTTTTTTGCACTTTTATTGACCTGGAAGTCAATACCATGTCATGAAGTATACTATGAAAATATAAATTTTTTTCCACCACTTGAGTAATTTTATATCCCTTGCTCTTGGTTTCATTGGTGCTACGTCCACTGTTCTGTTGCACAGCTTCTTAGGTGCCTCATGGAATCAAATTATTTCCATGCTGTTGGCAGTGCAAGCCCTTCCTTCCTCATTCGCACACCCAAGATGTTGCACAACAGAACAATGATACCACTACTGGTTTCTGCCAAACTGAAAGAACTTTACCCCAAACACTTGTGAGAGCTCCGCATTGATCTGCAGCAGGACACGGTAGCCGGTGCGGCCAGGGAGAATATGCCGCAGCCAAGGAAACTGGCTGAGAATGCCCCCGGCCATGTCAAAGTAGTGGTTCCTCCTGTCCATCAGCTGCAAGATGCAGAGCAGGCGCGGGTCAGCGTGTGTGAAGCGTGTGCCTGCGACCAACCCCAGCAGCACGTTCAGCACACTTGTGGATAGGTAGTGGCTTGGTCGAACTGAGCCCTTGACTGCTGCTAACTCTGCAGTCAGCTCCTCCAGTTCTGCCGAGATCACCTGATCCATAGGCTGCTTGCCAAGCCCCAGTTGTCGCAGCTCCCGCGCCACAAACAGCCTCTGCTCCTGCCACAGCAGCCCGTCCGTGAATGTGATGCCTGTCAGGGCACATATGCACATGCAAACATACCTCACATGTGTCACACGTTGACATCCTTACAGTCTCTACCAGCAGTGCACAACCTACAGCCTGTTGACAGATTTGTTGACAGTTACCGCAATGTTATTAATAAATTGCTCTGTCAAATACATAATTAATATAGAATTTATGTACATTACATTAACTATTTATAATAATAATTTCTGATAACTCATTATAAAATACTGAGGTATTTGTGATGTAGATTTTTTGGGAGGAGGGGAGGAGTTAGAGTATAGCACAAAACAGTTTCCATCAGTACTTCGGAAAAAATATTGACTGTCAAATGTAATACACATATGTTCATCCCTTGTCTAAACAGTGAAGAAGCTATCTCTCATTACCAATTTTCAGGAGACCACTCATACCATTGGCAAATGAAAACTGTTTTTATTCTAATAGGTTGTAGTGCAATTCTGGTGAATGAGAATAAAATACATTCTTCAGAAGAGGGCTTGTGAAAAACTGTCACTCTGCACTTTCACCTCTTAAATTAATTTCCTTATTTGTGTTCACTTTATCATCAATTTAAATAAGGAACAGTGGAGAAAAATATATATAGCATTATTTAGACTGCTCCTAATTAATGTTAGTATATGTGAAGAAGAAGAAAAAAAGAAAAGAAAAGAAAAATAATCACTCCTTCTTAAATGGTTTTCTGGGGTGGGAGAGTGAACAGGAGATTCAAGTCCAGACGCCACAGCATGTTTCGTAATTTACAAGCACAGTGTCCACATAAAGTGTTTTTTGGAATCTAATATCTTTAGCCTTCCTTTGAGGAGTCACATGAGGTAAAAAAGTTTTTCGACTTCAGCAGGTATATCCATCCACCTATTTAGCTAGGTATTCCTCTCCTATACTGAGCTGGTAACTCTTCTATCAGTACGAGCCCTTCTATTGTGAAGAATGCAGGCCTATCACCCCACAGAGCACCTCGTCTATGTGATCTCACTGCACGAGTTTGTCCACACAGCACGAAGATTCAGCAGGACTTATTTAGCTACAATCTCAATGCAATTCAGTATCAAGAACAACCATCCAAGTAATTTCAGTAACTATCTCCAATCATTGATTCAGTCGGAGTTCTCAGGGTGGGTGGATCGACTGAATAATTCTACCCTCAAGTTTGATTACGAACTCCCAGTTGTTTACCCAAGATGCATCAACTGACAGAGTAGATATTCTTAATTTTCATGCAGTGAACCAACATTATAGCCTCCTCGCTTTGCAAAGTATTCTGCGACAGATTTATTGGATAGTAGCCAGCAAACAAGAAATTTGACATTGTTTGAGCAAACGTACCAACCACGGTAGTTCAGTCCGTGAGTGACCTTTGATCAGCGCTCGTCAACCAGTTGACGCCATTTTCCAACACTGAACTGGACTATGCTAGCCTCTTCTTTATTGTACTAGCGAGAACGTGCAGAGTAAAGGTTAACTAAGCCCATATTTGCCTTTTCATGTGTCTTAGAACTTGGACACTTCACTTGGAATTAGAATCTGGTGTCTTCACTGAAGTATTCATTGCAGCCTACCATCACTTCGCTGCCCATTCAGGAAGGTGTTCCCACATCTACAGTATTTGTGGTGTCAAATTTGCAGGTGTGCATAATCACTTAAAGGAGTTATATCGTTGGTGTTCTCTGTGACACACCAGAAGGATGTCCAAGAGGTATTCACTCCAGTGCACATCACAGGGCAATTCAATCCTCCTGGTGTTAAGCCAGTCAAGATGCATCTTGCCCATATAAAGAAATGAGCTGCAAAGTGTAACAAATATGCCTACACGTTGGGCAGTCAATTATTTCTATAAAGAAATTATAGGAATGTTAAACAGACAAAATTAATGGGAGATGTTAAAGTCTCGACGTTGGGAAAGCCAATTATTTCTGTAATGAAGTGTATGAGGAAACTGATTAACTTTACAGAAAAAAATATATATAAGCCCCACTTAGGTTTTGAGTCACAACTGTAAAATTTTACGATAAACATAATAACAATTACAACCTAACTCAAGATAAGCAAGCAAACTAACTAACTGACAGCAGATTAATTACTACTTATGAAAACATATTTACTTAGCAATAAACAACAAGCACAAGCAAACAATAAAAGCAATTAATTTACACAATCCACATGAGATGACACATCATCACTAGGATCTAAAGAAACAAAGAAAACATATTAGAAAACTCAAAACATACTAACATAACAATTTATTTAAAATGTCAATTTTGTGTCCTTAAGTACATTAGAAAAAAAAATCAATGGCGAGAATATTTGTTCTCTAATGTCAATTTCCTTATTAATAAAAAATATGTTAAAGTTCAACATTTCTAACAGTAAATGTTGAAATAGGTAACCTTTCTTCGGAAGGTAAATTGGGTCACTGTTTTTCTTACGAAACACAGTCAGCATCTCATGCAGTTTGGTTGTGACGAATCTCAGAACCTCTGCAGCTCTGCAACATCTTCGTAGTTAGAACCTCTGCTTCATCCAGGGAGACGAAAGTTTCTGCATCACTCATACACCCACACGCCAGAATAGCTGCAGCACACAGACGTCAGACACAAGACAGTAGTTGTTGTCAGGCTTTCCTTCTGTAACGACAATGTATAAGATCCACATCTGTTTCTATTACGTCTTCTTCCGTAGCTGGAATTAAAACATTTTCACTGGTGCCATACATAACATAATTCATTCTCTGTTGATACCACTTCGAGATGGTTTTGAAGCATCACTGGCTGGTTTAGTAGCCCAATAATATGCTTCATCTCAAAACTATCATTGTGATATTTTAGGGATCGAAAGGGGTAACACATGTCAGTGAAATATAGCTTTTCATGTTACAACAGCTAAAGTAGGCGACTATAGAAAACTCTAACAAACACTAAAGGGTAGAAGACTACGAGAAACATTTCGTTTCTAAACCCTAACCAACGCCGTGAACTTATCCGTGTACGCAGACTACTCAACTGACATGTATAAGCAAAACTTTCATTTTTTTGAGGGAAAAAAAAAATTAAAACATACGTTACCTATCATCAATACAACAAATTACATATATCCTATTGTAAAGTTGATACAACAAAAAAACCTAAACAATTATCATCACAATCAAAATTATAGACTCAGGATGTGTGTAGTTTGTGGGCGAATCCAGGAGGACTTTAGCAAGAAGATCTTAATGTCTTTATTCCAACTTTTCTCATTGCAAATGGCAGGAATATATTCTCTTTGCATAAGGAAGTGAGGTTACAAGACGTAAGCTTCTTTCACATATCATGAACAACGAGGAAGGTGTAAACAGTAAACATAATCTTATGAGAATACGAATGACCTGGGCAATTTTTTTTTTTGTTTTTCAATTAATTAATCAGTCAGTCAAGCATAGTGGTTAATTAATGTTTTGCTAGAACTTGGTTCGAGGCTGGTTTCTTCCCAGTGGCAGTAACTCTTATTCATAGACACACAGAAATAATTCCTTATCGTTTCTAGCATTTCTCACACATCACAGTGTATGGGCAAATTCAAATAGTTTCATCATCGTAAAACCATAAGGGACTGTAAGTTCAGTTACTCAAAGACTTCCGGAGGATTCTAAACTTCAAGGCGGCAGGCAAACGTATGGGTATGGCGAAAATTACAAATAACATAACAATAAATCCTAATACTAACATTATTACACTGGACAAGCAATAATAAACAATGAAAACTATATACCTTCTTCCTTATACTCAAGGCACTGCATAAATGCTCTTGGCAGAATCTACTACTCGTAATATACCCGAGTTACAAACTCATTAGCAATAGTGCAGTCTATATATATATATATAATACTTTGCCATTGCTGTCATTGATTTCTGACCGTGGTTGCCATAGGAACTCGATATGGTCTTAGTTGAGTTATGTTATAATTTCCCTCAGAATATTGTCTTGCAAATCCTCCAGTTCATAGCAATTTTTTTGTGTACCATGCCAGTCACTTTGAAAGGTCCCTCAAAAGTTAAAAATAATTTCTTCATGACTCCTTCCCATGCATGACTTGTAGAGCAACTATGTCATAACGAGATAGTTGATACTGAACTTCCTCAGCTCGCTCATCTTGTAGTGTTTCTTCCTGCTTTCTGCGGTGAGGTAAAGTTTTCTTTTAACTAAACCAAGCAACTGTTGCCTTATCACTTCTGGATTCTTCTCCACGGTGTACACGTTTAGTGGTGGGAGAGCGTCCAAATCTTCTGTAAGACTTAACATGCATCAATCCGTTAAGACTCCAATGGGTGCATGTCCCATAGTTACGTGGACAGTATGGTTTATTACGAACTCTACTAGCATTATCTTATCTCGCCAGCTTTGCTGTGTATTATGACAATGTATTCGCAATATGGTTCCGATAGATTCCGTGCTCTGCTCGACGGGATTGAACTGTGGGTGGCAGACAGACGCCTTAAGCTATTCTACCATAAGTCACTGGTAAATTGACTTTCTTTATCAGACAAAATGCAGAACAGCTTACAAACTTCTTTCACATATTCCTTCAATTTTTGAAGATGTTGCAGTTTTAGCTTGCACTATGGAATACAGTTTTATGAATTTAGAAAATAGATCCAGCAATACAAAGACATATGTAACGCCAGCTCTAGACCTAGACAAGGGTCCAAAAATATCTACTGAAACCAAAGACAGCGGTTCTCTAGGTATTATTGATTTCATTTCTCCTTGTAAATTCTCAGGAGGAGACTTCGCCTTCTGACAAAGATTGCAACTGGAAGTACATTTTCTTATCGTAGCTAGCATATTAGGCCAGAATACAATACATCGCAGACTTGCGTAGAGTTTTTTCAAACCAATATGTCCCAGCGCATTGGTTTGTATTCTCTCTTTGGTAAAACATCACACTTTCACTTGATAAACCATACAGTCTCTGAAACCCTGATTCAGGTCTTAATCTTTTCAGTTTTTCCTTAATTATCTGACAATATCTATCTGGTTCTTGCAATTCATTTAGTGGCTTGACAATTTCCTTCAGAAGTTTACTTGATTTTAACTCCTGCGGGTACACATGTGCAACGAGGAATTCTTTAGTTATCATAGATGAAAGTACCCAATCATCACTTGTACCTGGAATACGCCTTAGGTAGTCAGCTGCGTAATTGTCATATCCTTTAATGTATTGGATTTCTATCCAGTTCTCTTGTAAATACAATAGCCCCCTGGTTACACGATCTCCAAAAGCTCTACCGGTGTGCAAGCAGGTTAAAGCTTGGTGATCTGTGAGTAATCTAATCTTCTCACCCAGTAGCAGATCTCCGAACTTTTGAAGTGCCCAGACGATCACAAGTGCTTCTCGTTCCGTAACTGTGTAGTTGCGTTCTGCACTGTGTAATGTACGGCTAGCCATGGCTACTGTTTGTTCTATATCTCTATCATCCTTCTGCGCAAGTTTCACTACAAGCGCGTAGGCTGACGCATCTGTGTAAAGCAAAAACTCTTTCCCTTGCATCGGATGGTGAATTACGTGATCTGACAAAAATATCTTCTTTACTTTTACAAATGCATCTTGATGTAGATCTGTCCAGTTCCATTCTACACCTTTCTTCAGTAGTGTACACAATGGTACAGCTACTTTGGAAACTTTATTGGAGTAATTCCTATAAAATCCCAGCACTCCTAAGAACACACGAAATTGTTTAACATTAGCAGGAACAGGAAATTGCGTGATTGCTTGTAATTTATCTGGTGCTGTACGTATTCCTCCTCTAGTCAAAATGTGACCTAAAAATGGTAGTTCGGAGCTACAAAACAGCAAATTATGGATTTTTGCAGTCATTCCAGCTTTTTGTAGCTTCGATAGCACAATGTATACATGATCTATATGTTCATCAAAGGTCTTTGATGTAATCAGGATGTCATCCACGTTGGCTCGAGCAGCGAAACTACGGCATTCCTCTCCCAATGTTTTATCCAAGCAACTAATGAATTCTGCCACAGTGTTACATAAACTAAATGGCATCACTGTGAAAACATACTGGCAGTTTCTGAACAGAAATGCAGTATACTTTTGAGATTCAGAACTAAGGGGTAGCTGCCAATAAGCACACGTTATATCAAGGGTAGTGAGGTAGCGTACACCTTGATATAAGCGTAAAATATCACGAGTCTGAATAGGACCGTTTCGGTCTTTAACAGTGATTTTGTTTATGTTCCTGGCATCAAGACATAACCTTACGATACCATCTTTCTTAAGAACACATAAAATTGGATTACCATATAGACTCGCCGCTCGACTAATCACATTCCATTCAAGCATTAATTTCAAAAATGCTTCTGCTTCAGGCAGGTATTTTGCTGGTAATGGATATGATTTGCTGTGGAAAACATTAGAATCCGAAACATTAATACTTACACCATAGAGGTTATTCCTCCATGGAATTTCTGACATGCTTTCTTGATGTTGCATAAGCATGTTATACAGCTGTGTTATTTGCAATTGATTTATAGTATCTACTACAGATACTGCTTTGAAAATATTAGCATCTAGCGACACATTTACATTAGGCGTCGGTTCTCACTATATCTGTAGCGCATTTACTTCTTTATGTATCAAATCTGTTTTATTGTCAGATGTGCTCCACCTATCTGGTACTGGCAAATTACACTTAGCTTCTGGCAAAGTAATTAACCATCCACCGAAGTTCAAAATGATACCATACAATGTTAAGAAATCTGTACCCAGTATGAGTGGTTTCACTAACCCCTTAATCACTAGAACATTTGCCAATTTAGGTTCACCTAGCCCTTTGATAGATAAAACCATTTGTCTGTTTACAACAGGATTGGATTGTGATGTAACTCCCACAATCTTCAAACGAGGAGCAGGTAAAATTGGTAATTTTGCATTACAGCATTCAATTTCTCTGAACAAGTCCTCACTGATACAGCTCACTTCCACCCCAGTTTAGACAAAAATTTCTGAAAGAATTCTGGAATACTCTTATTCAGGGAAATTTGCGAGCGAGTCTTCATTTGGAGAAGTTTGACCCAAAGAAGAATAAATCTCTGAAGCAACATTTCAGAGAAATTTTTGAACGAACGCGACATTTGGATGCTCCAATGGGCAACGAGGAGTTTGCGGAAGTGGTAACTGCTTAAATACAAAGATTGATAAGCGGACAGGGCATTTACAAACCTAAATGAATTCCGGTCTCAGATTTTAAAGATAGACCAGACTGAGAGACAAAGAGCAAACGCTATGCGAGAATCAGATAAGGCTATACCAGCACATGCGCCTCCATCATACCAAGGTCCAGGTCAACCACCACATCAATCAAACCACTTTGGTAACAATCCACATGTTAGTGCAATCGAAGTGATAATGGAAGGTGATGAACCCCAATTGTTACAAACTGATTGTGTATTGGAAGGCAGGTCGAATCGAAAATTTCGTTCTTGACCTCCCACCAATAGAATACGGTCGACTTTAAGCTCAACCCTAAACATAATAAAGTTTCTGATTCGCTAAGATTAAACAATTTTGCGTAGTCCTCCAATATCTTAAGCTAAATTATCGGATTTTCATTGCTTCATCCTGAAAATGTCGGCAGTCCCTCGCTCAATTGCTTGGCGGTATGATGCAACATCGCAGCAGTTAAATTTAATGTGGCAACATTACTAGATTGAATAAAATGACTACTTGTACTCTGTTCACTGTTGAGTTTACCTTAAATAACTTATTGAATCTGTTGTAATAATTTTGGAGGAAAAAAACCATGTGTATGTTTACAGGTGGAAGCTGCCCTTACGACGTATCCAACCAATGATGAGTTGTTGAAGCTTAAGTTAGATCTTGAAGAAGTAATACTATTCCTATCTGTAGGAACAGGTGAATGTGGAATGTCTCGGCTGAAAACTGTCGTTAAAGCATCGCTAGTAGTTAGCTGGTTCAAACGTGTATCTACTTCCTGGTATTTTATTATGCAATTTTTAATTTTTGTTTGCGACGTCTTTCTGCAAATTAACACATTCAACATTCGTACAATTAATTTTTGCCTCTAGATGTCGCTCAAAATTGACCAACTGGTGGTCTACATTATCTAAGATTTGATTCTTGACATTAGTTGGCAAAGTCGTTGGTCTGGATTCCACGGTATTGATGCGAGTTTCCAGTCCACATAACTGACTTTTGATCTCTGTTCGTGTTTGCTCTAATTCCCTAGGTACACTAACCTCTATGGAATGTAATCGAGTCTGAACCTCTCCTACACTCGTTTGCATTACGTCAAAACTTTCTTTAGTTACATTATTCAACTGACTTAATCTGTCTTCCAATTGTATCTGCACTTTGTCAACATTATTCTTAAATGTGACAATAGCGTTATCTTGTGCTGTCGGATTTGCCTGCAATTCAGTAACCCAATTTTCCAAGGTTGTTAACACGGTATTAGTTTGGTCAACCCGTTCATTCAATCTTAACAAACTATTGTCTACACTTATGATATGCTGAGCTAAATCATTAAATGTTTGATCTTATGCGTCAAACCTAGCATTAAGTTTAGTACCTTGTTCTGCAATGGAATCAAACTTTGCACTTAATTGTGCATTTAATGTTCGCAAATAATCCATTATTCCCGTCGCATCTGTAACTGAAATTGCTCCTGATTTATCAACCTTTTCCAAAACTTTATCCATTATGTTGTTGTTCAAAACAGACTTGACAACCTCTTCACTATCGCTATAAAAATCTCCATTTATACTCGTAGTCGGACTAACAACAGGTGTTCCTTCACGACTCAAAGTATCAGAATCTGTCATATTATTCACCCCACTATCTTGTAAATAGTTCATAGAACTCCTTAAAAAATAAGGCTCTCTGGCCATGTAGCAATACGCACAAAGTCTTAAATATTCCTACTTCTATGGTAACTCTTTCGTCTATGACCATGCAGTATTGCTTACACCTCTATGAATTTGATGGGGTCAATATAACTTAGCATTGCTTTCTCTAGGTTGTATTTTTCTTTTAATATTATTTGGCTATCTTGGCACCACTGTTGAGCGCCGATTATTTCTTTAAAGAAATGAGCGGCAAAGTGTAACAAATATGCGGCAAAGTGTAACAAATATGCCTACACATTGGGCAGTGAATTATTTCTATAAAAAAATTATAGGAATGTTAAACAGACATAATTCATGGGAGATGTTAAAGTCCTGACGTTGGGAAAGCCAATTATTTCTGTAATGAAGTGTATTAGAAAACTGACTAACCAGTATAACTCAATGAATATAAAGGTGTAGTCAAAATTAGATAGTGTGCGTGTGGAAATCAGCACAAATCATAGCAAATATATACCACTTCTTTCCCAGGTCATATCAGGAAAATTGATAAATTTACATAGACTATTATAGATTGCAAAAAAAGAAATACTTACTACAATCATAATACCAGGAAACACTTTGAAGAAAGCTTAGGAAAATATAATTGAAGAAATAATGGAAAATCTCATTTTCTACTCACGTGCAACATCTTCTGACCCTTTTTAACAGAAGACATCTAATGTTTAAAGATACTGCTGTAAGTTGTCAAAGAAAAATAAGTTATCTAAAAAAAAATTAATCTGTGACAAAATAAACAATTGATTTCCCTAAAATAATCACACAATAGCTCTGACAAATTTCCAAACATATTATTTGACTACTAAAATGAACTGAAGAATATTCTTATGTGGGCAACCAGGCTTAGTTCATCAGTAGAGGTTAAGAATCAAAGTCGTTCATGGTAATTTAATACCACACACTCAGACCACTGGACTTGCCATATTATTAAATTCCACTTACAACTTCATAGCAACGTGTTGAATGATTAAATAGTAAAGAAAAACCTTACTTGAAGAGTTCTGCAGATTTTAAGGCACAATAGCTGGTATGCCAGACTGCCTCAGAACACCAACTGGGAAATGCATAATGAATAATCCTCCTGCAGTTAGATATTCTCCTGTGTGTTTAGCAGCGATTCTTAATACTGCTTAGCTTCAATACTGAAACCTTCATAAACTTCATGTAACATCAGACACATTAGTCATACGTGCTACTTCTGCATGGAGGCCATTTGTTCCTTCTTTTTGAATTATTTTTTATACAACATAACATTTTCAGTAGAGTCCTTCCTAACAAACAAAAACACATCTGCATTGTCACATTCCAAAACCGCTAAATTTGTTTTCTGCTGAGCACACTTTCATATATCTCTTACCAATGAGAAACAGATAACACACTATTTTAAACATTAATTTCCATCATTAAAATTTATGCAGCTAAATTCTCAATCTAGTAGAGAGTAGATAAAAGTTGCAGTATTGTTTTTGACAAAGTTAACATTGAATGATTTAAATAAAATAAAACATGTGAAAATACGTGTTAATTAATGCAATATGTAAAAGAATTTAGATTAAGTCATTCAAATGAAGTTAATAACATATGTTCACAGTATTTAAATAACCATATATGGTATGTGTAGAAATTTAGAAACAATAAAGTGTCATGTGGAGACCCCTGTAAGGAACCTCCTTACACTATGATGATTGGGAAACAGCTGTCGCTTATGAATAACTGTACACCACACTGGTGTAGATTTTGGCAATACTCAACTGTCGGCCAGTCTCATCAATGAGCTCTGGATCTAATGACCTGGTCCCTCTGATCCATTGTCACTTCCTTACAATGGTATCCTTGGCCACTGTTCCAGAACCAAATGTGACAGAAACTCCTTTGAATTGTGGCCAATGGTGGCAGCAGATCCACCATAATCACAGAGGTTTGTGGAAACATTATTACCTAGACTGAATACCTCCACATGCTTGCTACAACAGCACTAAAGGTGATCCAACGTACCAACACGCACTGTACATGGTACAGCACCATGGTTCTTCTGAAGGATCTCAGGTTGGGCAGCTCGCTTTAGTGGCAAATAAGACGTGTTGTGAAAGTGTTTCCCAGGAAAGATGGTTGTGTACAAGTGGTGACTGTCTATATGGATGTATGTAAATTTTGACTGTCTTTATACCCACTGGTCTACCAAAACAACCTATTGTCAAAAGCTAACCATTAACTGATAATGCCCAAAATGTTCTACAGTTGGACTTTTTTGTGGAACAACTTTATCAAATATATATTTGAGGTAGGCGGGATGTTCTTATTAGGGATTTCCATAACATTTTATTTTGTTTTGTGTATTCCTTGTGTGAGTGAAAGATATCCAACACGGTGATATGTTGCTATAATCAAATATGTTTGCCAATATTCGGTTCATGTTTTACATAGAAATAACTCAAAACTAACTCTTGACATACAGTGTCAAAAGTTACAATGCTGCAGGCATTTTCGTATGTTGGCACACTCCCAGCGAAAATTGATATACAGCATTGCTAAAAGAGCTGAAAGTCGAAACAACAATAACACCAGTAATGTTGGAGATAAATGTGAAAGGAGTGCCTGACCTTTTCTGATGCCCATGGAGCGCAGACGGCTGAAGAAGGTGTCTGGTCTGCCAGTAAACTCTTCCTGCTTTAGGACCTGGTGGACAAGCTCCTTGGAACAGACATAGATGACGAGGCTCCCGCCGAGCTTCAGCCCCACCACGGGGCAGTTGTACTTCTCCGTCAGCGACTGCAGCGCAAGGTGCTGGTGGCCGTGTTGGCGGACAAGCCTCCTCATCTGGAGGAGGCTGTCGACCAGAGGCAGCCACTGGGACCTGTGAACACAGCAGCTAGCTGTCAAGCTTCGAGCCCTGAGCTCCTCTACTATCACCAAACATAAACTGCAAGCATATGCCTAAATACACATATGTAAGAGGAATAACATCACACATGAACTTACTGCAATCAGGTGTAAGTACTCCTGCTTTTCAGTTCATGTCTGAAAAAAATGGCAAATGGTAAACAGTGTTTTCTGACTTTTAGTTAACATCTGTTGTTTATTTCTCAAGAATACTCAACCAAATTTTGTAGAGATACTACAAGCCTCCAACGTCTTGTTTATCCTACCACCAAAACATGTATCTATCTTCACCTTAGATGGCAGAGTGTTGAATTTTACATTTATTTCTTGTTTCAAACAATGTCAGAGTAAGTGCCAATGTAGAGTTCTGTCTCTCTCAACAGTTATGTGATTCCCAAAACTTTGTGAAGATTAACTAACAGTGCTAAGGCTTGTGAATAATAGACACAAAACTGCTCAATAGCTACAGATACCTTTATATACGTGTGGGGGAAGAAACAAACGTAGCGTGCTGTTTGCATACCAAGGAAATAAATACCCATCAATGACACTTAATTTAAATAAAAAAAACCATATAAACATGTACCACCTCAATTTTGCATGCTTGCTAGCAATGTTTTCCTTCTTTATGTAAAAAAAACACCAGATGAGGGATCCTTACTCCATAGTTTTGTAAATAATGGCTGCCATCCCAATCTTTAATTTTAGGCATTATCCCATGCAACAGGATCACCCAACTTCGACTTTCTTCCCATCCCATTGTTTTTTCACCACCTAAGCACACCAATGCACAATCACAGGAGAAATAAATTGAATTAATCCCACCTAGTATTTACTGAGTCATTGTTAATAACATCTGAAAATAACTGATAACTTGAAGGCAATACAACTTTGGTTAAATTAATGAAACTTAAAAAATAGGTCCAGCTGACTGGATGGCTACGAACAACTTCACAGCGCATGAGTCCATTCAAAGACATGAACTCAACGTCTCAAATTATTATTGTTATTTTTCATCAAGCAGGTTAACCATTACCTTGCTACTAGGTGATTTGAGGAGCAAGTGGACCAGGGATATCCTTCTCCAACTACTCATCCATGCCGGCCGCCGACAGTTGTCCAGTGTTGCCACATTTACCTCTCCGGGGTCCGCGGGTATAGTCTGTCGCACTAACTACTGCACATTTCCGACGCTTCTGAGAGCAATCCTGTTTTCAACTGTTCCCATAGCTACAGCAGTGTGCATCCACCCCCACCCCTCTTCCACAATCCTCCTTCCTCCCCTAGGGCGCAAATTATGTTTACATAAACACACTCAGCTGTCAACCTGCCCAGTATGTCAACAGAAAATATTTCGCCATGGAAATAAAACAGTGCACGAAGGCAATTTCCATAAACGTCAAAGTAAGTGCAGTCGTTCGTAAGACAGTACTCCAAATGTATCGTAAGTGGACAAGCGCATTTTTGAAGAAGGTTATCGGAGTCGACACATGTAAAGCCGCGTTTACACCGACAGTTAACAACAAATGTTTATAATTTTTGTTACCAACACTTTGTTGGTAACAGATATTGGCAACAGGGCACCAGTTTGATATATAATTTCGTTAGCAACATTGCGGACGCATAACCTCAGTTGGCTGCAAGATGTCAAGTGTGGAGCAAGTTATACCCGCTGTGGTAGTATGTGTCATATTAGCGAAAGATAAAATACTAAGAAGATTTCAGGGGAGACCTTCTCTGCGGGCAAGAGCTAGAGATAGTGGGAGTGACTTGTTAAGTGACTTGAATTCAGATGACATTGATCTTCTGTCAGGCGAACTAAGGTGAGATGGTATGGCGACAGGAACACTACTACATTTAAAACGAGTGCCAAAGGAACCTTCCCAACTTGCAAAACAAATAGGGGGGAATTAATTTCAACATCTCTGAATGCTCTGTTCCATGCGAAAAATTTTTACTATTAAGAAAACAAAAGAAAGCCTTGCAGTGGTGCATCTAGGAGTGGTTTTCATGTGTTGTCTTTAATAAATTCAATTTTGTATTTGAGCATAATTCTCACCTTGTGCCTTAAAAAAGTGTAGGCCTATTTAATGGCCGAAATATGCCTGCATTTGTCTCCCATAGTGCCAATTGTATATAGGCCTGCATGCGAACCATCGTCAGATGTCATTATTTTTCTTTTTAAGCAATTACGCAGCATTATACTGTACATGTTCCATAGTTATATACTTAATCAGCAACGTAAGATACAATAATTAAGCATTTATTTATAATGTAAGCATACAGTTTGCGGTAACCCACAAAACCGATAGGTTGCCAGCCTTGGAATTGCAAAACGTGTACAAACTTACGGGCGCTGCCTACCTGACGCGACATGGCCAGTGGCGGCTGCTGAGGTGGGGCTGCAAGATGCAGCCCTCCTAATAAAATCTCAGAATCCATACATCTACTTATCTGCTACTCAGTAAATAATACTGTGTACGAATACGGAGGTTATTTCGTAGCCAATATTTTTGAGATGGACGAGACTCTTGTCACGAGAGAAATGTTTTTAGAAATGTCGAGTGATGATTCTTCGCCCCGAAGTGGGTAGAGCTAGTAGAGAGAGATGACTAACATATGACTAGAGGTGCTACGGGAAGGAGGGAAGACTTCAGGAGCTCGGCCCTTTTCAGCCAATCGCATGCTGTAAATCGGAGAGAGCTGGGCGCGCCCCTGCTCAAACAAAAAAATTGTTTCCTGGAACTTGACAAAGCTACCAAAACTACATGTTTTGTAAGCACATTTTCGCACTCCACTTTTTTGCAGTTGTTAAACACATTTCTTAAGAATGCTTGTATTTATTTTGAATTTTTTTTATCTATAGATATCGTTCAAACTCGGGTGAGCTTCAAATATACTGTGTAATACGCTGAATAAATTTCTTGTTAATTAATGATGAGCTATAAGCATCGGTCAGAAACAGGGTTGAATTGTTGTTAATGTCGTGTTGTGTAAACTTGTAAATAATTGTTAATTCGGCGAGTGAGATTTTAAACCCTTTTACGACAGTGATTTTCAATTACGAGAATAAACTAGAGCTACAGAATCTGGGATCAGCAAGCCAAGGTAGTAAATGGTTCGTATACGAGAAAATTCAACGTAAGTACATACAATTTCGCGGACTGGCTATGCGGGTGTGAAGTTGGAAATGTGTTGTTTTATTAATTTTTTTTTTTTTGCTAATGAAACCTAATGATCTTGCGTGGACTGTCAATGGGGTAAAAGATCTAAAACATTTGGGAGATAAAGTTAAAAGACATAAATCATGTTCGCAACATATAAAAAATGCCATAAAATGTTCATTGCTTGGTAAGGTGAATATACATTGCCAGTTAGATAGCGCGTAATTGTTGACGAATTTTTTTTTTTTACAAATATATTAATTAAGATATGCCACTTTCATCTTCAAATTTAAATTTGACATGAATTTTGTACGTACTGTAGGCTATGTAAATTAGTATATGGTTTTAAAAATATTTGTTTTAGTATATTTAAGTTATTATCGTCATTAGTATGGCAGAATTGGTATTATTATGTTATCTCTCGTCATCTCGTATAATGTACCACACCATGTTGATACTGGTTGGAAGGCATATAACCTAAACAAACTTAAAACAAACACATACCCGTGGTAGTGATTAGATCTGAACCAGCGGCCACAGTATGTTGACCATTACAAATAGGGCGACGATACAGTTTTCTTCAAACAACCACACTTATTTGTTGTATTTAACTACATAATCTACACTTAATTATGCCTGTCGTACGCAATATATTTATCACTGTGCCTATTAAAAAAGTGATATTTGTAATGATATGAGTTAGGATCGCTACAGCCCTCCCAGTTTCAAAAATGACCAGCCGCCACTAGACATGGCACAGGAGCGAGTGAACATCAAGGGCGACACTGGCACGCACATCAAGTGCCGCTTCGCTGCATGAAGCACTAAACTAGCGCGCAAGCTTTTTGTAGGACCGTTTTTCTATAGGACTGTAAGACGTGACCACATTATTTTACTGACGAAAAGTCTGATGCAATGTTCAATGCAGGATTGTATCCGAGTTTCACGTAGATCCAGTGAGCACATTTTGACATACGGCAGTCTGAAAATGCTGTTTTTAGCAATGTTGGAGGGCTTGGAAATAGTGGTTCTGATATGCATAGTGTCTTGAAAGCGACATTCCGTCATCGCCTGCAGTTTGTTTTCTTTTTCTTAATTAGCGCATTGTGAGCACGTGGAATAGTTTCGTCAAGAGAAAACGGATTCCCCAACACAATGCAACATATTTCAAGCGTCTAGTAGGCGACCCCCTTAAGGGACTACGGATTTAACACTATGTTCACTTAACTCAGTGTCATGATCTACTCCAGTCTCTCGAGTGTGTCGTGGAGCTGTTTTGTAGTTCAGAAACTGCAGCGATTCGAACGCAAACCATTTGCTTTTTACGGAATCTACTCCTGAGACACGTGTACCTATTTTCGACTCTCTCTGACATTGGCCAATCAACATCTTCATTTTATTATGCACTTCTGCCTTTCTTATTTGCATTTCGTGGGCAATTTCACCCTAAGGGTTGTTCTCACTATTTATATCTTTGAATTACGCACACGTTTGGACCCAAAGTACAATCTTATGGCGAAACAGCTCGATAAGGTCACTCCACTTCACTCAACATATTTTCAATTTGAACCGGTAAGGAAACTGCACACTACACTACACTACACTACACTACACTCAATGAAAAACAGCACCACGTCACTTGTATTGACAGGAAGACACTGAGACGAGAGGTACGGTGTACGTCGTGCGCTGCCTACCCCCCGGTCCTTACAAGTGTACAATTTAATGTTCCAGTAGTAATCGTCGATGGGTGGTAGTGTTATAAGTCAGTGTCACGTGTCGGGGTGTACGCCGTGCGCTGCCCACCCCTAGGTCCTTACAAGTGTACAATGTAATGTTCCAGTAGTAATCGTCGATGGGTGGTAGTGTTATAAGTCAGTGTCACGTGTCGGGGTGTACGTCGTGCGCTGCCCACCCCTCGGTCCTTACAAGTGTACAATTTAATGTTCCAGTAGTAATCGTCGATGGGTGGTAGTGTTATAAGTCAGTGTCACGTGTCGGGGTGTACGCCGTGCGCTGCCCACCCCTTGGTCCTTACAAGTGTACAATTTAATGTTCCAGTAGTAATTGTCGATGGGTGGTAGTGTTATAAGTCAGTGTCACGTGTCGGGGTGTACGCCGTGCGCTGCCCCTCACGTTAAATAATTTTTTATGTGTTCATCGACTTTGTCAGTAAAACCAGTTCACCAAATGTTCATATAGTTTTGTGTCCCATATGTAAGAATTGTGTAGATATTTTATTGAGTATTTTGTTATTGTTTATATTGTGGGTTGAATGTGTACTGTATATAATAGGCTAAGGGTAAACGCCTCTGTATATAGTGTGTGATAATAAATCTATTTATATATAAATAAATTGCAATGGCGGCAGGGTGGAGGGAGAATGTTACTAACTCCGCAGGCAGAGACGCGATAACACGCGTTGCTAATTAACAAATGTTATCAACATTCTTTGATCTTTACCAACTTCCAACGGGGAACATAATTCTTGTTACTAACATGGAATTTTTGCTGCAAACACAGCTTGTTGGCAACAAATACAGAAGCGTTTTTCAAAATGGTACAAATAATTGTTAAGGTCCGGCTACAATCGCGTTGACACAAAACTTTAAACGCTAAACGTTGACATAAAAAACTCGCATGGCTACAATCGACGTTAACAGGAACAAAAATAAAAAGAATGTAGGTGTATATATACAAATATTTTTGTTTGGGTTTGAAATTTAAAAAGAACCTTTTGTAAAAAAAAAGGTATTCCGCGGACTTAATAGTCACACTCGGTTATTGTTTAATGTATTTTGCGTAATATGTATATTGCTTTTGTGTGACATTAACAAATTAAATACGTATGGTGATAGTGGTGCTATCTGTTATAATCGTCTGTAACATTTGTTATCACTTGTTTGTGACGTCTTGAATTCTGATTGGCTGGCGCAAAACGCGAAGACTTGAAAGTTGGCCAACTTCTTCCGCGTTGCGTTTTACGTCGGTTGTAGCCACAGCGTGTACGATTCACGGATTCATGTCACATTGTAACACGTTATTGTAACGTCAACGCGATCGTAGCCGTGCCTTCAGCAACACGTGTTATTAACACCGGTGTAAACGCGACTTAACACATGTTTTAACTATCTCTCATACAACCTTAAGGTGGTTCGACAATACAGCGATGCGTTGCGATGAGCTGTAGCCAATCAAGATGAAGCAGCAGTCTGTCGCAGTGTATCGGCGACGAGCGCGTTTTATGTCCACGTCATTGTATTTGTATGAATGTACAAAATAGAAGACAAGGTTTCTCATACATATGGGAAATGTCGGAGAAAACGTTTATTAACAACATCACCGTATTATGTTTTTCTTATACTCGATGTACGCGGCTGCGTAAGTTCCCATCGCACATCGCGTTCATACTGTCTTACTTGTTTGTTTATATTCTACCTACTTACAATGACAATGTTTTTCGCATGTCTTTTGTTACATTCGTATGGTCTACAGCGGATATGCCACGACAGAAGATATCTTGGACGGTTCCATGCAATCCTGCGTGGACGCTTGTCATGGTTCTATGGAAGATTTGACCGAGTGCTAGCCGTTTTCATGGACTTTTCGTAATTGGCCGTGTGCAATATTTGATGGAAGGTTTCATACAAGGGTGAAAATACAGCCAATCAGAGATAAGGTGGTAGAGTCATTTTGTTTATTTTATTTCGAGAAAGAACATAAGTCTTTTAAACACGGTAGTAAATAAAAAACCACGAAAAAGTATACTGATCCTATTGTGTAAGAACTAAGGTAAACGTTCGTGCTTATTTAACATAAAAGTAGCAGTTATAACAACAAAACTCTGTTCATGGACACATATTGCTGAATTCATGAGTGAGGATTGTTCCAGAACAACAGTTGCAGAAGTAAACACATAAAGAGTGCACTCGTCTATACTTGTGCGGCAACAAGTATCGCTGTATAGGTTATTGCAAAGAAGCCTCCATAACTGCTTGCATGCAGGCTAAGGTAGTAGGTCTCGTGATAGCTTCTGCCCGAGCTTGTACGGGAAATTTTTCAGTGACAGACAGGCTTAAAACTTAATTTCACACTTGAAATAGACAGCAGCTTCTCAGACAGTTATCTACAACATCGACCACGTGACACAGTCTAGGCTCTAAATATTTGGGGACATACGGTCGAAATCTACTGAGCTGGTGAAGCACGCTAATTCCCCAAAAAACCTCCGCAAAAGTGGCTGCATGTGAACATAGTTGCGCGAAGAGGAAAAAAAAAGGGAGGGGGGGGGGAGATAAAGTGTATGTGTGTGTGTGTGCGTGTGTGTGATCCTCCTGCACCCCTTCCTGGCAAGTTTTGGACGCAGAACTGTAACCACCTAGCGCCCTAACCTTCACACTATCTGAAAATTATTAAGTCGAAATCTTCAACTATTTGTGGCATAATTTAAACACTTAGTTTCGCACATACTGTTGGGAACAGGCCACAAAGGAACCAAACATAACATATCGCATAAACTGTCAGTCGTTGGGAATACATATGTTTTTTGTGTGTTAGGCAGACAGCCCGTAGCGTCCGTCCGTCATACGTTCGTCCGTCTGCCAGCCGAGCGATTTACAACCAAGCTTCGTACGTCCGTCGTGCGTTCATTGCTGCAAACTAATAAAAACAAAACTGTTAACAAACAGGAGAACATTTTCTATAAAAAGTGGAAATCTTTTGCGGTTTTGTGTTTCTAAGTACTTACCATACACGTACGTGACGGAAATTGATCGACGTAAAAAAAATAAAGTAGCATATAAAACATAATGTTATTAATATTTTTTTATTGCACAAAAGGTTCTCGTGTTTCCAAACGTAAATGTCAATTAATCTTCAGAAAAATTTTAACTTAATTTCATTTTACAGTTACATACACAAACACGAAAACAAAATACAGCCAGAACAAAACACTGCACACGCTACGCAGCCTTGTAATGAACTCGGGACTAAACGTACAAGTTTAGAAGGCTGTAATTTCATCCGTTAGTCCGTCAAAAGTTAAAACTTGGCAAGGTTTTGACGGACAGATGGACGGATGGAATTAATGGCCACCTATGATTGGCTGTTGGTCACGTGATTGACGGACGGATGACGGACGGACGCGACGGGTCGTTGTAAATCTTTCCTTAACAGCATTTTCTAAATATACGCACACAATATATTTTTTAAAGTGTGACAGCTTTCATTGACCCATATTTAGTAATAGCCGACAAGAGGGTTACTAGGCAGATTGCTCATTGACAAGTCTATTGACCTCATATAAATGACGGCACGTCACAGAGCAGTGAAGTAGCAAACTACGGTATCGACAGATGTTCACGTACCAACGTGGCGACAGCCGCCGACTACTTGTTTCCTACTCAAAGTTTCTCTCTCTCTCTCTCATACTGTTAGTCATACGTTTGTGCATGTGGTTATGCACGTAAAACATGCATAACTTATTTCAAATGGATTATTTTTGTCTTAAATATTTAAATAAAACAACCTACATAAATAGAATTGTTTATAGTTACGTAAAAACCTATCTAGGCTGTCCGCGGTAAAGAGAGCACTTTTTGCTTTCAGCAACAGTTTCTATAAAAAATTGCCACGTGACTAACGATGCAGGGGGAAGGGATCTCTTGTTGGCCAAGTACATTTTACAGGAGAGCTAACATTCAAAGTCTGAGTCAAAACAATAATCAATGTTCCACTGGTGAGAAAAGTAGATCCTAAAAAACAGTGGCGTGTAGTGAGTTTTTCTTACAGTGTAAGCAATATAATAGCTCCACATATTTGAGTGAGTGCTTTACATAACATTTGCCAGTGCCGGGCTGTGGTTCCATTTTCAATTCCTACTAACAAACGCAACTTCCAACTTTGCTTACCCTCCACATATATTTACCGTTCTATAATACCCAACATTAGATATAAAAACGGAAACGAAATGAATGTAATAATAATTAAAGTGAATATTATTTAGAGATCATATTACAATTTATAAGAAAACTCCAATTTTATCGAACACTTCCATCCACTTTCCAAGGATAAAGAGGACTGGAGGACGCAAAAGAATAACTGCTTACCCTGCCGAAGGAACGCGGAAGGCTAACTCGCTTGCGAGTGCGATATATAGCTAGTTGCTCCCGCTTGTGGAAATAAATACTAGATGGCAGCACCATACCTGTACAGTACGGAAGTTACGAAAACTCGGTTTCTCGAATCGGAAACGGGAAACTCAGAATTAAATGTCTTTAAATTTAAAGTTAACGCGAAAACTATAAAGGCTCAAACATTTCCAATATGTATAGGGTAAGCATTGCTTACCTTGTGTCTATGGAATAAACGCCACTGCTAAAAGAAAAATAAAAGTAAAAAAAATAAAAAAAAGCTCATCCGTTAACTGCGAGCAGTCTACTGTAGCGAGTCCCACAAGTTACACAGAGAAACTTCACATGCATTTAACTCCAAACTTTGTTTCTGCTTTATCGAAATAAATAAAAAAATGTCTCTATTAAATTATGAGACAGAAGGGCGGTTTTCGAGTTAATATGTGTACAATGCTGTCCTCTTACAGAATAAACAGGAAAGTCAGTTTCGAATTCGGCCTACAAGATATCCCTTTTTCCTTTCCACATCACGCTATAATATTCTGTAGCTTTCTAAAGTTAACGCCTGAGACCACATTACAATACAAATTTTTGTTCATTATGCCTGCTCCGACGGTCTTTAAAAGTGCTCACTTTAATATGAATAGCCTGTAACAAGACATATTCCTAAATTAACGAGGTAATCAGTCTACAACATGTTATAAATACTTATTACAAACTGAAGAAGCGACAACCACTGTTCATCGACACACAGGATCGACGCCACCCCTGTTGGCTGAAAAGTGGAGGGGAGACCGCCTCCTTTGCCCCTCCCCTACCCCTTGAAATTGCTTTCGACGCTCTTCTCTGAGGGCGTGGCAGCGGGGCTTATACACAGCCCTTAAAGAACCACCAGAAAGAAAGAACAAGATAAAATCTATTTACAGATTGCTGGTTGAAAGACAGACAAACACATGTCTTCCTTGGCATAACTTTTATAATTTATTTGAATAATTATTTCAAACTTTATACAGGACTATGGAAATTGGTAATAAATCATGCTGTGATGAAATATACATGGGCTCAAATATTTATACGTGCTATAATGGAAATCTAAATATACAGAATTTCCATTAAAACACCACACACCAGTGCCACTTGAAAACAATTACAATCCAAATATTACGTCTCTCTGGTGTACACTTACTAAAGAGTAATTGTGTCATCACAAAACCTTAATGATTCCTGTGTGTTCTCGCGTTCAGAACAAGTATTAAAAATTGCCCTCATGAAATTCATTACTCTTAAAAGCCCACATGGCTAAAAATGTATTTTCACTTTCGGTATTTTCTTGACAATTTCCTGAATTATGAACATTTGTTTTAATACTGGCAAAATACAAAGTCTAAAATTTGAGTATCCCCTCAATCATGATTTAAGCGTGCTCTTTCGTACTATCTCTCAATATTGACATTGACTATAGAGTCAAGACGTTTTGTAAAGTTCAATAAGACACAAATGACTTACCTTCCCATATTTACGATTTAAAAGTTTTCGGCTGTAAAAAAAAAAGATGGAGGATAAATATTTAATCAGACGATTTGTTCCCATCTTTACAATTTAAAAGTTTTTCAACTATCGTAAAAATAATGATGGTAAATATTTAATCAGCCGATATTTCATCATACAGAAATTTTCTGCCTTTTGTTTATGAAATTCCTAATTATTTCTACCTGCCATTACGTAAAATACGTCATCCTGACAATGGCCAGACGGGCCAGATATATATATATATATATATATATATATATATATATATATATATATATTTTATATAAAGTACTTAACTGTGAGCTGAACGCCCAGAAGTGCTGGTCTCTACCCACACGACCACTACACTTCTACCCCTCCCAAGGAGAGTACGGCCATTCAGGGTCCATGGAACTATCGAAAAGCTTCTACACATTTCAAAAATATTGGTGAACAGCCACTTCCGGCGCCAGAGTTCCACTTATGTCTGCGGTGGGCCGTCACGTTGGAGCCACCGAGGAGCTGTTCATTTCGAATATCCAGGCAGCCGATCTCCGTCGAGCGTGGAAGCTTGCTACGGGGCTGCGAACTGTCGACATTCAGCGAAATTGCAGGTACAGAGTTGGTAACGTATTTTGCAGGGCCGTTTGGAATCCATGCCCGTTACGACTCAAGTTGTTTTTAATAATTTTGTGAAGCCCGTTAACATTCAATTTTACCGTGCCGTTCAGCTGGCCTGAAGGAATTGTGTTTTGTACTTACATTTAACGTAAATGTCAGCTGCAATCAGAGGTGAAATAAAAGGACATGTAAAAGGAACAATGCCTACACATTAATTTTCTTTTTAATCGAGATTCCCGGCCAAAGCGAAGGGGGGGGGGGGGTTTGTATAAATGTTTGGACCCTTGCCAGGCACATCACGTTGGGGGTTTCAACGTGTTTAAACATCCGCGGGTGGATCGAACTATCCCCTACACCCGGCTGCCAGTCTAGCTCGAGTGCGCGCAACACCTGGAGGCTATGTCCGACCGCTAGGAGGCTTTCCGTCACAGACCATCGCGTGCGTGAACATTCTTGGGTATGCAAAGTCGCCAAGTAAGTTATTTTAGTAGTTCTAGGTAGCAACACACACATGTTTCTCAAGGAAAGATTCGTTTATGGTTGTTGTAGGTCGCGCGCTGCACACATGGCCTTCCTCTTCTGGCCGGTGGCGAAGCGTGCAGGCAAAACGGGATCGGAGAAACGTAGTTTTATTGAGGCACGTGCCTCAAAATACTCGGCGCCTACGGCCGTGTCTTATAGAAGCACTTCCACAATAATGTTTTTCTTTCCTTTATTTGTGTGTGGAGCACCTGACGCTTATGGCCACATCTCCAGCAGGTAGTAGAAGGCCATCACGACCGCACGCACCATATTGCCGCAGTGTGCTTGAGCAGAACAAGACAAACTCTCCTGCCCATGCCTGGTTTGTGCGGGGTTCGTGGCCAGCAAGTGGGCGCTGACCTTCCTCAACATAGTGGTCTACACTGGCAGAGCCCGCCTGGGGGGAACGTCCACTTGACAGTAGAACATCTAACACGGCCACATATCGCGCCAACCACAGAGAATAGATAACACCAACAGCCAATCAGAGAACATCATGCCGCTTCTGCGTTATATGTGTTGTCTGCGCAGAAAAAAAAAAACCGGACTGATTGCAACTTAAACAGACGTATTTGATAATCTTATAAGAACAGGGCTGTGCCTGAAACATTGTAATATTTAATAAATTGAACAGACTTAAAAAATTATGTCATGTACAATTATTACATGATAGGCCACATACCTGGAATTCATTAATTCATTTCTTTGAAGCACAGAAGCATGGAATAGTATGGGTGGCAATGTCCTATCGCTGCCTCACACAGGACACCAAACAATCGTGCAGTGTTTTGTCATGCTACGTGTAACTATGGCACCTTAGCAGTGGACCTGCCATTTTATCGGTGGATATTCTTCAGGGCCATATGGTTGTTTTTTTTTTTAGTTGTGTGATTAGTATATTTTATGATATGGCTGACTGAAAAACAATTTTAGCTATATTGGATGGTCTTAAAATGTTATTTTCTCAAGTGTATAATGTTTTAAAATGATCTACCCACCCTCATTTTAAATATGTTATTTTAGTAAATATGCAGTGCGCTGTAAACTCTTTAATATTTTCCTAAATAAATGTGTAAATCAAACACACTGAAGTTTAGCCTAAGCATAGTGTAGGTGGGCCCCTTAATGAAGGTGAAAAACAAAAAACCAGTACCGGATAATTTAACCAGCATGGTATGTTAACGTGTAGTTTAAAATATCACATCTGTTTTGTGCCTCTATTTTGGTGCTGATTAGTTATGTTGGCCAGGAGCAAAACAAGAACAACTTGGGGGAGGGGGGATAGGGGGCATACCTATTCACACCCTTAAAAATGTCATAAAATGCCAAGATTGACCATACATTACATATACATTTTAGGGTGCCGTATGACAATAATGCATAGTTGTAGACAGTGCAGTCTGAATAACATTGTAACCGACATACAAAGTTTTCAGCTGTAATCACATACGTAGAAAAAATTAGTATCATGTTATAGGTCATACCTCAACTCCACATAAAATAAACTATGCATCTGGGCCCATAATCCCTTTCCCAAATTTTCATTTTCCTTTCCACAGGAGGAGTGGAGGGACAGAGCTCTTTGGAGAAGGCTAGTTGGTGAGGCAATGGATCGGCTAGGGTCCGAGATGCCACTTCTGTAAGTAAGTTTCGTCACTACTTGTCTGGGAACTGGTAAAAAAAACAGCGAATTGAAGGACTTGTTTTTGACCCATAAATTTACGCAGGGATGTTGTTATTTTGCCATAAAGGCTATGTTAGCTAGAATCTTCTGTGAAATCTCTTGAATCCTAGATTAGGATATTTAAATTAGGTCAATTTAGATTGTTTTATGAGCAATGAATTTTTAAAAGAGAATCTTTACTTGTACAGAAAATATTCTACCTACACATCTGCTATACCAGAGTTAGCTGTTATAAAGCAGTGTCGAAAATAGTCACCCTGATTTCGGTTTTCCATGGTTTCCCGGAATCACTCCAGGCGAATGTTGGGATGTCCCCATAACAAAGGCCATGGCCGATTCCTTCCCATTCCTTCCCCAAATCTATCTTCCCTGCAACTTGCATCGTCTCCAATGACCTCGCTGTCGACGAGACGTTAAGTCCAACTACCTCCCTTTTATAAGTGCAAAGCTCACAATATCATCTCAATTTAACTCCATTGCTTATGGGTGTCGGTGAATAAGGGTTTAATGATCAAGTAATCTTAGGATACTTCATAGACTGTACACAAGGTAAGTAACAAATTAAGTTTTTTCTTTTTCTTTTTCTTTTTTTTTTTTAACTATGGGCACTGGATAAGTGCACACTTCAGAGATGAAATCTTTCTAGTAAATTTCAGTTGAAATACAAACGAAAACTTAAATAATTTTTATGCATACTGGTTAACCTGGTTTAAAATGAACAATATATGTTCCATGTTGAGTCCAAAGGGAACTGCCCTATTAGCCGCGTCATGTCCCCCTCTTAAATCTATATGTTCAAGCGAGGAGTTTGTTCCTGTTGTATTAACAAGTGCAGTGTCCACAACAACCGGATTTGACATACAGGTGCATTACAGGTTTTAACAGTTTCAATCTGACCACTATATTATTTACCATCTTAATAATGTTGCAGTGCTTGTATATATATCTCTCCAGGACAATATTATATAGTTCTGTACACTCTCAATCGGAAACAGTTATTTTTTACTGATTGTCAGTTGAAACTGCTCCATCCGGAAACTGTAGAAAAAATATCACTAATTCATCAGTTAAAAGAAATCTACTAATTCAAGCGGTAGAAATCTAATTATTTATAGTTGTTTAATGCAAGTACATGTCTTTGCAAAGTTCGAAAGTCAATCTTTCTTTAGTTTAGTTCGGATTCTGTGCTTTAAAAGATAAATACGGTGGTTTCAATGTACGAGGTTATCGCTGTTAACTAGTATCCGCCATATTACAATGCAACGTGACACTACATATTTAAACTGTTACTTTTAGTACCAGATAGATCAGTGAAAATTTTACCTACTCGATAGTGCGGTGATTCAATAAGAAACGTGGATTTACACCAAAAAAAGTTTTGTGGTCTGCAAATAATGAGGAAACGACAAACACAGTTATTACTAGTCAATATGTCTCTTCGCAATAACAGTTTCATTATGTAAAATCTCGTTGCATTGTAAAATGGCAGATACATAGAAAACACCGACAACGCCGTTAAAACCACTACATTTCTCTTTTAAAACAAAGACATGTACCTACGTACGCATATGTGTATATTTCGACAACATTAAGTATTTTCACATTATGAAACGTACAGCCGTTCGCCATTGTAAGTTTCCGGTTCTACGCAAATGCGAGACTGTTTCTCTCAGTGGCAAAGTAGCAGAGTTGTTTGAATGTCAGACAAAAGAAACAAAATAATGTGTTGCGTTTTGGTGCGGCGGTTCGATACCAACCACTTCCAAAGTTTCGTTGTACTTGTAATAATTTTGTTTTGCGACAAAATAATTTTACGTAATTTATTTCAAACTGTAATGCGTGGTTTTTAATCCTTGTGCATTTTATTAATCGACTATAAATAACTGATTTTCTACTGTTTGTATTAGTGGATTTCATTTAACTGATGAATTAGTGACGTTTTTTCTACAGATTCCGGATGGAGCAGTTTCAACTGACAATCAGTAAAAAACAACTGATTCGGATGTAGAGTGTAAGTATATGTATGTGTACATATATATCTGCATGTGTGTGTACATATATTTGCATGTGTGTGTACACACAGGTAGTTTGTAACAGTGTATTTAAACTCTGTACATACATTTTATTTTAACAGTTGTTAAGTCTGGCATGGCTGTTTTTCTATGAAAATCATTTTATTCTTGACTAGGTCGCTCTCGATGTTCGCGTGCAGGAAACATGACGGATGTTGCCACCGGCTGGTTGGTTTTCTCAGAATTCTGCGGTTTTCCATACCATTACATTTCATTGCTGCTCCATATCCACGTCACTTCATCCCCATCAACACTGAAATTCTCAGCTCTAAGTGACTTCCAAATAGATCACTATCATTAAGGCCAAGGGCTAACACAAAAACTGTTAAAGGAATATGTTTAAAATTGTTAAAATATGATATGCTCTGAATTAATACAAACAGCAAGTCTCACATTAAATTAAATTTATATCTCGTCTCACATTAAATGAAACATAAATCTCTCAAATTACTTTTAGTTTGTTCAGATGACAGAAAATACCAGGATGACTGCAATATCTTTGGAGCTGAAATATTTCATTTTCCAATTTTTTTCTTCCCATTTTCATAAATGCAGCTAAACTGCGTAATTTGAATGATGAGTTATTTGTAAATCAAATTTCATTTTCACTAATACAATATGTATGGCCAAAGCGCTGCCACAGCACTTTCAGCTACTGCTGCAAACCGTATTGCAGGTTGAACAGAATAAACTGCTGCTAGCGACAATGCTTTTACTAAGCGGGGTGTTTGTTTGTCACGTTTCTGCAGTGTGGTTCTGAGATACTGAAACTGAGTATTTTTTCATTTATCCAAAGGAGAATTTCACACTAAAAATAATAATTGCACAAGTTGGTAGCTAACAATAAAGAAATTTAGTCACAAGTGTCTCTGTGGACCACTTTGTCAGTGGTTAGTACACGTGCACTTGTTATCGATATCATTGTGGTGCATGAGTCTTTCACCCAATGTAGTTCCACAATGTATCCATATCTATAACTAAACTACCCAAAGTAACCTAGAAAACTGGTGAATAAGTTTTCATACATTTTAACCTAACCATGATAATGGAGTGGTTGCTTTATTATCTCTAAAAGTGTATTTATAGAAATGATATCCCATAGCAACTAATGGTTACAGTTACGAGCACTCTATGGGTCTAGACTCTCCTAAACAACTAGCATTGTTCTAACCTCCGTCTACTTATAAAAACGTATTTATAGAAATGATATTCCATAGCAACTAATGGTTACAGTTACGAGCACTCTATGGGTCTAGACTCTCCTAAACAACTAGCATTGTTCTAACCTCCGTCTACTTATAAAAATGAAGAAAACCTTAAATTATTTCGATGCGCGGGCAGATGCATTTATTTTACGATGGCAACTTACTTGGTCGCAAATGGAGAGGTGGTAAAATACTTATTAAACCTACCTCAATAACTTAAGATTTATATTTATATTTATCTGTGATTACTGCCGACACACTCGTCTTCCTGTAATCTGATACAGCAGACGTTTTTTAATTCGTTTCTTTTTTGAAACTTGAATGTCAATATTTATAACCTGCAAGGGAAAGTGGCTACTGAAAGACGGGAGAAAATAAATTGTTGCGAAGCAGTGTTGGACCTAGGAGGGAAACATTGTAATTATTACTCGCGAAAATTGTTACATGGAGTATGTTTCAACACGCAGGGAACTGAACCAACTTAAGTAACAGTTGAGACCGGAGCCAACCGTCATCAGAACAGTTGTCATACCCCACGCCAACAAAAAAATTTGTTTGCAAAAGTTTCTAATTTTAATTACCTAGTGTTGTGAATTTTTCTGAGATAATTTTGTAAGGTTATATTTATCTTATTCGGTGTTTTCCGTGTGGCAACAGTCATCTACTGCTCGGATGTGGCAACAGTCATCTACTGCTCGGATGTGGCAACAGTCATCTACTGCTCGGATATGGCAACAGTCATCTACTGCTCGGATGTGGCAACAGTCATCTACTTCTCGGATGTGGCAACAGTCATCTACTGCTCGGATGTGGCAACAGTCATCTACTGCTCGGATGTGGCAACAGTCATCTACTGCTCGGATGTGGCAACAGGCATCTACTGCTCGGATGTGGCAACAGTCATCTACTGCGCGGATGGTGAGTACAAAATGTGCGTTTTCTTGCTATAGAGAGAAGCCTCTCTTCAGAAAATGAGTTGGTATCCCTGAGTCGTGTCACCCCCTTGTTCCAAGAACTGGGCTATGTGTGACAATGAGGAGTGAGGACCCTGTCTCGTCCCACCATGACGTCACGCCAGTAGACAGTCCGCCGACCAGTCAGCTGATCTATGTGAGGGCTGGACAGTTATGCACTGTCCTTGAAAGAGATCCGAGTGAACGACCAGAGTCTATACTTTGCTGCCTCTGAATATATTTTTGTTTAAAGTGATTCTTTCATCTGCCAAAATCGTGTTATCAGATGTATGTAGATAGTCAAAACGCACTGATTTAACATATTTTGAGATAGAATTAATTGCTTTTAGATATCACAATGGCGACATAATTGTAATGGGAGATTTTAATATTGATTTTAAATGCAAATTGATTGAAAGACGTAGGTTGGTCGATGTGTTCACGTCATGTAATTTAGCTTCATGCAGTCTTGTCCGCAACACATCATACTTCACATTCAGATACGTCACTTAGCATTCACTTCCAATGACGAAGAAGTTGTTTCTTGTGAACATTTATCAGCTCCCGGCGCTTCTCATCATCACATTATTTTTGTTGGTTTTGATGTCAAGCATACTAAAATACGTTATGTTATGGTTAATTACAAATATTATTAGAAGTTAAATTTGGAATTCTTATTCTTTGATGCAGCGTCCTTGCTATGAAACAATACCTATCGGACCTCTAGTATAGATGAAAAAGTCAACTGTCTGAACTATTTCATATTGAGTCTAATGGACAAGCATGTACCACTTTGAAATAAACGAGTAGAACGGCCACCTACTCCGTGGCTTACTCAATCAATTACACAACTTATACGCAAGCGTGGTTTCATTTTTCGACTGTTCAAACATGCGCGTAAAAGTAATTCTATGTTAGCTGCGCAGATATTTGAGACTTAAAGTTACCAAGTAGCTGCACACATGCTGTTAGGAAAGCTAAACTAAATTACACAGAGAATCTATTGTCGGCCTAATCGTATCCGATAGCCTTGTGGCATAGTTTTAGATATTTCCACCCGATGAGCTGAAATACCATTTAGTTGATACTCCTGTTAAGACTGACAATATAAATCTAGAGTCTACCTTCGAAAATAATTATTCCAATACCACGGAAAATCACCACACCTAAAAAATATTTAAATGACTCATGCCATCAATGGCTATAGACCGATTATCATCCTGTCAGCACTATCCAAGGCTTTTGAATATATTGTACACAATCAGCTTTACACACACACACACACACACACACACACAGATAGAGATATATATATATATATATATATATATATATATATATATATATATATATATATATATATATATATATATATATATATATATTAATTGCCTTTTTATCTCCATATCAGTCTGGTTTCCGAGTTAAGCACAGATTCGCTACAGCATTGGCACATAGTCTGTTACACATGACACAAAGAAAAAAATGTATGAAAGGAAATTAACAGTTCTAAAAATGCCCCATTTAAGTAAAGTTTTGAAAACTGTAGATTATAATATACTATTGAACAAAATGTCGTCAATCTTCATTATTTTCCCTTGCTGCAGTGCAATGGTTTCAATAATACTTTCTCTGACCGCAGGTGGTGCGTCAAAGTAGATGATCGTTCTTCCAGATGGCGTAGTGTGCCGTGTGGTGTCCCGCAAGAATAAGTTTTGGGACCATTATTGTTTTCAGTTTTCATACACGATGTACTGGGAAGTTCGCAGTAGGCAAATATTCACGTGTACACAGATTATTTCCAGATATACTAAGTCATGTACCAAATAAATTAACCCGGCATTCAGTCGCCGTGTCCATGTTCATTGATATGCTGCTCATGGACAATATTTATGGTCGGCACATCCTGTACACAGCAAGGAGCCAATGCCCAGTGTTTGGAGCGTCTTTCATGTGAGAAGTATAGTGATTCTGAAATGTGACATCAACATGCACGCAGCTCCTTGCTCACTGGTTGTGAGCCAAGTACAACACTGCACACCAAAATATTACAAGTTTGTTACACATCAGCTTGAAAGTCAAGTCGGGACTGAGCAGGTTAGCCATAGTGGTTCAAGGATAATGTATTGCAAATAAATGCCCGTGAAACTCGATACACGATAACCGGTTTGAGGAATGTTACTTCATCTGCTCAAAATCAGCCCTTTTATGGGTAGGTGGTGAACAAATACAAATTACACCCTCAACCACAAATTTAGGCCTACAGATGAATGATTCTCTCTCCTGGTCAAATCATGTTAATACAATATGCAGAAACGTTTTCACATCCTTGTACTCACTGAAGCGAATGAAAAATTGTCTGCTCATTACTAAGAAAAACAAACTTCTTGTCCAGTCACTCTTATTCTCTTGCATAGATTACTGTGACGATGGTTATATCCATCTCACTTGCGATTTATCTGCGAAACCACAGCGCCTTCAAACTTGTGCGTACGGTACATATACAATTCGAAATCTTGGGATCACATCAGCTTATACTACCAAAAAATAAATTGGATCACTCTGTAAGGAAGGCGAAAGCAACGATCACTGTACTTATTTAAAAATACACTTGTTTTCAAAAGTCCTAAAAATCTGGCCGATATATTTCAACCCCTTAACGTTAACCACCACTATCGCACACGTTCATGTGAAAGACCACACCAGTAGTAGGGGGATGGCGAAACGGGGACAGACAGCCTTCAGGCTGTGGCTTAGGGTTCTGGCATTGACCTCAATCCCCCCCCCCCCAAATCGCTCATTTTCGCACAAAATCGTACGTTCTATCCCAACAATGCCCTAAAATTTCTCTTTTTCCCTACAAAATTTCCCGATTTTCCCTGAAAAATGCAATGTGCCAGAATATGTAGTAGCAAGCCCCCGAAAGGCAAAAAACGAGCCGATTTTCAAATGTTGGGGGGGGGGGGAGGGCCTCGCTTCATACTTATAGCCTAAATCAATAAAATATAATTACTTTTAATAAATTAATTTTTAAATTTAAATTTTTTTTTTTTTAAAAAAATTAAAGGCATAAGTATTAAGTGCTATATATCACCGTACCCATATTTTCAAGGCGCATACGATCGCGATATCATAATAATATTATTTTAATATTTTTTTAAATCTGAATATAATTTTTTAATTAAAAAATTTAAAGACATACAGTAAGTATCATGTGTTATAAATCACTGGACTCGTCTTTTCAAGGCACATACAATCGTAATTTCATACAACCATTCTGTCTCGTATTTCCATGCTCTATCATTCTGTGCTGTCTCACTCTCTCTTTCTCTCTTTCTTTCATTTCTCTTTCATTCTCTCATTCTACCCCCTTCTGCCTCCCTCATACAATATCTTTCTCTTATTCAATTCCCTTTCTCCCTCTCTTTCGTTTCTCTCTCTGGCCTCCCTCATTCAATATCTTTCTCTCATTCCATCTCTTTATCTTCATATCTCTCATGTCTCTTTTTATTTTTATCTACCATGTCTCTCTTCCTCTCCGAGGGTTTTCTCAGAGTCCTCTCATTTTTTGTTGTTTCATTCTCTTTCTCTCTTGTCTCTCATTCGTCCAACCCAATTACTCACACTTGTTCGATTAGTCACATTTGCTCCATTCCACAATCTACATAGTTCCTTTATTTCCTGCTAGAGTGTGCGAATCGTCAGTGCATATATTTATTTACGAATTTAAAGATGTAATTATCCATACATGAGAAGATATATAAACAATTATTGACAGGGCTTTGTAAAACAAATTCCATTTTCAATACTTTATATTTTGAAAAACAATATTTCGTCTTAACATATTACTTTATCCGATTCGTTTTTACATTTGTCACATAGCCTTGTAACTACATGTGTATCACCACGCCAACAGGTATGCCAGGGACAGACGTGTTGCTGCGACCCACCAAGAGTGACATCATCAGCATGCACAAGCACTGACGTCAGCAACAGACGTCGCACAGGGAAGGGACAGAGTATAAATGACCATGAGACAAGTGCTTGCGAACTTAAGCGATCGCGAGGCACTGGGTTAACCGGCCCTGCCAATCGGACATCTAGGAATCGATGCATTAGTAAATAAGTAGAATTATTTAAATTTATTTCATTTATCATCTGAATAGTGCCGAAAAAATAATCTTTGAAAATGTTAGTAAAAATGTATTTTTCAATGTAAATTCCATTCAAAGATCTTAAACCTTGTACATTTCACACTTTCCCATGACAGCTGGTAACATTAAAAAAAATAAAACGTTCTGAAGCTTAGACAGGGGAACGAACCCAGAACCTTTACATTAGGGGTCTAACATGCTAACCACTAGACCAACAATTTTTTTTCCCCTTCATTTGATGTTGTTGTGACATTTTGACGTTGACGAAGCTCTAGTGAGACAGACTTGTTGACGAATTCCCAGTGCGACAATCGAGCTGAGCATCTGCCACGTCGGAGGCGCCTGGGCGCGAGCCCGTGGCCCTCCGACTACAAGTCGGCCACCCTAACCCTGAGCTATGAGGGCAGGGCCTATGTTTGAAACTTATATCTTATTCCTTGTTAAGTGCTAGAACTGGTATATAAGTTTCAAACACAGAAGCTACATTCCCTTGTACAATTAAAGAAATATTTTTTTATTTTTTGTTATGCAAATATAATTTGTGCATAGATGTCTTAATAATGCTATAGTTGAAAAACAATATAAGTCACAAGCAACACTTTTTACAGGAATTGAAAAAAAAAAATCATAGGCATTGGCATGGGGCAAAATACATAGATTTTAAATCATACATACAATAATAAGTGAATTTACAAATGTTTAACTTGAAAAACAAAAACATAGTATTTACACCCCCCCCCCCCCCATCGCCAAATATTTAAAAAAAATGCTGGACTTATGTTGTTTCTCAAATGCACAAAATAAAATCAAAGTAAATTGTTGTGAAGTTTGTTGTTTTTACTTTTAGGCAGTCAAAGATTCTACATTAAATATGTAGTTGTGTGTACGAAGTAATACTGAACCTTAACCTTTAAAATATATGCAAAATATCATCAATTAATTATGTATGTATACAGTCCCTAATGCACAAGTCTTGCTGATGATATGTTAAAGTCTATGTCGACCTAATCAATCATCAGGATGGTTTTGTGTTTCTTCCTTTGCACATGTCGGCCACAAGAAGATTTCGTTATAGTAGGACTTGCAATATTCTATGTGTGGTATGTAGTTTTGTAACTTGAGGTCATACATTTCTTTCTTGTTAATATGGATGTAACCTGCAGGATACACAGTACTTACTGGAAGAACAAAGTCAGAAAGTTTGCAATCCAGAATCCTAAAATGGTGCATCACGATGAATCAATTAAGGGTCTTGCCACAACAAGCCCAGCATTGTCACTTACATAACTGAAGTGCATAAACTGATTTGGTTTGAAGTTTGTTTTCTGGTCTCTAGGAACAGATTTTCCATAGAACTCTTGTGACAGCACGGTCCTCTTAAAATACTTAGGCCACCATTGATTGAACTCAAGAATGCTGATGGAATCTGGTATCACAACAATAAAGGATCTCTTGCATGATGATGTTACGATCATCTCAACATACTCCTTGATGGTGTACACTCTGTCGTACTTCCTGATTTTTCTTTTGAGGACTGAGAAATCCCTATCGCAGGGTAGGAAAGAGTGGCCTCTTATTGGGAAATAGTGGTCGATATGTCTAAAGAGTTTTAACGAGGTCAAAGCAGACAGCATTCTGATAAATATATGATTATTATTTTGTGTGCTGCACCCATCAGAAAATATGTACAACTCTTTGACTCCATTCAATGAAGTACTCAAGTACTCCAAAACAAATGAGCATACCTTATTAGGCCCCTTTGTTCCAATCTTCTCAAGGTACACATAGAATGTTGAGTTGCCATCTTTGAGGTTATGTATGCAGAAAACACTGACACTTAACTGTCTAAGGTAAAAAACCTCCTGGACTAGAATACAAGGTAACTGAAGCTTCTGCATGTAATCTATGCAAATAGCTCGCAAATTACCTGTGTTGTTATCTTTGACCACATCGCTTATTTCCTTCATTTTCGCTGCAAACTTCTTAGCTCAGCGCAAATTCACACATTTTTCTGCCTCTGCTACTTTCTTGGTTGTTTGGTTTAAAAAGGGGCTCCTGAGATTTACATCCAACTCCTCGCAAGTACCACACGTATCTACCTGGTGAAGATGTAACTGTGAAACATTTTCGTCTGCACCTGCAACCGAGAGAATATGACAGCATCAGTTTTAGTAATTTAATGGGACTGAACTGAACAGTAGTTCATATAACCTATAGTAGCAAGGAATGTTTCTGACATTAAAATACACTTTTCAGACATATTAAAAAAATATCTGTAAATGCTTCCCAAGTTTAAGCAGTCAAATAGCATATAAAAGACTTACTTGCAGTCTCCACCCTGCTTTTTTGCAGGTATTTCTTTTCAACTCCAACTTTACATGTGCTCGTTTTATCTTTTCTGCCTTATATCTAAATGTATTTCGACACCCTTTCTTATGCTTTTTACTGTCAGTCACACATTCATCTTCACTGTAAGGTTCCATTATGTAAGCTACAAAATTAAACTAACACAAACATCTGAACCTCTGTAATGTCGTCTTTTGTTTGTGGTGTTGACACTACATTAATACACCATGGACAACTATTTCACCATCCATCAAACTATCTGGTGAGAGCTGCTTTAACACACTTCTCTATGGTTTTGCGAGTACCAAGCATTTAGAGCACTAGGTGGTATGTGAGCAGGGTATTAGAGAAACAACATAAGTCCTGGACTTATGTTTATTTAATTTAATTTTTAATTAATTTAATTTTTTTAAGTTGCACTGAAATTTTATGTAGAATACACCAAAAAAGTTCTCTCTACTATTTTTTGTAGGCATAACTATTGTACTTAGATTTTGATTCAATGTATATGTGAATAAACCAAGCACCGTAATATTATATATATATATATATATCAGGTAGTGTACAACATCAGCAAGAAATTAAGACACACACATATATATACACACATACATACTTAAGACTACAAAAAACAGAGTTCTTAAATTTTTCCATGCTATTCACATAGTATCTTTACACCAGCATGTTCACTTTTCCCATAGTTAATATAGTCTGCTTATACACAGCTCAAGGCAGTCTACGGTAGCAAGCATCTAAATAGAATTCTTGCCCATATATTCTGTACAGTGGTTGATTCGCAGTCTTGAATGCTCGGAGACTGATGGCTTCATACAAATGCCGAGGCTTTTCGTAGGTACACTCCAGCCAAACATTGTATTTTATGGGACCTTCTTCAACTTCTTCTGTTGATTGATTATCCTTTGCTTAATATGGCCCAGGTATGTGCATATGTCTTTCATACCTACAAAGTTATTTCCAATCACATAATCCTTTAAAGTGCCCTTGAATGCCAATGTGGAAACCGTTCGATGTGGTTTCACCAACAGCTAGTACATGCCATTTCTTCTTAGCTTCTGAAACTCGACCTTTACAGTTCTTCTTATGTCTCTTCAGCTTATCGCCATGTTTGAACAGATGTTTGCACTTGTCACATTGTTGCATAGCACAGGAAGGTCCCCTCACACAAGTAGTTATTTTTTTGTGCTTCCTCGCACTTTGGCTGTAGGCAAATATCTTGTCACAGTAGCAACAACGAATCCTTGACGAAGTCGTCGATGACCGCACTGCTGTAGGTGATCCATCTGAAGAAGTCATGGTGCAGCTGATACCATGCCTGAAGAAGTCGAGGGCGATGCTGCTGCTGCTGCCGCGGGTGTCCCATCCGAGGAAGCCGATAGCACTGCGATAACCTCAGGCATTGATGGACCAGCAATCACTGGCTCCATACTATGTTCCAGTTACTTACACGAGCTGAGACGAAGTGTCTTTCGTGACTGCCACTGTCAAACTAAGCTTCCTAACTGTAACCTGTGGCTACTTATACACTCGCAAGCAGGCACCTTAATATTCAATGTTCCACCCACTATAACTCATGGATGCCATCTGCTCTTCTGACCGACACCATACCAACCAATACACTAAGCACAATAATCCATCTTCTTTTTAAGTTTAACATTTTTGAATATATATTTTTTTAACTTACATATAACAATTATTCTTCTGCTATCCCAGACTTAAGTATTTATATGTAGGGACTTCTATGTTGAACATGGAATATTTACTACTCCTATGGTAGGACTTGTAAATTTTTCTACACACGTATATATTGGCATACCCTTAATCTAACCTCACCTAACCTAACTTCACATTACCTAACATCAACTAACATAACCTCACCTAGTCTACAGTAACTTCACCTTACCTAAGATAACCTAACCTATTCTTCTTGTAAGAACTCTGAATATTTTTTTATATTTTAATTCTCTCGACATCCACTTAACCTAACCACCAGTCCAAGTAAAAATTCCATTTAGTCTCTCCACTTTTGTCGTATGCACTCCACACACTTGTGTAGGACTCAGAAAGTACTTTCATATTGTGTAAAACACAGAATATTTTTAACTTAGTCAGGCCCTTTCTACCCCATGTCAGGACTTTGAAAAACATGTTAACCAAACATAACTCCACCTAACTTAAGTAACACACTCTATAGTCATGTATGTAAGATCTTGGAATATTTCTTTTTAATTTTAAAAATTCCAAGTATATTAAAAAAATATATATAATGGAAAGGTGTACCTATGGAGCTATGGAACTATGAAGCTATGGAGCGAGTCATCTAGGAGTCATTAGGGGTCATAAGGGGTATTTACGGGGACACTTAAGGGACATTTAGGAGTCATTAGGGGTCGTTTAGATGTCACTAGGGGTCATTTAGGAGTCATTTAGGAGTCATTAAGGGTCAAGGGTCAAATAATCAGTCTTGTAAGTGGCTCGTCTGACAGTTGTCTGCTTTAAGTGTGACCACGAGTTCAAGTTGAGCACAGATAACACTGGGACGAAATATATATTCACATTAAAAAGAACTTATTCACTGGCAACGATGATTAGCTAGCAGCTATTATTGGCCATTTTAGAACGAGTACTATAGCCCTCCTACGACATGCACTCGCATTAATTTTTATTTAAACTGAGTTAATAAGTGTTTTAGAGAAGCAGATACACACATTACTAAGACATCTTGAACAAACCATTGCTAGATTTAAACTCACCACGCCCCCTGCTGACCTTGCAAATGTCAAGAGCAAGTCTGTAACGGTAACTGGAGTCTACATGCTTCCTGGCCGTTTTCGCACCTGGATGGTGTTAGATAGCCTTAGTCAGCACATAGGATTTCTGCTCCCCCTTGGTGTCTGGTAACTTGAGTATGTACATGCTTACAAGTCGTTTTCGTACCTGGATGGTGCCAGATGACCATGCACGTGAGATACCAACCTTTATAACCCAAGTCATACCAGGCCAAACAACATGCAATTACCTATAAGCAAAGAAAACTCAATTCAACCATTCCACCCATACCATCTACTCTACCAACCGCCATCAGACGAAATATACGTACTGTATACTATAATCCAAGCAGACCTCAGTCCAACATGTTTGCAGTACTACCAGACAATAGCCAAATATCATACTAGACATTAATATAAACCACTCTATCAAACATCCATACCAACAAAAATACTGACCACCACACCTCAGACATACGAAGCAAAATATGAGTTACTCCTGCTGATCAGGAGTACTGGGTACTATACCAACCATAACCCCAGCTTACTTCAGTCATGCCAAGATCACATTGTATATGCAACACAACAACTACTCATTTCATGCCCCCCTATGCCGTCCATTAACCCCACCAACCAAAATATATTAGGTGACAACCCTCCAGCATACCAGACACTAACATAAATCACTCTATCAACCGACAAACCAGTTAATTATGCCAGCGATCCATACTAATAACTTATCTTATGAAACCTACCAGATAACATACCTCCCAAATATCTAACAACCATATTGATAACCTAATGGACCTGAGTAATTAAACAGATATATAATAACTTTTACCATGACATTAGCTTGCCTCAGTCATGCAATGTCGAAAGCCATACAACCCAGCATATCAACATACTATACCCCACCACAGCAGATAGCCATACCAACCAAAACATACAGCCCAAACCATATCATTCGCTCTAAACCAAGCATGCCTCAGCCATTATATTAATAATACATACCATATCAACCCCCACACACCAGAGTTACTAATCAGTCATAACAGTTAACTATATTGACTACCATTTCAATCCATCTAACTTCACCAGTTAAACGCATAAACAAGCCATAACACCAGCTTAGCCAATCAAATATTACAATCATAAGCTCCAACCATGCTGTCATAAGATCAATACTATTAATTTAACCATCTATGACATTCATATAGTCTTAATTCCCAGATATCGTATCATACCATGTAACCATACTAACCAACTGTACCAGCTAAATATTCTGCCCCTCTCATAATAACTAACCATCTCATCAACCATTTCGCTCTTATTAACTAATCACACAATTAAACCATTCTCCCCACACCAACGAAGCTACACTTTTGTTATACTGCCAAAACAACCGAACATGGATCAGGCCATACCAATCAACATAATGACTATACCAACCATACAAGAAACTAACTGTGCAACCAAGTCATGTCAATAGGTTATACCATTAAGATGTACTAGCTATAAAAAACCAAACCAAACAGGCAGCCCATGCTGGCAGACAGTACCATCATGTTACCACGGCCATTTCAGCCATTCCAAGAGACCATAACAACCAAAAACATACTAGTCCGACATAAAAAACATATAACCAAAACAAGCTACCTATAACAACCATGCAGAGAGATCATACAGTATAACCATTCTAAAAGTATTTCTACCAATGTTAAGTCTGCGTAAAATTCATATTATTATCAGTCTGACTAACACAATATTCACGCCATAAATTTAAACCATCTATACTAACCATCACACCTGTTATCATACCTCCTGCCATCCTGTTTAACAGTCATACAAGCATGCCACACTCAGATACAAAGATATTCCATCAAAATAGACTCCCTCTTACCATCAACCCAAACTACTGAAATATTTCCCTTTTTTTCCCTAAAAATTGGTCATTTTCACCTTGAAATCACATCTTTTACCCTAACAATTCCCTTTTTTCTCAGCACCTCGCCTGGTGAAAACTAAAATGGAATGTCAGTGCACGAGACTTCGCCAGGACGTTACGTGGAAGGAAAATCTGCGGGTATGCTAGCCCCTTCCACAGCTAGGTGATGGTGTGAACATCTTCACTGTTGGCATCATCATTAGCATACAATAGGTAAATCCAGAAGGAAAAACCTTGCTGGTTCGCGATGTCTGGTGGGGGCCCATCCGTCATTCTCCTCACCACACACTGTCTGATGAGGACATAACTGGCTTAGGCTACTCCAGAAGGGATAACATCGATGGTTCGCGATGACATGTATGGTGAGTGAATAGGCCAATAACAGTATTTACTTTATTATTTCTCCTAATCGCACAATGCCTGTCGAGGACGTAATTGGCTTAGGTGGGGCCAGAAGGAAACAACCTCAGCAGCTCACGAAGACAAGTCTGGTGAATGTGTGTAGGCCCATGCTAGTAATTTTTCTCTCCTAACCTTACAATGTATGTTGCGTGCATAGACCGTTGAATGTATGTACGATATTTCATCTCATGACACTTCCCAAGCAATGGTAGCCGTGTGGTCAAGGTGTCGGACTGGTAACCCAAAGATAGCTGGAACATCCCTCCTCATGTCACTCACTTTTTTAGTCATACCACAAAAGTTCAGCAATTGTAGCTCGCTGCGCTTATATGTGTGGTAAGGACATAATTGGCTATGCGACACTTTTCACTGTCGGGGGTGATGTCTATGTTATGAATTTGGTAGTTGTATCTAAAGAGGTTCGGAAATTATGGCCAACTATGCTTATAAGTAGACACAGGGTCTACTTGACACTTCTACCCTTCTCGTCATCATGGTTGATGCTTACATTATGAATTTAGCAGCTGTATCTCAAAAGGTTCCGAAATTAGAACCAACTATGCTTATAAGTAGACATAGGGTCTATTAGACCCTATGAACCTTCTCATCATTCTTGGTAATGCCTATGTTATGAATTTGACAACTATGACTTAAACAGTTTGGATATAACAGCCAACTAGACTTATAAGCAGACATACAGTCTACTTGACCCTACGACCCTTCTCATCATCCTGGGTGATGCCTTTCTTATGAATTTGACAACTATATCTTATACAGTTCGTAAATCACAGCCATCTATGCTTATAAGTAGACATAGGGTCCACTTGGCCCTTCTTCTACCCTTCTTGTAGTCGCGGATGTTGCCTGTGTTATGAATTTGACAACTATAACTTTAAAAGTTTGGAAATTACGGCTAACTATGCTTATAAGTAGAGATGTCGCATAAAAAGGGATTTGGATTAATCTATGTTCATGGAACTATAATTTGACATATCGTCACAAATACATTGCATTCAAATTTCGCGCCAAAAGATCCAATGTTTAAATGGTCGTAGGAAGAAAACGTACATTTTTATTGAAATAATTCCTTGTATATGTAAAATTAATGCAGCTCTTCAACACTCCTGACCTAGGCAAACAGTTGTTTCAGGCTGAAAACAATAATAATTTGAATTCGAAATCCACATTTCTTTCATATAAACACACAGATGTCTATGACGTCATACCAATAAAATGACCTATGAGAGTACTCATGCTATATAGGTTACTCCAAGTAGCTCTGCAAAAGAACATTACTTTTCAAATACCAATCAACAGAGTTCGCAAGACACTTACTGTTTAGTTGGACCCGCCACTAAATAATTTGTGTTACACATTACAGGATATAGGAGCTATTTTACACAAGAGAATATCGGAAGCGCTAACATTAAAATGACACGGGAAATAATATCCAAATTAAAAATTTTTGTTTCTAGAATTCAAATCTATAGTTTTGCTCTGAAAAACATTCTACAAGGAAAACATACAGCTCCAATTGAAAATAATATAAATGGTTTTTGGACTTGAGCAGTGCTAACATAGCAAATTACCAAAATCGCATCAACAATACCAGAAGAATATATTCTCAAATATAATTTTAGTTTATTTTCCAGCTCAGATTATGGACTCACACATGTGCGGTGTCCTAAAAGCACTACCATTGTTTCTAAAAGGGAGACAATTCGCACTTTTGCCTTGTATGTAAAAGAAAAATAAGGAATACGATTTTTTTACCCAAATATTCTGTTTTCATTTACGTAATTTTAAGAGAAATCACATGGCATACAATATTGGCTTGCCGGATTTCTCCACACAAAGTCCAGAGAGCTGCTATTACGGTAAGTTAAATTAAAACATTTATAACAACACAAATATTATAAAATCTATAATGATATGGCATGTGATACGTCTCTCTCAATCAAGAAACGAAATATCTATTACTACAGTAAAAACGTCATATATATATAACCTAAATAAACAATATCTCAAATACATTTGAGTGTTTAGTAACTACAATTACTTTATAATATAACGTGCTGAATAATTAGGACATATAATATTATTTCTGGTGAAATACTTTTTCAATATTATAATTTTTAGGGTGTTCAAATAGTTTAGGGATCGCTATTAAAATTTGCATTAGTTCAGACACTAAACCCTAAATCCTAATTCAATATTTTGTTCTAAAAGCAAGAAATAAGCTGCAGTATGGGAGGAGAGTAGAGGAAAACGAGAATGCATGGCTTAGGCTGCCCCGAAAAAGCAAAATTTGTGAGATATGTGTCTCAGTTTGTTTAATCATGTGTCCGTGAAATAAGGCTATAGTGGGGCAGAGCTAACCTGTGCTTACCTAAAGGGAGATATTAAATACTGATCATAATTATATAAAAAAACCTTAAACAAGTACGCGTGGCCATCATTGTATTTTAGTCAAATATGTATTGAAGAATAATTAGGATTATTTACATTTGCCTGGACCAGAAGTAGGGGGTGGCTAAACTGCAGCGCGTTGGGGTAGTCGTGAGTTTATTGAAAGTTTAGTTTATAATTTTCTACTTGTTACGTGACCACGGAAGGGCGTCGATATAGCTCGTCACCGAAGGCGCGAAAAGACGGGGATGACTATTGGAACTAGTTTACGACACCGCGGATACTGTCTTGTAATCAATCAAGATTCTGTGGTCCACGAATAATTAGTTATCAGCTACACGTGCTAAGGCGATAGCTACAAGAAAGTGCTGAAATCGCGGCTGAAATCTTGAAGTAAGGATACACATTTAAGAACAAACAAACACGGTTTTTGTTGCTTCTTAAGATACTAGAAGCTGCAATTTAACCTGTCATTCATTAACTCTTTAGTGTATGTAATTATGGTATCGACACAGGTTATACGGTTTGACAGAACCTTAAAAAGTTCGCGAATTTAAAATCCGTATGGGGAGGAATTTACAGTTATAGATCAACATCAACTAATTAATAATGCTTTAAACTTACACAGTTGTAAGTAAATGAAAATTCCTTATTTAATCAACAGTTTAGATGGAAAAACCAATTTTCGTCAATAATTTAATGTTTATTTTGTATGCTAAATTGCATGCTATTTTTCTATTAATTTGTTAATTTTAATATATTGCGTCAATCAACTTGTTCACAATAATAAAATGTTACTGCTTTAATTTTAAAAAAAATCTCGATCTTCGTATAGGAGTTAGGGCGTATTTTATTATTGTGTTTGTAGCATGTTTTGAAATCAAACAAAAGACAATAATAAGTTCTCACTTTTCACTCTAAAACAACTTATAAACTCCGCAGCATAATTGCATAAGTCTGTGCATGATACCGTTCTCATTAAGGTGTCTGTGGCCTTCTCGTGAAAGACCGATCTCGTACGAAACCAGGTGACAGGAGAAAATTCTCTGTTTTTGCACTAAATAAGCGATTCGATTGGTTCTTCTGTGCTGGCCACGTTCACAGCCTTACACCAAAAAAGCAAGTAAAAACCAATAACTTTTTTATCTGGGAGAAAAACAGCTTTTAACAAGAAGAGAATACTTCAGAATATCAAGTTTAGTTTAAAGAAGAAGTGAACAAAAATTTCTAGATAGTTTGAAATGTGGTGTTGGAGAAGAATACAGAAGATAATAAAGGGGAGAGCTCGAGTAAACAACGAAAAAATCTTGCCTAGAGTCAAGTAGAGAATAATTCTAAACGTGATTATACAAAGTAAGGTCTGCTGGATGGGACATGTTGTGTGAAGCGTTACACAACTGAGTGATATCGTTAAAGGCAAGGTTGAAGGAAAGCGAGGACTGAGAAAATGAATAATGCAGATAATCGACAGTTTTAAGCAGGGAAGGAAGACGAAGTTCCAAGACTTAATGCAAGAAGCTGCAGACAGGACAAAATTGCGAAAACTTTCTGGACAATGGACAAGTCGACAGGCGTACAACCAAATAACAATAAGGTGAGAGTAGATAAATCTGATAAAACAATTTCAATAACCATTTACAACGTCAAGGACTTGAGAGCCGATGAGGGTTAAACTAGATGTATGCGAATCAGCGCTGGAATGCGAGAATCCTGTGAATGATCCCGGCCGCCGGTAATGGAGGCTGGTTCGCCTTGATGAGCGGCGAGTCCCTGGACGCTACACAACTACTGCCCGAGTTGCAAGCAGCACTAGGCCTAACGATCACTTACTCTAAAACTTTCGTCTGTTTATGAAAACATTATGTTCAATAAACATATCTGGCAGAGTTTAGCAACAAATTACAATCACGTGCGTTTATCAACGCTCAGGTATTTCAAGAAATTTTCTGATGTTATGATTATTAAGAACTTATACAAATACTAGGTGACCCGTACGACTTCGTTCACATGACATTAAGGACTGCGGCTCCAGTGGGGCCGCAGTGGCAAAGTGGATAGAGAAATATCAAATGGGACCGCAGTCTTTTCAATGTTGAGTTAATTTCACATAATTTAATTATTACTTACATATATCTATGTAATATTTTTTTCAGTCTTGTATGATAAAATTTTTTAACATGGTAATTGTTCTAGCCCCGTGACAATACAAAAAAAAATCACCTGCTAACCCCTAGTTTACAAATAGTATTCTAGGCTTTTCTTAATAAAAATGTATTTTAGTCTTTGAAAATAAAATATTTTACAGAGTTCAAAAATTTACTATCGAAACTTTCAGATAAATAAAATGTAACTGAACATAAATTGGCAGTACGTGATAACCCATCAATATCCTCACAGGAATGTGCAAACTGTGTGGTACTTGTCTGCGCCGTTGGCGCTAGTGTCGCCTTTAGAGACCTTCATGGCTTCATGTGAATCAACCATCTCCATGCCGACTTGGTGTCCCCTTCCAGTCTCCTTGCGCACACTCTCCTTTGTCCCCCTCCTCTGCCTGCGTCATAAGGGGTTTGTGTAATTATTTAAGGCCGTGCGCGCCTAGTGTTGCCCTTGTTCTTCCTGGTTCATCTTGATTAACCTCTTTCGGCCATCAGCCTATAGCCTCTACTCCATCGATGATGTACGCATTGATTTCATTTTATAAGCGTGTGTCCTTGGTCTGAGATACGCCCGATCTGCGTGATAGAGCTTACTTGCCATGATTGCAACACCAGCAAAAGGCTAGTCGTGGTGTGACGCAAGTGTTAGTGGACAATTGAATTCTAACGGTTTATCGGCCGTAAAGAGTTAGGGTGGATCAGTGGCTAGTTATTCAAAATTATGTTTCGGTGGCCGCAGTCGTAAAAATTTGGTTTGGAGTTAAACTTAACTGTGACCTGTTCCCCTTGTAGGAAATGTTGGTTAGATGTGTTCCTGTTTGAAATGGATCTGTACGACTCCACGACTTGCTTAAGACAATATATTCTCTGTTCAAGTAGTGGGCATAAGGTGGGATATAGTTTATTCGAAATGGTGGCGAGTGCATTTAATTAGCCTGGGGAAGGGGTGGGGGTAGGAGGATCACATGATGTTAGTATGTAGAACAAATAGAATGGGTGTTGGGTTATGGGCTGGCCTCAGCTGTATAGTTGCTTGGTACACCTGAGTTATGATGGATATTGTGCTTGGTGTATTGGGTGGTGCAGTTGATTAGTAGAACTGAATTGTTCTTTGGTTATAAGAGATTGTATGTTGGTTGGCCTGGTGTGACTTGGGCTATAATGGATGGTTGGTTGGTATGGTGACTAGTACATATTTTGGCTGGTGTCAACCTGTAGAGCAAAAAGTAGAAGCAGTAAGTAAATATTTCGTAAGTCAGTGTGGACTAAATGGTTGAGGTATGCTTGAGTTACAGTAAGAGGTATGAATGATTAGTATATTTCGTGTGGGGTTGATTGGTAGAGCAGATGGCATGCATGAGTTACAGTGGCTGGTATGGCTTGTGAAGTTAGATGAGCTGAAATTGTAGTCAATATAGTTGACTGTTATGATTGATCAGTAAGTCTGAGGTTTGGTGTTTGATATGGCCTGTATTGTTAATAGCATGACTGGTATGGTTATCTACTGTGGTGTTTAGTTAATATATTCAGATGGTATAGTATGTTGGTATGCTGGAGGGCTGTCACCTTGTATGTTATGGTTGGTGTCTGATGGCAATAATGACATGACAGACATACTGGAGTTATGATTATTGGTATATTTTTTCTCGATTTTTTGTAATTTTTCTTTTGTTTTGTAGTATTGGAAGGTGGTGAGTTAAGGGTAGGTGTTTATGTTTAGGGTGCTGGGATGAGTGGACTGTCAAGTGCAACTGTGAAATTATTACAAAAGAAAATGTTTCGCAAATCTGCTCATTTTACTTCGATGCATAAAAAAAAAACAGAAAGTGAAAGAAATAGTTTAAAGTTACCACAAATAGTTATCTGACACTCTTTATTCGACGTTAAGATATGGAACTACTTTCCATTCATCATTACCAACTTTACTGGGTGCATGTCACTCAGTTCGCCCGTTAAAATATATGCAGATAAGGACAGAGACTGTTTTCTAAGGTTGATTTCAAAAGTGCTCCCTTTATCGTGAACAGCCTTTACTGCTGTGAAAGATTCACTATCGGTAGATACTTGCAAAATTCGCTTTATCTTTCGTTGACAGGATAAAATCCACTGCCTTATGCGCCATATGAGTGCATAGTCAGTGGTTTAATTAGCCACAAAACTAAAGGAGTCACATACCGCGTTTTCGGAAATTCACCAATAGATTCACCAGTGGTGAACGTCCTAATGTGCACGGTGTACCCCAGTTGAGAGAATTTCCGAACATCAGGTTGTTTATATATTGCTGTTACGAATGCAAATAAATAAATTCACACACGCAAAATAACTTTATAATACAGGCAACCCAAATTAAACACTGTGATTATGTATTTAATAATAAACATGATCTTCCTTTATAAAATAGGTACAAATTTTGTCTAACGGCTTTCTGCGATGTTTGTGCAAATTTAAAGGCACACAAGTTTTCCGTTGCATTAAAAGGTGGCCATTCGCCTTTGTTTTACTTTACCATCCACTAGTACTTTATTTATTCATCGACAGATGTTCCGGTGTACATCCGCCAGATCCCCCAACATTTTAGTTCATGTTTGAACCGGTGGATACATCAGTTCAACCGAAGTCGACCAAAACATTAGTTTCCGAACACCCGGTGTACATGGATAGACGTGCCAGACATACTGCCGGCCTACGTGACAAGTCGGTCAAATACACAGTAAATTGGATTTCAGTCTGTCGATAAATAATAACGCTAAGGCCACTGACTTTTCACGAATAAATCGGAACACACAGTAGACTTCAACACCTCTTCTGGTATACCTCCATTGGCTGCTGGCGTCGTTGCCTCATTTGACCGAGCCAATCAGGATCCCGGAACTCCGACACTGTACCTTTGTGATTCGTGCTGTTACGATGACAGCACAAGAAGCGAGGCCGGGTGAGGCAGGAATGCGACCAACGACTGTTATTATAACAATGTTCACAAACCACGGGGACTGTAACGCAACGACTGAAAACGCAGGAATCTGCAGAAGTACGTCTGGCTAACACAGTGGGGTTGCAGCAATCTCATAATTATCATCTAACGGCAGTAAGGGCGCGTTTACAGGGCGATAGTAATGCGTGATAGTTTCTTTCACGAGAGCGTTACTGTCGCCGTGTAAGCTGCATGATAGTTACTGTCGCACCGACGCGATATCAGCTCGAGCTAGATAGTTGATAGTAACTGTCGTGACAGAACATGCAACTATCGTAGAGTAAACCGTGTAACATCACTATCGTGATAGTGCGGGCCAAAAAATTTGTACAACGTTCACTTTGACAGTAACATTGCAGAAATATTTGGATTCTGTAAATATCTGTCGCTGTTATTACACTATGCGGCGGTATGACAGGACGTATATTATCACATAGGTATGAAACGGCAGTATCGACAGCATATTTATCGTCATATATAAAACCACGGGAACACTATATCTTGTTTACATGTCATTAATATCCTTTCACAATATTTAACAACCCCAACAAATACCAACCTCTTGACAAAAGGATATAAATGTATGGCATACCAATGCATTTACACAAGTGTTGTCGGACATGTCCCTTTTGAGGTTAACTATCACATCATGTTTCGATCATGTGTGTAAACAGGACCTATCGCAGCAGTTACTTTCACACGCTTTCGTGATAGCTTCTATCACCGTGTAAACGCGCCCTAACCCCGCCCAGGTTACAAGGGAGAGCCAATAGGGATCAAGGATATCGGAGAAGGTTGTCTTCAAGCTAGGATGAGAGGGCAAACTCGGAGCCCCTTATATCCTTGTCCTCCCTTAACAGTTGTCCTGTACACCTACCTCGATCCCTAACCCCACTAGACACATCACACTGTGTATAATGTAACTTTGTCTCGGTAAAGATCCTCCAGAATTAATTTATTTTGTTTAATTAATTGTCCCTTGACTTTCCTTCATGAACTGCCCTTCTTGAAGTATACTCCCCTTAAGGAAGTAAAACAGTGCGCAAACCCTTAACACGGACCAGAACATGCTTCAGTCAATAAAAAAAAAAAAAAAAAACTGGACGACCCCGCAGTGTTTTGAAATCTATCTTGTCTCGAAATAGATTTTTGCGGAGCATCACTGCCCCTAAATAACGCGAAGTTTGTACGTCTCTACCTGTCGGCTGGGCTGTCGGATAGGGAGTAAGTTATCAAGGTGCTGATTGGTGAACGGTGTCCCGACATGATGCTGGCCAGTGTCGTTAACCACGAGGACGGACGAAATCCTTCCAGCCAATCACAGTCAACCGGCACGTGACGTCAACGCGACACAAATCTCGTGCGCGACGCGCTTTCAGAACAGAAATAATTTTTAGAGGCCCTTTCACACGATCTAATATTTATTGAACAAAAAAAAAAAAACACCACACACACACTTAATTTGCCTTTCAATGAATTGCATTCAATAAATATTCGTCTCCACATGAAAATGTATCACAAACATTTTAATGAAACCAGTTTAAAATATATCAAAAATACATTTCTAGAAGTATCTACGAGTCGTGCAAGACACAAAAATAATTAGTTGAACCCTAACTAATTCTCTTCGTTTAATTGTACATTTTCTTTTTAAATTTTTATGGATTTCTTATTTTGTAAAAACTTTAAGTGAGCACACACAACTCTATTATGATGAGTTTCTTTACATTAATAATCTTAGAAAAGATGCGAAAAAGCGATTTAAATTTCGGATTCCAGAAAATTCAGAACATGTTCAAAAAGAAAATCTTGAACGGAAATGAGACATTCAAGAAAATTACCACGATTATGACGTTTCTATGACGTCATATAGCATTCAATGAATTGAATTCAATAAATATCTAAAGGCAATTTGAAGAAAAATTTGATCGGGTGGAAGGGCCTTAATTCTGCCGTGTCGCCGACTCGACATATGTATTTTGTTGCTGTTAGTGGCGTTGATGTTCAGTTTGGCAGATCTAGGATAAACAAGCGACTATGGCATACACATCTGCTCTTATTTGGATCAAATTTCAAAGTGTCACATATCCCAAGTTGAAATTCTGCGAGGAATACTTCAGTTTAGAGCTCCAGAAGCACCCAGGTTTGCTCGACATGAGTCCAGGGTCTGACAAAGTAATATCATTCCGGATCAAGTTCAAGTTCGGCCAGAACTGATATTCCTTTCTCCAATTCTATATTTCATTCCAGGTGAATGGAAATAACAGTGAACTATTTCTCGAACTGATATTCTTTACTGTCCCTTTTCACTCAGTCAGGTATTTCCAGTCCGACGGGCAAAGTTCCAATCTTGAACTGAAAGAAAATGTGCGATTTCATTTCCTGTTCACTTCAGAGGAAATAAGAAAGCACTGTATCTCGAACTATATCTCGTGCATCCTTAGTTCATTCTAGTCCGACATTTTTAGTTCCAGGTGGAAAATTCCAATATCTGTTCATTAACTACCTTGAACCGAAATACACCGTCAGATTTCATTTTCAGTTTATTGAAGAAGAAATATGGAAAAACTGTATCCTGAACTATATCTCATACTGCTTTGTAATTTTAGTCCGACTTATATTATTCGAAGAGGAAATTTCCAATACATGTTTACAGCCTACCGTGAATTAAAACTAAGTTCTTTGTTGCATTTCTAGTTCGTTGAAGAGTAAAAATGAAATAGCTGTATCTCGTACTTTCTTATGTTATTCTAGTCCGACATTTATAATTTGCTGTGGAAAATTCCAATAATGTTTTCTACCTACCCTGAACTGAAATAGTGTTTCATTTTTAATTTCCAGTTCAGTAAAGAGGGAAACTATAAAGAACTGTACCTTGAACTGTATTTCGTACTTCATTATTTTATTTATTAATACATTTTAAATCCAAATATAAATGCCCAACTAATATTCACGGAATTAAAAAAATATACAATAAGTTCTGGTGCAAGATTCAGGATTTTGATCGTGAAACTGATTGGCCACGGCTCATGTTGGCTCAATTCCTCTATACAACGGCTGTGGGGGCCGCGGTAGCTGAGCGGTTAGACTGATCGCCTCCCACCAAGGCGAACCGGGTTCCATCCCCGGCCGGGTCACTTCGGATTTTCGCATGTGGGAATCGTGCCGGCAGGTTTCCTCGGGGAACTCCCGTTTTCCACGCCCTTGCGTTCCGATGCTGCTTCTCACCTCGTTTCACCCTCATCCAAGGTCAAGAAGCGAGGGAGCGATACGGGCGACACTAACACGCACGCCTAGCGCCTCATCGCTCCTATGCGCAAGGCGTGCAGTGTTTCCGTCCTAACGCTTTACTGTGTAAACTAGATATGTAACTGTGGGGTTTTATTACACGCGATCAAAGTACACAGATCAAACTACCTGCGTATAATCGTACTTTTCTCTTACCGCTTAAAGAAACTTCATAGGCAAGCTTTAAAGATGCGATATTTAACCACTTTCAAGATTTTTTCTCTTCATTAATACACTTAATATGACAAAAGTAAAAAGATAGCGACATAGACAATAGTTTTTTTATCCTTTCTGGCAAAACTTCGTATTTCCAGAACATTTTTTTTTACCGAGACACGCGTTTACGCGTAAACGATCTCACAGAAAACGTTTCAGTACATAGGTCCCTTGATACCACATGTATGTATGTACATACATTCTCAACAGTCGCACAGTACCACCTGGAATAGTTAGAAATAGTTATACCTCTACTCTCCCGCCTGTCTGGTGCTGGGACTGGGTTACAAAGTTGTAGAAATTTGCGTTTTTCTGCGAAACTATTTAACGTGCATCCAATATGCTGATATACGAAAATAACACACTCTTCAGACTAGTTTAATGATCTTCCCGTAGTTCTAAAGATTATAATTGGAGGGTTTGGTAAATGATTATTAAGTATCGTAATTTGATCACCAGATAGGTATAGCATTATACTTATCATTTTATACTCATCATTCGGTTTTAGATATAAGATGAGTTATATTAAAAATTACAATCTTTATGATTATAGTTTTAGTATTTGGTGGTTGTATAGGACCTTGAAATTCGAAGTTTATAGTTATTGTTGTTTGTGTATCAGATGCTTGAGTTGGTTATTTTATTAATAAGCATGCTTTCAAGACGTCACGAACATTAGAAACACCATTTTTGAGTATTAAAAATGGTAAAAAATGGCTTTTTTCAAAGCGCTTATCTTAAAATACCTATACGCGACATTTACATACAAAACTATTCGAGAGCATTGCATTGAACAGTTCAACCTATTTTCCACCAATATAATAATAGGGCCACCGCTGAAAGTCTCATAGGAACACACGTGCGACGAGAACACTGTACGCCAGTTCAGAGTCTTAATTGCGCTTAGTGGCGATGGTGTACGAGACGAGCGCGGTATTGTCGCCCTTACCTCTCTCCTTCCTGCGTCTCTCGGCCTCGTACGCGGGAAACAGCCATCTTTTTTATTCGTACCAGCCTATAGGTGCTGTTAACTTGTACACAGCCATGACTACTTGTGGTTGTTTGCAAACCGACATGTCAAAGTCATTTGTAATGTGTAAATAAAACAAGCTGAACTATCTGCATAACACTGAGCACGGGGCGACTCAAATTACCAGTTTTAATTCATTTTAAGGTGTGAATAGCTAGGGTTGTTTTACATAAAATTCAGGTGTGGCCACAAATAAAAAAAATATGCAACGATTTCCTTATTTTCAGCAATTTTTTTGAAATTTTTATAGGTCTCTTGAAGTAGCGCTTGGCGTTTTCTTGTAGTGTAGATAATTTCATTTCTGTACATGCTAATTTTCATTATTTGTAGGTACATTTATAGACGAGCAGAATTGTGTTCTTTAATTTGTATTTATGCGAAAACTAAGAGATCATTTTTTTTTTTGCGAGGAAAGAGTAATCACCGATAATGTCTCAAAGTTGAAGAGAATAAGGTACAAATATAAAATAACAAATTTTTTTTCAGTGGCCAACGCCCTTAAAACATGGCAGGCTACCAGAACACGAGCGGAACTACGATAGGGCCTTTTCTGCAGATTTTCCACCAATAAAATGACAGGGACACCGTTATAAGTACTATAGATAGTAATTAAATAGAGCAGGTGGACATGAAAGCCACGAAAAGTAATTAAATTGAGTGGGTTGTCATGAAACTTGTCTTATTCGCATCAGTCTCCTCGTTGTCGATTAACATTGGTGCTCTGTGCTAAATGGTGAAGAGTGGAACCACAGATAATTCTTTATGATCATGCACCCATCAACATCATGTGTTGTACACTCACAGACAATGAAATTCGTGCCTCTAGAAAGGTCGTAATTGTGCCACGCATTGACGAAAATACTGCACGCCAGTTCAGAGCCTTGAAAAGTTGACGCCCTTATTGACCCATTTAGTTCATGAACCCAGCCGCAGAGCGCTGCTACCGAAGTAGAGCTGTTCGACATGGCTAGCATAGGGACCATATCTCTATGGTGTTACCCCTATACCAGCAACGCTAACACTAGTTTGCTTGCAGCGCTCTGCGGCTACTGTATGAACTAAATCAGTCAGTAAGGGGGTCAATTCGCTAACATTGTTAGATAGGCGAGTGTCAAGACCTGTCTTCTACGACCGTGGTTAGTCTATTTGCCGTCCCTTTTCTTCACACTTTTTGAATCAAACCTTTGACATGTTTGCTTGTTTCTTAAATATATCACGTATTGCAAGCCTTTTAAAAGCTACTTGTTTTATAACAAAAGTGCCTTATTTAAGTGACTTTTACTTATATTCTATATATAAATTATAATAATTTATTATTAATAGTCTATAAATTAGACAGGGAGAAAATAGGTGTGTTGGTAATACCTAGTAAGAAATTGCTCATACACTAAATAATATTACACTGGATTTACAATAACCAGACAGTCCGACAAAATAGCCCCGACGCCGACGAAAATTTTTCATCAGCCAATGAGGAGCAAGGTCACCCCGACAAACGCAGCCCCCGACCAAAGTAGATTTTTTTTCCCCTTTCGTCGGACGTCGGACCGGTCGGCCTAGCTTGGCAGTAGAAAAAACAAAACAAACAACCTTACAAAACAAAATGTCTTGCGGATTTCACTACTGTGGTAAAAAGTCGCATTAAACATGTGTTTTTTACATGTATGTACATTCTGGTTATCTTGGAACAGAAAGCTAATGGATTGACGAAAGTAAATATTCGTGGAAAAATTACTGCTCCAAAATCCAAAAATAGTTCGTTTATAAAGTTATCAAAACAAAATGGTATACAATTATTTGTGATTTATTCACACTCCAAAGCATGGTAGTAGCCATTCTAGGATTTGTCGAAAGCCACCCAACACTTGTACGGAAGGAAACTGTCGGGGCATTGTAAACAGTGATACAAATTCTGTGGCGGATATGGTCGGGCTGTAACGTCGTGTCCGACTGTCGGGACGAACTCGTCGCGGCATTGTAAATTCAGCAGAGTGCGCAAGAATCCGGCGCGCTGTCATTTTGGTGTAGTTTCCTGTACTCGGTTAAGCTTTGTTTGCGCGAAGCGGAGGAATATCCTGGAAGTAGAACTTTGGCGAGGGCTTCAGGTAAGTTGGAAGTAGCCGCGAATAGCCTATAGCGGCGATGGCGCGCTTGATGCGCGTGGCAGTGTCGCCCTTTTGGCTCCCGGGGCTTCTCGCACCTCGAACGCGAAAATAACTCTCAGGTAGACGACCGCTTATAGTGACGGGCTAGAGCTGTCACCGCGCAGGTACAGAGCACTCGACAATACAGAGCTGAAACAAGCTGTCAGTCAGTGCCACGAATAGCACGCGGTGAGGGGGGGGGGGGTGTCAGAGTGCTCGCCTCACACCATGGCGAAATGGGTTTTATTCCCGCGGCGCGTTCGTATGTGGAAATCGTGCCGGACAATGATGTTCACGGTAAAATGAGCACTTTTAAAAGACCTGCTTAAGATCTAAATACGCACATTCTGTATTATTCCGTCTTATGTAAAATTAACAATGCTGTGGGCCTCATCACTTTATCCGTGCGTCAGTCCAGTGAAACTGTGAAAAATATTTTACAAACATGTTCATTTTTACACTTTTGACGCATTAAAAAAAAAAAGAAAGCGAAATAAACAATTTAAGTTGTCACAAATGGTCACCTAACATTTTTTATTAGACGTTAAGATATGGAACTACTTTACATCCATCGTTACCAATTTCACTGTGCGCATGTCACAGCGCACCCGTTACAATATATGTAGGGGGAGCAGTGACTTTGTTCTAGGGTTGATTTCAAAGTGCTCACTTTATCGTAAACAGCCTTTAGGCGGGTTTTCTAGGGGATCTCCCCCCTCTCTACGTTCTAGCCGCCACACGCCCGCGAAATGGCGTCTCTGCCCAGCCAACTTGTTGGAGTGCCGTTCGCCAATCGGCGCCTGGTAACCCACTCGCCTGCCGGCAGCCCGGCCAATACGGAACCTTCGGCAGTGCGCAGTGTCCAGTCAGACACTAGGCCCGTTTCCACAGCCACGCGCAGTCAATCGGAGCTCGGGCACGCCCACGTCGAAGGCAGTGGCGGCTGCTGAGGTAGGGCTGCGGGGCGCAGCCCTCCTAATAAAATCTCAGAATGCATATATCTACTTATCTGCTACTCAGTAAATAATACTGCGTACTAATACGGAGTTTATTTCGCAGCCAATTTTTTGAGATGGACGAGACTCTTGTCACGAGAGAAATGTTTTTGGAAATGTCGAGTGGTGGGGCGGCAGATTCTTCGCCCCGAAGTGGGTAGAGCTAGTAGAGAGAGATGACCGTAGCATAGGAATGAGGGTGCTATGGGAGGGAGGGAAGACTTCAGGGGCTCGGCCCTTTTCAGCCAAACGCCTCAATCCTCACAACCTCACACCTCACCCACACTTCAGTATTGACCTCCGACCAAGGAGGGTGCGACCTGCTTTTTCTAGTTGTCTACGACATATAGCTTCACCCACACACCGTGTACACTGTGGTCGGCCTGGAAACAGGTCAACTCGAGCCTAGCCCCTAGTGCGTCAGCGGCCACAGTGGACAGCACCGATTTATGCACTTTCTTAGCAACACTTTCTCGCCAGTTGCACACACTACATCGCGAGTCGCTCCACAAAGAGCCTCCCCCTCCCCCAGCTCCCTCGCGGGTCATGGCGGCGGGCGGGGAGCCTACTGAGCCGTCATGAATGACAGGAACTGGCCCGCACAGTCTGCAGTAACTCAAGGAGAATAAGAGATGGGTTGAACTTGCAAAGAGACGACCGAATCACCAATCAGTGTCTGACATCATTCCCCAAGGTATCCCTGACCACATTGATCTACTCCTAGCCACTCTCTCGGCCACACCACACCACACCAACAACACCCAGCACACCAGCTTTCTCCCAACCACCAACACCGGCGACAGAAAACGAGTACATGAACGTGGAAACTGACTTTCAGCTGGTCAAAAGAAAGAGGGACAGAACATCTTCCGTACCTGAGAAAAGAACCGCACAAGATAACAAGCATCTCCACCCAGTGTCGTATGAGGCACAGTCCAACAACATTCCTATTCAAAATAGGTTCTCCCTGTTACAAGAGGTCACAGAAAAAACCTCCACAGTAAAAAACCCCAGCTCTTCGAGCATTCCCACCCACCAATCACAGCCACACAAGAAACCACTAATCAATGTCAACAAAATGCCCACACTGCGCCGGCCCTCACCCCGAGAGTGCCTGCACCATGAACGCAATAACATCCAAGCCAACATGCAGCAACTGTGCAGGCGACCACACGGCCCTTTCAAAAGCCTGCCCCAAGTCCCTGGACTTGGTGCAGAAGAGAACTGCTGATGCAAAAGAAAAACCAACTTTTGTCAAACAACCTCCTGCCCCGTCCAGGTCCACTGTCAGGACACAACAACCGACAAGTCATATTCGCAGGCACTCTCTGCGCCTACTCACAACACAGCTCCCACACTTGACACCCCAGTTACAACCAACACACCCCCTCAATCCCACCCTCGCCAGCGAAATTCGCCAGAAGAGATGCGAGGCACTATGCAGGATTTCCATGTATTCATAGAGTTCCTTAAAGTATGCGACTTCTCCTCGCTCATAGCACATCCACCCCTACATCCTCAAACTCCGCAGTGTCACAGAACAACAAGAGAGAACCTGGCTACTCCTCGAAGCCATGGCGTCATTTGCGGCCCCCTAGTTCGTTAACTAGGCCCACAAAAAACCACTGCCCCCTACTCTGTACTGGAGCGACTCCGAAACACATAACGTAAATATGAATCACTATGACGAGCGACAAAATCGCGAATATTTCCTAGTCACAATCAACTGATTGCAGCACATAGTTTTGCATTGTTAAACAGAATTTTTTCTGCCCTCAGCAAAACAGTAATTATTTTAATAAAATAATTAACTAATTGATATTGCTGGCCACGTAGATACTTTAAACTTCCTTAAAATTGTATAAATCTACTTAAAAATAATTGATTATTGCAGTGAACAGCACCGGATTTTTCAGTTATTTTTTGGCCTTTTATCTGGCCAGAAACTAGCATTTCAAGTTTTGCAGCACTAATCATATATTTAAAACGATTAAATAACATTATTTACAACATCTTTTAATATACTTTAGTTTTCCGTGTCAAATAAAAGCTGTTCACAGTAAAATAACGACCGTGCTGTCATCTCTTGAGCAACTCCGTCGGCCCGCCCCACCAAGTTCTCTCAGCCAATCAGAGACTCTGGACAAAGTTACAGCCTAGCATCACTCACGCGACGCGTTTTCCTGGCTCTGCTTTCGAATTTTACAAGTTTGCATAATAAACAACACAGAATCTTATTCAAAACGACTTTTAAACTATTAATTCACGCCTTCAGCGCACATTACAGCCCGAATTCATCGAAATTAAGCCCCGAAACTGGCCGGACTTTTCCGATCGGTCCGGAACAAAAATCGCCCACTTTTAACAAAACTAGTTAACGCCAGACAGTTCCGTGGCAGCCAGCGAGGAGAGAGGACCTGCAGCGAACTTCAGTTTACAGTTTACTGCTGCGAGTAATTCTTCTTAGAACTACTGCAGAGTTTGAAGTTAAGTTCCCTTAGTTACGTTAGGTTCTTAAATGCAAAAATAAAGTTGTATTAGTTTTAGGAAAAAAACAGAGCGCCAGTCGCCCCCTACCTCCCTGGCCTTGTCTCCGGTAGAGGGTAGAGAATAGGAGGGAGGGGCTTGGACGGTGCACACCAGCCAACACAGTGATAGGTACATCTGTAGGAACACTTACCAGTCTGTGACCTGCGAAAATGGCCAGTACCGATGCTGCCATGGAGACGCAACTCCCAGCGAACCTAGCTAACATAATTGCGAATGATATCGCATTGCGAGATGAAAGCAAGCGCGCAAAACGTACGCACGACATACGGCCCCATCAGGGCACAAAACCACCCCCTCAGGGATCGCAGCAGCCCTCAGTAGGCCTAACTGCCCCGCAATTAAGTCAGTAGCAGCCAAAGAAGCTGCAATTAAAGCCGTTTTCTGTGTACCTGACAAGTACACACAAATACCCCGCTCTCCAGCGAAAATTCGATGAATCGATGTCGCTTTCATGGAGTGCTGTCTGTGTCGGGGCAGACACACTGCGCATTCACACTAGTTCAATGACAGACTTCGCTACAGCTGTCCGTATAATCAAGGAAATGGGGTACCAACACAGCCTGCTCCAACAGGCTGATCAAATACCAGTGAAGCTTGTATTCTGCCGGGTTCAAGCGGATACGGAAATGGAATTCCTGCACGAAGAATTCCAGCGCCTCGGAATGTCAGTCCAGAGGGCCTGGTTCATTCACGATCGCAACAGGAGCCCAATAAACAAATTAGCGATCGAACTGCCTTGTGGCAGTAATACAGCACCACATCTCATCCTCACAAGCTTTGCAGACTTTCAGATCCCAGTGGAAGAGTTCCACAATCCCACCGGACCCGCACAATGTTCCCGCTGCCAGCGGTTTAATCATGTGGTAGCAGGATATAGCGCCACACCAAGATGCAGGTACTGCAGAAGCCCGCACCTCACAAAAAATTGCCAAATTGTCGAGGACAGAACACAAGTGAAATGTGTGGGCTGCGGCCTAAATCACTGCGCAAACTATCGAGGTTGCCAAACCTATAAAACTGCGAAATGGAGCCGCCTTGCGCCTGAAACAGGGCAAGCTCGGCAGCAGCAGTCACGAGCTGCAATTCGTGAGAATAACCGAGAAACAGCCTGCCACAGCCTGGCAGCAACCAGCCCAGGGCCAGGCACCTCCAGTGCCACAGCAAACACATGTCCAACCATCCCAGAGCCAGGCACCTCCAGTGCCACAGCAAACACATGTCCAACCATCCCAGAGCCAGGCACCTCCAGTGCCACAGCAAACACATGTCCAACCATCCCAGAGCCAGGCACCTCCAGTGCCACAAAAAACACATGTCCAACCATCCCAGGGCCAGGCACCTCCAGTGCCACAGCAAACACATGTCCAACCATCCCAGGGCCAGGCACCTCCAGTGCCACAGCAAACACATGTCCAACCACCGCGAAATACTTTTATGCCTTCGTGGGCGCAGCACCAGCAGCCAGCACCTGTACCTGTGTATAACAAGTATGCCTGGCTGCAAGACGAGATGGCTTTCCCGGCCCTGGCGAACCAACCCTAATGCGAGGTGGGGCAAGAAAAATCAAGCTAAACCGAAGAAATTATCGCAAAAACAGCGCAAAATTGCCGAAAACCAGGCTGTAACACAAGCCACGAGCTCGCAGCCCGCGGCCGCCGCTCCAGCCCCCCCCCCCCCTCTCTCTGCTAGGCCCAGCCGGCCAATCAGGAGCCAGCCAATCAGTCTCAACAAAACTTGCGTCCTCAGGCTGAACTCGCCACACACACCCCGCAGGCCATGGATGTCGCATCGGTGGCAGTTGCTCCGACATGCCAACTTGTGGTGGACCTCGCCCCTGTACACCAAAATGGAATCATGGCTGCAATTAATGAAGTCTTTACAACTGACGCGCATTTCAGCAAGGACCCCGACCTGACACAAGTGCCGCAACCCCTCTGTGCCATGATCGCCATCTGGACGACTAATATGTCGATCCAAGACAAAATAACCGCGACCATCGGCTCGTCCATTCAGCTGGTCAAGAATTTTGACCATGCCGGTAAACCCAATTAAAGCCGCTAATTTAAATTCACCCGAAACACACCTTCACTCCATTCTCTTCTGGAATGCACGCCGTCTTAGCTCAAAAAAATGACGAATTTATAGACTATTTGTCTCGACATAAAATTAAGATCGCGGCAATAAATAAGACACATTTTACACATAAATCTCGCTTTTCTGTTCCAGGCTATGCCGTATATCGAAAGGACAGGCCTTTGATAAGAGGGAAAGGAGGAGGAGTGGCTATTTTAGTACATACTTCCATTGCACATAACGAAGTAAGTATGCCAGACTTTCCTATATTGGAAGCAGTTGGCACTGAATTAAAATTAGGACAACAACGCACTAAATTACTAGCAATTTATGCTCCCACAGGGTTCTCGCTAACACTGGCCGACCTGGATTTATTATATAATCAAACAAATAATACTTCTCTCGCCCTTGGCGACATAAATGCCAAACATCCAAACTGGAATTCTAGAAATAGAACAGCGAATGGAATGCTCTTACAAAGGCACCAAGCGAATAGAAATTATCAAGTTATGGCCCCAACTGAGCCTAACTATAACCCACCAAATATTAACCAACATCCTGATATTTGAGATATTGCTCTAGTTAAACAATTTACAATTAGGATGGACCTAAGAGTCGAACATGATCTCTCCTCCGATCATTACCCAGTTCACATTGACTTTGACAATATTTCCGCAGAAGCTATTGCCCCGAAAAAAATTAAAGATTATTCTAATGCCGATTGGCCGAGTTTCACGAGTTTTATAATAGATAATTAGCCGCAGATAAATAATGGTTCCCTAGCAACAACACAGGATGTTGACGAAGCTATAACCGCCCTTACAAGCACAATACAGCAACGCGTGGCTGAATGTGTTCCAGAAAACACATACAAATAAACTCGATACTTTTCCGCAGTATATACGGGATTTAATCACGCAGAAAAACCGCCTAAGACGCCATTATTCTAGACGTCGAGATCAGCAAACTAAGGCGCGAATTAACGAAATACAGGCTGTCATTTGAAAGGGAAGTAACACTATGGCGGGCCAGTGTCTGGGATGCTAAAGTAGCTAAGCTAACACCACGCGAAAGTAATTTATGGGGCTTAACTAAACGCCTCTTAAATAAGACAGATAAAATCCCGCCCTTGCAAACTAACACAGGATTTGTTTTTACTTCTGAAGCAAAGGCAGAAGCCTTTGCAAACGTGCTGGAAAATACTTTTCAGCCAAATCAGGATCCCTGTGATAGAAATTTTACAACTCACATTTATCGAGAAATTAAAATAAAGCAAAGAAAATCGACTGAAGACGAACCTGAATTTACACAGTAGCATGAAATAAAACTGGCAATTCGCCGCATGCATCCCAGAAAAGCTCCAGGAGCAGACGGAATTCAGGCTACTGTAGTAAAGAAAATGTCCGAACTGGTCCTTAAGTACCTAGCTAGATGCCTTAATGCTATGCTCAAGCTGGAATACTTTCCAAACGAATGGAAAACTGCCAATGTGATTGTCTTTCACAAGCCAGGGAAGAATAAGAAACTCCCACAACATGATAGGCCAATTAGCCTTTTAAAAACACTTTCTAAAGTTGCGGAATATATAATTCTAAGACGGATTAATTCTCATATAAGTAATAATAATTTACTTCCCGGAGAGCAGTTTGGCTTTAGACAAAAGCACTCCACAACACACCAATTAGTACGAATCACTGAATATATTAACCATGCCTTTAGCTGGAAAGATTATGCAGTCGCAGTTTTCTTAGATATCGAAAAGGCTTCTGACAGAGTTTTTCATGCTGGATTAATTTATAAATTATATGAATTAAAATTCCCCGATTGCTATATTAAATTATTGGCCAGCTATTTGAATCGCAGGACCTTTTCTGTCCATTGTGAAGGGGCGAAATCAGAGAGTAAAACCAGTTATGCTGGATTGCCTCAAGGCAGTATACTTGGCCCAGTTTTATTTAGTCTTCATATAAATGATTTACCAAAACCAGGCCACCGACTGGTACAATTCGGTTGCTATGCCGATGACACTGTCATATTTAGTCACTTACACGACCTAGGCCTAGCAACACGACGATTACAAACTGCATTAACAGCCTTTCAGGAATATTACATGAAATGGCGGATTAAAATCAAGGTCGGGAAAAGCGAGACGATCGTTTTCACGCGCAGGGCACTACCCCAAGCTGCGAATAGTCCGCTAATCACTTTATTTGGCGAACCCATGCCCCATAAAGATGTAGTTAGATATCTAGGCGTACATATGGGCAGAAATATGACTTGGAAAGCACATATAGATGCCAAATGCGGAAGTTCATACACCAGACTTTCCGCCCTCTACCCTATACTAAATAGGCGAAGTGCCATGACACGAAACACAGCAGTATTGCTATATATCATGCTCATACGACCTGTTATAACATATGCTGCGCCCACATGGACCCATGCAGCTAAAACACATATCAAGAGACTGCAGATTGTGCAAAATAAATGCCTGCGGATTGCGGCAGACGGTGCGTCTGCCCCAATACAGATCTGCATAACGAACTCAAAATCGAAAAACTAGACGAGCACTTCGTCAAAATGGAGGAAAATTTTTACAATGATTGTGCCACACATGCTAACCCGAAAATATCTAGTCTCGGAGATTATGACCCCGACGAGACACAGAAATATAAGCGGCCTAAAAGCATTTTAGCTCACAGGCCGCCTTAAAACACCGAAACTTGCAATGCAAGCCCTCAGTCATGCACCCGACTTACAAATTTGCTCCGGAATCCCGTAATACTGCAATACATTTAATTCCAAATTACACTCTTTGACAAAATAAATATCACAAATTAGCAAAGCAATATGTGAACACAGAACAAGGCAAGCAGTCTCTGAACAGCTTCTGGCTCAGAGAAGGCCCTGTGCTTTACATTGCAATTGTTTTCTATGCTATACTACGTGCACACCCGAGCGTCAGCATCGCGGGATCCAAACTGGAGTTTCGGTCTGGTGTAGGCCTGTGCGTTGGCCCTGTACACCTACCTGATACCCAATATGGCGTCCTCCAGGTTGGTGATAATCTTATGTTTACCCTTATTACTCATTACTAATTACCTTATTCTTCGACTGGTCACGCACAGCACTGCCAACACTACACACAACACCACACTAGCTGCGAGCGAATTTTCACAGTAGGTAATGCCATTTCATTACATCGCACTAACACCCACTTCCCTTCCTAATAACTCCTATTTTTATGCCTGGAAACTAACACTTTTTTCTGCTTCCAGAGAGATGACTGGCATCTATGGGCGGGTGGCGCGGTTCTGTCCCCCGCCTCTAGGGTCGTGCAACTGCGGTACGACCCTGGATACATTCCAGCAGCGGATCGACACATTTCATATCACCGTCATTAACCTCACAAAGTCTATCTTAGCGAACTAACAATAACCCTACTTTCTCCAGCCCTAATCCATTAAAGGAATTACATTTATCCTCCGCGACTGTCGCATAGTTTTTCCCAGGCCCTCTCCGCTTTGCCTGGTTTTCTATGCCCTTACTAGATACTTCTTCTTTCGGGGTGTGCACATGGCTACACTTACAGCCATGGCACCAGACAACACTACTACAGCCGCGATGCATGCGCCCATTTTATTAATGAAACCCTACCTAAGGCGTAAAGGGCTTGCCCTGAGACGCATCCCATTCTCCAGCCATCTTAGCTACTAACAAGCATGCCGGAGGGCACACAGAACTGTGAAGGCTCTCACATTGGCGTAGCGGGATTTGGGGGCTCGCCAGAAAAATTAAAAAAAAATTAGTTACCGACAGCATCGCGCCAGCCATATTACTCTCAGACATCCACGAGTTAACATGTTTTACTATCCCTTTAGTCGCTCGTCACAGTACATTCAGACATACATTTACTCACAAATTAACTTATTTAACGTTTTCTTTTTAATAATAACTCATTAGATATCAGGCAAAATACTGAAACAACTACAGGGAAATTAAATTCTCGCGCAACTTAAATTCACCACTACAAGACACAAATAATTAATTTAAATTATAATAATCCTTGCCACTCCAGTCATGGGAAAACAACATATATCGATATTTTAACTTCATTTGGCTAATAACCTCCGCTTTTTATACCAAACTGTCGCTAGCTCTCTCACAGAGAGCTCGTGACAGTACTTCACAAGTCCTGAACTTAAAAATTCCGCGCTGAAAAATTCAATTAACTTCACCACTCTCCTTTAACCCGCACAGGCAGGGAAAATGAGAGTAAAATTCAGCTATGGAAACAGCTCCCAGGCGCTACCCTGGGAATCCTGTAAAGTAATGTTTGCTCCGCAGCATTTAGTATCTTTGATGGGTATGGAGAGGGGAGGGGGTTAGCTTCTCCTCGCCTCCACAATCTAACTGATAACCGTGTGTGCGGCCAAGGTCCCTCACAAGGGACCGATCCACCTCCGCGCTGAGGGAGTAGCGTCCCAGTGATGTAAAACTGGCGATTTCAGCCAAACGCATGCTGTAAATCGGAGAGAGCTGGGCGCGCCCCTGTCCAAACAAAAAAATTGTTTCCTGGAACTTGACAAAGCTACCAAAACTACATGTTTTGTAAGCACATTTTCGCACTCCACTTTTTTGCAGTTGTTAAACACATTTCTTAAGAATGCTTGTATTTATTTTGAATTTTTTTTATCTATAGATATCGTTCAAACTCGGGTGAGCTTCAAATATACTGTGTAATACGCTGAATAAATTTCTTGTTAATTAATGATGAGCTATAAGCATCGGTCAGAAACAGGGTTGAATTGTTGTTAATGTCGTGTTGTGTAAACTTGTAAATAATTGTTAATTCGGCGAGTGAGATTTTAAACCCTTTTACGACAATGATTTTCAATTACGAGAATAAACTAGAGCTACAGAATCTGGGACCAGCAAGCCAAGGTAGTAAATGGTTCGTATACGAGAAAATTCGAAGTAAGTACATACAATTTCGCGGACTGGCTATGCTGGTGTGAAGTTGGAAATGTGTTGTTTTATTAATTTTTTTTTTTTTGCTAATGAAACCTAATGATCTTACGTGGACTGTCAATTGGGTAAAATATCTAAAACATTTGGGAGATAAAGTTAAAAGACATAAATCATGTTCGCAACATATAAAAAATGCCATAAAATGTTCATTGCTTGGTAAGGTGAATATACATTGCCAGTTAGATAGTGCGTAATTGTTGACGAATTTATTAATTTTTACAAATATATTAATTAAGATATGCCACTTTCATCTTCAAATTTAAATTTGACATGAATTTTGTACGTACTGTAGGCTACGTAAACAAGTATTTGGTTTTATAAAGATATGTTTTAGTATATTTAAGTTATTATCATCATTAGTATGGTAGAATTGGTATTGTTATGTTATCTCTCGTCGTCTCGTGTAATGTACAACACCATGTTGATACTGGCTGGAAGGCATATAACCTAAACAAACTTAAAACAAACACATACCCGTGGTAGTGATTAGATCTGAACCAGCGGCCACAGTATGTTGACCGTTACAAATAGGGCGACGATACAGATTTATTCAAACAACCACACTTATTTATTGTATTTAACTACATAATCTACACTTAATTATGCCTGTCGTATGCAATATATTTATCACTGTGCCTATTTAAAAAGTGATATTTGTTATGATGTGAGTTAGGATCGCTACAGCCCTCCCAGTTTCAAAAGTCACCAGCCGCCACTGATTCGAAGGAACCCCTTCGCCATTTCGTCTCTGTGTACATACTTGTCTATGCTCTGTAGTACAGGAGTGGCTGGTCGTGTATAGGTTGTTCACGATAAAGTGAGCACTTTTTAATTCAACCTTAGAAAAAAGTCACTGAGTACTGAGTGACATTCGCCCAGTAAAGTTGGTAACGATGTACGAGTTCCGTATCTTCACGTCAGATTAAAAGTGTTAGGTAACCATTTATATTGACTTAAAATATTTCTTTCGCTTTGTACTTGTTTTAATATATCGAAGTGTAATAAAGAGCATACTTGTGAAATATTTACTTTTCTAATAATTCCATAGCTTCACTTGACCGACGTACGAATAAAGTGATGTAGCCCATGGCAGTGTTAATTTGAAATAAGCCGGGATAATTCACGACGTGCATACAAGTATATCTTAATCAGGGCTTTCGAAAGTGCCCATTTTACCGTGAACATCCTATAGTTTTTTTAACCTACCTTAAAGGGGTTTACACAACGAATGTAGACTATTCTCGATTTCTTGGCACTTTTTGAATTAAATCTTCGAAACTCCCCCCCCCCCCCCCGTGTATGTCGTGATAGCTTGTTTCCTGAGAATGGCATGTTTCACAGGCGTTTCACAATTGCTAACATGAAAATATTATTTTTGATTAAACTGAAGTTCTAATTATATACTAACTATAATTTAATTTGTTATTAATATGAATAAAAACGGGGAGAAAATAGGTGTGTTGGTAATGCTCGGTAAGTAGTAGTTCGTATGCAGAATATTGTTCCACTGAGCGCACGCGAATGTGGCGCGTTGTCTCTGTGGTCAGGTCAGTAACAAAACGAGATTTCTTATGGAAGAGTTTGGTGTAGGGGAAATTTCCCCCGCCAGGTGCGCAGTGTTCGTTCCATAAGGCAGGTTGAAGTAAAGCAACTGCCTGTGGAGCTCTGCACCCGACTGTACAATGTGAAGAACTCATCAAAAAGTTGTACAGACACCATCAAAACTGTCAGAAAAGTGCGATTTGTGCTGTATACGAAAGAAGAACGTACATATTTTGAAATATTATAAAATATGTTACTTAAATATAATTTTTAAATGTAAAAAATTAATTGATCTCTAGAGTCCGCATTTTTAATAAATTTAAGCGCATTTCCATTCTGGGTGCTTCCGAAAACAGAATTTACGGAAAATCTTCTTAAAGAAAGACCTTCATAATATTTACTGTGATCATATGTAATAAAATCGTAGTAATAATGTATAGTATACATATTATAATTATCTTTATATACGTCAGTTTCGGCCATAAAGGTTTGTGACAAACGGACGTATTTAAAATAAATTATAACAATTATTTCTTACATTATTATTACAATTGTCTTACATACAATCATAGTAACTATTATGGCCATATTCTATGACGAAGATTTTCTTGCAAATTCTGCTTTCTGAAGCATCAAGAATGTAAATATGCTTAAATTTAGTTGAAAATACAGACTATGAAAATCGATTTTTTTTTTTTACATTTAAAAAGTATGTTTTAATAAAATATTTTATAATTCTGCAATATATATATAGGCCTACATTATTCTTTCATATACAGCATAAATCGCACTTCTCTGATAATTTTTATGGTGTCTGTATTACTCTTTGATGAGTTATTCCCATTGTAGAGTCTTGTGCAGTGCTCTATAGACAGTTGCTTCACTTCAACCTTAAGTTACGTGAATATATAAAGAGAAAGATTTTATTTACTTGGGAAGTTATTTTATTTATGAGCATTATAACTATCCAGTTTTTAAACAAAGAAAATAGAGAGAATCTCATATGTACCACTTTGCCTGCACTAGCGTTTACCTAGTGGCGAACACTTTCCCTTCGCTAAACTTTTAACAGTGATCTTCTCAACTTGTAGTAGAAGAACTCGGGCTGTGTTCGATATCGCCAAGTAAACAGTGGCGTGTAGTGCGTGTTTTTGCAGGGTGTTTTAGATAACATTTGCTAGTACCGGGCAGTGAACCCATTTTCAATTTCTACTAACAAGCGCAACTTACAACTTTGTTTACCCTCCACGTGTATTTACCGTTGTATAATATCTAACATCAATTATAAAAACGGAAACGAAATGAATGTAATAATAATTGAACGCAATAAATTTTAGAGAGCATATTGCAAATTATATGAAAACTCCCGTTTTCCGGAACACTATCGTCCACTTTCCAAGGAAAAGATTACTGGAGGACGTAAACAGAACGACTGCTTACTCTGAGGAAGAAATGCGGCATGGTAACTCCTTGCTAGTTCGATTCATCGCTAGTCGCTCCCGTCTGTGGAAATAATTACTAGATGGCAGCACTGTGCGTGTACAGTACGGGAGTTACGAAAACTCTGTTTCTCGAATCAGAAACGGGAAACTCATTTTTAAATGTGTTTAAATTTAAGTTAAGGCGAAAACTATAATGGGTCAAACATTTCCAATATCTATAGGGTAAGCATTGCTTACCTTGCGCCTATGGAATAAACTTCACTGCAACCAAGGGCCCTTATCTGGCTTCGTGCCCTTGAAAAGTGCATCCTGGATGTGAAGTCACATTGCCGCTGTTCGAATTCACAGCAAGGGCACATTATGCACCCTAGAATGTCCCCTTCAGCCAAGGGCACGCGCGACTTGTCCTTCTCGAGCCCTAAGATAGTTTTCGATTCGCAATCGTTTGAAATATTTCATTCGTTTGTGTTTGTTTTGTGTTTAAAACTCTGCACGGCCGCAGAAAATACTTGCGAACGTCACAAAGACAAATAAAACTCGCATAGAGCGAAATTCGACAGAGTAAAACTCGAAGCGGAAACGAATACAAGCGTCCGAATTCACTGAACGAATATATCTATGGGAGGAAACAAGGGCTTGTGAAACCGGAAGGGATCAAGGGTAATATGCCGGAATCACATAGTCCTAACCAGCACGATACCGCAACCACGACACGGCAATTAAAACTAAACAACCAATAAAATATAAGATAGATCTGACGTAAGCTCGACAATTCTGTCGTACTACATGCAGTTTTGGATTAGAAATTATTTATTTTCATCGTCGTGTCGTGCGTACAACTTTGTAAAGTGAAATTGTATGATAAGCTTTCCCTACAATGGGAAATGTGTATCTTAAAAGAAAACAAATTATGAAAATTGTTGTCTTTAACTCTTGTAAATAATAATTTCACCTTTGTATACATTAGCTACGAGACTTTGTCACCATCATGTATTCCAAATTTCCCGCCTGGCCACCACCTTTGAAACTAGCGTAGTTAATCAGCGCCTTCTAAATGGATTCGAAAAATTCTACTCACTGTGTAGCGTCAGTAAACTGTCGGGCTATAAATTCGAGCAGGCACATTGGAAATGGTCGTGGTTTCGGTTTTTGTCGTGTCGTGCTGTGCTCGTCGGGGCTATGTGATTCCGGCATACGCGATCAAGGGCACAATACACCGAACTCGAACACAGCCTCGGTTTAGCTTTGTCTGCACTAGGCGAAGGAATATCCGGGGCTTCAGAGTAGTTGGAGGTGGGATGGTGTGATTGGCACGCACCTGGAGGAAAGTTGTGAGGTCTACGCAGGCTCTGGAACAACAGATAGGCGCCGAGGGCTAGCACAGCAGTCAACAAACACACAAAGACATCCATGCCGGCGGGCGGTCGCAGGCGCATTGAATGGACTGGCGCCCTCTGGGTCAACCGGCCAATCACGGCGCAGCTGCTCTCTCCCCGCGCATGCTTCCCATGACGCCTCTGCCCAGCCGAGCTGCGGTCCTCTCGACCTTGTACGGGGCTGCAAGGCTGTGAACTAGGGACGTTGAGACGGGAAGAAATATCCATATTATTGTTATTGGTTATTTATAAAAGTATTGTTTTACGAAAAAATATATCGAAAGAGAAATATCGATTTTCGGTACATCGGAACCCGGTATTTTATGTATTAAAGGACTCGGCAAGTGTAAAATTGCTTGGAATATTACATATGGAGGAAACGAGGCATCGCAGAAAGATGTAGCGCCTGTTTATAGTGCAAGTCCCATCCGCCCCTCTGGTAATTTCAACCCTTCCTCTCCTTTAATTTAAGTAATTATAAAATGTAGGTTCTCGCACAGGATCCAGGATGCGGTGCCATGGTGCCACGGCCGTACGTCCCTTTTTTGTTCATCAAACATATGCTAATTGATGGCTATACTAATCACACCTATGCTAATTACCACACATGCACACGTCAATCACCTGTCATCTTGCTTTGGCATCTACTGACGCAATCACCTGCCATCTTGCTTCGTCATCTACTGACGTACTCTACAAGAGGCTGCCTGCGTCGTCTGCTAGCAGGATACTTCTGTATGCGGCCACCAGAGTACAGCACACTTGCGATCCCCCAATCGCCGCCAGAGCGCGCCGTCATTCTCCCCTTGTCCGCTAGGAGCACTACCACCACAGTCTCCCACTAGTACATGTCTGCAGGGTGATTCGCAATTTGACCGACAAACTTTGAGAGGTGATTCCTCATGAAAAAGTAGAAGGAAAACATATGGGACACCTTATACCTAAACCGAATATTAAGGGAGGTATGAGCCCTTAAAAAACGAGTTTTTAAAAGCATTTGTGCAAAATATCAGTAACGAAGTAAAATACAATGACAACTGTCGGTACATTATTGTATGTTATCGGGACCTTCAACTTTAGAGCCGATATTTTGCACAAATACTTTTAAGGCTCATACATCCCTTAATATTAGGTTCAGGTATAAAGTGTCACATCAGTTTTCCTTTTACTTTTTCATGAAGAAATATTTCCCGAAGTTTGTCGGTTTAATTGAGAATAAGCCGGTATATCCGACTCCCACTAACATATAAGCATAGTGGGCTGTCATTTTCCATCCACAGAAGTAATAGCCACCAAATCCATATCACAAAAATCGCTTCTGACGGCGAGCAGGGTGGTTGGTCAATTATGCCTTAACCTCTGCTTGCTATATATTTTCTTCCCTCTAGGGTTTTTTTTAGGACAAAATCTTCCAGGATATACACGTGAGTGAACTGAGTTAAATTAGTAGCCCTGTTGTTATTGTAAGTATACCAACCAGCATTTTAAGGTAGTTTATGTTTTTTTGTTTACAGATTTCCTGGTAAATATTTTGGTTGCATAAATTTTATTTTTGAATCCCTTGCCTAATTTAAGCTAGATTTATTATATTCCGAATTACCTGAACAAAATTTATTATGTTTACTTTCGACATTCTCACAAGTTGAAGACATTTGTTCATTTTTAATCTTTACATTTCGGCTAAATATAACTTATTTTTATAGTATTTGAAAACTTTAATCTCTCTTTGCTTAATGTGTAACATAATATACAGGATGTGTCTGCATTCTCATTACACAATGTAAGGGCTCGTAGTGGGGGCCAAGACGGTTACGTTTTGCATAGGAACTTATGTATGCCGAAACGTACCGTTTCCCCGCGACAAACAAAACACTACCACATCACATGTTGATCTCTCCCACGTCTGCAACATACTGTACGTTGTTTATCTTCTGGGTCCACTTACAAGAAGGGTTCGATGTTAACACCAGCGACGTCTACACAAACACGGTATCTACGTGCCATGTTCTGGTACACACGATCACCAATACCTGGACGTCCAAGATCCGCCGCAGTTCTACAGTAGATACGAACGTCAACTGATCGACGTGTCTCCCGGCAGCTCACAACATCAAGTGAATGGCGTGTAAAGAAACTTGCCGAGGACACGGGACATCACGTGATCGTCGAATGACGCACGTGCTACCCTAGTCATTGTGGCACCTGCATTGTCTTCCACGTACTCTCACGGGTTCCCGATTGCTTGGCCTGCACGTTCGCCCGACTTGACTTCGATAGACTACTTTCTGTGGGACCACATGAAGGGCTTGATTTACCAGATCCCTGTGGAATCAGAGGGAGAAATGCTGCATGGAGGGCTTGATTTACCAGACCTCTGTGGAATCAGAGGGAGAAATGCTGCATGGAGGGCTTGATTTACCAGACCTCTGTGGAATCAGAGGGAGAAATGCTGGCGCGGATTATGGGTACGGCGGATCTTGTCAACTCGAGGGTCTTAGGTTCGAATCCCGCACTTGGCAAGCAAAAGATTTTCATATCACAAAATGTTTTGAGAAGCAAATGAAATGAATAAATGTAAAGAGGAATTTACAATTACTAAAACTTTTAATAGAAAAGTTAAGGTTTTTTCATGGTTATACTGCTTATTTCTAGACATCATGCAGCTGCAGGCCCGGCCACCGTAGGCCCGGCGTCTTGCCGCCATCCAGCCGCCGCAGGCCCGGCGTCTTGCCTCCATCCAGCCACCGTAAGCCCGGCGTCTTGCCGCCATCCAGCCACCGTAGGCCCGGCGTCTTGCCACCATTGTACATTTTTAGTGTAATTTTTAGACAAATTGTACGACAATTTGTTTGGCCTTTGTTTCATATATGGTTTTGAAGGTGTTAAATGTTTCTTTTAGTTTCATCAATTTTTGTGTACTTAAAATCAAAGATTGAATTGCTATGCACTAAAAACATTAGTTGTCGTTGTTGAAACTAACATTTTCAAATCACAAATATCTTAATTTTATTTTGCATAATTTCATGTAAAAGTTTTCTATCTGAAAGGGCAGAGGCCAGTCACTTTATAGGGCTTTAGTTGCTCTTAGCGGGCACTGACAATTCCGTTTGTACCAACATCGAAAAGTCATTCAATTGTAAAATAATTTTTACATCAGATTGGCGATCAAGCAGAGTTATCCATTTTTACGTTCAAGATCAAATCTTTTTTTACTCGTATAAACGTTGATCATTGGACAAACAATTTAATAAATGTTTTCCAATTGTATATGTTTTAATTATTCCGTAAAGTTGGCATTCTTGACTTATTTCTCCGTGAAGCTTCGTAACATGAAGTGAAATGCATTCCAATTTTGAAATGGGGAAAATTAAAAAGAAATGTGTAATAACATGATGTTGGGTTCCTCACTGTAAAAATTTGAAGCCAAACACACTTGTGAAATACTTCTCCTTTCCCAGCAATCCAGAAAGGCAAGTTTTAAAAATTTTGGTTTGTTTTGACAGTTAACTATAGCATTTGAATAAAAAAAAAGACAAATAATTAGGCAAAGTATGGATTATAATGGGACATAGTTGTAATTTTCGTTACCAGATAAACATATATAACTTATTTTGGGGTGGTGTGACAATCCTGGTATGTAGGTTAGGGCTAACTGTTTATGTGGTTACGAACATTACAATTATTTCCTATGATAATCCATACTTTACCTAAATATTTGTCTTCTTTTGTTCAAATGCTACAGGTACCTGTAAAACAAAAAAAAAGTTTTTGAAACTTAACTTTCTGGATTGCTAGGAATCTCTGTTTCAGGTACCACCCTGCAGAGCCGAAAAAAAAAAGAGCAGAAAAATACAAACCTATTTCATTACATCTGTTTAGTAATTATTAAGGCTACAAAACCATACACCCCATGTCCAATTAAATTATATTTGATCAAGCTTAACGTTATAAAATAGCCAGCTAGGACAAAATAATGACTTGGTTCTATGTTGGTAATAAGAGAAGCGTTATTGGCCCGATTGCAGAGAGGTAATACGCGTTTAATCTGGCAATTAAATCTTTTTTCCTTTCCATACTCTTTGTGAAAGGGTTTGCCTTGTCGGCATTTTATAGAAGCAGCTAGTTATTTGTGCAAGCAGAAAATACGGCCGCATCTTACAAAACTTTGGTCCAGAGCCTTAAACCAACGCACACAAACATCTCTAAAACAGAGTCAAATTATTTAACTTTATTGGACATGAAAAATTCAACAAAAATTTATGAAAACCTAGGAGTTACGCAACACAAACGATTTACAAAAACATATTTTCCTACACTTCAAATTTTAAGTAAACTATTTGAAGCAAATTTCAACCAACCTTTTCCTTGTTAATGGTAATGTGAACTTTAATTTACTAACGAAAATTCACAATTCTCATAAATTTTAATTTTCAAACTTGGGCGTCTTACTTCCGGCTTTAGTGGCAAAGATTTAACATGGCATGGGTTTGTTATGTGTACGACAAGTATAGATCGACTGGAAGTGCAGGACCATTCCATATTATTTGCTGTTACTTGTTTTAATTAATTTTTTGAAATCAGCCAGTGAGAAGAAAATCACTGCTCATAACTACACATGTATAGGCTATTCACCGTAAAGTGAGAACTTTTGAAAGCACTCTCATTTGGAATAATAGTCAATAGATATATTTTATTTTAGCCTTAGACGTTAACTTCCGAGTGCGGTGGAATATACACATCGTGTTTATGCTAGGGCCTCAAAAGTGCTCATTTTACTGTGAATAGCCTATAACTACCATATCACTGATATGCAGGCTCTCAGATAAGCAGGCCTATAAGAAAAAGGGGTTGTGTTGGGGGGGGGGGGATCCCAAGGGAGTGCAATGCTCAGGGGCCCGGGTCGGCCCCCGGCTTGTAAATGTTAATTTACAAAACGAAGTATTACGTAAAAATCTAATTTCGACACTCAGAACACATTAATTTCCTACAGAGCAACTCGCAATCTTCGCATCGCGTGTCGTGGCGAGAAGTAATTAGGGATGGGTGACAGTAACGATTCGTTAGGTACTTTAGTATTCGTTACTGCGCTGGATCCGAAGTAACGAGTACCGATTCTTGGATATACTCGTTACTCTAGTACCTATTCACGAAACAGTTTCGGGTCGTTATTGGGCAGTTTGATATAGCATATTGCTTGTTGAGGTAGAAGAGAGATTATGGAAGGCGGAAACAGCCGTTATGTCTTTTGGAGGGAGGGGTAAACCTGAATTTTGTTCTAGTGTTTTCAAATACCTAGTTCCATACGTCACGAAAGTATTGACATTAAAAATATTTTTATTTGGATTTAAGCATACTCTGAATATCTATTTATCAACACGAATGTGTCATGCATGTAACATCTGCAGTGATGAAAAGTAGCTTTTAAAATGTTAAACAAGTATGATAGAAGGTAAAAATAAATAAAAACAAACTTACTTTCTCACAAAATTAACGCAATGATACAGTTGTTTGTGAAGCTGTACTTCTGTAACAAATTATATTTAAATAAAGAAAATAGATTATGACAATCCGATAAACATTATTTTAATATTTTGTTGTTTTTGGCCAATAAAGGGCTAGATAATAATTCAACGTGGCTAACGCACTATATAATCAACTAAATCCCATTTTCTATGAGATGAACTAATGCTAAGTTATAAAAATACCGAACATACATTATGTGTATATATGAAGTAATGGGGATAGGATGATATCTTGAATCATTCAAATGCATATTAATGTCATCAGCTTGGTTTAAAATTATGGTACCAATCTATAAATTCAACAAAATACTTCAAACCAGAAATGCAACACTTGATGTAGAAGTTGTCAAATTGATAGTCTTATGCAAGAGCTCAAAGTCTTAAGAGATAAATTTCAAAACATCTTAACTGAGGCTAAACTTGTAGCCAGTGTTATTACAAGTAGGGATCTCCACAATCACACTGATGCAGATCTTGAGAAGAAAAAAGGATGAAGAAAAGGTAAATTTCCAGTGATGAGGTTCATGAAGAACTATCTCATGTTAACGAAAATGAGACAATATACGAAGAGACTTCTGAGTGAATGTATACTACATAATAGTTGATTCAGTTTTATTGGGACTCTCAGATATATTTAAAACAGCAAGAAAACTAAGTGATATGTTAAAAATGTTGTGGCAGTACCTAGGTATAGAAGAAAAACTTATCGCATGAAGCTTGCTTGGGTTTGCTTAGAACGTTTCCAGAAGACTTACTGTGGACTTCAAAGATAAACTTGTACATCTTAGATCAATTCATCGAGTTAACCTAGAGAACGAGACAATGAAACCAATTGAACGGCTAAATACGTTACAAATATTAAAACTTGATTCACTCTATCCTAATGTGTGGATACTCTCCCTGTGCCAATTGCTGGAGCTGAAAGAGTATTTAGCTCTTTCAAAAGGATAAAAAATTTTAATCGGTTCACAATGGCACACGAAAGATTGCGTGGTCTTACTACACTTGCATTAGAATCACAACTAGCCAGACAAAAAGATTTTGATGATATTATAAAACAGTTTGCCCACAAAAAAAGCTATAAAATTTAATTTGTAACATCAAACAGTAATGGGTCATCACTATATTAATGTAAGAAAATGAAGTGTTAATTTTTTAGCGTTAATACTTATAGAAGTTATTAATTTATTTAGATTGTTCACATTGAAATACTTTGCGTATTTTGTAATTTAAAATGTTTTATGTGTAGCATTAGGCATAATTAAACAGGTTCATTAGACAAAGCCTACGCTCTTTTGGAATAAGAGAAAATGAGGTGTAGCCAGGACAGGGCAGCAGTGATCCATCCCCCACCCACCGCACACACGAAATGGAAAAAGAATATTTGAAAATTACTATAACATTTTTAATAATGCCTGTCTGTTGATAATAGGGTGCCAAATAATCTTAATTTCCAGTCTCTTAGTGCTCATTTGGCACCATAATTCATTTCAGTACCTGCAAAATAACACAAATAATTATCCAAATATGACTCCCCTCCCCCCACCGAAAACCCTATCCGAAATAAAATCCTGGCTATGCCCAGAAGAGAAAAGTAATTCAAAATAACCTACAATTGAATTTTTCTTCTCTTACGGTAAGAGTGTTTACAAACATTATGTGAACAATTTGTTTTTTAATATTAATTTATTGATCATTTGCCATTTCATTATTTTCTGCATGGATGACGACTACTTATATTGTTGTAAACAGTAGATTTTGGAGGGGTGGTAGATTAAGGAGGGAGGGGGAACAGCACACATTGCTCAGAAGCCCGAAATTTATCTTGGCGGGCCTGCACATGAGTTAGCAGTGATTAATTTGTGAGAGTCATATGTATATGTAGTGCATAGTGCATTGTTGTATGACGTGTAGGGGGTTCCAGGGGTGCTGATGTGGGCCCCACCTTTCCTGGCTTATCAGATTAAGGTGGAAACTGGACTTAGTTGCCCGGCACCATAACTCAATAAGCATGAGTTAGTGTCGTGCGGTCGACGGCCCGTGGGTCCTTGGAGTCCTCTGTCGATCTGCGGTGCTTGAAGATGATGAAGTTATCAGTAATTTAATATACCTAGCGGTTTTCACCCTTACGTTGGTGAGGTTGTAGACTACCTCGCACACATTACTTGCTGTAAGGGGGTGCAGCGCCCTAAGGTACCCAGAGGAGTAAAACAAATAAAATACTAGCTGTTTCTCAAGGCGTTCACCTGTTCCTTGATGTGCATGCGCACTTACGCTATCTCGTACCATATTGATGCGGACCTAGCACTACGTCTGCCGGTGAACGATGAAGAGCAAAGGTGGATGTTTTAAATGATGACTACGCATTGTGTGTTAAGTCCCGTTGTAAACTACAGGAAAACAAGCAAAATGTTCCAGTTAAAGTTCCAGCCAAAGTTGATGGTGCGAGGGGTATGTGTGGAGCGAAACTCCATGCTGTCGGCCGGCCCGAGTGCTGTCAGACTAACATCATGGCATCGGCTTCCGCTACGGGTCACCAAAGCCAGAGCCAAAATTTGAGTGAAAAATTACATGAACTTTCTTACAACATAACAAAGTGATACATAATACGATTACATGGCAAAATAATTAAATTTAAATCAAGTCGGTGTCTGTGATGTCACGGGGCATGTCACCACACTAGAGAAATGAAATAAATAACCTGGAACCATGGTAGGCAGTCTGCTGGAATGAAAATAAACAAATACACTTTCACATAATTAATACAAAATGAAATAGTTAAAATTAACTAAATGACTGTTTTCAAAACGGCCATACTGTTTCTGCTAGGCTTGGCTGATGGGCGAGTCAAAGTGTTTCCGTCTGGGTGGGCTGGAAGATCCCATCTCTGAAAAGAGGTGTAGGTAGCCACATTCAATTTGTAATTTAATAAAGAAATTATATTCAATTGGTTGGCTACATTGTTTGTGATACTTTCAAAAGCTTCACGATTTAATTTCTCACTGTTTAATTGCACTAGGGGTCATGTAGCACTGTTTCCCTGGCCAGTAGGCCGGTCGACATCGTTTAGTTGGGGAGGACACCAGGCATCGCAACACGAGCTGCACCGAAGTTCCCTTAAATCGATGTTATGCCTGATAGCAATGGCGTTCTGGGGAACACCATGTTGGACCACTTGTTGTTTTCCCCCAAGAGTTACCTCTTGAGGTAAATAAAGCAAGACGGTTGCTTGAGTCACATAGTACATGACAACAAGGTAGGTGCATTTCGTTTTCGCCAGTTCATACTAGCATACTCGTGGCCGGATATTCACTTCGGCCCAGTGTCGGCTAGGTGGTGTAAGTGACTGCAGAGGTGTAAGTGGTCACCAGTGCACACGTGGACGCCTGGTTCACATAATGTGTTATTATAATTTTTATTGTAATGCTAGTGCTGTAGTGTTTCGACAATAAAATTCTAAGATTAGGAAGCAACTTCACTCCTATACATAATGTACTGATTGTAATGTTGTTGGTGCTGTAGTGAATGTAAATATGTTTTGACAAATCACATTCAATTTGACATGGGCCCAAAGTCGCAGGTCTCCGCGGCCGTTCGCTGCACCACAAAACAACTGCTGAGCACCGTGCCGACGACAGGAAAATAGGGTGTGGCCGTTACCTACAGTATCTCGACTTTGTTTGGGAAAGCACCCTCTTCGCCCGACACCATGCTAGTCAGCTGATGGTCCCACTTGGATCCGACCATGTGGGCGACACCAGGACAGTCTCATGGTTTGGATCCCAACCGACAGACACATGTGCTCACACTCAGCGCTGCGCTATCAGGACGTAGAATGCATGAATGCAACACCAGGCTTCGTAGCACGTCTGATCAGGATGCGTACGAACAAGCGACGCCATTGTGCAACACTAATGATCACGACTGTTAGTGGTCCTCAAAAGGAGAGCATAATCCTTCCCAGTTTACACAAAGTGCAAACCACAAGTACACTGTGTAACCAAACGTAATTACAAATGACATTAAAGTGAAGTGTCAACGACTTTCTACTTGAGCACGGGCTTCACCCGTGCCAACCTAAGTTTATCTCCCATAGGCTGCAACGCCCTTATCAAAGGGCGTGGCAGGGAGACATATCCAGCCCAGGAATTCAAGAAATAAGATCTCAAAAACTGATGCCTAGTGGGGATCGGTGTGGTGGAGCTCAAGTACGGGCGTGCCGATTCAGTGCTATACGGGGTCGGTCACAGGGCCTCGAGTACGAATAACGATATTAAATGGGCGCCAGCTAAACTCTGAGGGGAATCCGCTCGGGTTAACATGAGACTCTTGACTTAATTTGAAAAAATAAATTATAAAACTGAAAACGCACGTCGGAAAGAGTAATGACTCCTAAAAAAAATGGGCCATGGTCGAAAAGCCTGGACTAAATGACCCTGTGTTTCCTAGAGTCTAGTTGCGTTGGTGACTGACAGCGTTCAAAAACAGACATATAAGTTACTCTTGGACTGGGATATTGTGGTTCCCCAGCACGCCTTACCAATGCATAAGTACACTTGATGGCGAAGACATACATAAAACACTTCTAAGCACGTGGTTGATAATTCAGAAAATAATAATGATATTAATTTTAAAAGAACTCAGCAAGCGAGAATAGAGTGAGAAACATTTCAGTTCAATAAATATGGTGATTATTCAATAAATCAAGTGCAATGGTACACAATTACAATGCGGTTATACACTCTCCAGTGGGAGGTTTGCTCGAGAGGTGTACGAAGAATGAATGAAAACGTTCCAGTCGATTTACACTATTGCTTCCCCTCCGAGTTGCGTAGACCCTGATGCCAGTTGAACCAAGGCTAAAAACGGCGGTATAGCGTCGGTGACGCTTTGTAACCGACGCCGTATCAGTACAAAAATTCCTTGTAAGAATGTTAAAAATGAGTGATGTGAGACACAGAACTGGATGAAACATATTTACTTTTGCGTGTTAATCAGAACACTTGTACACACAGAAATATATCATATGAAAATTACAGTACAGTAATTTTTATAAAAAAAATATAATTTTTACCGATTTATTTTATGTTGGCTTTAGAAAAGAATTGAGGACATAATTACCCTTGAATTTACATAAGAAATATACAGTGTTAATTTATTCAGCTCTTAATTACCATGAACAAATCTGAAAGTAATTTTGTTGTGTGCAGATCGAGCGCACCGCGCTACACCAACTGTGTCAACATTCCAATGTTAGGAAGTTAAACTTTGATTGAATTTAATCAACTCATTTGTGGGGTTTTTACTACTTTTAATATACTGATTATAATACCCTGGTTAGCTTCTCAAAATGCGTGAGGATTTCAAAGTTCTGAGAGTCCACGTTGTTCACTCTTAGCACACGTGTTGATTTGTTTTATGTGAGATTTGGCTACATTCATTTGCAGGACGTTATTTAATTACGGGGTTTATTTTAAGCAAAGAAACACAATGATTATTTCTTTAAAAGTAAATATACCCCTTGTACACTAAACAGATACTGCATTGAATCACGTAATGGTGGTAGGTGATTTGGCCTTCGACATTTCTCTGCAAGGCCAGCACTCTACTCTACTTTGTTGTTTACCTTGTTCAAGAGATGACGCACAGTTCGACTAATGCTTAACGTGATTGATGCTAACCATGCACGGCGTCAAAACATTTGTTGAAGACAGAGCCACGAAGTGTAAGAATTCCTGGCAAAGTCTTAAAAAAAAAAAATCACAGATGAATTCTCTTGTATATCTTTTGAATATTTATTTTGTATAAATACACCTTGAGTCATTTTAACACATACAAAAATCAACTAGAGTAAAAAGCCCCTCTTTGAAAATGAGGCAAAAAGAGAGAGAATTATATTGTTTTCACTAGATAAATTGTATTTGAATATTTTTATGAATCACAAGATTATTTAAATTGGTTTTCTTCTAGGAAAATACTTATTGATTTGATATTCCATCTAGACACTTGCTAGATAAAACAGTTTTATAAAACTTGACATTACTTTATTCAACTTCGCCAGCAACAAGAAGGATTTATACACCAGGATCTCAATTTTGTATATGTGGTCACACTGGCTTTGAAGGGGGCGTTGTAGAATAAAAACAAAAGAAAAGAGAAGCACTTATCATTTAAACGTGTCGAACGTTTGTGTTAAATTGTTAATATATTATTTCAGTATTAAAATGACAGTTTTAAGAAGGAATAATGGTGTTAAGGAAGCGAAAGATCTTCGTAAACCAACAAAATCAAATTGGAAAGCAGATATTGCTGAGTTTAAATTCTCTGATGACGGTACGACATCGTTCTTTTGGTCAGTATTAGGCGAAAATGACTAATTTAGACAATTTTCTACTGTTATTTACATTGAGTACAGTTGTTATGGTTACTAAACACATTTATTTTGGATAGTAACAAATCACTCACATGTAATTTTCTTATGGTGAAAATTTGTACAATATTGATAATGGTGTTTGACGAGAATGGTGCGCCTATGATAACCAGGAAATATCCTAAAAATTCGATATTTTCTTGTTATTCGTACAGTGACTTTCTAACAATGAACAATAAGTAAGTTATACAAATTTCCACAGTTATCACACTATTATGGCATATCTGTAATGTGCATTAGGGTTTGTTAAAATGACACACTGTAAGTGAAAATCAGTTGTCAACTTGCAAAGTATGTAACACACAAATGACTTATAACCATGGGAAACCGTCTTCTTAACATTACACTGCACCTGTTTCTATACCTTACTACTGGTATGTGTCCTAACAAACCATTGTGATGAAAAGAAATGTGGTCAGTGGCCAATCACATTATCGTTTATGTTACACATTGTACTCTAAAAGACAAACACAAACATTGGTCATATCTCAAAATTCGGACACGTCATAACACTCAAACTTCCGCACACAGTATAGGCAAGATATGTTCACATGGTCAGATCCAAAAATAATCCATAAATGCACACATTGCATTCCGCATTCCCCAAAATCTGCAGCTATTTGCCTCTTTCACGTTGCATTAGTTCACGTCAGTTTGGCATTACAGAACATAAAGGAAGACAGCATACCATGAAGGTTCACACTTGCAACTATATAAAATTGTTACTGCACGTACCAAGAAATGCAATACGACACAATTACACATTTTCTTCTGCTTAGACGTTGTGCCGTAAATTAGGAACAAGGGTACCTTTATATGAACATACAAACCAGTCACAAAATCATTCCGGTTTATTATACGCTCTCATAAGGTATGTTTACATCTAGACAGACTGCAATCACCATGATGCACAAGCATGCTCACAATTGTATCGAGCAGTTAATAACAGTGAAACCAGTACCTGAAATTGTTAAAATCATTGACCTAATATTTCAGCTGGCAAACACAGCCCACTGGTGCAATATTAAATATAGCTCAATAATTTTAACAAAGGAAGGTCTGTCCAGGCCGTCCAAAAAATTAGCTAATGTAAAAAACAATTACTTATAATCCAGTTCAATCATTTCACAGCCAATTGAACCAAACAAGCAACATAGGTTTTCACACCAAATATTATGCAAGCTCACACTTGAGCAACTCCTAGCTTGCGAAAAATAGGATTAGTGTATAAAATGTATATATTAAGAACACGCCTGAGTATTTCAATAATTTAACCCTAAGAGCATTCAATCTCATTGAAATATCAACAATACTTATCGTTAATGATAATTGCGAGTTCTCTTATTCGCTTCAGTTACATTTGACAACACTTCTGATTTGCATGTTTCCATACGCAAAACCAATTATGTAATCAATAATCCAATATGCAAACAGACTAGAGTGTGATTGCACAGCGAATGCTTTTAAATACAACACACTAATATAGTATAAGAAAAATGTCACTAAAAATCAGTGGTAAAGGCATATTCCACTGAAGCCTAACTATGCCTGATAAACAGGAGAATCACTCTCAATTTGAATTATCACAGTAAGTTCGACTTCAACCAGGCCACGTCTAACACTAGTTTATAAAATATTTCCACATAAAATTCAACAGAATTAATCTTCTAGCATTGTCTTTATCAATTCTCATTAAAATTGGCCATTTGTACCTCTGGCAACAACTACAGCCATTACAGTATAACAGGACTGCCCTATTTCCAAAGTTTAACAAGATTGGTAATTCACCAAACTTTAACGTACGTCAAACCTTAAGGAGCGGTAATGATAAAAAATCTACAATTGCATAACTCTCGCGGAGAAAGGCACAATCAGTCATTCACATATCATACTCAAGCCACGTCAGCCACCAAGTGGCACTATATCTTAAATCCTCTGAAATCTCAAAACTCATGAAACAATTTCCAAGAAATGGCGTATCCACTAGTACCGTACCACTGCTTTAACAAAATTTGAGCCATACAAAACATAATTCGCCAAAGACTCATTCATGATTTATAATGAGAACGTCCACACATGCATGACTGACAAGCACTCAAAACAATCAGGTTCATCCAAAGAATTAACTATCACACTTTCAACAAACATTACCAATTAGACGTTCAATATTTTATTGTAAATGCCGAAGGGAACGCGCACGGGAATGTGTAAAATCATTATCTTGCTAAATTGCAACTTTGCGCAGAATATATTCTAAAACCAGGCAAGAATTTGGTGCCGAGAATATACCAAATCAAACACTCAAACAGGGCTTCAAGATAAAGGAATAGCGGTGAAGCCGCATCCCTTTACTACATTATAATTTAATAGCCACAACCCGATTTGGAGGATTGAGGGAAAACAATATCTAGCCTCGCCCAAACGGGGCGGTACAGCCTGCAGTTCGACTCCGGTACACTCTGGGCAGCACTTCGTGCCCTTTCAAAGACGACGTGTAGCCGGACTGGAATTTCAAAGTAGCCTAAGTTCATTCCTAGAGTCAGAAGGACTTCCGGTTATCGATTATTACAAAATTAATTGATGCCCCTTTCATAAAAAACTATAATGTACAACCAGATTCAGGCTAAGCATTGACCACAAGTCAAGCAAAATATACGTCTAAACATCGGACAGACACTCGCAAAAGTCTAGCCACTTATCATTCTGCAGGGAGTAACCATTTAGACTCTTACTAATGGAGTCATTCTGCGCAAAACCTCTCAAACTCATTGCCAAACGTAAAGCTTCAATAAGGACCTGCGCCCCATGTCCAAATCTTACCAAAATTATACTGCATCTGGACAGCCACGTCGCAAAACAGCTAAACCCCTAGGCTTAGCGAAGAATTCTGACGTGGTGAGGCAGACACGACAAAATCCAAACCTAGATCTAGTTGAGCCGGCGAGCAAGGACAAGTCCCTGGCAGAACAAACTACCTGGCCTGGCAAGCCGCAGGAGGAGGGGAAGGCAGGGAGGGAGGGGAGCATGAAGCCTGAGGAGCGTGTCCACATAGCCAGTAACTGTAGACAAATTGTACATTGGTGACGAAGTGACGTCGCAAAGTTTCTTTCAGATCAGTCCCTATTTCTCATAATAATCTACCTAGATTTAGTTCTAAATATACTTATGCCTTGTACCTATTAAAGTAGTAGTAACATTTGTTTCAGGCGTGCACACACACTAACTGTGCTGTTTATTCTGATTGGTGGACTGATTTATGTGGCATTATTTGAACCAGACAGAGATGATACAATGTACAATGTCAAAAGGTAAGAGTTCTTATTACTGCAGTATTTACTGTTTCGTATGTATATTGAAAGCAAAATAGGTAAACTATATTTAATACACAACTGATTTTCAACATTATTTAGTAATGTAATTGCACCATCAGAAACTTGCAAGGTAATACATTAATTATTATGTAAGTACAAAATTACTGGTAACATGCTAAATAGTTATTTGAAAGTACATTGTGAATTTCTTTTGAAAAATGTTACAAATAGTTTTAACTGTACAGCATTTCATTCATAGAGTGCTGCGTGTTGCATCTCCTTTCATTATGATTTTCTGCAGTTGATTTTGTCCTTTTTCGGCATACACTGTTGCTAGATACTTAGGTTCTTAAGTGAAAGTTTATTTGCTTATCGTAGTATCAAAAGTTGTTGGGTAAGATTTTTACGTCCCCAAGAACATACTTCACCGACAACTCAGTGAAAATGCTGTGCACTAGTAAACAACCTCCCTCCGGGTAGGGATTGTGCATGTGATGCAAGTTTTAGTCTCGCACATAGGCAACCACCCTACCATCTGTATTGTACTATGGAGGGTGCAGTGGTATTCTGGAGTATTGTATGTTGAGAAATTTGTATGACAAAACTTTTTTTATAAATGCTGTACACTTTAAAGTGAGCACGTTTGAAATTCAACCTTTGACAGAAATCACAGCTCGTAACTACATATATAACTACAGTAACCAACGTGCGGGCTCCCAGATGACTTGGCAGTAAATTAATTGAAATAGTTTTAAGACCCATCATATTAAGGGCATAATATTTAAGTTTATGGTTACTGAAGTCTAAGGGTTTTTGTTTTCTACACAGTATAGGAGTAATTAGCTTACTATTAATAAATTTTAATTTTGGAAAAAAAAACCTCGGTTTCACATCTGAATCATACTAATTAATCAAGAACGGAAGTTTTCTGTAGGTCCGCTGTGGGCAAATAGAAGGGAAAGGGTGGGGGGAAGTTAACTCCCCCTCCCTTAGCACTGATCCCCCATCCTTCCTCTTTGAAACTTCCCCCCCCCCCCAAGTGCCCCCCCCCCCACCGTGGGAGGAGTAAGAGGGACAAAGGGGGTATGTTTTCCACTTTGTGGAATTTGCGGGCAGGGGGGTGGGGTGGTGTTTTTTGCCTTCAAATCCGCCTAGAAGGCATATTGTTCGACAGATTTCCTTTAAATTTGGGGGAGGTTTGCCTTTCCGTGCCCTGCCCTCCCCTCCATTGTCAGTTATTCCCTTCATAAGTCTAAGGCCTAAGTCTTAAGTGTTGAGTCTTAATCATTGAGTTTTAAGTCTTGAGTTTTAAACTTAAAAGTAAAATGGCATGTGTGTGTTCAGGGGTATTGTAGCATGCGTGGTGGTATTCATCCTGTTGGGAGTGACAGTCACTCCCGACGGGGTCTTCAAGAGGCCTCACCCCGCCGTGTGGCGCTTTACTTTCTGCTGCAGCATTGTGTACGAGTTGGGGCTCATCTTCATACTGTTCCAAGTTAGTTCATTTAGAAGATTTTCATATTTCTCAAAAGTGCATGATATTTTTAATTATGACCAACCCTTGCATCAATCTTACCTTATAAAAATTACTTCAATAAATCATTTTTAATAAAAAGAAGGGGGCACCTGGACAAGTTGCAAGGTGGATATGTGTATTGTTAAAGTGGATTTCAGGTATAAATATTTGAATGCTGTTATCTGTATATTCAGTCAAGCCCTATTTAATGTTAGGGCCTACCTTTCTGGGTATCATAGCGATAAATTACCAAAATGGTTTTCGTTATCAAGTCAGCAGTTGGATTTTCAATCTTGCCAAAGTGTGAATTGTTTTAATAGTCTCTTGAAAACTGCATGTTATGCAGAAAGATATTGGGAACATGTTGTAAATAAAAATATTACTGTACGTAGTTTAGTATCATGATGGTCTTATGATCAGTAAATTTTAAATGTAATTAGTAATTTTTGTTTTCAAATTTTAAGTTGGTGTCACATCATTTGCATTATTACAGTAACATGTGCTTTTGTGTTAAGACCTTTTTTTGTTTAAGGCATAGATATAGGGTCTCGGTTGTTTAGGATTCTAATACCAGTTCCACAATAAAGGCATGTTTGTTGGCCAATGAGAATATTATTTGTGCAGCTATACCCTGTTGCTGAAGCAGTATGTATGTTATTTCAAAAGGTCACAATTGTTACCAGTAAGACAGATTTGCTGTTCATGGGAAAGTCCCATTATGCACCCCAAAACAGTAAGCCTGCCAATGATACAAAATAGTTTGGTTAGCTACTCACTGCAGTCTGTCACCCCCCTAGACTCGGCTTACCCTACGTGATAACTGTGCAGTCAGTCGGGGTCAACCGGAGGAGGTTGATGGGAGGAATCACTTTGCTGGTCATAAATTAGAACCTAAGTATTTCCCACACTTTGTCGTGGTATTTGCAGTTCCCCAGCAGCCAGGATCTAAAGAAACAAAATCTGAGAAAATACTACAGCAGTCGCGACCGAATGATAGTGACTGCAAAAGTATCATGCTATTGACTGCACTGTAGTCTAACAACATGTATTACACCTACAAAGTATTTTTGCCCATAAAAAGTAATTCTTTTGTGCCCATTTATATTCTATAATGAGGTTTCCTAAACACTAGTAAATTTCCAGTGTTGCTGTTGGCGAGAAATACCCATTGTGCAAATTTGCACTAATTTTGTACACCAGATTTCAGTGTGTTTTAATTTTTTTTTTTTTTTTTCAGAGTATAAACTTTGTTTTTACATTAATTAGGAAATTTAAAAAATAATTAATGTTGAGAAAATTTATCCAAAACAGTTGAACTCAGTACAGGCAGTCCTGGACTTTTATGCATTTCTGGTTCGTACAACTCTCTCTTTCATACATGACATATTGTCACCTCTAAATCAACTGTAATACGACCCATGTGGTCTTTCATACATCTAGCGACCTACAGGCCATTCACTGTAAAGTGAGAACTTTTTGAAACTTTCATCAGATATAATAACCAATTAATACATTTCAATCTGGCCTTGGACTTTTGGTTTTGGGTATGGTGAATGTATACATTGTGTTTATTACTCACATGGCAGGGTTTACATTAACAAGTGGGGGAAGAATATCAATTGGTTGAAAGAAAGAAGTAACTAGGGCTTCAAAAGTGCTCACTTTATTGTGAACAGCCTATACCAACATATTGATATAGCACTGTTGCCATCTTAATACTGCCTGCCAAGTTTTCCAGCCTTCGTGGATCATATGTTATGAATGTTTAGGTATGGCTGTCATATTGGCACAATACAAATAAGTGCATCTGTTAAAATAATATATGAATCTCTGAAAAACTTTAACATAGTTTTTCCGATCTACAAAATAAAATGTTACATTTGCACAAAAATTTTACCGAAAGTAGGAAGCATATTTAATTACCTTATTTATTCACATAGTACGTACAATGAAATACGTATACAGATGTTGAAAATAAACATTTCAGGTAAGAAAGTATTGCACATATATATTTATTTGTGATTTTCAATTAAATACTTGTTAAAAATAACATGTTTATTAATTAAATATATTACCTTTCTACCAAAAAAAATTTAAAAAACAAATTTGTGTAACTTTGGAAAGGAACCCTTCTTATTATATATGATCTCCCAACGTTCATCTACCATTTTGACTCGCCTAGTACTCGTGTGTCCCTAGGGCGGGAATGCCTCGATATGGCCAGGTCTGTCCGGCGAGTGATGCCATTGTCATTAAGCATGGAACAGTAGTCACCTGCACATCGTGCATTATGTGACCTCAACATCAACCTTGCAAACATTTATTTCCATCAAGATGGAGCCACAGCACACACTGCTCGCCTGTCAATGGACACTTTACGTACAATGTTTCAGTATTGAATAATTTTGCGCTTTAGAGACATTCCCTGCCCTGCCCACTTGCCCAATGTGTCGGTTTGTGATTATGTCCTATGGGAATTCCTCAAAAGTCATGTTTTTCAAACACGCCTGCAAGATCTGAACACACTCAAACAGAGGATTTCCGTGGACATTAACGCTATATGTGCCGGCGGCAGTATTGTTGCATGTTATGGTAAACGTGCTGCATCGAGTGCGCGAATGTGTGAACCTGGACGGATGTCATCTAACTGGAGTAATATTAAAGAAATGATTCTGTTGTGTGTAGTCACAAATGGCAGATATGTACTCTTTTGGTTTTCTGTAAAGTCGATAAATATTGTCTCTGTTTTAACATACTGAATGTGTTTCACAATGGTAGGTGAATGCTGGGACATTCTGTATAAGTAGGTATATATGATTCAACTTTCAAACACATTTTCAGGAATACATTATGTATGAAAGTAGACTGCCTGTAGTACACAGCTAGATTTATTACATATGTATAGCCTTTTAGCACAATATACCTTTATAAGCATAGAAAGCTAGTCTCTTAAAAATTTCTGAAAATTTTGTTTGAAAAGTCCTCTGTAATCAACTATAATTTTTTTTGCAGTGTTTGAGTATTTTTGTATACTTCTAAAAAAGAAATATGTGAAGGGAAAACTGTTTGGGTTACTTTACAGACTACAAAGGATGCTATTCATTTTCTAAAGCACATTGACCCGATGTTGGGTGAGCCATTGGAAGAAAAGAGCTATGGAGGAAACTGTCGAATATATGACCATGATGTTCCTAATGATCCATTCCACAATGTGTGGGTAAGTTTAGTGTGTAGTGGCTTCAGGATGGAGTACTGTTATATTTCCATGATCTTGAAATGTAGATTAACTTACTCCCATTGGTTAAGTTCCAGGAGTAGAAGGAAGGAGAATCATAGATATATGGTCATATAAATTGGTGCGTTCTTAATGTGGGCGAACTGCAGGGCAGAATGAATCGAGGAACATGTAAAAAAATGTATTCAGTTAAAATGGTTATCATGCCAGTACAAAGATGTGTTTTTCCACATAAACATAAAATTATTATACTAGTCATGGACTGCTTTGCTGCAATGTAAGGCGCACGTATTGTTTCACACACCAAAAAAATGTTAATTGTTTTCATACATCAACAAAAATCATTGCATGTAATGAAAAGATTCATAAACCACTCCCTCAGGATTGTGATTGTGTTTTTATAATAGTGTTTCCCTTATCAAGCTAACATGACATACTTGTGTTATGTTAGTTAAATAAAGATGCACAAATATCATTTGAAATTAATCCACTGGAATGCAGAAACATCACGAAAAACTTATGGTGATTTGAAAAAACATTTGTCAGTCAGATAACTCACTGTTTTTTGGAAGAATGTGTGACTGAAGCAAGAAAGTACACTGAAAAATATGTACAGGTTTTTTTTAGAGATGTTGAAAATGTTGTCTGTTAGTAGCGATATGGACTTCGGAGAACTGGTGTGTGTTTGTTGTATTATTGCTTTGGTGGCTTTCCACACAAAAACATGTCTGTTGCACAGTGTGAAACAGAATTATGAAAGAGCAGCCATAGCAAGGAAAATAAACTTTTTGGGATATATTTTCATATAATTTTGTTTCTAGAGGTTTTCGGCAGGTAGAAGAGGCTGTGGCTGGTATAGCGGTTACACTGCTCACCTCCCACCAAGACAAACCGGGTTTGATTCCTGGCAGGGGCACTCCAGGATTTTTGCATGTGGGAACATGCTGGACGATGCTGCTCGTTCTTTTGTTTCCCTCGTCCTTGCATTCCATGGCTGCTCTACATCCAGTAGAGATGGAAGTATTAACATTCCCAGAACGATGACATCAGTGATGGTGACTCTTAAGTCACAGTGACAAATTGCGTTGACTTTTGTCACAGCTTGTCGACTTCCTTTATTTTATAAGTGCCAGGTATTCCATAATATTTGCAGATGTTCATGCCTGTGTGATTAGTCTTTATGTGATGTCTGTTTTATGTAATATTTTGGAGTCATTGGCAAAGTGATGGTATTCAAAATTTGGAATACTTGAGAGCACTATTTTATAAATAAATCTCTTTTACTTAAGCAACACAATAATTTAAATAATACAAACAATGTGATATAGATCTTGCATTTACAAATGAAATAGCTGGATGTAACAAGATAAAGTAGCCACTTATCAAGCCAATTGTGCCATGTCTAATGGACTGCCCTCACCTAGCTATCTGGGCCTGGCCAACTGTGTGTATCATAATTATAATCTTTGCCAGTGATATGGCACGGCAGGGGCTGTACACATCCGTGCTGCCATAAAGCAAGGAGCAGTGACCGTGACAGGCAGAGCGATGGTGATAAACAATAAACAGTGCTGATCATCTTGGTCACTGGCTGGAGCAGTGGCAAAGTTGCTATGCCAGGAAATATTACCCACACCTAATTTCCACCTCATTAACACTCAGGACCTTGTTGATAGCTGCCCATATCTATCCACTCCATGTTTTCATTTGTTACATTATGTATAACTTTGCAGTGCTGTGCCCCATACACTTTGCTGCTGCAATGTTATACATAATGTAACAAAATACACTTTGCTGCTCATTTGCCATTCAGAAGACATGTTTTGTTCTCACAGAACGCAAGTACAGACATGACATATATGTTAAATTTTGGTAATACTGTTTCTATGCACAAGATTTTACAAGTGTTGATTTCATAAAATTTTCATATTTTGCAGGACAAGCTGGATTTATTTGTGCCAACCCATTTCATTGGATGGTGGCTGAAGACTTTAGTGCTGCGTGATTGGTGGCTGTGTATGGTCTTGTCTATTATGTTTGAGGTTTTGGAGTACACACTGGAACATCAGTTGCCTAACTTCAGCGAGTGTTGGTGGGACCATGTGAGTATGTCAGTATGGTATCTGGGATACCATTGATAGGTTTAGCAATTCTCAGAGTTTAAAAATATAATTTATTTTATGTAAGTTGTTAAATAAGGACGTTGCTGTTTTTGCACGCAGTAAAAAACATTGGATAGGATATAGTGCATTTTTGTGCTGATATCAGCATTCGTGTCTCCATTTCTGGAGAATTTTTTTACTGGAAGATACCCGCCCACCTTTGAAATATTTTTAGTTTCATTATAAAACATTTTTTTTTGTAAACTGAAAAACACAGTGTCATGGGTTGAAGATTGAATGACTTGCCATTGATATTGAAGGTAAAATTTTTCGAGCCAGAAAAACATTTTCAGTCGAGCTCAAGCTAAAGAAATTTGGCTCTAGTTTGATTTTCAAGCAGTTTCGGGGATCTACTTCATGATGGTTGCGTTAATGTGCTGATTACAGTATGTGCTTCACTGTTTTGATATACGTATATGGTAAGAAACGTAAAAGACTGTGTGGTTAGCTGGGTAATGTTTGGCAAGTGAAGCATGTGTGAACATTTTTGCTTACAGTGGATTATGGATGCCTTATTATGCAATGGCCTTGGAATTTATTTTGGCATGAAGACTCTCTATTATTTCTCGATGAAGACATACCATTGGAGAGGGTTGTGGAGTATACCAACTTACAAGTGAGTATTTTGGTTGGTAATAAATTGTAGTCATCTAAATTTATTTTATAGACATAAATTTTGTCATATTTCCACATATTTTTGTTATAAAATTACAGTTCTCTACTTTTTTGGTTCTAATGTTTGTGTTTCTTTGATAATCGCTGAGAACCTTATGTTGTATTTGTGATTTTCCTAATTTTTTACGTAAGAAAGTATCCTTTTGATATAAAATGTAAGATTAACATTGGAATGGACTGTTTTGCATTAGTATTCAAATGTCATCCAAATGGTGGAAAACAAGGAAAGTGTAACAATAGTTGTATGATAATATCCAAATTCATGCTCTTAATGTGTATAAAACAACAAAAAAAAAAAAACCTGACTTTTCAGTAGTTGTAAATGTACACATTACACACTCAAAGCAAAGTCAATTCTTAGAACTATTTTCGTTACTTCTCTGTAAACACTGTTGTGTACTGTTGTGTATGTGTAGTTATAATGGGCAATGATTTTTTTTAACCATTGATTTCAAAAGTCCTTATGAAACCTTGATCAGCATTAGCATAGCATGGCTTACAAACGAGCGACTGCACTGGAGTTGTGTTATCCATGTGATTTTCTACACGTATTCGTGGTGAATTTCAGGTGCAGTTAGTGTGTTCTTTCCAAGTTATTCACCCTTTAGAAAAGTTTATGATCTGCTTTTGAGCATGAAAGGAGCAAAAATTTTAAAAAAATCTCATGCCCTCCCTTTAAATACTTTTCTCCCAATTTGTCTAGCCTATCACAGCTTCTGCTTAGTGTCTTATAAACAGTTTTATTCAAGGGTATTGATCATATTTTTTTTATCAGGGGAAAACTGCAGAGACTCATTGCACAGTTTGGTCCCTACACATGGATTGATTTTGACTGGAAGGCAACATCGAGTCTTGGTCGCTGGTTGGCAACACTAGGCATCATTTTTGTGGTGAGATCATTTTAATCTGTTGTGTACCAGTTTTCTTAAATTTATATATTTCTTAGGTAATTTTTATTTTAATGTGTGTTTATTTTATTGAATTATTTAAAATTTGAAGCTCAAAATTTGAACATTGCCTAAACTTTGATATATTTTAAGTGTTATTGTTAAATTTTTTTTGCAATTGTACCATTTCAATGTGTTATGTGCTGCTTGCATTATGTGACTGAAATGTTTGTTTATAAATTAAGCTTTCATGTCATATTAATAACAATAAAAAATGTTGGAGAGTAAACATAATAAAATTGAAACATACAAAAAGTATAACAGAATTGTCACTAATTTTTGTTGGATGTCTGTATCAAAAATACTTCCTCTTAAGGCTCTGTTCTAGTTGGCACTTGAACTGTGTTACAATGTGTTGAAACACCAGTTTTTTCCACAAAATTATTTTATATGCATCCAATATGCAGATCTACGAAAAGAATATACACTTCAGATAAGGGTTTGACGCGTGACGTCCTATGGACAACGGATGTACGTCACAGCTTCAAGTGTTCTGGTGGGTGTGAAGGCAGATGCACAAATCTGGGAAAACTAGCACTATCTTTCGTTTAGGCAGGACCACTCTCGTGGGGATACCTGGGCGACGGGCGATGGCTGCTGGACCTGCAGCAGTTTGGATGAAGGAGCACTAGGGCTGGCTTTGGAACTGTGTGTGAGGCAGGCAGGTGTTCATGGGTGTTGACTGTTGCCGGGGTAGGTTCGATGAGCGGGATCCCCCGATCCCCCAAAATCACGGGTTAGCTATTTCGTACAAAGTGTCTTGACCACTCAGGTATGCTATGAATATGGCGCAAGTTACTCCATCAAGCTTGATGGGCGGTGTGAAGAATTCTGGTGCTGGTGTGGGTGATACTGGTCTCTCTAGGCAGCGGATGGCTTGTGCTCTCTGCCAGGTACTGAGATTCACGAGTTTGGCTGGGAGGCAGCTACGCTCCGGTTGGTACTTAGAGATAGTACCTGCCCTTTTTATTCTTTTACGGATACCACTTCGATGGAGAAGGGCATGAGGAAAGAATTGCACAAATACCAGACTTGTGGAGGTGGAGCAAGTAACGCTGGTCCTACTCAGGTGTACTTCCCCGTACCGTCACTGCCATGCCAAAGCCATTCCTTATCTTTGTATCTGGCACCAGAAGCACGGTGGAAAGAGTAGACCCCAGACTAACAGTCCAACTCCAAGGAGATGAGTACCTAGTGTTGGGGCTCTACCGTTCTGTACACTGGAGTGCACAGAAAGTGTGGTGTCCAAGGTAGGTGTGTGTGTGTGTGAGTGTGTCTACTGGTGAGTTTGACGGTTGACAATAAAATTCCCGGTCACCTGCTGTCCCTTGACAAGACTGATGTCTAAAAGGTACGGTTCTAGTGCTACGGGAATGATACCCTTAAGTGGAATAAAACTTGTTTATTTAGGTAAGGATATAAACAAGGTGGTTTTTGCAATACCTTCTGTCAACAAGAGCTTAACAGAAGCTAAAGTATGTTAGACAGGTGAAGACGACAGGTTTGTAGGTGAACGGGGTATGTAGGAAAAAGCGACTGTGAAAATAACTCAACATAACCCTAACACTACGCTGTATGTCCTGAAGGAACCGGAAGTGTCTAAGTGTTTGACGACTTTAACTGGCTATGCTCTTAGAGGTGAAGAGGGATCTCTAGACTTGGACTTTGGTACCAGCAGCACGGTGAAGACCAAGCAGAGTAGCTGATGGTTCCTTCGGCATCAGGAGTGCTGTGAAGGTACAAGACAGACTGGTGTTTCAAGGGCCGTGCCCTGGTATTTATACTCTTCCTTGCTCGTCCTTGGTTAGGTGGAGGGGGTGGTGGCATTAGATCCTCTAGGCATGTGATGTCACCGGCAGGCTCAGTATCAACTGCTGCATGCCTTGGCGATTCATACTAGTAATGCCATCCAGCAATGCGCTATAGTACTAGGTGACCTTGATGCATAATCTCGGTGGCTCGACTGGTGAACACAATTCTTTGGGTGTGGAGTGTGGCTCTTTCACCATTGGCTAACAGTACAAGTTCTTGACGTCAAATAGGTTGAACTGCCAATTAAACTCTTTTGAAGTGTGCTGCTAAGTGGTTCGCACTGATGAGTAGAAGTAAATATAATAATGTTGAAAAGACATCACGCATCAGGCTGTTTAGTAATTTCAAGATGTCATGCACATTACAAACACCAGTTCAGAGTTTTCCAAAATATCTAAGAACAGCATTTTCAAAGCACTGTATCTCAAAATGCATGCACCAGATATATACAAAACTACTCCAGGGCTCTGCATTGAACATTCTTATAGACTATCTATTAATAAAATGACAGGGTCACCCACTATTGAAAGTTCCATGGGTACATGCAGCACGACGGGAGCACTGTGTGCCTGTTTCGAGCCTTGTGCTTAGTGGTGATTATGCAGTGAAGGAACTTGGTAGAGTCGCCCTTGTTGCTTCCACATTTCTCTGCCTCAAAATTAGATAAAAATTCCAGGTAGGCAGGAGCCTTAAGATGATAACCAAACTGCAAAGTAGCAGACATAAAATTGGAACGTTTTATGCTTGACTCCCACCTCTTACTTGGTGGTAGTTCCTTAGTGTACACATGTTGTGGTGTAAGGGACTAAGCCTGTGATAGCTCTCGATCTTCACTAAGGCCAAGTAGCCACTGGGTTGACTGACTATGACTATGTGGCTGAATATCTCTGGATACGTCAGGTGAGTTTAACCTGGCAGATAGTCACCAAGATAGTACTGACAATGTGATTACGTGCGTGGCAGTCTTAGGGACAGTAAACACATGCCCATTCTGCCCAAACTTTGCCCCAGTTCTCTTCTGACTCACCATCTTCCATTTCCCATTGCATAGTGAGAAAGATCATGTGATCATAGACACCACCCAACATGGGAGACTGAGTTTTTCAATGGACATCATTACTATTAGCAGACTCCATTCCCAAGGATGCTGTCTCGGTGCTCATTACTGCTCATTACAAAGGCAGTACACAGACACTATGCTTGAAACTATCAGAAGCTTCAGGTGGGGCTATCCATGTCCTTCCTGGGCTCATAACAAATAAAACAGACAGAAATTGTTGTATGAAAAATCATTTTGACAATGTATCAATCTACAGACAACAGGAAAGGAGGTGGAAATCAGACAAATGGTAATTAAAAGTAGGCTAACTCTTAAATAATTGCAAGTCTTAATGATTCAGTAGATTGTACAAGAACTAAAAAATCAATTTTTACAGGTTCAGAATACAGTGTTTAGAAATAATGTTAGTTATTTTGCTTATTTCGTTATACTTTTGTTGTGATTTTTAAGTTTCAGGGGCTATGAAGTTGGATTTGTTTCCGAAAGCAAGTAGCAATACTTCAGTTCGTGTTATGGTATGGAACTGAAAAGAATTGTGTGGATGGATAAACCCCCCGTAATCATTTTTCTTCAATAGTACATAAATACATAATGGTGGAAAAAAGTACGATCAAAATTTCTAATAAATTAATGCAGACATACGATGCATCAAAGTTGGTTCAGGTATTATCTGCCTGTGTTATTCAACAGTTCCTGCTGGCAGAACTGAACACATTCTACCTGAAGTTTGTAATGTGGTTGCCACCGGAGCACTACCTGAACTTGGTGAGATTGTTCCTGCTTCTCTCCTGGGGTGCGGTGTCCATGAGAGAGGTGTACCAATATCTGGATGACCCGTAAGTTCATTTCTTTTAACAGTTTTGTGTACCGTACATAAATGAGTGTGTGCTTCGTGCACTCACTAAAGTATATGAGAGGTGGGGTACAGGTTCATTTTTTTCATCATTACAATGCCGTAGATGGTGGAGTGTCGGCCCCACACTTCTGCTTGTTTTCATCTCTGGTTGAAACTTAATACTCATTGTAAAAGAGGCAGGGGGGGGGGGGGAAGAAGAAAAAGTCATCCTGCATGTGTAAAATGTAAACATGTTGGTGCTTGGCCATAGATGTACAAGAGAAAAATATCTTACGTAGTTTGCATTCCTGCTGCGGCTCTACAAGTGCACATTGATAAGATTCCATTATGTGTAACACGTTGCAGTGGTTTTGCTTTCTAAGTTATGTTACCATCTGTGTAATAGTAATTGTGCGATGTATATTCGTAAACATTGCAACATAACACAAATTTTCTGTTACAAATGTTTTTTAGGGGATAAATTAAGTCGGAATTTATTATGTTTGTACGGATTCGTGACTTCGCCATATTTACAGGATTACAAAAGTTCAGTGCGGCCCATGCTTGAAATATTAATTATCCCTAATATTTCATGAAAAATTTCTGATGCAGCCTATACACGCACGCGGCAGCCTATACACGCCAAAATACTGTATTTCACGGTGTCGGAGGGGACTGACCCTTCAGGGGAACTCGCCCACGTGTTGAGACCATCAACTAGAGTGAAACCTGACTGTGGCCACCGCGTTTATGTTGCTGGATACTGGGATAGGGGGCAGCCTTGGCTTGGTGGTGGAAGTACACCTGAGTAGGACTCAACTTCACCTCCACGGGACTGGTATTATAGTATGTTTCCTCATACCCTTCTCCCATCGGAGTGGTAATCATAAGGGTTAAAAGGGCTGCTACTATCTCTAAATACCAACAGGGGCTTATCCCCATACCAGCTGACCTTGTTAATTTCGGTTCCCGGGAGGAAGTTCAAGCCGTCAGTCGTCTAGAGAAGTCCGTGTCATCAGCAGCTGGGCTAGATCTGTTCACACAACCAGGAAACCTTATTTGTTATAGCCAACCTGTGGTTTACGGGGTTCTAGCTCGCCGAGACAACTAGTGCAGATGATCGCCTGCACCCCAAGCCATCCATGGCCTCGGTATACCCGTGAGAGGTCCCACCTAAGCGAAAGATTGTGCTAGCCATCCCCGACTTTGTACCCAGCCGGAAAGCTACGTGCCAGTCCTCTCCACTGTCCAGGCTCGTGTTCCGCGCTGCGAATAACAGCCAAACTCATTCCTGGGTGTGTGTGCCCTCACACTCTCTAGAACACTTGAGGGCTGTGACATGCCTCCGCTCATAGGATCTCACAAGTCATGTTTTTTTGTTTCAATGTATCAATATGGACGATGCCGTTGGTCTGTGGTTTTTCTCCAGGATATCTTGTTTTCCCCACCCTTGCATACCACCACTGCTCCATATCCACTTTGCTTCACACTAATCTGCTCTCAAGGCCATGTCAATAGCCAGTCAAACCTCTCTATTTCACATTTGTTGGTTTCCCCTTATTTTGTGGTTCTGTAAACCAATTTTATTCTTCATAAGTCATACTTTATTTCCATACCATAATTTGTTGTTGCAGATACCATATTTCTGCTTGTATAGGCCGCACATTTTTACAAAAAAAAATGACCACAAAAATTATTGTGCTGCCTATTTACAAGATATTGCCATTAAAAAATTTTCCCCCCAAAATATATTCAGGAATTTGTCAACATACAATACATTTTAATGTTTTAATTTAGTTTCTAAGGAAGTAGAAAGAAAATACGAACAAATGAATATTTTATCACTCATGTTTAAACACTTATGAGCCGCTCAGTGGAGGCGGAGCCTGGTTAGCTTTCTCTTTTCTTTCTCCTCCCCCTCGCTCTGTATCCTTTTCCATCTCCTCCCCCTCGTTCTGCATCCTTTTCTATCTCCTCCCTCTAACAAACCTTGCTGACTCCCTTTTATTTTCTTTCTCCCTCTCGCTGGGTATCTCTCTGTCTTCCAATCACCCCCCCTCCTTACACCAATGTAAAACTAATTGGGAAACTAATTTGTTTGATGTCCCGGTAGTTTGATGTTTTTGCGCCAGTTGACCTGAGCACTAACACGATGAGGCCCTCCAATATTTACAGGAATACGAAAATTCAGTGCAGCCTATACTTGAAATATTAACTATCCGTAATTTTTTATCAAAAACTTCTGATGCAGACTATACACGCCAAAATATGGTATTTTTAATTGGTGAATAATTGTTTTCTAAGAGTTAACATATTCTGCCCATAGGTGTGTCTTTTTTGAGCGATTCAGTAAGGATTGGCAGTATGTCGTGTATAACAGTATTTTATATAATTTCTGGAGCTGCTGTTTAGATGAATGCAGTTTTGCAAACAATTTTGAGGTTTAAATGAATGTTTTGTTGGTACGTTGTCTGTTACAACTCGTGTGTGGGATGTTTTATTCAGTTTTGGTATACAACGTGTACATCTCCTTTTGTGGTTCACAGAGACTGTACCAAGATAGGAAGACAGTCTTGGACAACACTGGCAATTGTTTCTACTGAGTTCCTAATTGTTGCAAAATTTGGTTGGGAGACTATCACCAAACCTTTACCCAGGTGGGTTGTACACCTATGGTAATTATTAATTTTTTGTCTGGGAAAGTTACGTATTGTACAATACAGTAATATGTTTATTTCTTGTAGAGCTGTGGTCATTCCATAGTAATAAATATTTTTTACTGTTGTTGACAAGAAAATATGTGTACAGTATTCACTCAACTGTAAGCCACATTATGATATCCAAAAATATTTATGTAAACAAGGGTATAACTTATATTAAAGTACTACAGTGTTTTTTGTGTTAAAAATGTGAAAGTCAGAATCATTCAGTTCTTAATGTTTTTATTACTGTGGAGTAGTTATTCTTGTTCTTGTTGTGATAACAGCTTACTGGTTGCTAGACTCTGTGTATTTTTCTGATTTTCCTCATTTTGTACCTATTACTGCTTTGTCCTCTGATACATATTTAGATACCCGCCTTCCATTTCTCCTCTCTCCTGTATGGTGATCTAGGATGTGTAGGGAAGAGAGCAGGACTTTTGTAAGAATATAAAAAGACTGAATAATAACTAGACCTCAAATAGTAAACAATGTAGCTGAAAATTATGTGTGTGAATAGAAAAATAAGTATATTATTACATAATTAGCATGTACTCATCAGTACCACAGTTAAGTAGAATCTTACATAACAATTGAAATATTTTCGAGGACCCACCAGCTAATCAGTGTAGTAGCTTGTAAGGGTTGTAAGAGAGGAATGAGGATCGCAAAATCATATGCGAGGCGCTGCGTTCACAGACTGAGCTGTGCCTAGGCCTGGCGATGGAGAAGAAAGTAGGGGAGGTGGCATGACGTAGCGAATTCCTGATGCCACTGACTCAACTTGTGTAGAAGGGAAGAAAATTATCAACATAATTTGTTTGATTACATCAACACCTTATTTCTGTAATAGTGAAGGTAAAACAGAATATTCACTCAATAAAATCACTGGCGAATAAAATTGTACATCTCGGAAAATGGTCACAAAATGCATACGTTTTAACACTAGGCAAAGCTTACAGTGAATCGTCGGGATTGTTCTCTCTGTAACAACATACTAATGCAGTACACGAAAATCAAGGAATAAAATATCAATCCAATTCAAAGGAATGAAAAATCAGTGGTGAAAATTAAGAGGAAAATTTATTAGAGTTAATTGTTCTTTAAATTGTATTGAAAAACGGTGTGATTTCATTGGGTTTCACTCTCCAAACAAATGTAGTTATAATAGAAGTACAACCACAATATGGGAGACAAAGACAACGTGAAGTTTTAATGGGTAAATTGAATGTCCATTGAAATATGCTCAGACAAAATATAATCTTTAAATGTTCAAATGTCTTAATACTTGGCGAATGCTCAGGTAGATTATAACACAAGTTAGTTCCGCATCTCCGGACCTCTGAGAAATGTAAGGTCCACTTAATTAATGAAAGTACTTATTGATGATTCAAGTTTGCAAATATTACAAAAAAAAAAAAAAACACACAATTTGGGAGAGTGATGGGCTCAGTACGCTAAAAAAAAAGCACTACACACAGCAACCATGATTCAGTCCAATACTTAGCTGACCAGTTGATGTAGGTGTACTTCTTAACGGAGCACTACATAGCTAGGTTTTAATTAGGCCTCTTTCTTATCTTGCCTTAAGTGAAAAACCTATTTCACACTCAACTCTACTGGACTAATTAACCTAAATTAGGCTGGCTAACCACAAGATTAGTCAGATATAATTATGGCTTAAATTACCTACGTCTGCTGATTACATGATGGTGGCAGAGCTTACTTAAGTCTGGGGTTCACAACCCTCTTAAAAACGGCATACGGAAATTTCATAATCGTCACTTCCCATGACGTCACAATGCTAGCCTAAGCTAGTTCAGATGCTTAATAATCCCCATATACCACGTATGTAGAAGAAGGAGTCTGTTCCAAAACTGACTGAGCTCAAATTATGTGTGTGTCAATACAAAAAAAAATCGTGAAATTACACAAACATAAATTCATAAATTTTGTTGTCGAAAAATAAAATATTTCTGAGTGTAAACAAGCTTGGATCAGGACTTAAATAAATGCACACGTATATAAATAGGTGCTATAGATTAAATATACAAATATAGGCTATAGCTGTTATCAAACAAGCAAGAATAAAGTATGAAAAATAAACACGTTCGTAAGCTGTAATAATGCAGCATAATAGTACACTCCTTTCCACTTGGCTTTAAATACTCTTTCCCGTATGTGGCGGCATCTCACTTTTCTTACACAGAGAATGGCGTTGTGGTTACCTGTGATTAATACAAGAGCTACACCTTTTTCCTGAAAATACTCTTATTGATTTACTCTTCTACTGATATCGCCATTAGTTTATCTTCAGTTTACACTTGACGCGTGACGTCTTTCAACATATTAAATCCACTTCTACTCATCAGTGCAAACGAAACTGCAGCATTGTAACTGAATTTTGATTTTGTTCCACTGCCAACGAGACATCAGGAATTGTTTTATCTACCCAAGGCAAAGGACAGACGCTCCACGCCAGATATTATTCGCTGGCTGAGCCACTGAAGCCATGCAGCGTGACACCAGATGCCACTACTAGTTTCATCGCCGAGGCACGAGCCTGAATCCAGCGCTCGCCACCGACTTTGCATGCCGAGGATCTATGTTATGCTCTTCTCAGCTGCTACCCCCTCTCCTAGACATCCCCCTATGCAAGCCGACTAAGGGGAACGCCGCTGCTGAAGTATATGTAGTGGGCTGCACCAAAGCTCCTGACCAATCTTCAAGCAATTGACATCTGTCCTTTCGTTCATCGCACTCCTTGTGCCGAGGAAACCATCAGATACATTAACTTGGTCTTCACTGCACCCTAGTGGTGCTGAAGAGTTTACAGTTCCTCAACTTCCTTCCACAGTACTCATCAATCTCTCCACCGAAGAACCTACGTCTTCCATATTATGTCGCCGTAACACTGAGACACGTACCGGTCCCTTCATGACATCAGTAGTAACGCTAGTTAAAGTCAAGAGTTATTTTCATACCCTGTTAGTCTAGGAGCAGGTCGCCTTCACCTGTGTTCACATAGGGTGTTTAACTTCCGTAAGTTCACGTGGTAGTACCACCACTGCCACTATTTATTTCCATCAAAAGACATAAACACAGTTTTACCTCACTTAATAATATCGCTCCTGTGGTCATAGTACCTCACCTTGTAGACCTCAGACGCGTACGAGGGACAGCAGATGACCAGGGTTTTGTTCTACACCGTCAAACACTAAACATCAATAACAATACAATCTTGGAAGGCCACCCATTCTCTGCACCAAGTGTAGTGAACTGTAAAGCCACAATGCCAGGTACTCCATCCTCTCAGGGTCAGCTTGGAGGTTACCCTTCTTACAGCACTTCAGGTGCCGAGAGGGGTACTTCTCCAGGTCTGGGGAGACCAACCGTAGAAGGAACTCTCCCCGTATTGGAACTGCCGCCTGTGTAACACAGCTCGACTAACTTTGCACCTCAGGTGACGGAGTTTGATAGTGAGGTACAGCACTGGGTTGACAGGCACCATACACACCTACTGCTCCACATCTGTGAGGTCTGATCGTAGCTTATTTTTCTCATGCCCTTTCCCATCGCAGTGGTGATCATAAAAAGTGTGAAACAGGTAGCGACTGCCTCTAAATATCCACCGGAGCTTAACCCATTCCCAAGGGGGTTTGAGCATCTGTCCACAGGAATGGGCCACAGAACTCTACCACCTGTCAAGACCAGTCTCACCGACCTACGAGCCTGCCACTTTTGAACCACCAACCAAACTCGCCGAGGGACATCACTCAGTAGTTCAGGCCTATAGTCCAGGCAAACTAGACCAAAAAAGTCGAAATAGACGAACTAAAACATATAGTTTCAAAAGTTTCAGGAATGTGTAGGGGTAGGTCCCCTGAACAATTTAAAATAAAGTCCCATCGATTTTCGGTTCTGCGGGGGGATGTTTAGGGTCCCTTCCCCCCCCCCCCCCCCCGGCTTATACCTCTAAAACAGTGCGTCGCACAACAAATGTACGCCATGCAAGCCCCATACCTTGACATCAACCACGACCCACAATCCTAGGCGGATCAGCACACCCACCTCAGGGGCAGCCCCTAATGTGTCGAGAGTCGAGCCTCAGCTGGCACATCCACAGTCACAAGTCAAATGCCGCCCAGTTATACCAGTACGGGTGATCCCGCTAAAGCGTAGAGTAGTGCTCGCCGAACCAGATCTTGTTCCCTGCCTGAAAGTGACTCGACCAGTACTGTACACTGGCTGAGTTCCTGTTCTGCGCAGAGATTTAATATATATGCCCCTAGAACGCGCCTAGCTTAGTTTCCGCCAAAATCATTTTGACAACATGATGTGCCATCTGACGAAGGCCATCACGTGTCACACTTAAGGCCAGTTGACAAGTACATAAAAGCTGCTTCTTAGGCATACAGAAAATTTCATCCCTAATCTTTCCTATAGAAAAAAAATACATCTTAGAATCATTAGTTGATTGTGGTAAATACATTCTTGTCTATGCATGTTGAAAAAATATGTATTCACAGTTTTCAAGTAAAAATGAATTGGTCTGAGAATAGAAGTAGTGGACAGTTTTGAAATAGAAATTGACTTCACTCCAGCTTGCTAGAAAATATCCTGTACAGAAATGTCAATCCATGTAATTTGGAAAGTTATTTTGAGAATCATTTGCATTACTTTATATGTCATGGTGTTACATTTCTGTATTTTTTTTTTGTTGCAGACATATATTATTGTTATGGATCGTTGGTTTGGCTTCTTTAGTCTCTCTGACAGTGTGGAGGTTCTTTCGCCCTAGTCAACAAATGAGGTAAATATGACTGTTGCCTAACATGTTTGGATGGATGCATACTTTTTGAAGTTGGTGTTGCATGTGTTTGTATGTTTTAGAACTTAGGTTATCCTCCTCATCTTTTTTACTGTATAGAATCCAGGGTTATCTCATCATAATGTGTACACTATTTAGTGCCAAGGTGGGAAGTAATTTTTTCCAATAAAAACTGTGCAGACAACAGAATTGTTTGAGTTATAGCATCTAAAATACTTTATTCCTGCTAAAGTTGCAAGTATACGCATCATATTTAGAAATTGTGGCAACAAATTTAAGAGGGGGGAGGGGGGTAGATTGCTTGCATACGTAACAAAAAAATCCCAATGACCACTTGTCCAGAAATGCACATAAAATCAGCTTTTTCAACATTGAGTATGTGAGAACTAGCACTAGGCCGATAGTGGCTGATGCTACAGTGGTGTGTGGTAGTGACGTCACACCATCAAAGCATGGACAAACGGAACCTCTCATACATTCTACATTAATTTTGAACAGTATTATAGGTGGTTACTCAAAACACCTGCACATTTGGAACTAGCTCAGCATTCATCACGCTCTTCACTCGTTCTCATAGGTAGAAGTTGAGAGGATTCTAATCTTTAAAATCTGACAACTGTGCTAGCTATGCTTAAAAGTCCACTGTAGCCAGATCATCTTCCAGAGATTGTGCTGTCCATATAGTGGCTATAATAACACTGAAGTGCATCGATGCATTGTCGTGCATAAACCACGTGTCACCTTCTAGAGCTATACGGACAGTATGGGAACACATAGGGTCCAAGAAGGTGGTATGCAAGAATTATAGCCCAAACGTTGATACCCGAATTGCTTTTGATGCCTGGATTCAGTAAAGTCATGTAAAGGTTACATAAATATCAGGGAAATATTTTCAGGCCCATCTATAAGTAGAAGCCTCTCTCTCCCTTTCAGGAACTCACTATACTGTGTTTAGGAGTGGACAAGCACCGGGGGTGCAAATGTAAAATGCCTGGCTGGGTCGCAAGTTCTCCACATTTAGAAGTGTTTCACATTTTGGATATCTTTACCCTAACTCGAGACCAAAGATGAGGGGCTTGAAACCCTAAAGTAAACTTGACCAGATATGTTTCCTTATCAGAAGCCTTGGTTTTGTTTACCTTGAGAGACTTAAAATATTGTGCGGCCAGTAGCACAGGGTGCATTTAGAAAACTAGACCGGGACCTTGGGCTTCTGAGGTGCCTGGCCAGTATGTAGTGTTGGCCTTGTAGGTTGCTGGGTGGACACAAAATCTGGACCTACTGTCACAACCCTGCGCCATGTTGGACATGGTACCTAGGTTTTGTGGAGGAGAAAGGTGCTCCCTTGGTGCCGGACTCGTGCAGTAGGCAGACGTCTGTGCTGATGACTCAGCGAGGTGAGTAGGGGCGACATCAGGGTCAGGAAGGATGACCGGATGCTGAGACACTGGTAGAGAAGCCCTTACCCAGGGCCAATCGATACCCAGGAGGACTTCTCCTTCCTGCCAGATAGCGTCTATGGCTTTTATTATGGAGGAATATAGTCATAGTCAGTTGTGAGTGTTCGGGCGTATTTATGTCACTCACGGCTGCTTCAATTGGTTTTAATTTAACTACTTCATTTACTGTGGCCCGTAAGGCTATTCTAAGTCTTTTACTTGCACGTCCGTGTTGGGAGAATGGCATTTGTTCTTGGGTAATGTGCAGAGAAGTTGATAGTTTTAACGTCCCTAATGTGTACTTCCATAGGTCAGACTTGTGGCTTGCCGTAACACACTGTGTTCCTTTCATTCTGCCTTTTGAAGCGGTGGACAGAACTGTTGAGCAGCAAAAACCACTTCCTCGCTGGGTCCTGTGTGTCGTATCCCAAGAGGTCGATCAGTACCAAGTGTTTCAGCTCCTATCTGTCCTTTGCAAGGGGTGGTGGAGTACTGGACACTTAATCTGGTCAGGTCTCTTAGTGGATTAGAGTAGGCCTACGTAGCACATTCAAGCACAGCCGAAGGTCTACCTGCTGGCAGATGTCAGGTTGCCTCTTAATTGTGTGGGTGTTCTAACTTGGTGGTTTTACCCATCTACCAGCTTTTCCTCAAAGTGTTTAAATTATGTTACGTTTCTGAAGCAGAAGGAAAAGGTTCAAATAAATTATGTAAATTAAGTTTCTAGTAATGCAAGATAAAAGGATTTACAAGTACGTTAAATGACACTCGCAAGTAATACTTTGGAAAATACGTATTGGAAAAACATGGTGATGCCATGCTAACTCCAATCGAGGTTACAGAAGCTACCTATGATTAAACCAGGTGAAGGCAACCTGTGCAAGAGCTAGGTGTAACATCAATAAAACTTTAAATTGAAATTTAAAATGGCTAGTACATTCAACAGTGCCTAGTCTGTTGTGGGAGTGTTCTTAAGGAGCTTAATAAACTGCAATTACCAGCAGGGGTAATTGGTGTAACCGCAGAGTTTGGTAGGTTGCTAGAGGTTCAGAAGGGATGACGGTATGACCTGCTACTAAGGGAGTGCCGGTGGTTTATCAGAAGGTAGGTGGTTAAAGCGGGCGACGTCTTCAGGAGCCTCTGGTGTGTTGTGGTGACGTGTTCCAGAAGCTTGGAATCTTCAGTGGCTGCAGAAGTGGGTCAGCGGCATCTGAAGTGTTGAGCCTCTGGTTGACGACTTCTTCGGACTGGTGTGAGAATCCTGGCCTTTGCAAGCTGTGGGACCTTAGAGTACCAGTAAGCACGCAACTCAAGGGCGATCTCCGGTCTTTGCGGTGGTGGTTACCTCCAGCCTTTACAAGTGATGGAGGAGCATGGACTGTTGAGCTAAGGGATGCTCTTCCTTTTATACTAATTTCCAAAGCTTATTGGCTCAGAGGGGTGAAGGGGTTGGGCTAGCCTCGCTTCTCAGGGGTTGAAAATTCTTGCTACAGAAAGGGTGCCTTTCATTTCTTATTGCCTCGGCTGGAGGCGTTGACATTCCTTATCTCCTCGGTGAGAGGCTGGAGACTGGAACTGCTTGAGTAGACTGGTTGCTGTCGCCCAGTGGCAAGCTGTGGAACTAGCATGGCCTTCCTGGAGGGTGCCAGTGTCTGCCAACAGTAAAATTCTACGTCAGGGGTTGGGTGACAGCGTGATGGCTTCTGGGGGTTTTGTGGTGAACAGTACAATTTAAGGCCACGTGTGCTGTAGTTTTTCTTGACATATGTCAACATACCATGTAGGCACGTGTGCTGTAGCATTGTTATGGAGTAATGACTGGCCTCCATATAAGCTGCATACTGGAAGATGGGGAGAAGTCAGCAAGTAGAGTGCGCATTGCAAATGTGCAGAAATGAATCGTGCATCAAAGTATGCAATGATAAAAGCTGTTAATGGTAAAGTGAGCACTTTTGAAAGCCCTGCTAAGTTTGTACTTTCGGCCCGTTTGTTGCTTATCTTTCCTTGTACCTATCAAAATGAACACTGCCACGAGACTTTTAGCAGGTGCTTACATCAGCTGGCTCATATCCATTGCAATATCATTAAATAAACAATAAAAATATTAAATACATATTTTAATCAGCACTACAAACACGTACACGTTAGTTTCAGTAAGTAATATTGATTTGTGAATATTAATGATCATGATTATTAATTGTATAAATTTATGCTTTTAACTATTGTCAATGCCTGTTACTAATACACGAGTAAAAAAAACAGTATGCCATAAAAAAACTTTTTAAAAGTGAAAATTTTGTTGAAATATTAGTCTTTTTTCTTGGGGTACAAGTCTTTTTCCTTGGAGTACAAGTCTTTTTCCTTGGATATCATCATTTTTTCATTGAATAACAAACATTTCTTTTCAAAATCAGAACGTATTCCCTTTAATATAAATGTTTTCCATTGAACATTGGAAGTTATCCCTTGGACATCTGGCATTTTCTTTTGTATATTATTTTTTTCTGGGATATCTGACTTATTTCCCATGTTAAAGTACCTTTTTTTTCCTGGGTTATCGGTGGGCATTTTTTTTGGGTCATCGGCAGGCGTTTTATCCTGGGGTATTGGCAGGCTTTTTTCCCTGGGGTATTGGCGGGTGTTTTTTCTCTGGTGTATCAGTGGGCGATTTTTCCCTGGGGCGTGGGCAGGAAATTTTTATCTGGGGTATCTGTGAGGGTTTTTTCCTGGAGTATTATCGTACTTTCCCCACCCAGTGATATCGGACACTCATCCCTCCGCCAAGGTATATATCGGACACTCATCCCTCCGCCCAGGTATATATCGGACACTCATCCCTCCGCCCAGGTATATATTGGACAATCATGCCCCCGCCCAGGTATACATCATAACTTTTCCCCACAGGGATACCCAACTTCTCCCCTCTCCGATGTCCGACTTCCTTCTCCCCTTTCCGTTGTTGGGCTTACTTCCCCTCTCCCTCCGATGTTGGACTTACTTCTTCCCCTCTCCCTCTGATGACGGACTTACTTCTTCCCCTCTCCATCCGCTGTCGGACTTTTTGATTCCCCTCCCCCTTGTCAACCGATGTCGGACTTTCTAATTTCCCTCGCTTTGCAATGTCTGACTTTCTGATTCCTCTCCCCCTCACCCTCCGATATCGGACTTTCTGATTCCCCTCGCTATGCAATGTCTGACTTTCTGATTCCTCTTCCCCTCACCCTCTGATATCTGACTTTCTGATTCCCCTCCCCCTCTGATGTCTGACTTTCTGATTCCCCTCTACCTTGCCTTCCAATGTCAGACTTGCTCCTTCCCCCTCCCCCTCTGACGTGGAACTTGCACCTTTCCCCCTCCTCCTCCGACATTGGACTTGCTCCTTTCCCCCCTCCTTTCCAGAATGGACCCACTTCCCCCTCTGCCTCCGATATTGGCATTATCAGACTTTCTCCCCCGTATAGCTACAGGATATTTTACTATTCCTTCAGATATGAACCTGCCTATTACACTGGACCTTAATTGTCATTCAATCCTACTAGAGTGTATAAGTGACATTTCCTTCAGTCATGTTCCTACCCGACTGAGGCTAATTGAGAGCGCTTTCTACATCAAACGTATATGCAATTGTCTACCCAGACGTTACGGCCAACTACACTACAGAATATTTCCATCAGCCCAAGCAAATCTGCAACAGATTTTCAGAGGAAGGCTTGTTCCCTTGAGCTTCAAGGTGATAATTTCCACAGTGGAGGTAATGCTTAAACTTTAACAAGAACATAAAATGAAGACTACTTCTATGCTTGCCTGGGTGCTAGCAGAGCAGACTGAAAGCCACCTTCCCACCCACTCACTCTTGGGACAATTATCTGCTTTGTTTCTACCATTGTGTGGCTGATACTGCCATCCGTACCTTTGACATACACACATTAGCGAGAAGGAAAATGAAGAACTATGTGAATATTTAACTTGGTAATGAACTATTGTTACCAGTGGAAACTGGCTTGTTTGTTCCAGGAAGGGCAGTCACGATTTGGATCAGAGGCGGCACAGGTGGGCTTTGGTACGCTCTTGCGAGTTGGGCAGCTTTGACCTTCAATCTCCACATGATAACTAGACAGCTGCCATTCTTTGTCATGGTTTATTATAACATAATCATTTTGTCTCAAGCTGGATCCAAAGACTGAAACTTTTTTCGATATGTCGTATTATTTTAATAGTTATTGTTTGTGATAAGTTGAAGTATTTATTCAGTTGTTTTTTACATAAAGGTGATATTTTTTTGCTCAAATATAAATAAGTTTGACTTATGATTATCAACATTTTGAAATTACAGTAAAATTTAATTGGGTAGAAAACAAATTGGGGCAGAAGCAATTGGTGATTATATATTTTAATATTTGGCACGATTTATCACTAGGTATATGTTTACACCAAACTAGGCATTTGAGAAAACATTTATTAATTTTGTGTGTTCCCACTTTTCTTATTGTTGTGATATACAATGTGTGTTATTGTGCATATCTTCTGCGGTGGCGGTATAACGTAGTGAAACTTAAGTAATCGGAACGTCAAAGCACAGAAGAATATAACAAATACAGCATTTACTCGAATCTAAGCTGCCATCGATTCTTAGCCGCATCTAATTTATTTGAGGTAAATCCTGGGAAAAAATTATTGATAGATATATATGAGGTAACAGGTTAAATCACCACCTCAATTAAACCACAACCTCAGGTCACACGTTAAATCACCATATTCTGAAGGAAGTTTGAAGTTTAATTTTGCCTTCAATAGAAATGGTTTTCCATCAAAACAAATATATTGTGCTTTTGGAAGCAAATAATAGCATTGCCTGTTTCTCTACAGTGGTCCAAGTTTAATTCATTGGTTTCAAACAACTTACCAGCAGCTGTATTTCTGTTACCTATATTCTGCAAAAGTAATAACATTTATTTGAAAAAATGAAAACAACCAAAATAATGCCAAAAAAAATTTCGGATCAAAAAATTAATGGTACTTAATCTAAGCTGTATCCGTGTTTTTTAAAAATATTTCCAATAAAAGTGTGCAGCTCAGAATCAAGTAAATGTGGTAATATGTGATCAAAATAATTTTAAAAAATGCTTCTTGGTGGTTTTAAATGTTGCAATGTGTATTTAAGACCAACTGTTTGATATTGTGATGTCAACGATTCTCAGAATATCGAAAGAATCGTAACCTAAAACATTAACAATTGGAGAGTAAAAGTATTTTTTGAATTTAAAAAAAAATTGAGGACCCATGCTAGTGGCAAGTGTCACAGCAGTCTTGGATGGAGACTTTTTGATGCTTTAATTGCTGCCAACATGACTGTGTTAAAGTGATTTACAGAGTAAAGCACTATATAAAAATCAAGAATAGAATGGAGATTAAATCAAGCCTTTTTTAATATTAGGGATGGGCCGATGCAGATTAACTGGTCGATACCACAACCATCTGCATCTGCTGCATCTGAACATTATTTGCTGATTATTGTAACACGATGTTAAATAAACCAACATACTTAATCTTGTAAAATAACACAGATAATCAATAACTGGTGTTATCAATAGTATTGATTACATTCCACAAGAGTTTTTTGTTTTCTGTTTTATTCTTACGTTTTTGCTGCATTCGTAGATCGGCAACATTGAGAGAGCAACCTGTATTCTTCTTTTGGCAAGTTGGCTACAGTGAAAATGAATTGCACACTCTGACACTGTATTTAACTATCTGTAAATGGCAAGTTAAAGTTTATAACCGTGGCAGTAATTTGACGGATGAAGTTCTTATTGGACACTGTCGGCTGCGGTTTTGGTTAAAATGTTTAAGGTCTGAGTAAGACTCTGCAAGTAATAATTGGCAAAAATTGTCGCAAATAAATAAGTTGTCATTTTAACCAAGGGATTGAGTATGGCTTGGCCGACGAAGGAATACTAAGCGAGAATATTAACATAAATAAAAGAAATTTGCTCAGTTTCAAGTCAATATTTTTTATTAAATTGATTTAAATAAGTTTTTTTTAATGACATCTTTAGGCTGTTAGTTTGAACAAAAATGTTTTCTGAGGTTATGTATGTAATTTCTCAGGTCTAAAATACATGTTGGCATCAGATTGCCTGAAGTTTTGAAGGTTGTCTTTAAGGAACTCAGTTTGTAATGAATGCTGTATTGTCTGGTAACAGTTTTGCTTGTTGACTGTCAAGTCACTTATTTGCCCAGTTAAATTGTCTCTTATTTATTATTAAAATTAGTCTTGTATTTCATTTCTATGCTCGAAACACTTATTACAAAGTGCTAAAAGTGTTCATAAAACTGAAGACATAAATTTAAGTAGTAAAAAAGTATTTCCAAAATGGGGAATTATGATTGTGCTCATCAAAACTGGGGTTGGCATTGCTGTTCAGCAGCATCGGCAGCTGAGAATCTGTATCGTTGGTATTTGCAAAATGTGGTATCGGCCCATTCCTATTTAATATTCCCCTGAATATATATATGAAAGCTGTTATAACCAAATGTTAACCATCGCTTCATCTGGTGTATTACTCTGCCAAATTATCTGTGCAGCCTGGGAACGGTAGGATCGAAGCGCTAGTGTAGCTACTGAGAGGGAATGATGAACTCCAAGTAGGGGATGTGTTGTGACTTTTTTGTCTACATGAGCGCTTGTATAATCTATTCACGGTTTCTTCACATTTTTTTAATCAAACCTTTGAAAAATCAGCCTGTGTAATACATGTTGGGTTGTTTCTATATATGTCATGTGTCTCAAGCTGTTTAGTCTTCAGTGTTCAGGTACTCTGGGGATAAATATTGTGACATGGCGCAGTGGAAGAGGTGCACAAATCACGTGCATGCACAAATTTCATTAGCAGACTTTTTCATCAGTCAACCAAGATGGCTAACTGGTGAGTGTCTTGTGCAGTGTCTGTCGCAATATTTGAGATTTTTTCCTGGTCCTCCGGAAAATATGTGCAGTTGCGTGTTTCTTGTCCTTACACAAGTACATATTTTCTATTTCTGTTGGCATAAAAGTATCTTATGTTCTTATTAAAAATATTAGAGTAGTTCCGATATTGATACTAAGTATTGGCCGATACGTCGCCTTTTCCCGATGTATCGCTATCAGGCAAGGTACCAGGCCGATATGTTAGTATCGGTTGTAGACATTAAGCCAGGTTATTACTTTCTTTAGACAAAAATTACCATATTTTGGTTTGTGTACTGTAAAACCTCATTAATTCTAAGTAGATTAATTCAAAATCATGTATAATTTGAAGTGTGTATTCGCCCCCAAATGGAAGAATAAGATTTTATATGATCCTGCAAGTTTTCACGTCTGTTGACTGGTTTTCGTCGCCTCTACCACCCGCTCAAGAGGTGAAAAGATGCCACTCATTGCGTTGCCTGTTGTGGTAGTTGGAGGGAGGAAGGAAGCATGGTACGGTGTGGGTGTGTCTTGATGATGGAAAAGGAAAAGGAGTGTAGGGGGTGTGGGTTGGCTGTATGATGGAAGGAGGAAGGAAGGGAAGTGGTGGGTGTGGGCTGCGTGGCTACTGGGAGGGATGAAGGACAGCTGGTGGAGGGTAGACTGTTAAAAGGACTGATGGAATTTTGGGGCGAGGGGGGGGGGGGGGTGAACAAAGAAGACAAGGAAGTGAGGGACCCTTTCAGAGGCCAGACCCAGCTTAGCAAGGAGCTGCTTGATACAAACGCATTAGTGGAAGTTTATTCATAGTAAAGAGAATGAGAGGGTTCTGGCTACCACAGCTGCAGTTTTAAACCAAACTTTATATATATATAGGCATAGCAATTAGGCATAAAGGCAACAATTACAACACCTATATTTTACTGCACGTTATCTTATAATTAATGACGTAGATAAATGTAACAAACTTATTTTTGGGCTATTTCCTTCAAATTTTTGCTTTTTTTCAACCAAAAATGTTATGGTTCCCCAAAACAGGGTTGTAACTTCGAGAGGGTAGTTATTCCCAGGCCCGTAGTTGTGTTTATGTTGGAAAGGGAAAATGTGCATTTCTTAAACATTATTTTATTTACTTAAACGAGTCTAAGAAAAATGTTTTTAATGTATTATTTTAACAGTAATACTTTTTCTAAAATTCTGTGTGAAGGGTGTTGGTATCAGGGCATCTGCAATGGTATCGGTATAGTATAACATGGTATCGGAACAACTCTAAAAAATATGATTAATTGACTGCACAAGAATATGGTGTGTTGTCCCTCTGGTGTAATTTTGTAGGCTTGGTTAAGCTTTGCTTGGATGAGGAAATAGTCTGTAATTAGAACTTTACCAGGGCTTCGGAAAGTTGGAAGTAACCGTGAATGGATTGCACATCTGCATGCATACACATATCAAACACAAACCTGGGAATCATCCTCGGACTACGCAGCTGTGCACTTTACCTATCTAATTATGGAGTAAGAAGGGCATATGAAGAAAGAAGTGAAAGAACCGCGTGACTTTGTGTAGTTGACATCTTTTCCAAATGCACATTTGTCTTGGTTGAATAGTACATTTTTTCTCTCCACACAGTGTAATTACGCTCTGTGAACAAGCTGTGGAGGAACTTATTGCTAATCTTTTTTTAAGTACACATTCAGTTACAGCTATTAATACTATACTTAGCCATTTATGGGTAGAGAAATTATATGATATTGACCAGTATCTTGTAATAGTAGTTTCTTTAACCTGTCGGTCATCAGGTTAGGCATATAATCTTCAACATGACAAATTTTATTTCCCATTAAATGTTTTGTCGAATCCAACTCACTCATACTTAGGCATGCAAACAGTTTGTAAATGAGTATCCATAAGTAACATTAGTGCCTGTATTTCTCTCAGACTAATCGATATTAGACTGTTGTAATAACATTTTTGTAGAAAATTGATATGCACATTAACTTAAAAAGTTTTCTATAAAACAAAGTAATAATTTGTGTATGTGTCAAAATGATGTTTTTATGAATATAACATGTAGAGAGAAGACAAGAAGACTGTAATTTTGCTAGAATTTATAAATGTTGTACTTGTTGCTGTTTTTTAAAAGATACTCTGGTGTTATTTAGTTTTAGGCTACAACACTGACTGTACTGTGCCTATTGCATGTGTGTGTATGGCTGTAATATTTTTAATATGTTCAATGGTTCACAAATATTTACAAAATATTTTCTGTGAACGTTGATAAAATTAGTTAACTACTGTCTATTGTGAAGAATAGCTTTTAGAGGAGACTAATCACTGACTAGAAAAGAAAGATTTGATTTGAGTCAGTTTGGTAAAGTCAGAAAAAAATCCATCATCATCATCGTCATTGATTCTCCACTCCAACAGAACGGGTGTGGTAATGAATAAGTCCCTTCCATAATGTTCCATCTTGCCATTGCTCACCTTCCAGTATCGTCTCCCACTCTGCACTACGACCAGTCATATCTGTTTACACAATTTTGTTATTGCATTCTGCAAAATCCAAAATGTGCCTTTATGGTTGCAAAAGTGGTTTTGAGGAACACAATTTCATCAAACAGTGGTCTGGGAAAATTTGTTTCCAACCTGTTGGTAAAGTCTGAAAACTTTTATTGCTAGCCATCCTGCCTCAAATATTAGTACATAACGGCTAATAATTTTGTGGTTGCACAAGTTGTATCTGTAAACAAACACTTGTGTGACATTTGCAATACTTTGTCTAATGATCTGTTCATTATCTATAGTGCGAGTCGAATTATTTTTGAAAGGCATCATAGATTTGCCTTAATCTACAGGTCTTTGTTCTGCCTCCTTATAAATGTAAATTTATTAAGTGTTCTGAGGATGTTAAGTAATTACAGCTGTTTTATCTATGAGAAAGCATTGGAGGCAGAAGGTCGGATGTGTAGTTACTAGTTAGTTTTTCCAAGGAATGGGGTAGCCTCCAGTAATCTTGGTGTTAATTGATGAGCAGCTTGTTGCTGTTATCATTTGAGGACTGTTACCAACAACTTTATGGACGCTACAGCATAACTGCTTCTCAATCGTCATTTTGGGTGAATACTCAAAAAACTGCTGTACCAGAACTCTAAATGGAGTATAACAGCGACACACTGACGAGTGCCCCCATGGACAAGGATTGAGATATGCTCAGTCAGCGTGAAGATGCACTCAGCTAACATCCCAGTTGACCAACTCCAAAATCCGAACTGATACTGTGATGTGCCGCCTGCTCGCACCCAGAGGAACCTGTGGTCCAGCTGAGGCATTACCAAACTTTAACTCTCTCTCCAGGACAGTGCTGAAGTTGTATCGCTGCTCACTATGTTCACCCTTCTCAGGGAGAGTACCATCCCAGCTTCCTTCAGCTTGTGAAGTTTCAACCACTGCCACCATAAATCCAACTTCAATGGATCTGACACCCAGAGAACCTCAGGTGGGACTGGTACAATCACCCATGGTGCTACTATCTGTTACCGAAAGTGGTATTGTAAGTAGAGATGGGTGCAAACCCCATCTTGCCGATATTACCAATACAAATAATTTAATTTGTAATTTTTTGTATTGTGTCTGAGTACCAAAAAATTTGTAAAATTTTGGGCTGATTTCGACCCACCCTTAACCCCTACGCCCCCAAACCTGCCATTTTTTGCATGAAGTTCATGTTCAATTGTCTCTAGCGCATAAAAAAACAAACCACTTTTAAATTAAATATAAATATGTATATTTTCATACCTGGACATCTCATTAATTTGATACCCAAGAAAGGCATATTGGACCACCCTTTGTTGAAAAAAGAAGGTCTAAACACAGTATGACATGACCATTGAAAGTGTGTCAAAGATTAGACTATGTATTATTAAAATATAAAGTTATTATTAAAGATATATTACGACCCTATTCTCGGGAACTGTGAGGGTACTATATTTACTTTTGTCATCACCAACATTTTTTGGTATGTGATGTTCGTTAATAAATAAAATACACATAGTTCAAATTATGACATTAAACGAGCACCACAGCCATTGTGATTCAGCTCATTTATAAACATTCGACCTTCCTACTAATCAATTTATGAACTGTGTCGTGCTGTGAACGATAGATCAATATGCAGTTGACATTTACGTGAATGAAAATGATTGACAATGAATATGATTGCTGTAAACATTTTTTACAAATGAATGTTAACCACCTGAAAAGCAGATACTAGTATTAAACACATTTTATTTTAAGAACTTCACCAGGTATGGCTTATGTAGAGTTAACTATTGTAGTAACATCAAAGCCAGCCATCTCAATTTCCGTTTAATTTTGAACACCTGTTACTAAAAGATAAAAATGAAATTAAGAAAATAGTTTTTAGGTTGCAAAAGTAAAATTCTTTGTTTGTGAAAACATGTCCTGCAAGATAACCAAGTGCGTAATTCCCATGATGATAAAATAATTTGGGTTGATAAAATGAATTGGTTGGACCATGGCCGTTAGTAACCAATACAGATGTTGGGATAATTGGTCGATGTATCAGTATCGGTCCATCCCTAATTGTAAGTTTTGGCATTTGTGAAGTCTTTTAAAGCAGTGGACTCGTGTTATTGATACCAGAATAAATATAGGCTGTTCATGGTAAGGTGCTAGTTACTTTTTTATTTTAGCTATTTTTTTTATCTTTACACAACTTTTTAAAATAAATATTTCCATGTAAATAATAAATATAGTGTGTATGTTCCACCACACTCGGAAGTTAACATCCAAGACAAAAATAAAATAAATTTATTGACTATTATTCCAAATGAGAGGGTTTTCAAAAGTGCTCACTTTACTGTGAATAGCCTATATAAGTAGCCAGTGAAGGCTCGTCGGGCAGGTTGGCAGTCAATAGTCCACTGGCTTCATTGCTCTGACTGGGATCTCTATTGTACCACTCTGCCTGTGTGGAGGGGCTGACTTGTATGCAGGTCACGTAGTGATTCTCACCAGTGTGTAAGTAGCCATTTGGGAGGCTTGGATACTAAAGTGGAGACTAACTGCAAGAGCTGGCTGGGGCATTAGGCAGGTAGGAAGCAGGATGGGTTTGGTTAAGGTTGCTAGTAATGGATAGATGGCTGGCTACTGGCACACCGGTACTGCTCCTGTAGCTTGACTTCTGGGCAAAGTTGTCATTGTTGGAGCAGCAGCTTCCTTTGTGAGTAACATATATACTCTAGGGGTGTTGGGTCCCTGCTCTGTAGCACACCTAGCCTGAGCACCTGCTATCTTAGTGGTCTTTGGCTTTTCAGCCCAGTGATGCTGTGTATGTAGGAGGACAGCTGTCTAGTCAGTCGCAGACATTGCCACAGAATATTTAAGAATACTGAGGTGAAATACTAGGTTATTCTGCAAAATCCAGCAGCACACACCACCAAAATGGCATCGCTAGCCGGCAACATTGCCAATCAACACCTGGGAACTTACTTGTCAGTCCAGCCTATACAGAACATTTCACAGCATGCAGTAGTCGGATACAAGACCTATTCCAAAAGCCTCGCACAGCCAATCGAGGAATGGGTACGTTCACTTCATAGGAACCACCATGTTGTTTTGTTTCTGTGTACTGTGCGACATGGCCTTGCTGAAGTGTAGAGAACAGGCCTAGGCTTTAAGAGGGAAGTCTCCCTGGTGTCAATACCTTTAGTGTTCCATTTCGTTCCCCTTCCTTATTTGTCTTAGGGAAGTAACATGACTGCTAGTAACTGAACACCCCACAGAAAGTTTGAATTTCCACCCCCTTGTGTGGAGGTGAGTGCAACTGGAGGTACCATCTATTCTTGCTTGTAGGATGGCCCAGAGAAATGGCACTATTACTGGTCACCAGACATCTGTTCAAGGGAGTAAGAGAGTTCCTCGCACCCCTCAGATGTAGCAATATTTATAGTAGCCAGGTGTGTGTACATTCATATTTTTGTTCCGTTATACTATTGTACTGGCCTGAAAGGCTTTCTGGGGATGGCCAGGCTTTCTGGGGATGGCCATGCCTAGGCTGTGAAGAGTGCAGTGGAGCAAAGCATTATACAATAGGATGTTGCCTTGAGGAGCATAGCTTCGCTGAACTGGTGAATAATAAAATCTCCGCTGGCTGGAGTGCCCATTCTTGCAGAGTAGACAGTACAAACTTCTGATGTCATATATGGTCAATGGCAATGCAAACTTCGTAGAAATCAGATGTGCTGCTGGCTATGCTGATGAGCTGAAGTCCTCTAATGCGTCAGGGCAAAGATCTTGCACATCTAGCCACCCTGGAGAGGAGAGTTAAGTGATCTGGTCGAGATGTGTCTTGGTAACTTTAGCAAGAGTGAACCTTGGCAGGTTGAAGTACTGTATGTTAAGTTAGCCACATGATAATGGTGGACAGCCAAAATCTCCGTAGGCTATGGTCTGACTGGTAATAGCATCAAACTTGCATGCTTGTGAATGTGTCTTGTGTGTTGCCACTATACCATCTTGCTTGATTACAGCAGTGGGCCAAGACGTAGCAACAGTCCACCTAGAAATTACGACCATCGCTCTTATTTAGGGAGAAATGTAATCAGTCTGCTGTGCTTAGGTGATTGTAGGAGGACTGTATGTAGATGGAGGATCACTGCCTCTGGGTTTTGACCGCATCAATGTTCGTCGCATTGACATGGCTGAAACCCAGAAGCTAAGATTCTGCAGACAGTGGCTATGAAAACTTATGAACATCTGTATGTATTTGGATGGAGAGGGAGTAATGTAACTAGGTGATAGGAAGGTATGGTGCCACTGTATTTAATTGATGCTTCCCCGGTTTGTTTTACCAGCAACAATAAGTAGTTTAGTCCCACTGCGATACATGGTTATGGTGATTACCTGTACTACACAGACTTTCTCGTGTTTGACTGTTGTGGCTGCAAGTTCTTCGTAGGGCAATAAGTTGAACACACACAAAATAGCTCATCACGTAATGGTAGCACCATAATTTTGAAGTGCTGAAAGAAAGCAAATTATTTAGTCCTTAGAAGTTTCTGTCTTTTCGGCACTGCAGCAGAGCCAGAGCGCACAGGAATGTCACCTCGTCATGTGTGTCTCCACAAACAAATTGGGTGAGAGGGTGATTCCATCAGTCTTTCTTCCACAAAGCGTGGAGGGGACAAGTCTGTGTCGATGTGGTTCAGGTTGAGGCTAGTTGTAGATGAAGGTAGCCAAGGACAACCAAAGCTTTTGCTTCCCTCCATTGAGGGTGGACAGGCGTGAAGCCTGTCCACCTTCCACCAGATGGCCAGAGAGGAAGGGCACAAGGAGGCTACTTTAGTTGCTAAGCAACAACTCCCCTCCTATCAGGTGTGTGAGAGGAGGAAGTGATATCTCGCAGAGCAACAGCCAAGCTTGCCTGAAGCTAGCAGAAGATAACAAAGAGCTTTGACCCTGCTCACATGGCGTAGAGCGTAGACTGGAAGGAAGTAAGGTCGCTCTGTGCTAATTGCCAAGCAATGGGCGAACAGGAAAAGAGGATTATACACTTGCACCACAAGTTTATTAAAATAAAATATTACTGATAATTACTGTGAATATATGTGATGTAACAATGGATATACGCATACTGTGCAAATGCAATGCAATCTACTAACAATTTCAAAACATGTGGGTGTAAATTATGTTGTGGAAATAATTAGAGCACCTACCCCTGTTCCGACAAAAATGTTTTTGATATGTAAGTAAATGACTAATAGTCAGCGTGTGAAAGTAAACTAAAAGGCCACCTTGTGTCACGCAGGAGCTCCCACCTAGGCAAACCGGGTTTCATTCCTGGTGGGGTCACCCTGGATTTTTGCATGTGGGAATCATGCCAGATGATGATGCTGGTTGGCAGGTTTCTTGGGGATCTCCCGTTTCCCCTGCCCTTGCATTCCAGCATTGCTCCATACTCGCCTCGCTTCACCCTCATCGGCTCTCAAGACGTCAATGTTAAGAGCTGCCCAAATCTCTGCACTCCACTCTCCGTTCCACCTTGTGTCTCATAATCTTAAAGTCGTTAAAGGAATTAATACCCACTGTGATTGATGGAGGTAGTGGGTTGCTTGGTGGTTGGTACTTTTGATAAAGTTAAGGGGATACTGAGTTGTAAAACAAAATACGTTTCCATAAGGGTCACAAAATGTAGTTTTGTATTATTGCCTTTGCAGTTGTTTTGTTAATGCAGTCATTGCTGATCTTGGTATTAATGCTGAACAAAAAAAATAATTATTAATACTTGCAGAGTTCCAGAGGTCAGAATCAAGTGCAGGAAGTTCTCTTCCTTTCTAATATGAATGTGCATCAAGACAAATATTTTGCCACCAGGTTGTGTCAACACTAGGGAATACCCCAAGAACAGCACTGTATAATCTCTCTTTGTCTTTTAGTCGTAATTGACAATAGCATGGAACAACAAAGTGATAATAACTGGGCACGCACAGCTCAACTCTGTATTTGTCAAACCTGAATATTTTCTGCTAGTGCATTAAATACAGTTTTAAAGGATCAGGTGTATATATTGTACATATACAATTGTGGTAATACATGGATCTGAATTTTTAATAGTCATTGTACATATTTTGCATTCCACTATATATTTTCAAAACAAGTTATGCCATTGTTACTACTGAATGTCGTGTATTCCGAAATTTTAGTGTGTTTTTGTTTATATAAAAAGGAACTGATTCAGTTGTTATTGTGTTGAGTGTATATGTAATTACAATTCTGACAAGAATACACTTACTGTCTTGCAAAAAAAATGGTTTGAGCTGTACACTTAATGGGTTTTTTTTTCACTAGAAATATTTTTCATAACTTTTTGTATTCATGTGTTTAAAATGGCAAATCAACTTTCTTGCTCTTACCCAAATGTTATGTAAAATAAAAACGATTCAATTAAAAAATAGATGGGAATTATACATACAGCAGTTGTAATTTATTTTAAATTTAATACTACAAATGCAATGCTAATCTATAATTTAAATGAATGCATGAAAAAATGTGCTAAATTTTTTTAATGTACGTAGATTTGAACAGTTGTGTTTGAGAAAGTGCGAAATAGAACAATTTGTATATCACACTTTCTAAGAGTGCAGGACTATGAACAATGTGCTTGTATTCTTGGCTGTATCGTTCTTACTGTTACATTTCTGCAGGATCATTTCACGGGAATAATAAATGAGTCGTGTTTCGAAACTTTTATTTCAGCAAACACATTCTAAATATAATGTTTGCACTGCCTGGTGTATCTATTTGATATTTGTATATTTTGTACTGTGGTCTTGAAATTGTATTATATGTAATGAAATTTGTGCTCACCTTTTTATTTTTCTATTCCTATCATGTTCTATCTTTTTTCTGTACATGCCCTTTTCATACTAGTGCTGTTACCCTGTTGTAATTTACATATAAACTTGACGCATGCCTGACTAGGACGGGGTTGTATTTGTTGGAGCAATTTCCATCAGACTTGGACCGACGACTTGGAAGGTTAAGTACTACCCCAATTTTAGGGAAGTATGTCTTAATGAAAGAAGTGTTAGTGGTGGTCACTTTGACAGATTTATACTGCAATGCCAGTATCACGAGAAAAAATTGGAGACAAGGGCCTTAATGTTTCTGGGTGACTGGCCGGTGTACAAGACTAGTTTAGTGGCCTGTCTGGTCTAGGGATGGGATCCTTGATACCGCAATACCTCGATACCATCGATACTTTAAAGTATTGAGTATCGCATGAGAATATCCAAATGTATATAATTTTAACATTATGCTAATGGTATTTACCATGCACATCTTTTTCATGATGCTCAAAATTACAAAATTCCTATAATATATGCATACTATATGCACACTTCACGCCGCTACTACATGTTGCCGACACATTACGTGTGTGGTAAATGTCTGTTTTTTAAAGTAATTAATTATATTTTACGTCCTCTGATTTTCCTTGTCGTAAGTTACAGGTTCAGTGCTTACCTACCCATTTTTAGACAGCGAAAGGTGTCCAATAGGCCCTTACATTTTATCAGTTTATTCAAAAGATGATTGTCTGTTGAAATAAATTAATATCAATCTTCAGATTTCCCCGCAGAAGTTACTGGAAATGAATTTTACACTTGTAATACAAGTCGTTTGATGTTCTAACAGTTTTTGGTGACAAGGGGAGTTCTTTTATATGCTTGTGGGCATATAATTTTATTCCCGAACATGCTGCCCCCGAGTTAAATAAATATTACATTTTAAAATCATGTTAATTTTACGCCAGATACAATAAAAAAAACAAACCTTACAGGAAGAAGCCACCTTTAGTCACAAAAGAAAACATATTTTCAAATAATAATTCCTCGTTAAAATGTTGTGCGTAACATTCTCAGGTGAAACCATTTTCTTTGAAGTAAAAATGATGTTGGACAACTATTTTGAGCAACGTATAATCTTGATAAAATTACATTCGCCAAGTGCATGCAAAGTGGGCATGGCTGAGAGTAAGAGGACATCTTTGGCTCGACAACTTCACCTCTGGGCGGCTGGGCTTGTGAGGGGAGAAAGGAAGGTACATGGCTGAGAGAGGATTCTAGGTTCCCACGCTCATTGCTATAGGTAACTACTTCCCCTCTCTGAGGTGTGTAGGGGAAGTAGCAAGCCAGACTCGCTCGCCGCACCACACCATAGTGTCGACAGACTTGTTGGGAAGACAAGTCATTTAGACAGCGCGCCGCAGAGCAGTTATAAACGGCGTGACGTATTGCACATCCAGGTATTAGACGTTTGCATAAACAACCAGTTTAAAAAAAAGATAGTTGCTGGAAATATTAGGTGAAGGGACCTGAAATATACAGTATTTGACGTGTATAGGCCGTACCTGAGGTTTATGATGAAAAATTAAGGATAATTAATATTTCAACTATAGACCCCACCAAATTTTTGTAGTCATGTAAATGTTGTTAAGTCACAATTCCGTACAAGCTTAATAAATTCCGACAATTTCTCCCCTACGAAATATTTTTGTGGCTGGAATTTTTTTTTTTTTTTTTTTTTCGCTTTCAATTCCCTTCCTTCCTGCCTTCGAGTTAAAACATTTAATTATATTCTATGTTATCAAATTTCTAAACATGTTTTAGGGGAAATGATAAAAATAGAATAAAATTTTATGCCGATATCTCGTATATACATATAAACGTGATGCATATTTTGTAGTCATTTTTTTTGTAAAAATGTGCAGCCTATACACGCCGAAGTACAGTACTTCGATCGATGCTCCTTGCGATAAACGATACAAGCTGTTTATGTTAACATTATTTACGGATTTCACCGGGACCACAAAAAATGGTTGGTGGATGCAGTTTATAGATACATGCGATAACGATACATCGAGAGTTGACTGTAATAATTTGCAATTTTCTAAATATGAACAAAGTTGAATTATGCCGAGAAATGTGATACACAACCTTTTAGCTTTAATATTTTTTATTCAATAAGTTTAAAACACAAATTGCTTAAGTTGCCATGACCTAAATGTAAAATTAAGTACATTGTATGACACGGACTTTTAACACACAATTTCATCAGCTTCCCATAATACTTTTAGTGCTAATAGAAGTCTTCCAGTCCATTACTTATTATGTCCATTGCATTGGTAGCGAGGAAGTGTTGCTGGTTTATCATTGGTTAAGGACGTTTGAGTTACAGGCCATCCGTAGTTTGTTTCAAATGTGATGTGGGATTTTATATACTTAGCTTCTGTGTGTGTAACCGACACTCGTAAAATGAGCAATTTTCTTGGCCAAGTTTTTTTGTGTCATGACAATTTTAATTTGGTATCGAGAAAAGTATCTGCATCGAGACATGTGGTATTGACCCATCCCGTCTTCTCGATACAAAATGTACAGCCACTGTCATTACCCTTCACACACAGACTGACTCTTTACCACTGGTTTACCTGTGTCTGGCTCAGATGACTGGTGGATTGCTGCTCAGCTGCGGGCTCCTGGACACATGAAGTGCTGCAGGAGTTCGAGTTGTCAAAGTTCGCTGGGAGTTGGGTTGCCTGCAGATTGGCCGTTAACCAAGGGCAGGCAAGATCCAGGAGTGGGCTCTCCTTGTAGGATTGCCTCGACTACGAGGTGAGGCTTCCCAGGAAGTATAATCAATGGCAGAAATATGTATTTACTCGTGTATAGTGTGCACTCATGTATAGTGCGCACCATAATTTTTGCAACAAGTTCCAAGGGAAAATTTTAAAAAATAAAATTGCACCAAAAATTTGTGGCGCCCTGTTAGTAAGTATGGAACAAATTGCTAGTTTGTACATTAATGGGTGGTAAGTGTGGTACGTTTGGAAAATACTTTAATTAAACAATGGGTGCAAAAAACCAAAATAAAAAAAATTCCGGAAACCTCACAATCGTATTACTCAACACTTCCCTCTTCTGTTTTCGCCTTTCTCCTTTTAGCTGTGACAGGCTCTCTTTTTTGCAGTGCCTTCTCTCTTTAAAAAAATATAGGGCCGCCTCATCCCACCTCCAGCTCCCTGACCATGTTTCGCTAGCCTGTGCCTAGGAAACAAAAAAGGGATGGCAGAACTATCGACTGCAAACTCTGACTGTTATGAGCAGGGCAAGAGGCTGTAAACATGTGGCAGTTCTGGTTTGCAGCGTGACAGTATGCCATGTGTATTGAGACGTGAGATAAGACAGTCCCGCCACTTCCCTCACCACTCCCCCCTTCCTCTTTTTTTTCTGTGTATAGCGTGCACCCCAGAAATTTTTTTCTTTATTTTGGAAAAAAAAAGGGTATGGTATACACTAGTAAATATGGCTGTAGGAGGGCTGAGGGGTGTGGCCTCTGCCCTGTGGGGTGGAAGTACTGCTGAGGGCAGTATTGGAAAGGGGTGGGAAGGTTGAATTATCTTCTGAGGAGTATAATGCCTTTTTCAACCTTCTCCGTACACATCCCTTCTGAGAGAGCGGTGGACAGAATGTGGATAGCTCAAGTTACTTCCTGACCAGAGTACCCAAGGGTGGTATCCACAGGGGGTCGATCAGCCTAACGTGATTCCAGCTCCTTTCCCACCCCAGCAGAAGCAGTGGCGGAGTATGGAATAACCTAGTCTGCTCAATTCACCTGATGGAGGAGTATCTAGTGATATAGGCTCTATCCAATTTGGCAGAGCTTGGGTGGCCATTTACTGTGTGTGAATTTAGCTTTGCGCTTAACGGTCTGCCGATTTCATTTCCGATGGTTGTGTTTACATAGGAGTAATTCAGTACTTTCAAGAAAATTAGAATACAGATATTAGATAGAATTCACATGTTACATTAGGTAGGTAATGGTAACACGGTGAGACTGTACTACCTCCTAAGCTAATACAACTTGGGATGGAAGTTCAACCTACCATAAATAGGCAGGTGAAGGTGACCCGGAGAAAAAACTAATGGGAATGAAGGCGATTACTCTGGCAGATAAAGTAACATTTAACCTAACACAGGTTGTTCTGAAGAAACAATAGGGGGACAGCTACCGGAAGGGCAGTTTCAACATTACCGGGTGGGTAGGGACATCAACGTGATTTGTTACCGCAGTTCTGGGGGTGGTAGGGAGAGAGACTGACGTCTTCAGTAGCCTCTGGAGGGGTCCAGTCATCCAGAAGCAGAGGATCTGCAGTGGCTTCTGGTCGGTGATGTCTTCTTCTGGTAGAGATTCTGGCCCTTGCAAGCAGTGGAATCTGCGGACGTACCAGCAGTCCTGCACCCACCGCCGATCCTATATGAAGGCGGCGGGAGAGCAGACCAAAGATCTCGTACAAGTTCTCAGAGGCAAGGGGTGCTGGGAGTGATGGCCTCGGCCGCAGGCACTGGTAAAATAGTGCTGCCCTCGAGTGGCATACTGCGACACTAGCATGACCTTAGTTGGAGGGAGCGGTGGCTCAATTGGGCAGTACAATCTTCGTCAGGGGATGTTGGCATGATGGCTTCTTGGAGATTCTGTGTGAACAGCACAAGCTAGGATCACGTGTCTAGTCACTCGTGACGTGCCATCATACCCTGTATGTACGTGTCCTGCCTCTTCAGCACTGTCCCGGTTTGAACCTTTCGCTGAGGATGGAGCTAAGTTGTGTGTAGAGTGCGCATCAAAGATGCGTCATGCGTCAAACTGCTACATTAGCTGTGCATCTGTAAAACAACCATAAAATTGTTTTTGTTGAAAACCGATTGTCAAGATTGCTGACATGTTAGAGTTGTGAGCAGGAGTTACAAAAATTGGGTACAATATGTGGTGTTACATAAAATGTGGACTAAATTCATGTTAACTTGCACATTTAACATGCAATTAAACTGCTCACCCCAAATAAACCCACCACACCAGTTCTCTACCTGCCTCCGAAGATACACAAGGAACAACTGCCACCCCCAGGACGTCCCATTGTATCAGCGATTGGCAGCCCCACTGAGAGAATCTCAGCCCTTGTGGATGCCCACGTTCAATCTTGTACATCAGTTTTCGCCCTACATCTAGGACACTGGTCACTTCCTTATACGCATGAGAAAGCTGGGTCCCATTCTCCAAGATGCATACATGGTCATCATAGTTACATATCTCTATTCCAAACATACCCCACTCATCTGGACTGTTGGTTACAGAAAATTCCCTCAAGCAAAGACCACCACACAGCAGACCCTCTACATCGTTCCTTGTGGAACTTGCCAGGTTAACTCTCAGCAACAACTTCAGATTTCAATACTCAAACTACCTTCAGGTGAAAGGCACAGCAATGGGTACACTTATGGCCCCATCTTATGCCATTCTGTTTATGGGCAGGGAAGAAGAAAACTTCCTCATTCGTCAACCAACCCAACTACGATGCTGAATGTGTTTCATCGACGATATCTTCATGATGCAGACTTCCACTGGCTGCAGCCTAATTCACTTTCTGAACAATTTCACACACGCGCACGCGCACACACACACACACCATATTCCTGGATGTTGAACTCTCTCTCCACAATGATACAATTCGATCTGCAGTACACACCAAACCTACCAACAACCTCCAGCACTTACATTGCGATAGGTACCACTCATACCATGCCAAAACGCGGAACAATAAGGTGAGAGATAACGTTGAAAACCAGTGTGTCTATAAGTATACGGTAGGGCTGTAGCTAATAACAAACTGAAATTAAAATTAATATTAAAAGAATTAGAACATTAGTTAGCAAATTTACCCCCCCCCCCCCCTGAGACAACAATCCTTTATTTTTTGCTACCCACAAGAGCGTCAGCCAGCTCGTATCTTGAACACCATTTAATGGTGCACTTCGGAAAGACTCTCCTAGGTCTCGATCAACAATTGCTAATTAATCCTCGCTCATTAAACCACCCTCCTGCATCCCAGGAGCACCAGTACCACTTCATTGCAACTAGTGTAGGCTGCTGTACCACTGCCAGCCAGCGAGAAGTGTGCAGCTGCCATACGTGTCTATACGCAAACCCACCGACCTACCCTTTACACTGGAGTCTTACCTATGCGTTCTTAAAGTGACACGGGCTTCGCAATTGTTGAAGTCCTCTATCCATTTGTAACAAAACAACTGATTTTTTTTGCAAGAAGCTACCGAGTATGTAATGTGTACTTGCTGACAGTGACTCGGTACCCGGCGTGTACATTTTATTGGGGACAAGAGAAGATTGTTTATACCATTCTGGGGTATACTGTTATTTGGAATACATGAATTTTTTTGCAAGCAGGCATTGAAAATGTATTTTGCATTCCCTAAAAGTGGTGTCAAATACTTTATTTTTTCTTGGACATGGGAGGTTTGTATACTGTTCTGGGGTATCCTTTTATTTGGAATATATCTGTAAAAAAAAATTAATATTTAATTTTAAAACCTGTTATTTTGGCACCAGAGACTTAAAAAAAAAAACTGATTTAACAGAAAAAACACTTTTAACACAATTTTTGGAGTCAAAATCAGTCTATGATTTTACGAAGGCATTGATTTTATGAGACTGTGAGTGCTCGTAAAATCAGCTCCTGGCTGTTTTGGTATACATAAATATTCATAAGAAAAATGGTCACATAATTAGAAAATATTAACTGTGTAATACTAACATGGTAATGGGGTGGGGGTTAAAAAGAGGAAACGTGCAGGTGTATCTTGGCTTGGACAATATCAGTCGCAGCAAACCAAGCATTACAGCAAGACTAATGGTAAAATGTGTACCAATGAGATTATATCTTGAAAGAGCCATGTATTGTAACAACAGTTATATTTAATGTTCCTCTTCAGTTGCTCACAGTACACTTGGCCAGTATGATGCATGAGTTTGTGATGCTTTACTGTGTTGATGTAATGTTATTAACCAAGACATGTAGTTAACTTTAGAGTTTGTCTTGGTTTCGTGAGTGTTTTTATAAATTTATATCTCCTCATCAATTGTCACAACCTCGATCCTAGACAAAAAAATAAAGAACATCATTATTTGTAACAATCTTGAAAATCTACACATGAGCACAGGCTAGATTTACATCAGGAGGAGGAAAATTTACTAATGTAAACATGTTTAATGGATTGATTTTCTGAATTAATTTTTTCTGATTATATAAGTCAGTGCATGACGGGGCTCCAGCAGTCATTCGTATTCTTCTCTAGAGTTAACCCCGAGCACTCCTCAGTGCTAGGGCCTCCAGCGAACCTCGAGTCTTCAGTAGCCATCGCAGTGACTGCCTGCGATGACGACAGTCTTCGACACCCATCGAACAAGAATATACCCTGCTACTATAACTTTAACTTCTTTTTGTCTCTTCCAGACACCCGCAGTTAGACAGCTTTAGTTTAGTACTTGTATATTCAGTTTTCTAGTTTACCTTCAGTACTCCGTCTGCTTGATAGAAGATAGCACGAGTCACTGGGTTTATTTGAGTCCTCAATAAATACAACTTTGTTCTCTATCCTAACGCTTTTGTTTCTAGAGTAACGTCTACTTCGCCCACTAGGAATAATTCACACTGTGCACTGCCGGCAGAAACTGGGAACATTTAAAATCCGAACTAGCTTGACAGTCTGGTAACACACCCATTAGACGGCCACCTGTTGCTTCCTACTACCCCGAGCACCCAGGTGTTGGAGGGAAGGCACAGAGGAGCCACGACCACTAGGAATACCTTCCATCAAGGAGAGACGGCAGGCCTAGGTTATATCACGTACCAAAGCACCCAGGTGCTGGAGGTGGTATTGGCCTGGGTGTTGCGGCCTGTCCTTGGCTGGATATCACATCCAGTAGTAGTATTGGTGGCCCACACGGCTCAACGTCTCTGATCTGCCTGCTGACGTGGGGGGTCTATGGGGACGTACCAAGCTCGTGCTACAAATCAGCTACTGGACGTACACTATTATGGGGAATAATTTATCGTCTGGAGTGCATGACGTGTCTTGTTCAGCGGCGAACCAAACTCCATAACTTATAAGATAAGGCATGGCTGACGGCGTAGGGAACAAAAAATTGCTCATCTAGCTACCAAACAGCGGAATACCTTAGCCCCTACTACGTAGGAAAGACGGGTAGAACGGGACCGCGCCGCCTCACTGAGATTACGGTCAGTCTCGACTGTCTCCATGGTTAAATATATATATACACACACATATATTTCCCACCACACGTCCGAACCAGTCTTGACTACCACCCTGTGCTGAGGGGTCTAGTATACAGGACTGAAGCTAGGCATGGACTAGCCAATCCTAGATTCTGTAGTCAATAGTCGGCGACCTGGAATTTGGAGTACAGTGTGAGACAACTCAGTACAACATAATATAACCCAGGGACTGTAGCACCTGCTTCGCTCAGCCATCAAACCCACGTTACTAACCGACTGAAGACCTTCTAAGTAAGTCAGGTTAACTACCACCTCCCGTCAGCTACCAATAACCGTGCACTTGGTCTAGCGCAATAAACCTCGACGATTGTACCATTCAGTCAGTAACTGGGCACGCGTCAACTTGTCGTTCTATTTCAGAGTTGACTGATTTATGAGTACCTTCATTGTTGACATCAAAAGGGTTTATAAAATCATCAATATTAAATGAGTTTGATGATGGTTTATAAAATCATCAAACTCATTTAATATTGATGGTTGAGGTTTTTATTTTCTTGGTACAAAATATATTGTTGGCTGTTATTTCTAGTGAACCGAAACACCTTTTGTATGGTTAAATCAATATGTAAATAGGTGACCAAAATTACCAGCAATTGATAATAGTGAAGCAAATGCACAACTTGAGAGAGAAAGGCTTATGCATGCTGTAGTTCCTTTCACAGCTTCCAACAACAGACTCCAGGTAAAAGATGTCAACGTTGCGAATAAATGATCACGACCACCAGAGCGAGTCAGGTTTGATTCCTGACAGCCACCCAGATTTTTGCATTTGGGAAACATGATGCAAGCTGCTGATGGGCTTTCTCAGGGTGCTCCTGTTTCCACTGCCTTTGCACTCCACTGCTGCTGCAACTTCACTTCACCCTCATTGGCAGTAAAGACCCCACTTTTAAGTACTGACCTATGCCTTTTAACTCGACCGTTGCTGCTCCACTGATCCATGTCTATGAAATCTCTCATCTCCAAATCTCTGAGCTCGTGAAACAATTTGAAGGAAAAAATTTGCAAATATACATGACTAGGGCTGGAGTCACACTACGCATTTTTGCCGCTGCGACAAGTGATGTGGTTTGACTGGACTAGGTGCATAAGTCACACTGTTCCAGTCATGCAGGTAGCGTGACAGTAACTCTTCACAGTTATCCTGGAGTAGCGAATATGGCTGAGGGGTTGTGTTTTCTGAAATAAACATAATGTGAGCACTTGAAGCAGAGGAGTTATTGAAAGAACCAGTGAATCATAGATACTGAGTTCATTCTTTCATACGCAACACAAGTCATGTGAGATGTTCTATCAAAATATTTGAAAGTGCGACGAAAAGCATTTTGAATACTACCACGATCTTCCACGACAAATTATATCCTTATCCTTCCTATTTTGAACACTTTTTTCAAATAGCTGGTAACTCGAGAAACTCTCATAAATACATCCACATCAAACTTTTTTTTTTTTTTTTTTTTTCCTAGTGCAGCTAAAAACAAAGAACTTCTCTGTTACAAACACATAGTGTGACAGCACGCACTTAACTGCATGGGTTTTTGCTTAGTAACCATTGTCGGGTCATCCCGACACGCCTTAGCATGATGTGTCAACGTCCGGTGTATGTGGCAACACCACACAAATGTGACGGCTCTCGCTCAAAAGTGTGTGCAGTTGGCATCCTGTTAAGCCATTCCAGTTCTACCACAATGGTAAAAACATAGAGTTTGACTCCAGCCATATATACTCTATATATACTCTTGGGCATCAATTAGATTAATGACTGCTCAGGCTACCCACAATCTTTAACAAAATATTCTATTTGATGATTGCACTCACTCTGAGTCTTGGAAGCGAGACTCTGCCTGATGAAGGCTTGTGATGGCGGCCTCTGCTGCAGTCTTGATCTCTACGTCTGTCGACATTTGTAGGTTTCCGATGTAATCCAGTGGTGCCAACTTTTTCTTGGCTATAGCAAAGATGTTCTCATCTGTTATGCTGCTCAGTAGTCTGTGCAATAACTGCAGAGCTGGTTTTCGGATTGGGTTCCATGATTCTGTGCACACTGCCATCATGATGGCAGAGTAAACTTCCTTTTGGGAGCCGAGTTGTGCCGCTGCCTCTGGTTTTTCACTGAGAGCATTCAGCATCTCCATTGTGTGTAACTGAAATAAGGAAATTGCCATATTATTAAAATAAGCGTACACTGGAGAGCCTATCTCCTCATAGTTGACCAGAATTGTACGTGTAAGCAAATACCAGTTCGTAACAGAGTACAAATTACTACTAACGAGATACTTCACGGAAAGTATGCAGCACGAGAAAATAAAGCAAAATAAAAAGATAAATTTTCTTGTTTGGATTTGTGTACAAAATAAGTATAGTACATGCATTGTGGCATATTTGTTTTCTCTGCATGGGTTTTAAGCATCTGCAATGAATTTTATTTGATCTTAATTCAGAAGTGTTTTGTAGACATTTGTGGCTTAAAATGGTTCTGCTGGTCTTTGTTGTGTCAGACTGGAAGTTTCTTATACATCACAAGCATCTCACTTCAATAGCCTTTATTGGCTTGAGTGTAGTGTGTTATTCAAATTGTTTTTGTGTCATAAGTTGGATTACGTTGACATCTGTCACTTACTGGCTATTGAGATAAACAACTTTGCTTCATCTACAAGCATAAATTTCTACCGGAGCGCCCACAGGATTTTCCCTGAACTGGGGATAGTTACAAACGTGTCAGAATTATATGTTTCAATAATACTGCCGGCCAGTAAGCCATTCATAGCCCGGCCTCACTTTGAGGAGATGCCAACAATCGTCAGTAATCGACTCCTTGATACAATCCTGAGCAAGTACAAGGGCGTGCCGAGTGATGATGCCACCTGCCAACAATGGCTGTCCTTAACTCTGTCCAAGATGCATGCGCATAGCACCCCTCACCTAAAGGGCCGGTGAGCCCTCGGTGGGCATGGTCTTCAGGGACTGAGGACTGGGAAATTCAACCACTACGGTTAACTTTACGTTCAACGTTCTTTGATAGGAAGATTTCATTTTTTAGAAAGCAGAGAACTTCAAGACCAGTGTCGTGTGGAACATTACCAGGAACTCTTAAGTATGTTTTGGCAAAACCTCTGTGTACAGGATGGGTTTGGTTGGTTTGCAAGCAGGGACAAAATCAAGCATGGCTTTCACTATGATTCAATCGCATTACCTGTGGACAGCGGGGCAGCTGCACTCTCCTCCTTGCTGGTTGGCACAATACTTCAGTCTGTGGCTGTACAGTGGCAGACTCTGGTTGCGGTGAAGTGGTGCATTGGCTGCAGTCGAGTTCCTGGGGTGGGGTAGGGTAGGTGGAGGTGCTAGGAGTGTGTCTCCGTAATGTAGAATCAATAGATATTCAAGCTGTGAGCCACCTGGACCTCTAGTAGGTGGTTGAAATAAAGCTTAACTGTCCTCTTTCTCCGGCAGAGGTAAATTTGATTTTGTTTTCTCTAATTCTTTCAAGATTAATTTGAGTTTCCTTTGTTGTCACCCTTCCCGGTATAAGGCATTTGAACGGAAGAAAACACTGTCTAAGACAAAGCTGGGTAAAAGTGCTGTCCTACCTTGTACTTCTAGACACTACCGTTTGGCAATGCAATATCTCACTCTGTCATTCCGTGTCCGGCCGTTACCCAGTGGTGGAACACAGAGCATAGGATACGTCATATTGTTACCATAATGCCTAGATGTGGTATCTACTTGTGGGTCAAGTGGCGTAAAATAGCTCGTTACTCCAACCTGGCTGTTTACCAACGGGGCAAGAGTACGAAACTATTTCAAGCTCTCGATTTCACTAGTAGAGGAGTTCCTGCGGTGATTTGGGCGCTCCTGATGATGTACCCACTGGCAGATCCCGGTTTGCTTCTTAAGGTGTTTTGTATTTGCTTTTGTGGCAGCAACATGCGAGCACCAGATTTACCTTTGATCCAAGTAAATGAACTCTAATTAAATGGAATTTAAAAAGCACAAAGGGATTAACAAAAGTTAAAATGAGAACGCATATGCAAATTGGTTTGAAAAATAAACAAATATTTATTTTACTAAAAATGATATATGCAACAAGTGTTTCCACACTCTCTAAAATGTAAATAAAAAATAAAAAATTGAATTTTAAATAATTTTTAATAAAAAGTTACTTTACGTGAAATACCAGGTGAAGGCAACCTGGAATAAAACTTGACGTTAATGTGTGTGGAAAAATATTGGCGATGATTGAAATTAGAGAATAAAATTAGCCAAAAGACTAGATCCTAATTGAATGCTGGGATTGTTCAGAAGGGAACTAATGTTGAGACAAGGTGGTCTTCACCAGAGCAGCAAAAACTTGGGCTTGGTGAAGGCCTTAAAGCAAGCCTGCCATTTTGACGGATTTTTTTTATCATTTTTTTTAATGGATTTTTAACACGGTAGAAAAATCCAAAGGCAGACATTTTTAACACTGTAGAAAAATCCAAAGGCAGACTATTAAAATTTTTTTAAATTAAATTATTATTATTTTTTTGCAGTTTGCTCAAAGTGGCGACACTAGCGTCCACAGCAACGACGTGTGTCAGTTTCACTGATGCATTTGTTTGTAAGATTCTTATAGTGGAGGTGGATAATTAAGCAAAATATTTCAGACATAACACCATTGCTTCAATAATGTATGTCCAAAATATTTTTCTTAATTATTCACTGGCGCGGGTATACAGTTATCTACATATTTCTGTTCCTGGCTGTATGATTACATGTAAAGGCCAAGGCCATTATTGAAAAGAAACTTTGCCGTGAATTGCAGTTTTTACGCATGCAATCCGAATTTGGTGACTGTGTTTTGCATTTGGCGTTGATATCACAATGGTATCGCCGATAAATTCGTCATATAAACGAAAGTGTGAGTGGAGAAAAGAATTATCATGATTTGTATATTACAAACCAAAACAACTACATTAAATACCAATGTAAACATCTTTCTTATCCACTTTATTTCTATAATTTGCCTTATTTTTAATTTCAAGGATTTTACAGGATTTGGCCCAATAATTCCAGAATTTTTATATACAGGAACCAGGATTTCAGCTTCAGGGCTGGTGGCAGCCCTGCCTTAGGGGTCTTCCAGAGGCAATGTCATTGCCATGAATTACATTACCTGGGTAGGATACCAGGAGAGGAGAAGAGGTTAAGGTAGGGATGTCATCTGCAGGACCCTCTGGTTGGCATCGGCTGCCTTCAGGATGTTGAAGACTGCTGCCACATGTGGAAGGCCCTCTGCGATGGTCCATACCTGGTGACGACGTTGACTGCTAGTGGTAGATCGTGGTCACTGCGTGGGATGTCTAGTACTGGCTTACCCTTGCAGATATACCCTCCTGACCTCTTCAGCCCTGGCTGGCAGCTCAGGCCTTTTCAGCGGACAGGAGCTGCAAACAGCCTTGAGGCTTGCTCTGGAACTCCTATTTATACTAAACAGCTTGTACGTCCTCGGAAAGGTGAAGCGGGAAGCTAGCCCCGCTTCTAGGGGGTTGGAACCTCTGATGTCGTGCATCGGTTCCTGAATCCTTATCAGTTTGGTGCAGAATTGATGACATATCTTCAACCTTGTGCGCTCATGGAGGCTGTGATTCTCTGCTGGAATGCCTGATGTCCTCCAGTGGTGCGCTGTAGAACTGGTAGATGGTAAAATCTTGCGAGAGGGGTGTTGATGTGACAGCTTCTGGGCGAGATGCGGTGAACAGTAAAAGCTGAGACCATGTGTCTGTAGAAGTAAATGGGGTTTGCCAAGTATCTTGTAGGCCATGTATGCTGCCTCCATTACTGTTTTATATGAGGTGTAACTTACCCATAAGGATTAATGTTTTCCAAGATGGGGAGAAGTCCTTTAGCAGAGAGCGCTTGCTAGAAATGCATCTTGCGTCAGTACTTCCAAACTACCATAGTAAACACCTATGTCCTGCAGAGTGCGGCAGGAGACCAGGTTTGCCAATACCAGTTGCCACTTAGTGTAGGACTGCAAGCTCCTGCAGGGGAACTCGAATGTCAAGAACACACACAATTCGACAGCCACCTGTTTGGTGCATCAGGTATATTGAACGGTAGAGCCCCAACCACTAGTCATACCCCCTACTTGAGAGGATAAATCGCTAGGCCAGCTTGCACCCGTCCACCGCACCGTGTGTGTTGCTGGAGGAAGTGTTTGGTTGGTTCTGGGTTGGACCTGTCCACTCAAGAGGCTCGCCCGTCAAAGCCATTGAGATGCCTCCGAAGGTGCCCGCTCTTTAACCACCACGTTACTGAACTGGGTGCAGCCTCAGGTAGACTGGTAGGCAGTAGCTGACTTCCTCTCTATAACATCCTTCTAAACCTCTCTTGCTGAAGGGCATCATGTGCAAGAACTGTATCCCGAGAGATAGGTGCAGGCGAAGTATGTTCCCTAGCTAAGCATGTTCTGCCGTCTAGGCATACCAGAACGATGCTGAGTACAACCTTATTCGTCAACTTATGGTTCAGCGCCAGAGTGCAAGAGCTGGAAAAATGGGAAAGCCCTGAGAAAACCTGCTGACTAGCAGCACCATCTGGCATGATTCTCACGTGCGAAAATCCAGAATTGAACCTGCTGGGAATCAAACCAAATTCTCCTTGGTGGGAGGCAAGATTTTGAGAATGGATATGCAGATGATGTGTAAGACAGTGCAGCTATATGGTGACATCGTGGGACGTCTATTACAGGAGGTAATATGAGGTTGATAGCTTCGTTGTGAAAGGGTGTTGCTGAAAACCTCTATAAATATAGCACCTGGCCCCAGTAACTATACATTAAGTCAGCAAATTCCTGTCAAAAAATCTTGTTTCCAAAGTGTTTTTGCATTTTTTAAATTAAAAAATTATCATAACCAATTAAACATTTAATGAAGTCCCTGTTCCTTAAATGTTATGACATTAAGAAATCAAGTTTTGCTGTATGAAATGGGCACTGTGTAGTAACAGAATGGCTTCAGAGAAAAATCAGTTAAGGTAAGCGTTGGAAAAAGAAAATGATTGCACTAATCATTTATATAAGTTGTTCTTGCCATAATTATGGTCAAACACTGATTTGAAAAAGTTTATAAACTCAAAAAGCCTTTGCACCATCAGGCCTTAAATCTTGAATTATATACTGGTTATGAATGATGCTCTGATGTTTGTCAGGCCTCTCCCCGCTGAGTCCCTGTTGACTCCCGCAACCTGCATTCAGCTAGCGTATGTTGCATTGCCATGTAAACTCTAGCAGTAGTGAGTGGCGTGTGAGCTATATCTGTGTCACATCTACAGTAAGTGCAGTGCAGTCAAATTTAGACTTTTCTAGCAAGACATCCAGCCCAGCTACATACTGGCGATGTCAACCCCATTGAAAAAGTATATATCTATTAACAGTGTAAGTCTGCTTGCATGATTAACCACAAGAAAACTGTCATTCACTTGTGTGAGCCTAATTTGCTGTATGTTACACTTGCAAATGCTATTTATGTAATATTAATGAAATTAATGTACGTAATTTAAACTGTTGTAACTTATGATAAGGATCTCACCTTTACGTAGTCCTTAAATGAACAAGCTTCTACTTTGTCATCTTCAACCTCTGTAACTTGTGTCAACAATAATTTGATGAAGAGGTAAATTGTTTCCTGGAAATGTGGCTCTCTCATGTATTCTTTACCTTCTTCAACTTTTGCTATGTTCGCAAACACACCCAGAAGCGATAAGATGAACAGACTGTCCTCTTCTGATTTCTTGGTCAGGCCCCGCCTGCTGACCTTAGTAAGTAAAAGCAGCGATAATATAAACAGAATCTGATGTTACAAGGTTGATAGCTGTTTTAGTGTACAGTACATATATGCCATAGGTAGAGACAAGATTCTGTGGTGAAAGGCAATAAAACTGAAATAGCACCAAAATGCAAGTTAATACATAGCCTAGCCCCTACATTTAAGTTAAAAAACACAATAAAATGAAATTTATTCAGAATACACAGTTTTATCAGTTTTATCATCCACATTGATTGAATAAAAGAAATAGGTATCGAATACAGTGTAGATAAGACTAAAATTATAATATGTAGGTTTAGGTTATTTATGGTAAAGTGAGCACTTTTGAAAGCCCTCTCATTTAGACTAACAGTCAATAAATATATTTTATTTTAGTCTTAGACCTTAACTTCCGAGTGTGGTGGAATATTTACACTGTGTTTATTACTTAAATGGCAATACTTATTTAAAAAGGAAGTTAAAGGATGAAAAATGGCTAAAAGAAAAAAAAAACTAGGATTTCAAACGTGCTCACTTTACCATGAACAGCCTATAATGAGATAAACAAATTGTAGACGAAAATCTATGCATTGGAGGTCAAGGGCACTATGCACGTTTTACAAGACTGAGATTTTGACATCATAGCATTGTATTTTTTTATGTTCTTTAGGGGTGCAAAGCACTATATAGTATACAGAATAATAAGTGATGTAGCGCAGGTCTGCATTGCATCATCGTCTTACCAGTTATGCAGGAAATTGGTGCACTTCAAAACTGGCCTGTTCAGTTGTATGTGCGCGTGTGCAAGGTGTTATTAACAGTATCCTGCACACATTATTTCCAACAGTAGCTCAGCACTTGTATATCTGTACATAACTGCAGCACAAATATGGTTGAACGTATTCACGTGTGTCTATTGGTTAATTAATGTTGTTTAATAATGTAGTGAGACAGTACCTGCAACTAACTGTTTCAAATGCAATTTATAGCAATAACTGGCAGAATCATGCACACTTCAAAAGGTAGGTCTACCGTTCCCCACCCTATGTAACAAGTGAGCTGAAATGGTTACTGTAAGCAATACAATTGGCTAATGTATGTGGAATTCTCACAGATCTGGCCATTAGTGGCAATGCTGGAGGTGTGTGTGTTATAATCTATCACATACCTACAAGAATCCTCACAGTCTACAAGAGATGGCAGAGATGGTGCTGTCAGCCGATTTTAGACTTCTGTAAGTTTACCTTTACTGTACACATTTGAAAGTGCACAGGCTGGTTATTTCCATGTTTTACTGTATAAGGGTGGCCATGAAGATGTTTCCTAGTGGTGGAAAGACTTAGGGCATGTATTACAATCTCTAGATAAATGTGTGGAATAGCTATTCCATAGATAAACTATTTGATGATAAGCTGTATTATGAACATTCGGATAGTTATGTTATCCTTTAGATAAGTATTCTAAGGTGTTGGTTCGTTACTGTGTATGTTCAGTTGTCGGCAATGAGTGCGAGATGTGTTTTGATTTTTTTTAAATATATATATATATATATATATATATATATATATATATATATATATGTTAATGCTGGTGATATCAAACCTCGTACAGCTTGCTTAACCTCCATACTATCTATCACAATTCATAATACTCGGTTTCTTAACATTCAAGATTGAGGTTCGTGCCTATGTTTCTAACTTATATTTGTTAATATTTTGAGGATGAAAGGGGAAAATATTTTAATTCACAAATTTCAAGAAATCCTATTCCTTAAAAATGACATTAAGCCTAGTGCTAATATTTTATTTCTGATTTTTTGTCATTACAAAATGCAATTTCCACAACTAAAAATAATGTGATTTCCAAAACTAATCTTCTGTGTCGTTATCGATATCCGCTGGGTGTACTTGCATTTTGCAGAACTATTTTACATAACACTCAAAATAGCAAAAAACTTCAATTCATATTTTCATATAACCTCCAAAACCAACATGCTTATAAGCAAAACATCAACACCTCATGTTTGAGACAACATTTTGAAGCTCATCTAAAGGTATAGATGTTTGTCTAGTACTGGAAGTGATAGATAACAGTTCTAGTTAGCAATAACTAGAGGTCGTAATACAGACTCAGAGAGAATGTTGGAGTAGCTGGTTGATGGTGCACATGTGGCAAGAGGGTGTATTAGTGTGGAACAATGACGAAGGCTGATTGGACTGTCAGTGGTGGTGGGCTTGTTTTCTTAGGCTCTGAAGCTAGCAAAGAACATGCTTCGCACTTTCAACTCACCTGAAACCAGACTAGGATGTTTGAAGATTCATTTTGTCGTGTGATAGGTATTGGCTCCGAGTATGGTTCTTGTGCTGGTACATCAGACTAGTGTGTGTGAGTGGCCATCTTACTTGCAGTTTTTTCGTGCTTGTCGTTGGTTCGGTTTTGTGTCAAATCACATTATAAACATCCCAATTTGAGTTATTTAGGTCAATACTGCCAGTTGATTTGGTTGTCATTTTTGTGGTCTTTGAACGCCAACCCGCAAAATTTCAAAATGAAATAGTAGTTGAGCTTTAAATTTCCCTTTTAACCTTAAGCTCAAACATGGATAGAAGCGTGAACAGGAGCTGTTATAGTATAAGCCTTTAAGTGGAAGGGTGTAGCTGAGTTACAGATTAGCAGCAGAATGTTGTGACTGGAGTTAGCATGGGCTTCCAAATACATAATATCAACACATCACATGTTACTTTTGCTTGTACTTATGAGAAATAGTACCTTAAGAATTTTTCCAGGGACTAAGCAGTGGACATAAAATACTTATCACTGAAACACTGAAAGAGGAATTCAAGTTCATGTGTACAGGTCTAAAATTAAAAACAAAAATAGATGTAGACTGTTCACAGCAAACTTATAACTTTTGAAAGCCCTACTGGCATGGGGTATTCTTCCACCATAGGCCCTATATAAAATCAACAATGCGCATCATCAAGTGAAACTGCAAAGTTATTAGAAAAGCAATTATTTTACAAATTTTCTAATTCAGACACTTATTTGCATTGAAGGAAAAAAAAAATAGCAAAATATAATTTCAGTATTCACAAATGTGTAGGTTACCTAACATATTAAATTCAACTTCAAGGCATCAAGATACAGCTCCTCCTCCCCTACTTTACCTAGTTGGGGCTTGCCAGTCAAGTCTGTCTGCAGGTAGACACAGTGACATTTCTCAAACGATGACTTTAAAAATGCTTAACTAATTAAGTTTAGTATGGTGAGTGATTTAGAAATTGCAGAAATAAAAAAATTTAACATTATTTCTCAGATACTGTGGAACCCATCTATTGAATTAGGATGGATTGAAATCCTGAATCCATGGAACATATTATGTGGTCCCACTTTTTATTTATCTGCATTTTAAGACCACATTCATTGAATGTCCACATGTAGGTGTCAGTCCCCTGAGAAACTATGAATAGAGAATCCATTGTAGTCACTATGGGAATATACATTATATTTTATTATAAGGTGCTTCATATAAAGGGATTTTAAAATGCGTGTGTCATAGTGACTCTTTGTGAGAGAGATGACTGGCGTAGTTCACAGTCCAGGATTACCACCTGTGTATTGTCTATTGTAAAAATGTATATACAACTACTTGCCATACTCTATATCCCCTTAATGAGGATCTACAGAATTAAAATCAAAATCATGAACAGCTTCTGCAATTGTACCTTTATAATTGTTTCCTTGGCAAGTTCCACTAGATTCTTGAAAGAGGGGTCTGCCACCATGGCCGCCACATTCGCAGGATCTTCAGAGGCCTTTTTCAAGTAATCGCTGAGGACGCTGCCCATCCGGTAACTGAATTCTGACTGTTTTGTTATCTGGTGGTGTAAAACATATATCTCCTCTTCCAGTTGACGCAGTAACTCCAGATCCTTTTGGTACTCCTCCTGAAGCTGTTTGCATCTCTCATCCAAGGACATACTGACCTCTCTTGGCTGTATTGATGTTATAGCTTTAGGATGCCCAAAGTGAAACGTTTCAGTGATTTAACTCAAAATAAAGTACCTATTCAGGTATTGCTTTAAATTGTTCACATTGAAACACACCGCAGATAAAAATTAATTGTGACATCAAAATTTTGACTGTTGCTAAAATAAAGATATTTATGAAAATGCAGTAATTATTTTCAACACAAACATTTTAGAAATAGGTACTTTATTACAACATTAACTAATAATTTTGTATTGCTGAAAACCTCTATGGAGCCAAAACAATAAGTTTAAATAGACTTCATCCATGGATTATTGAAAGCATAGACTACAGATGAGGTATACTGATTATTCTTCTGTGCATGTACCCAACATTGATCTACCCTAAAGCAACACAACTGTCAAAAGTCACATGGTCATCAGTAATGAATGTGTTTATCTATATCTACATTTTTAAATCATAAGCATTTTTATATTGATCAGATGCTTTTACCAATTTGAATGTAATCAAATTGCATTACAAATTGATTAGAGGAAGAATAAAATAATATTTAAACTAACCTCAAATCCAATCCATGCCGGTTTTGCTAGTCGTGTTGGCCTTGGCAGAAAAGCAGTTCAGTGTCGGGACAGCGAGATCGGTCTACTTCATATTTAGTCTATGATTAAAGTGAGTTATTTATGTGAAACTTTAATTTATTTTATCATGACTGTGTTGTCTTTGTCCAGCAGACAATCAACTAACCAGAAGTATAAAAAATTTGGAAGAGAAAGGTTTTTTTTTCACATACACACGCACGCACGCACACATATAAACATATATAAACATAATTTCCTTGAACACTGAAGTTCGATTATGGAAATGGTACACAGACATTAAAAATTACACGGCAGTACATTGTACATCATGAATCATACATAAGACAGAACACATTTTGACAATTGAGGATGTTGCATAAAGTAAATATACATTCAAGTGTAACATTAATAATAATTTCCCTAATTCAATAGTACTTTTCGTAAATGGGGAACACATAATTTGTTGTGGTCACATCATACAACTTTAATTTGAGATGGTTAGGAAAATATAAAAAGTACAATCAAAATTTAATAACGTGTTAAAACTAACCATATCATGAAGGTATACAAGAAATAGACTAATGTTTATTCGTCAGAGGCATATTCCTTCCGTAATGTCTTCTTAAGCATTTTCTTAAATTATTTGAGGTTTCGGCATGAAGTTACAGTTTTTGGAAGTCCATTGTATTTTTTAAATGTCACGTGCTTAAAGGTTGTGTAACTGTACCTGAAATAATATATATTTTTTAGTTCTACGTTGTCGGCATTCCTGATGAAATAGGAATGTGTCTAGAGCAGGGACCGACACCGAATTTGAACTGGACATGAAAATTATATATCCGGAATTAAATTTCTTTCTGAAGTTGCTGAACTGTAAAAGGAAAAATCTGTTTGTGTGAAAATTAATTCAGAAAAATATTTCAGTTCAGATCCCTTCGGACTTGAATAGCAATTGGAAACACAGCTATATCCGGATATTGAATTGAACTAGAGTATGCCCAAGACATTCCACACGACTGAAATTCGTTAGGTAATTTAATTTCGATTAAAGTCCAGATTGAAATTGGACAATGTTCCCCCAATAGTCCGAACTGAAATTAAATATTCCGTGTGGCTATAATTAATGCGAAGGCTAAAATTGAACTGATTTGACCGAAAATACCACTTTCCGGAATGCAATTCACAAGGTGGTTTCATTTCGTAATAAGTCCGAACTGAGCCCCAAATCTTCCAAACTGAAAATAGATTTTCTATAAGGAAGCAATTTATACAAAACTGAAAATTGAACTGATTTCATTGAAATTCCATCTTTCAGGGCTGTAATTCACAAGATGGCTTCATTTCCATTCAAGCACAAACTAAAACTAGACAATGACCGCATAATATCCCTAACTGAAAATAATTTTCTATGTGGAAGTGGTTAAGACAGTAATGAACATGGAACTGATTTTACTTAAAAACCATATCTCTGGACTTAATTCACAAGTTCGCTTAATATAAATTCAGGGCCAATCTTAAATTAGACAATGATCCCCTAACTTTAAACAGAAAATAAATAATCTGTGATTAAATATTTAATATTATTCATTTAATTAATTGACTGGTTTAGCCAGTTTTAGCAAAGGGGCTGGGAATATGTTTTGGTGCTGTAGCCGCCATATTGGTATGAATGTTGTCATGGTGGCCATAATATGGTGGCTATTGTTCATATCCTTGATTTTGGATTTTCGTTTGCCAGCTTGTTTTGTGTAGCCATTTGGTTTCATATATTCAGTGGCCATTATGTTTCTGCTCTATCGTCATGTTTACATGAGCTGTCATTATGGTGCTGTACTCGTCTGATTCACCATCTTTGTTTACGGCCTCTAGTGTGTGCTGATGTTGTTAATCTTCTTTTATAAATGCCAGTGTGTGCCAGTGATATCTGCCATGTTTGTTTCTCTCATCGTTCACCAGAGTGCGCCACTTGTGGCTGCCATGTTAGTTTCTCTTCTCGTCCACTAGACAGCACTGTTTTCTCAATTGCCATAGGTAAGGTCGGCTAGTGATGTATACCTACAATGGTGGGGACTCTGGCCCTTACGAGCGCATTTATGCAAAGACTGCTCAAAAACCGCTCTCCTGGAGAGATGGAGTAGATATTCAGTCATCTGAGCTATTGAAACATGTAATCATATCAAGTAGGCTATGTTAATGGTGCACACACAATAATACGATCAGCGAAGCCATCCCGAAGTTGGGACAAATCAAATTACACAGATAATCTGTAATTACGTGTTTTTATTCAACTTTTAAAACTTGGAAGTCTTAAATACATTGAGAAACATATCTCAGAATTCATATTTTCAAGACGAATTCGAATATTACGTCACAACCATTGATTATGAACACATATATTATTATATGTAAAATTCGAATTTTTATTTACCTTTAAACTTCAAAGACATGTCTGCAAGCTTGTATTTTTAAGGCGGAATTGAACATGACATCAGAAAATGTCGTGTAGTGTTATATATTTTCATACTCATGACAACCAAAACTTTAATTACTAACTTGTTCAACACCATTTATAATTTAGCAGGTGTAAGTATAAAACTTTTGAAGAAGTAAAAATGCATTATATCCTTAGCCCTCTGACAAGCATTGTAAGTATTATTGGCTGCCATTTTGGATTACTTGATAAAGCCACAGAATACATATATGTTCTACTTGTGACCTCTCTCAAGGCAATATGGTCCAACATACCTTAGAAATATTGTACGAATAGTTGTATGCCATTTTCACTCCACTGACGTTATAGCTGCCAAATTAATGTCTTAGGTGCAACTTGTGGCCTCGAACAATGTGATTTGGCCATACGTCTTCTGATAGGCACAGTTGCCTATAATACTCGTGATATTGAACAAGGCAATATGCGTATATGGACTACTATACCACAAGCCTTCATTATCCTTTGAATAAACCTGTTACTGATGCCAGAATAGTTGGCAACCCTATAAGCTGCTTTGTTGATAGGTATGCTGACATACCTATCAACTCATACCTATTTAGCCTCGCAGTTACACCTACTCGTACTTTTTTACTACTACACTTTCACTTTTTAAATAAACTTTTTATTTATTATTGAACATTCAGTGACATCTATTGAAAATGAATTTTGCAGTTAAACTGTGTGTGATGGGGTAATGTTTTTAGGTCAGATGCTATGAAGCCAGAGCTGCGAATGTAGTTGTTTCACTTCTCCCCAACAAACCCCTGCGCCCATGTTCGAACAAGTGCCACAACGTCTGGAGCACACAGTATGTCTGCTCCGTAACTAGGCCAAACAATCCTATAGGACAATTGTAGAACTTCCAGTCATTCTCGTACAAATATCCGTGCAATTGAGCATGCAGTGTTGTCTCATTTCGAAATATTTTGAGCAACTAAATTTTAGAGATAATTTACCTGCATTACGTGCAGCTCATGGCATGGCAAAATAATGTTTTTGACTATCCTTTTATACTGGTTTCATTAGCTACATCATTTTTATTCCTGTTAATAAAATATCCTTTAAAGTGAGCGCTTTTAGACAGACACAGCTGTTTAAAATGTAGAGCTAATATTAACATATGTAAAAATACTTGGTTTTTAGCGCGTTAGTACACGTTTGCTGTTAAGATGTCATTGCGTACATCAGACATACCAATTATAAACCAAAAGTGAACAGTAAGCATTCGTGGGGCCGCAGTGGTGTAGTGGTTAGACTACTCTCATCCCACCACGGCAAACCGGGTACGATTCCAGGAGATGTTGTCTCCGGATTTTCGCATGTGGGAATCGTGCCGGACGATGCTGCTGGTCGGCGGATTTTCTTGCTGATCACCCGTTTCTCCTACCCTTGCATTCTGGCGCTGCTCTATACTCTTCTCGCTTTACTCTCAAGGGTTCTCAAAATCTCAATGTTTAGAGCCATCCAAATCTCTTCACTAGCTCATTAATCATTCCGCCTACCAGGACGTATTTTGTCCAGAAGGGTGAGACGCTAAGGACGACTTAGGTACGCGCATCACAAGCGTCATCGTCTCGATGTGCAAGGTACTGAACAAATGTGCAGTCTTTCCTTCAGAAACGTACCTCTGAGACAACTTTAAAATTATTTAATAAAATATTTCTAACATTGTCTAAATACCAAAAATAAAATTAAAAATATCTGTAACTTCTAGTTCCTCGCCGTGCATTTACATCGTAACCCCATATTCATAAATTGAGCTTCCAACCATGCACAAAAACGGTAATGCAAATTATGTTTACATTTGGACAGCTTTGTTGGGCATGATCAGTGTAACTGTGAACTGAACCAGGCTTTAGTGTGAAATCATCCAACCGACACCTTCGAAAATGCTTTTAGTTACTAGTATGGAGAACTATGCCGTTAGTATTTTCCGCCCGCTGCAGCGCCCGTGTGTCCAGCCCATTACTGAGGGACAAGGGAGTTCAGTAGGGCCACGATGTCTGGCGCAAGCAGTAGTGAGAGCTGCAAGCAGTGGCAACTGCACAGAGCCAGGCGGACTATGAAGCGGTCGAATGGGGATAACCATCTGACTGCTTGTTAGTTTTGTCTCGGTACGAGGCACACCTTGTAAAAAAAGTCTACTTGGCTTATATTTACTCAAACACATCCCCGCTTAAGAAATAAAATCAACTTCATTATTTTTTCGTGCAAAAATATAAACAGCAAAGTTAGGGTGCAGACACGTACAGATTAGCTGAACAAAAATATAGTTTGACTAAATATATACACTGCAACTACACAATATTATTTCCTATATACTTTTTCACATAATTAATTCCCCCCACCAAACATTTAATTGTAGGGCTAGAAGTATTATCACTAACACGGGAAGTGGAGTGTCTGGGTTACAGACAGCGTTTGCGAGTTTCATAAGAAAAAAATTCCCTCATAAAGATTAATATTTCCGAACATAATCATAATTCAGTCGGCAAGTTGAAACATGATAGGGAATTTTTCGTAAGGCATGTACAAAACCTGATTTCACGACATACCTAAGTGGCATCTGCACAAAACATGATATTTGATGGTCACAAAATTAACAATAATTGAGAATGGAGATGAAATATGTATGTAATTCTTTCAATGATCAATGTAGTAGATGTGAAATACTGTATGTAGGTGAAACACAGTCTTAAGTTAACAACAGTGACATGAGAGACGTAAGCAGTGCTTAACAACTAAGGTCTTCAGCGCTGATAGGGGTGAAGAGAGATGGAAATGGAGCAGTGATGGAAAACTGAGTGCCGGGGTAACCCAACACTACCCACCAACCAACCGCAATGCCCGCAGTGTTTCCTACTCACAAAAATCCGGGTTTGACCCCGGTTTGTCGTGATACGAGGCGAGTAGTCTGACAGTTACAAAACCGCAGCACCTATAAGCAAGTTAAAATTTTCAAAATACACATCCCTTTTCTTGGCGAGCTGGTATTCCCAAAGGACTGACTTTTCCTTTCCTTTTGTAAAAGCGACAAGAGAAATGTGAATCTCCATATTAATGTTATTTGTCTTGTATTTAAGTGCATCATTAAGTCAGCAAGAAAGGCGCAAGATCTTGCTTCCTTTAATACCGCTATTTAGCAGCAGAGGCCCTACTTCCACCCACGTCAAATATTGCATGCCATTGTATGTCAAATGTTTGAATGCAAACAGTGTAAGGTGACTGGTTGGAATTTTGGGTCAATGTGCATGTTAAATCATGTTTTAACTTCACTTGCAGCGCATGAAAGCACGAAGATGTTGGTAGGGTTACCCATTAAAGCCATGTTAATAAACGAACATATTGATTTCTCCTGTGCATAACTGCTCTGTTAAGCAAGAGAGGAGGCGGCAATTCAGGTCGGAAATGCACGCAGCAGCGAAACAAATATGGCAGCTCACATCATTATGCTTGGGCTACAGTATCGTAGAATACCACGGACAGTTCTTTCACTCTTTGTTTCCAATTGTTCTACAGGGCCGTGTTTTGTAAAATTTATCGTATAAAGCGAAGAAAATATACACTTTTGGACGAGTACATGAACTAGCTTATAAAGTTTTGAAATCTGGGGCTTGAACTTGTCAAAGCTGTCAGAAAACAAGCAGAATGTCCTCGTGCCTCTCAGTTTTACAATATCTCTTATTGCACAATGAATGCAGATCAAAGTATTTAATCTAGTTTTTAACAAACAGCTGCCATACATTTTTCTACATGGGAAATTGTGTGGGGCATAAATGAAGATGGTAAAATTGTCTACAAAAATGCTTTTATTCATTGTGTCGATATTGTAATGGCTGAGAATATGACACAAATAAACTACATATAAGAGTCAATACATTTGTGTATATAAGTACCCACTTTATCAACGATATAAAGTAAGTTAAGATGAATGGCTTTGATAATTCCTGTATTATTTTATGTTAAACAACATTTAATGCACAAATATTGGTCCAGAAACTAATTATTACAGATATTTTTTAATGTATATCATGCTTTGCTTATAGCACTGATAGTCTCATTTCATTTGAAGGTAAATTTACAACTTGGTATGTTATTTGGCTCAAATTTCCGGTAACATTAACCAGCACATGTGCAATATTCCGAAATTGTATGTTCCCCTCCCCTTCTCGTTACTTGGTCATATGGTTCAGTGCATATATAGTAATCAAAATGTTAATATGGCAGCCATTTTAAAAATAAGTGCCTGAACCACATAAAACTAACAGTTTATTTGGTCACTGTAGTGTATCTTGTTTGCCAAATTAGGCAGTAATAGGTTCATTTTGTACCGCAATTCCACATTTTATATTGTCTTGTGGCGCTACCTTACAATATGGCAGACGAAAGAGACAATGTATCAGCACGTTTAATACTCGTAGGTAATACTTTCAACACACTAAGTTTGATCAAGTATGGTACATACTGTATACCAAATAAACCTAAAATATTTATACATAGTCACCATGACGAAAATAAGTTTCTTACACAGTTAAACCACATACAGTATGTTAACATGGCATACGTAGTATTAGATATAGTATACAAAGTTTACTTGAAATTGGTCAGATTGTTTCATAGATACAGTATAGTTATCAAAATGTTTATATTGCCATCAATTTAAAAATAAATGCCCGACTCAATTAATACATACCAGCATACTTCTGGCTTGTCAAATTTGGTAGGAATGGGTAGATTGTTTTTAGAGTTACGATACAATTACTTTAATTTATCCTGTGATGCTATCATAAAAATTAGTGGACAAAATAATCGTCGTATTAGTATATAGAATGTTTGTGGTTGATACTTTCGGCATACCAGTAATGGCCGAAATTGTGTACACTGTATCGTATAAAGACCAAATGAAGTGATAATATTTATATGGTCGCCATATAGAAAATGAAGTGTTATACATTATAATTGCGAGTGTAAGGCTCACCTACCATAGTACCTGCTAAAATACAAAGTTTGGTTGATGTTATATAGTTTCGTAGCTACAGCATAGCAATAAAAATGTTAATATGGTGGCCAATTTAAAAATGAATGTCTGACATTTAAAATATGTCTGTTTACATGGCATACCATAGTATATGTTTAAAAAAATGTGGTAGGTATCTATCCATTATTCCTAGACACGATACAAAAACTTTATTTTTCCATGTGTGCGCTATCTTACAAAATGGTGAACGAAATAGCTTATTTATTTACATATTAAATGCTTGAAGGCAATATTTTATGTATCACCTAATATATATACACCAAAAGTTAAAATAATAATTGTAGGGCACCATATTGAAAATAAGTACCATCAAATTTTTGTTGTATATGGTACCATGGTCTACTATAGGCCTAGTACTAGATACCTGAAAAATTTGGCAGGAATCTATGTGTAGCTTCCAAGATATTATGTGAAAGTTTATTGCTTTCCTGATGTGCTATCTTCCACAATGGCGAACCAATAATAATGTACCTTCCTACATTATGGTCTTACATGATCAAATCTAAAAATACAAGATTTTATTTAAATAGTCAAATAATTTCCCAGATACGAAATAGCACCTTACTTTAAATAAGCTGCAGTTTTGAAAATAAGCAAACAGCTGGGCAGAACATTGTAAAAATCGGATGTCCTTATTCAGTTCTATGTGTGTACAGAATTTGGTGAAGCAAGTTTCCAGTGTTCAGCCAGTCAAAACTACGCAGGCAGAGCTCCAGCCAGAGTTCCAGCCAGCTGGAGCTCCAGTCAGCCATAGCTCCAGCAAGAGATCCCGCCCCCCCAGCCAGAACTCCGGCCAGATATACAGCCAGCCAGAGCTCCAGCCAGGCAGAGTTCCAGTCACAGCTCCAACCGGCCAGAGTTCCAGCAAAAGCTCTAGCACGACCTCTCGGTCTTGTACTTTTTTATTTTAACGCAGCGCCCTGCTGTCTTTCCACGCTTCGGCCTCCCAATAGGCGGGGAAGAGATATCATGTCCTCTCATCGCAAGGAGGCCAAGATTAATGTGACCGTTGGCCAGATCCAAAGCCCAAACCTGGCACATCCGCACATCCTCGTCCCCTCTACCACAGAGGTTCCGAGATCCTTGCCCTCAGAAACCAAGTGTGTGGTCTGGCCGGGGCACAACCAGAGCAGGTTGCTGCTCACCACCTGGTCTGTCATCGAGAGTGGGAATCTCTTCAGACCTCCTCCAGCATATGGAGTCAACCACTACCAGCACGAGTCCAACCCTATGATCGGACACCAGAGAGAACCTCATGGTGGGGCCAACTGATCGCCCCGTGCTACCACTTTATTTCCATGGCACTTGTGGGTTATTCATGGCCGACATGATTCCCCCCATTGGAGTGGCAAGAGGAATTCCCTCCTTACAATCATAACCTGTAACTACCGCTACAGGTTATGATTGTAAGTTTTTGATATGAAAGTTGATAACAACCGGTCTGTTGTGTTGTTATATTATAAAGTTCTATTAATGCAATGGTTATTTATATAATATTTCATTATGTTTAAAATATAGTTTGTATTGGAACATACATTCGCTTTTAGTTGTATATTAATATTTTTGGTAGGCATAATTATGCGTGCAGTGCTACAGTTGTTCAGGCAGTCGCGCTAGGTGCGTTTTGCGTGGCATTGTCTAAGTGTGATGCGAACTGTAGGTTGCATGCAGGCGCGAGGCCAGGGCAGTAGAGTCCAAGCTCCGTGAAGGAGAGAGTGTCTCGAGCCGATGGTCAAGCAGCTTGCATCACGTGCTAATTAAGTCGGCGGTTAGGGTGAAATGTGGCTGGCTTGTGCCGAGATGGTGACGTCTTGTACACGTCTGCTTAATAAGTTGCTTTTATCGTAGTTATGTGTTACGAATCAGTATGGAACTATTCATCAGTACGACTACTCAATTGTTTTCCCTGTTGTTTCTGTTTGTCAATGCAGATGTGTTTTCACCCAGGAAACTATGCTAGTTCTGAGCTATGCTGCATGGAGTATGATTAGGGAAGCTGCTAATTGAAACAGTAACACTCCATGTGTGAGGAATCCTGACTTACGTTGCTTAATCCTAAGTGTGTGAGGAGATGCACCGATGCTTCATCGCTGACTGTGGTGGTCATCTGGGGCATGAGATCATCTGGTACATTTTGTACGCTGCTTCGAAGGTGTGAGGGCGATGTGTGTCCCGCACGCCGCAGAATCATCAGGTTCATCAATCTGCAGGTATGAGAGAACCGTATTTGCATGCTCATTTGGTGTCGGGGCGAAATATTTGGAAATATGACTTCGCTGGGTCATCTTGAAGTTTCCTTGTGTGCCACACGTAACTCCTGAAGTCAGCAAAGTCTTTGGCTGCAGATATTTGGTGCTTGTACCTTCTAATGTTGTCAGTGTACTGTAAAAACACTTTTATGCTAGCCTTTTTAATGTGTGAGCACCGTGTGAACTACTGAAGATAAAAAGTAACTTTGGTGAGATGCTATATAGGGTAATTCCATCTGTGTAGATTTTCAAATTGTGCATCAAGCTATGAATAAATGAACATTGTTTGCAACAAGGAATATGGTGTCACATTGTTTGTTCATGAATGTAGTCTCCCAGTTAAATTATTTAACATAATTTTTGCTCTGCTATAAATATTGGATGTGCTCAACTTAAAGGTATTATGGTTCATGTTAAGAATACCCCACTTCACTATACTCTTCTTTCACGAGTTTGCTTTCTACTCCAGTTGGTAATGAATAGATGTTGAGTGAGGTAGTAGTGAGAACCCCGACGCCCTTGGAGATAAAGGGCGAGTCACCACACGAGGTGGTTGAGAAGACCTCACCGGGCATAGCCTTACACCGACTGAAGGGCCGGTCACACTCCACTCCCTGGGAGCCACATCCTTAATGGCGGGGAATTATTATGAGCCAGAATGGCCACCACCCTGATGGCTAGGCACAAGAGAGCAGTCGGGACTCCTCCCAGGTGTCGCGGCTCACCGGGGATAGCAGCCCTTGCTCTGAAATTGGAGAGTTTATATCATATGTCATCATGTAACCTCCATTGTTTCAACACTTCAACCAAGCCATTGCTCCCATGACCACCAAGGTGTTACGTGGCCAATTCCCAGTTCGGGAGGGCATCTGCCACACTCCATTCTATGTCTTTGTACTTCTTCCTTGAAATACAGGCTTTAGGCCCCAACGGGTTGAATGCTAAGTGGTCCAACACCCCGCCAAGTGGTCGAGCCTAAGTATCATCTATTGGTCCAACCATCAAGCCAGAGCTCTAGCACAAGATCCAGCCAGCCAGAGCTCCAGCACAGATGAAAGAGTCATGGTAGCATGGATTAGTAAGCGTCACGCATCAACACATTTACAGTTTAGTCTGTGGGCTAGGTATAAAAAGTAATGTTTTTTTTTTTTTTTTTTTCCCCCCAATAATCTACACATTAAATATTTAGTAAAAAATATTTATTTGCATTTTGATACAAATAATTAAAAGAAAACATTTATAGAAAATGTTGTCGTTAACATTATGGAATCACAGTAGAAATTAAACAACTAAAAATCACCAGTTGCTCAAGATCATGCCAGCTTCTGCCTGCAAAATAAAAACTAAATGTTTTAGTGACTTTATTAAGTGTACGTACACCAAGGAAGAAATTCACACAACAAATTTGTACTTAGCATGCAAGAATACCACACTGCATAGGGGTGGTCTTACATGTAATGTGAAATGGAGAATGAAAAAAATACCACACTTGCCATTGTACAAAACTAATAATTTTACAAAATTTGTAAACAATAAGATATGTCTGAAATATGCCGCTATGCTACTACACACACAAAAAGAAGACAGACACAATATATAAGTACTCCCAGAGCCTTGCTCATGGATACACATGCACACAGTAAAAGTCTACTTCCAATGAACACATTTTCCACGCAGATGCACAGTCGTGTGACTTTTGCTGGCCAGGCCAGCTTCAACAGGCTGCGAGTGATATCACACAGCAGTCTGAGGTTGCCAGAAAGGGAACTAGGGAGAGGCGGGAAATTTGAAATGTGGCGGAGGGGTTATCTTATGTTTAAACCAGGTGTCAGTGTGAATTTGGTGATGTATTGGTGATCCAGTTCCCAGCGTTGCAGTTCTGCTGCATTCATTCTTTGTCTGAGTGTGTTGGTAGTAAGGCCAATGCACTCTTTATTGCAGTGGACACATTGTAGTGAGATGTTTGTCGTACAGTTGTAGCTGTCCTAAATAAGATAAGTCTGGTTGGTAAGGGTGGAGAGGGGAGAGATGGAATGAGAGAGCAAAATGTAATAGAGTGGGAGGAAAAGAAGGGTAAGGAGTAGGTGGGGTGATGGGAAATGCGGAGAGAGTGGGAGAGGTAGAGAGGGGTTCAGAGAGAGTGTTGGGAGGGGGAGGAAGAGATAAGGGGTGAAGAGGAGAAAGAAGAGGGTGGAGAAGAGAGAAAAGTAATAGAGTGGGGAAAAAGGTGGGGAGATACGAGGAAAGGAGAAAAAAAAAGGGGGGGGAGGGAAGAGAGTCTTACAAATAAAATTAGTTTTATCCTTCCTTTTTAAAGAAATTAATTACATACTAATTGTGCCATAATTTCAAAGAGCCTATGTTGTAAAGTTTTAAAAATAAGACCTTCACTATAAAGTATACGCTATTCATGGTAAAGTGAGCACTTTTGAAATCTCTCTCATTTGGCATATTAATCATAGAATATATTTTATTTTAGCCTTCGACGTTAACGTCCGAGCATGGTGGAATATACACACAGTTTTTTTTCTTACGTGGCAATATTTATTAAAAATAGTGGTTAAAGGGTAAAAAAAAAAATGGCTGAAAGGAAAAAGAAACTAGGATCTCAAAAGTGCTCACTTTACCATGAACAGCCTATACTTTATAATCTAAAAATAAAATCTGAAGCTATATTTTATATTCATATACATTATGAGATTTTACAATTGATCTTCAGGTATAAACCAGATTTGAAAAAAATCACCATAATGCTCAATTTGTATAATTAATTCAAAATGCAATATCTACAGGAATTATTCCTCCTCACACCTTCCCACATGCTTTCAGATTTTATGAATTTGTAATGATTAGTGGTGCATTTTATTAAAAGCCAATGAAAATGAATGACACATACTTTTTCTGGAAGCCAAACAGGTTCAGAAGACTCTGTTGCTTAACTGGTTTCTTGAGACCTGGCCTCCGATAAGTTTCAGTCTTGGACAAATGCAGGGAGAGCTCGGAAACTTTTTCACACTGGAACCAAATGCAGACATGAAATGAATACATGAAGAAAATACAATGTTGAAACTGATTTTTTTTTGCTTTACCATCATCCTATGCAAATTATTTTTAAAATCACAATTTATTACTAGTTTTAATTTAACAACAAAATAAATGAACAATTTTGCCACCATAGTGCTTTTCAGTGCTTTAGAAAAATAAAATTTTACAATTATGCTGGTTTAAGAAAACATTAAAATTTGATATTAAAATCAGTAAAGGGCCTCGATGAAGCTATGCGAGTCTTGAAATGAATATGTGACCATTTTATAATTTCAGTCATGAGGAAATGCAGACAGAAAAAACTTGCAGGCCGACTTCCTTCTATGCTTGTACATGATGGAAAGGAAGAGCTTGAGACCATAAACACAAGAGCCACAACTGCATCGCCACCCAATTTGATTAGTACAAAAACAAGTGTACTGGAAACGGTACACGCCACCTGCAGTGTTGAGTCTCAAATAGAAGGAATAATCTCAGTACATGATATGGCTCATCTTTATATTACCATAATGCATTATATCTTTGCAGCAATGGTTTCATACCATTGCTGCAAAGATATAATGTTTACTCTCATGAGCCAAAACACATGCACTAATGATGGCCAGCCTTTGTGCGTACTCCGGCAGGCAGAACGGTAGAGCCCCACCAGGTACACAGTTTCATAGGACAGCTTGTCAATTCAGTGCTCGTCCTCTCCACCGCGTTTACGTGCCGGAGATTTCCTGAGTTGGGAAGACCGAACTTGGGACCTACACCCGCGTTCATGGACTGCCTATGACGAGGGCCGACTCCCAGTGCTCACCATGTTTAGGCGCCAAGCACTGTGATAGGTGTCTGTTACGTCACAGACGTTCATGTGGTTAGACACCTCATAGGAACACACGAGCCCTGCAATCTTCTCATGGACATGAGGTGTGTATTGAGTCCAGATGCCTTACTCCCACCGGAGTGGTATTGTGAGAAGGTAAAACAGACACTTACTGCTTCCGGGTGCATAAAAGAGCTGACCCCCTCCCTCATTACCGCTCTTAACAAGCTGCACCACGGGAACAGGCATAGGCCCTTCGTCGTCTTCTTGTACCGATCATGCCGGAGATTCCACAAGACCTCTTTGTAGCTCCTACACATTTGAACCAGCCTGTTCATCCTTAGATTGCTGAATACCTGAGCCAGCCGGAACAGCCAGCAGTAGCCCCTATTGTGTACCTTAGGATCGAACCAGTTGCTCAGCCCCAGCTATCACAATCTCACATCAGTACGCAGAATAAAAAACTACCTACAGCTCAAGTACCTCCCTCAAAACTCTCAAGGCCAAGCCACTAGTTGAGGTTACGTGTTGCCCAGGTATACCACCGAGAGCAATCAGTCTAAAACTCAAGATAGTTAAGTCTAAAACCCGACTTTGCACCCTGCCACAAAGCTACCAGGCCAGACCTCTACACTGGAAAGGCACCAGTTCTGAGTAGAGACTAGAAGCAACCCTGAATTGCCAGAATGGGATGCACCCAACTTAGCACCCGCCAAAAACATACCCTCCTTAACGTTGACGCGTGACGGCTCTAGCAATTGGTCCCGTCACTGACCCAAAGTGATTTTGGTCGGACGCTAGGCTAGTCGCATCCTGGTGGCATGCAACTTATTCTTTATGCGAGACGAGTGCTTTCCCAGCATACAACTTGGCCTCATTGGTTGAAGACTGGGTACGAAATCTGGTTCTGTCAAGACTGCTTGGCCGGTGACTGTATTGGCTCATGCGGATATACCTGGACTGTGTTTCCCCTGAGGCTGAACTGATGCAGACTCGCGAGACGTGCTAGGTGTGGTTTCTGTGGTCCAGTGGCTTTTGGCTAAAGTGGTTTCTGATTTGTGAGTGTATGAGGTGCTGGAAGAGTCAGGTGCCCCACTGAGTGATGGGTTCCTTCTTTCCATTTTAGTCCTGTATGCAGTGGGGTAGCAACCATACTTCCCCTATTTGTTTTAAATGTTGCAAGTATGCATTTTAGCTGTACTTTCTTATTTTTTCAATTTTTTGACAACAAATATTTTTTTTAGTTGCTCAAACTTTGGTCATACAAACACAACATCTGTATAAACCACGCGTAAAACTGGGTTTGAGTGTATACATTATTATGAGGTTGTCCTATATTCAATGTTGTATACCAAGGTAGGTTGGCTACTCCCCAGTGGATGGGAGAGGTGCAGGTTACACATTGTATGCAATGAGCACACAGACAAGTATAGAATTGAGAAGTTTATTAACGCGAATACACGTAACACAAAGCTACCAGCAGCAAGAAGTAACAGACAATGAACACAAATACAGAGTTACACAGCGGTATATTGGATAGTTCCCTGAGGCTCTGGGGAGATGAGGGGAACTAGGGCAGAGTCATAACACACATAATATTCCTATTGGAGGGCGTCATGGACCGAGTCCTGGAGGAGGAGGTACATGACCTTTGTACAGGCGTACCGTGTGCACCGGCTAGACGGTTTTTTTGTGGGTTCTGTTTGGGAGTTCGAACCCATTCTACTTGTCATCTCAAAGTTATGTGTCTTGACCTAAAACTGTCAGCTGGGGACAGAGGCCCGTGACACGCATCCAAGTTATGGTTTTCAATTAAAGCAGTATCAACGACAGGAGTCGCAGGGGCAAAGATTGGGCTGAAAAATATAGTTTCTTGTTAGCGTGGTATCACTGACTTTTATCGTCTTTACGATGATCGGTTGGGTAACCTCTGTGGTCAGACAGTGTCCGTGTAGCAAGCCCGCAGAGAAGCATGGCTGCATAGGAAAGGAAAGCCTTCGAGTAAAATAATAAATGAGAATCGAAGGTGGGGTATGGTAATACGAGGTAATAATTAATAAATAACTTTAATGCAAGTACCTGGGCAATTAAGGGAGAAAAGATAGTGGGGCGGATGCAACATCATGTAGAGGCAGTACATCCAGCATTTCCAAACATGAAATTCAACATAAAGAATCTTGAAAGGTATGGCAGAGAAACTACTAGGTGAAAATTAATGCAATGAAACAATTTAACACACAAACCTGACTTCGAGGTGAATCAGATAAGAAGCCACTGACCACAGAAACTGCACTACTTTCTGAAAGGTTGTCGCTCCCTTGAGACAGAGCCACGGCCTGAGAGATGGAATCGAGTGGCGAGGAACTTCCTTCCTTCCGTGGGTTTTTGAATGCTTGACTGGTGGAACGGGAGCACAGCAAACTGTCGTTCGCCTCGAAACTGAACCTCTTCCGTAAATTCCCCCAATTGAACGACTTCTGTGACCCGCTTGGTGACCGCTGAAAAAAAAAAAAAACATTTCCACTTTAAATAACAAAACTGCATAGCATTTTCATCAAAGATATATTACATTTATAAACACCATTGTTAAAAATAATGCATGTAAAATAATAATATTACATCACTCAATAAATTATTTTTCTAGAATATAGCACCCCCAGAATAAGACTGTCGTAACTCCCGAAAAATTGGGTTTTGAGGTAAGTCCACATCCAGATTGACCATTTCATAAGGTATCGAACAGTAAAACCACTGTTATCTCTAAGAAAATATTACAACACGATATGCATGGAACTACAGTTTTGACATTTATGAATTTACATGGGTTGTAAACACAAAGACTGTTGTATCTATAATACCACACTTTTCCTGTCAGTGAGTATTTGTAAAACTGTGGTAACTCTAGGTACCACAGTTTTGCTGTTAGGAATAAATTAATTTCAATGGTTGGTACTGAGACTTACAACTGTTTCCCGCTATTATCAACATAGAAGTGTTAACTGTTATGCGATCAACTTGAATGAAATGTGTTCTTAAGGGATACATCAGTTACAAGTATGTTCTGTAACCATTGTAAATGTGTCTTCCCAAGCAGAGGGAAGCTGCTAACTTATATCAGTTCTAGTGAAGGCTGTGATACGACCCGGCAAGGAATTAACAGTTCAGTGTTAACCTCACGACAGAGACCAACTAACAAAAAGGACATCCTAGAATCTCAAACCACATCACATGCTAATATCAATGGTGATATATCTTATCTCGATAATGGATCTGAGGTAAGAATAGTTCATATTATATATAAAATACAATATTGGCCATATCAGTAATTCATTATATTACACTGCCATAGCCTTAGATTAGACTATTTAACAGTAGGGCCAGCCAAAGAGAAAGTAATGGCACATTATAAAGCTTGTGTTCATTATTCTTTCAGGTTTTGAAAAACAACAATGATAAACCTACATTAATGTTTGAAGTAAACAACAACTGTATGGAGTATTCAGTACAACGTACTTAAAATATGATAACTGAAAACAATTCAAATGTAAAATCCAAACCCACCTCTACTGATTTAAATGAGTTACGCATTAGTTCTTTACAGTGTCTATATGCAGAATAAACTACTGACAAAAAATTAGTTAGTTTTATTATCTTACAATATTATTTGACTTTCTGAATAAAATAGTATTTTGAACCACACGCTTGCCTACCTTATCATAAAACTGCCTGAAACAATAAACAAATAATTTCGAAGGCCAATAAAATAGTGAACAAAACCACTTTTGTTGTAGATTTTAGAAAGAGGTCGCCCCTTGTCAGAGAATTTCTCACTCACGCCTGCCTACATTACAAGGCCATGCATCTATTCTGGAAAGAAGAAGGATCTTTTATCATTGTGTTGTGATGGAATAATTCCAAGTGTATATCATGAGTTTTACCCATCTCTACCAACTGTTCAGGTGAAAAGAAGCAACATTCCCAATGAGAACACTTATGAATGTGAACGTGAGTAGTCAGTGTTTATTTGAGATGTTGAAACTCTTAAATTATACTAGCATCATTGAACTAATGTGTTGCATTATTGAATACAGTTGTATTTTGAGTGTACTTTCAGAACATTTGGGATTAGTAAATATTTAGATTTAAATAATTTCAGGCACACTGTTAATGACTCTGATGACTTATTTAGGTTGTTTGACAATAAAATGCATGTTACATTCGTTATTGTTTCTGTTGTGCATCAAATGCTTTGTTTTGATTACTAAATGTGCTACAGTGTGTTACAGGACAGCTTTTTACCATGCTAACATTTAGTAACACTAGAATTTTGTTGATTAATACACAATTTTTAATACAAACGTAGTACACTGTTCCTTACAATTTGCTATTTGACAACAATTTAACTGTCGTAACTACAATCAACACATTATTTGTGCTTTGTTTTCATCCTTCTATGTGCTACTATGTGTTTGTGACAGCAGTTTACTCTGTTAACAGTTAGTAATGTACGTTGTAGTCCTTATAAAGTGACAGTCATTAATAATGATTAATAACATTGTAGTAATTATTCATTTCAATTAATCACGAACAATTAAACAGTAGTAACTAAAATTATTTTTTTTTTTTAAGTTGTACTTCAATTTCAGAAACACATCATGACTAACTCTAGAAGCATTGCGATGACACACACATACCACAAAAATTACGCACATGAGATATTAAAACTTTATTTTTCATGACAGTTTGAAAACTTTAAACCTAATTGACTGAAAACATTGATTTCGTAGTTACGACAGTCTGGGGGTGCGATATGCAGCTGTGCACTTTCAGCCAAATCAACAAGCAAACAGCATCAAAATATACTTGATCGTGCTACGACATCACATTGTAATACTCTCCGTCTCATATGACCTGGCAATATCATGACAGTCGGTGAGTGGCAACTTGACGTATACGAAATAAACAACGCACCTTTACAAAATCCTGTATCAGCTGATGCACAAACAAACAAAAATCAATATTACGTTGGCTATTCTGAGTGCACTGCAGACAAGCATCACAAGAAACAGAAAATATGCAATAAAAAAAGTTACTAGATTAATTAATACATTTTATTTTACGTGGTCACAAAACAGCGGCTGTTAGTGTTACAAACTGGACTTCGTGCGAAAGTAGTAATGTATAAGTGTTAAAAATGAAATGCACAATCATACAATCCGTATCCAAATAAAATGCAATTTCAAACCTTGAGAGTTTTGTTCCTGTTGTATCCCCACTCTCCATCCATGCTTTTCATACGTGCTTGATATTAATTCCAAAAACCTACACAAATATTGCTTGGTATTGTTGAATTATTTTTTCAAACAATTTGACGAAATATATTTCAAATTTGTGTAGTTTCAAGCTAGTAATAGGAGAACTGTCCACTGTCTCCTGAAGCATTAACAGCACTTGTATAAAATAACAAATTTACGAACAGATACCAATAGTTTAATTTTTCCACGAGCTCTGAATAATTTTTAAAGTAACGTGTATTTACGTGTACAGCGATTTTTGATTACGGTACTAGTAATTTCTATTGGGCCGTTAATTGTTACGTCTACGTCCATTACACACCAGTTCTCCCGCAAACCCATTTCCTTGTTGTTACTCTACACTGTATTAATGAAACAAAGAAAGTGGGATGCACGTCAGTATTTTTTAAGCAATTCTTATGTTATTACATGCCACATATTTCCAATTCGAACTGTTTAATATAAGTAATAGCAGAATTACTGCTTTGCAATAGTCGTTGGTGAGTTGTTAGCAAGTGTATTATCAAGCAAGTTCCCTGAATTACTTTTATTTCAAGTTATATTAGCTGTAATGTCCAAAGTGTAATAGGAACTACAACTACCATCTCGCAAATGTTAACCCAAACTCGCTGTCTCTGATAAATTAAAAAAGAGTTAGCAAATATTTACTTTTTTTTTTTGCAAGGTTTTATATTTTTACTTCTGTAACCTTCAATTTTTTTTAGACAGATGTCAGTCTAAAATACCTTAAAATTTGTTTATCATTACAGTACAATGACAAGTGGATAAACTGAAAGCGTGTTGATAAAATATACAGCGTCCACTTGCCACCAGCTGATGGCGAAAGGATATATAAACAAAAAGTAAACATCTGGATCTACTTTCGTCGAATTGTCAAAATCTTGCCAAGTTACATGAGACAGGAGTAAGTTTGTACAGTCAACTCTCATTACTACAACCCCGAGAATAGCGACCCTCTTCAAATAACAACCCTTTCTTCGGAAACCATAGCCAATAACAACCTCTTTGAAATAAAAACCCTCTTCCTAGGAACCGTGAAATGTCATGGAATCGAGCATGTACTGTACAGTGATATAGGCTGAACCACATAGCATCTTGCACTTACCTGCTAACTAAACTAACTCCAATGAGACTCTTCTCATGACTCGAACTATGTATTTTGTTTTTATTTCAAGAGTCTGCAGTGAAGTGGTGGTAACAACTACAGTAGAACCTTGATGTAACATTTCCGCATATAACACCATTACAGTGGAAACTCTATCCCTCAATTTCCAGGGGAATGACATACAAATTCTATAGATGCCGATATTCTGTAGATGTGGACTAGACATATTAGTCAACCAAAAAGAAAACTCATTAAACTTTATGTTGAACACATTGACAGGCCTATGTTAGGTATTTGTCAAGGTTAACTAACATAAAACAATGCAAATGGGGATATTAAAGAACATTTATCTGGTACACTCACACTCAAACTTATAAAAACCATATTTAAACACCTATTTTGAAATCACGTGCACAAAAATAGCTGCTGACGTATGTGCCGTTTCAAATACGCAACTACATTTTTTTTTTAATGCAACTATATTAATGTTTTAATTATGTCACTATAATTTGTCTCTTACGTATTATGCCTCTATGATTTTTTGAAATATGTGTCGTTATCAATTTATTAATGTTTCACTATTGAATTATTTTGAAAACATAATTTTAAATCTTTGGATCAGTTACTGCTATCATGAGTATTACTGAGTATTATCATTGTCTCTCGCTCTGCTAATTAACTTAATTTTAATTATTGCCAGTAGTTATGGGATGGTTCCACAATTTTCCAATTCCGGTTCCTGGTTCTCGGTTCTAGTACTAACCGACACTAAAATTGCACATTCACTGTTTATACTTGTTTAATGACTTAATAAGTGAGCGACCAACTTATTTATTTTGTCTCAAGATTAATGCTAAAACTGAGTCTTTCACCTTTGTTACAATTTTTATTTATCACTGGGAGTGAACAAAGTTTTTTCACGACGATATGTTGGTGTTGCGTGTTAACATGTTTTTTGTGGTTAGAAGTGCTTTTTGACATGCCTCGCGAGATTCATGCACCACAGTGAATGCAAATCTCATTCAACATAGTAAATGTCAACCTTAAAATTATTCCACACCTCTGACATGTTTAAAATTCATCACAGTTCCCAAATAAATGTATTCCACGCTGAAAGAAAATAAAAAATACATGCTTGTGAAGGCGCTAAATAGTGTGGTGTTGCCAAGACGAACATTTATAATTTAAACTTCAACAATCCCATTTAAGTTCCAGCCTCAGACCCGCAAAATTCATTTTAGGTTATGTGTTGTTGTCATTATAATTTTTCCATTTCTCATTAACATCATTCACTTGCAAAAAAGGATGCATCGCAGCAAGAAAACATTGCATTTTTGTGTTTAAATACCTTCAGATAAGCCAACATACATTCAGCAAGTCGCAAGGAAACAATATTCTTTTGTTTAGTGAGTGAGAATTAATTGCACTCTGTACAGTGCTGGTTTTCTAAATTAAATTACAAAACAGATTACCACACCACAAAAGCTGTTTTAAAAGTTTTAAATATCGTCAAATACCAATTTACGATTGTGTATCTTGTCTTTGTACTGAATCCCTTGGCTCTACGGGCTACATCAAGGCCAACAGTGCACTTTTACCTTGTTAACATTCAAACGTAGCACCATACTACTCAAAGCGTAGTGTAACCACTCCGCCACAGACGTGGATACATCTTCATTAAAATATTAATACACAAGGATACATAAATGTTGGCTTTATTTTTGTGTTTAACCTAAAAAAAGTCACAGCCACGCCATTCATATTTCCGGCAGCATACAACAGGAAAACCAGACAATTTATTAACGTTGTGTTAATTTCTCAAGGCCATTTTAGTATATTACAATGGTACAGCAAGAGAAGATTTAGACCTCATTTAGAGCTGAAAATAAGAGTACACGACTTTAATGCAATTGTGAAACGACCTAGTAAACACGGTAAGGTTAACTGATACAGAGAATTAAAGGTATAATCACGTCGGTTCTGGTTCCGGTTCGGTTCCTTCAAGAATCTGAGGTTCCGAGGAACTGAAGAACCAATTGTCCCCATCATTAATTGCTAGTATTAAAGTTTTATTTATCATATATCTCGTTACATTTATTACTTTTCCTATGATGGTAAATAATACCCTTATCCTCATTTTTAACTACCTACGAGTTATTTGATTAATAAGTAAAGTCTATTTCCTCTATATTTAATTATCTCCGTTTTCATTTTCGTAAAAGTTATTTATATATTTTTAACATTTGGTTTATCTGGCAAAATTAATTGATTAATTTTCTTATTTCAACCCACTTCATATGAGTTTATTAATATTTTAACATTTAAAGCTTTCTCCTGTATGTCTCATTTCAATACTGTTCAAGTTAGTACTTTCAAAGCTTCGCTCTCAATCTTGTTAGCGGCGCTCAGGACCACATTTCATGATTTGTTTTTCATTTCCACCAGACGTGCTGGTACTATGTAGCACATTCCATTGTCTTGCAGTCCGTAATTCCCTTCCACTCACTTTCTTTTTGCAGTAACAACGTCAGCATTTCCTTGCTGTGATCACGAGGTTGCTGCGTGATTTTGTATCACGTGCCAGAGACCATTGACGCAGAGCTTTAGTCATCTTTGTACAACTGATGCCATCTACTGTCAACCCCGGTACTAGCCGTCTTCTTTGCTCAGTCCTTTCACCCTGCGTTTTCCTGGCACTTTTGTATGTGGCCTGTTGTCGTCATGACGCATTGTTGACATGTGGTAACCGTGGTGTTCTCGGGGACTTAAAGCCCTCTTTTAGTGTTCTTATACACTATCCATCACGTAGAGTAAGGGCCATGGAGATGTAGTTTTTTTTTGTGATGTGCTGACCTTATTAATTAATTAATCATTTTGGTGCTTCAACTGCAACTCAACATCTAAGGATTATATTTCTGCCCTCCTTCAGTGAGTTCTCATCTCAATTTTTCTTTCTTCACATTGATGCGTGTACTGCCACTCACTTTTACTAATTATTTGATTTTCCATTTTGTGTTGTACAGAGGGTTTTTGTTTTGGAGTCTCCCATTAATTTTTTTCATTTTAACTCAACTATGTCAAGTAATGCCGATTTAAATCTCTCTCAACATGCAGCGCATCTACTAAGCACACCTTGCGCGAGTAAATACATGTCGACGCATCACCGCGTTCTACTACTGGTTTTGCTGCTTTCGTCTGCCCCTTCCTGGCTGGGGACTTTATTTCTGAATATTCAACTCCACTACTTCTACGGTCAGCTAAAACCTACCTCCTTCTTTAATAGGAGTTTATGATTTAAATATTACATAGTTATTATAAAAAAAAAGTAATAAACTTCTTAATTATGATATAATTTTTATTTACATTATGAAATACTTGTTGTGTTTCTTTTAAAATGTACATAATTTAAAATTGGCTGGATGCATCCTAAAAGCCAAAAATACTCTGAGCTATGTTTAATTAAGCCATCTGAAACATTAGATATTAATTAAAAATATATCTTGCATTCAGAAGCCTAATTATGGCATTTTAACATGAACTTTCTTGTCAGTGAACCGACATTTTTCAAGATACTATGTTCTAAAAAAAAAAAAAGAGGTTTTTTTCCTTTTAGATTACAAATGTATTTTGTTCCCATGGTAAGCCTTATCATTTTTATAAGGGGCTATTCTGACGTTTCTATCATGTTAATATGAAATATTGTTGCCCCATAAAGTATACGACTTGCTTATTCATTTGTTTAATGTTATTTGTTTCACTATTCAGATATTATGTCAATATTTCTATTTATTATGTTTTTCTTAATTCAGATGCTCAAAGTAAAAACTTTTTCATACTTTTTTAAATATAAAATTCAAAGGAACTCAATAAATTACAGAAAAAATGTTTAGTTAAGACACCACAATTAACGAGTTTTTATTTATTTAACTCAATATGCTTTTTCCTCTGGACCTAATATTTATTACTATTTGACAAGAAAGTATTAAGTCTTGTTTATTATATTTATAGGATATTTTTAGTCCTTTTGTGCCATGTACAATTCCCAGCATGACTTATGTATTGTTTATGCCACTTCTTTTGTATATAATTGTATGTGATTTCTTATTCAGTGCCTTTCTTATGCTCTCAGTACACACACTATTAAAATGTGTTAATGAGGTGATTTCTTCATATAAAGGGCTGATTTCCTTTCTTTATGAAGTAGATTTATAGTGTATTATATTTTCTTATTATCGTACATCAGCACACATAGCGGAAATATTATCCATAGAACAATTAACAACAGTTGTTGCTAACTAAGAAATAAAAATGTCTTGAATATTGTGATTGATGAAGTGAATTGAATAGGGTTTCCGTAATTTTGCATTGCCTTTTTATATCTTTCCAGGCATATTTATTACAGTCATATTTATACATAATGCATTCGTAATTTCCATGAAAAAATATTCAAGTGAAAAACTTGCGAGTGTTGGCAACGACGCATCGCGAATTAATATATCAAAAATATGGCACCGCTGTTTCTTGTTGCTAATCATTACCAACACGACTGCGACCGTAAACATTGCAACTGTTTGCTGAACAACAAATAAAATTCTACAGAACATATTTCATATATGTACTGTATTTCCACATTTTTTCAGTTTTTTGTATTACATAAATGATGTGTAGTCTGAGATTATTTTTGTTACAAAGTACGAGTTCTTATGTGCGACATCCTAATGAAATCAACAACAGGTTATTTCAAAAGTTGTAAATTACATAAATAGTACTAAACACAGGGCAGTCAGACATAAGAGATAAGAATGTGTGTTGAAACCTTATTTTATTTGTGTTATCTATCAGTATTACTTGTGCACATGTAGATAATGTACTGTATATGGACTTTGTATGCCTTGGTGAGTACAGTTGATATTTATACTTTTTTGTTAATAATTCTGTGTTTAATGATCAGAGCATGTAATTTTCAGCGGTGGCACAGATATTTTTGTTTGATCAGTGCGGTAAAAATTAAATTTGGAGTTCGGCAAAAAACTTGACTTTTTTTTAAGCATTATACATAGAAAGCTTGTCAGGACAACAGAAAATGCTTAGTGGACATGGACTTTTGGTCAAACAGACTTTGATGGTTCGAGTTTCCACTGTATTTCATAGTCCCACCATTTCTCCATAAGGCTTAATGGTTTCATTTTGTGCATATGACAGTGTTAAAATTTTCATTTCCTGCTTATAACATCAATATTTGTTCAATTCCTTACAGCATCTCAAACAAAATTTTGCTCTTAAGTAAAATTTCAGACATATTAACAGTGCCTACTAACAGATACAGAAAACAGTTTATTTAGTAGAGTCCCGTTATAGCGAGATGTCACAGTTCCAGGTTTAATCCTCACTTTAAGTGTGTCCTCGCTGTGTCCAAATTAGACAGATTTTGATTTAAAAGCAAGCTCTAAGAATGCTTTTAAATTGTTTTCAAACCACCATAACGTAAAAATATCCTGTTATATGAAAACTGATTGCGTGAAAATGAGTGGAAAATCTGACTGCACCACGTAAGTATAGCCATTCAGCCTGCAATCAGTTGCCCGGTCTACGCAGCATTTCCCGTTATTGCTTACTCGGCAGCACAAGCACTCCCTGCAAGCGATAACTCACCAGTCACAGCTCCGCACGACCGCCTCAAACCAAATACCCGTATTTACTCGCATAATTCTCGCACCTACTTCACAGGATTTTAGTGCAAAAAATTAGGGTGCCTGAATTATGCAAGGAATTGCCAAGACACATGCATGTAAACATTAAAATGGGTCTACTATAAGTAATCCATCGCCAACCATGGGAGATACACTTTTTAAAAAACACAGGACTTATTTATTGATAGTAGATATGAAGATACATATTCAAAATTAAATCACTAGTGTGCTGGGACTAGCAGTGAAAACATTGCAGTGTGCACGTAACTGGATGAGCGTCTAGATTCTCTGAAGTGTGGCTGGGCGAGCTCCTAGATCCTCGGTAGCGTGGCCGGGCGAGCATCTAGAGCCTCTGTAGCACGGCGTCTTGCCACTGTCACTCGGCCCTAGATCCTCAGGCGGGGCAGCTATCAGTCGGTCTGTCGCTACATGATTATTCTGGTGGGCCGTGGCGCCCGCCCACCACTGCCATCGTTACAAGTCCGATTCGCTTCGTAACAGCGGCCCGGTATTGGGAAAAAAAGACATGCACGTTAAACTCAGAAACAATGAATTTTCGGCCCACTTCTCTATTACTGTGTTCCTCTGCATACGCAATTACCTGAAGTTTAAATGCAGCAGTTTGACTGGCATATTTACCCATTATGCATTTGTACAACACAAAAATTAATATAAATGTAAAATATTTCCTTCGCATTTAAAAAACCACCCGCATACAAATAAACTCAGTGATTGATTTTGTTTACATGTTTGCAGTGCAGGCGCGCAACCAGAAATCGATAACGGGACCACTATCTCAATGTGCCAGCAACCTGGCGCGGTCGAACAAAGCACGAACAGCATAGGCCCGTTGTTTCCCCCTAATTCGGCACCATAAAAACTTGGGCGTGAATTGTGCCAGTGCAAGAATTATAACAGTAAATACTAGTCACTGGAAAATTATACATTTTCAACTAACAAAACCTGCATGGTGCAAGACTTACTGAAAACCAGCAAAAATTCAAGAAAACTATAAAAATGGAATAAAATTAAGTTCACTATAATAGCATAGCGATAAAATGTAGTAGAAGTTGTGTCTCTATCTTTAATTAGTATGCCACAGTAAGGAAAAAACGGTGACAATTTGTTAATATGTAGCTGTATCCGATTCCAGATACCGCTTGAACTGTTATGTTTAAATGAATTTTGTTTTCATTTAACAATAACGTACAACCCACATACGCCCAGTCATTTGAAATCAAAGACAGTTGACAGCACAATGACCGTGAATGACTACGGAAAAGCCGAACTGGTTCATGAAAACGGTATCAAGGTAGAAAGGGCGCTATTCTATTTATAGAACAATGCATCTGGTTTGCACGAGGGCGTGGGGGGGTTAGTTGACCAGGCAAAAGAATGTGACATATGAGAGCGGCACAAGGTACTTCAGGAAACTAAGAGGCAGGGCGAGGGAGTGGAGTTACGGCAGAGAGATAACAAAAGCACGCTTCACACGGTCACGAGTCCCGCAGTAAGCCTGCTTCACACAATCTCGCCGCACATGTTTCAACTCATAAAATTACAATTTGACGCATGCCACTCCTACTACTAATTAACAATGATTACGACTCATCGATAAGGTTTCTACTTCCACTGCTACAGACATAAGAAACACGTAGAGAGAATTTTCCACATGAATTTTCGGCTGCCTACTCTACAAGGCAACATGAACTTATAAGCGAATTCTCGTCACCTGAAGGTTACGCAACCCGGCAGGCACGCCGCGCCCCCTTCCCGCTCTGAGAACCTACAAGCTGCCCAGACCTCGGGCATGGCCGAGCACCGCCGAAGAGGCACGAAGAAGAAACGTTGCTGACCCAAGTTTCTCAACTCCCACGCCGACCAGGGCAGGAGACACCCTCCCCGCAGCCCACGCCGGCAGCCTACAAGCTTCGCCTACATAAGTCTGGACGCTGCCAAGCTCGGGCAGTCATTCTTGTTCTATCTCTCACGACATCCCATAGCACTGCTCAGTGCTGGGACCTCCAAAGAACTTCGAGTATATCCCCTGCGGCTACTTCACCGTCGACGATCAGTCAACCCGACAACCAGTGAACACACTTATCAACACATTTTTAATTCACTTTGTCTCTTCACGACACATTTATTAGACCAGTTTAGAAGTATTGTATATTTTCTCCTTTGGTTAATTCTTTCCAGTTTTCCATTAGAACCAGGTCGCCTACACCTGGTCAGGGTAGTAACCTTCAGCACTCAATTGCCAAGTAGGAGGTAGCTAGCACACATCGCATGTTTATTGAGACGTAAATAAACATACTTTTGTTTCCTACCTTTCAGCTTTTATTTCCTAGAGTATCCGTCTGTTTGCCTGCTAAATACAGGTTGCTACGTACACCCTTGACGAGAACCGGGTATCTCATAATAACCTAATTAGCTTCAACTACGGGCACCCTTCTGGGGTATGTCATATTTTCTCACACACCAATTAGACACGGCCATCTCTTGCTTTCCAACTGTCAGAGCACTGTCTAGTGCTGGCGGAGAGGAACAGAGGAGCCACAACCACTAGTAAAACCTTCACCCAGAGAGGGGCGACAGTCTCGAGTTATTGCCTTATTCAAGAGCATTGTTAGTGCTGGGATATATCGAAGTTTGAGACCTTCCTCCCATTCCTGTGTGGATGCACATCCAGTGGCGGCATTGGTGACCCAAACAGCTCCCCGTCTCTGATCAGCCCGCATAGCGTGGGGGATCAGTGCAGACTTTACAGAGCCTGGTCAGCAAACCAAAACCACACTTACACTGTAAATTGTGTTTAGTTTGTTCACGTCAGGATGTACCCAGTAAACTGTGAGCAGACTCAATGCCTTACGGAAATAGGCATACAGTGTTCCTTGCCGCCCGACAGTTGAGTGCACTTCCTCAACCTACATCGGAAAGGCAGGCGAAACGGGACCATGCCGCCCAACTCAGGCACGAGTCAGTGTCGACTGCTCCAGTCACTGTAATATAATTATCTCATTGTCTACGTATTCACCCCTCGTGTCACCCTGTGGTAAAAGGGTTGATGACCAGTATCAAAGTAAGATTCGGTTGGGACAACATCCACTTCTGGACCAATGAAGCCTACCTGTGGAATTGCAGTTTCGGCGTGGCCCAAGCTCGTTACGTCTGGGTAAAACCCACCACGACCATGGCACCCAAGAAGCAGGAGTAAGTAAGTGGTAACCAACACCCCTTGCCTCTCGCCATCTATCTAAACTAAACCACCCCGCTTTTGGTCTAGCGGACAAAATCCTTGTAGTGAGCCGTGCTCACTACAACGGGATTCTACTGCACTTGAAATATTAAGCACTTTACAGGTGATGGTCCAGAATACTTGTTATTGTGCTATGGTCCATGGAAATCAAATCACTGATATTCTTGCTAGTCGGCAGATTTCTGCGGCTGATTCCCGCGGACTGAGATGCTCGAGCCCGTTGTGGAGGGGGTTAAACTCCAGCGGATAACTGGAGGCAGTCTCTGCCCATTTTACTCTCTTATGAACACCGCTGTGATGGGAAAAGGGCATGAGGAAAAATATTTTACGATCAGACCTCGCAGAAGTGGAGCAGTTGACATGTAGGTAGCGTTAATCGTGTGCGCACTGTGTCTGTCAGCAGAGTGGAGTACCCCATTCTCAGAACCCAGCACCAGAGGGCGAGTTCCTTCTAGGGCTTGTCTCCCCAGACCCCGAGAAATACTCCTTCCAGCACTAGAAGTGCAGTGGAAAGAGCAACCTCCAAGCTGACAAGCCAACACTAAGAGGACACAGTACCTAGTGTTGTGGCTTTACTGTTCACTGCACTTGGTGCAGAGAACGGATGACCTTCCAATTCTGTTGTGGTGATTGCTCAAGGGGAACTGATCCTCCCACGCCTGTGGAAATACTCCTTCCGGCACCAGAAGCGTGGTGGAAAGACTAAACCCTAGACTGGCAGTCCATTCCCTACTGTTGTGGCTCTACCATTCACTACACTTGGTGCAAAGAATGGGTGGCCTTCCAAGATTGTACTGATATAATTGTTTTATGTTTTGACGAGTAGAACAAAACCCCGGTCACCTGCTGTCCCTCGTATGGGTCTGATGTCTACGAGATGAGGTTCTACAACTACGGAAGCGAGATTCATAAGTGAGGTAAAACTTTGTTTATTCTACATGAAGAAAATAAACAACTGTAGCAGTTGTACTACCTTTTATCCACGTGAGCTTACGGAAGTAATAACGCTACGTGAATACAGGTGAAGGCGACCTGCTCCTAGACTAACAGGGTAGGTAGTAAAAAATGGATATGAAAATAACTCTTACTTTAACTAGCTCTACTACTGTTGTCCTGAAGGGACTAGTATGTGTCTCAGTGTTACGGCAACGTAATATGGAAGACGTAGGTTCTTCGGTGGAGAGATTGGCGAGTACTCTGCAAGCCAAGGAAGGAAACTGAGGAAAGGTACAGTCTTTGATACCACTAGGACGCGACGAAGACTTGAGGAAAGGTACAGTCTTTGATACCACTAGGACGCGACGAAGACTTGAGGAAAGGTACAGTCTTCGATACCACTAGGACGCGACGAAGACTTGAGGAAAGGTACAGTCTTCGATACCACTAGGACGCGACGAAGACTTGAGGAAAGGTACAGTCTTTGATACCACTAGGACGCGGGGAAGACCAAGGTAAGGTAGCTGATGGTGAATACGACACACGAGCAATTACTTGCAGACTGGTCACGAGCCTTGCTGCGGCCCTTTATTTATACTCCGGCGGCAGCGTGCCCTTGTCAGCTGCATAGGAGGCTGTCTTGGAGAGGGGGGTAGCAGCTGTGAAGGCGTGATATAGATCCTCAACATGGATCCTTACAAATGAGACTTGACTGTGTTTCCAATATAGCACACTGGAAAATTTCTCTTGTAACTGTTCTTATTAAGCTATGGGGATTGAATCGGGAATCAAAATCTGTAAAAAAGTTGAATTGTCTTACTACCATTAATAACATACTTACATTTTCTGTCACATGTTGTGTATCTGAACATGATGTGTTCAATTTAACAGGAGGACTGTAATTGTTAGTTTTAGCTTGATAGTTGTTCTCGCCCTCCATATCCTGAAGACGGGACTGTTTGCATGGCAATATCTTCACCTTGGCTGTACACGAGTCACTGCTCTGAAGTTCTACCACATTAGACACGTCTTTCAAGAAGACTATGCTGTTACGGTGGTGTGCGAATTCTGAAACTTCTACACATTCTGTTTCTTTATCACCGTCTGCAATTTCCTTCGGACCTGATGAATTTTCAGCTTCATTGACAAAATACCTGAACAAAATAACCACAAGAAAATAACTGATGATGAGCTGGTTCCATTTACATCTAACCTGCAGTTATTTTTATATTACTGTAGTAACTACTGCCTAATGAGTAAGTAGTGACAGACATGTTATACATGGCAAATAGCACTCGTTACTGGCAACAAATGTTCACTTTAACTAAATGCATCTACATTACTAAGGTACATATATCATGCAATAAAATGTTATGCACAAGGAAAAGGTAAACTTGGGACATGTCACGTGTCATATATTAATTAGGCCTATGTACAGTGTTGTGGTCTGGTGTTTTGTTAATTCCAACTAAAAGGCCGTGAGACCACACCAGCACAGTTGGGTATTATTTGGCTTAGAACACATTAAGTTATCAAATCAATTTATGGTTTATCAATTAAACATAAACTTTTTCCTTCAGAGGAATGTAAACATGACTTTCCATGTGAAGAGCAGTTTTTCTGTAAGTCTTTATATTCAGAGAATTCAAACTGGTTAAAATATGGTTGCATCACTTTGTGGGGATAACTTGATGCTACTGACAAATTTTAGGGGACCACAAGAGTCTGTAGAACAAAGGATTGAACAAATTTGTACTCATAATTGATGCAGGACGACATCCTGCCTTCCAAAACATTTTCCACGCAGCGCGTCCACCGCATCAACCACACAAGTGTATCACCAGTGCACAATGAGTGTATTGCAGTGTCGTGTACGAAAGTGTAAAGCAGTGCAGTGCAACCACAACCCCTCACGGGTGGGCGAGGGTGCATAATGGCAGACCCAGAGCATATTAAGTATGGGGTAATTTAAGAACAGATAATTAAAAGCAAAAGAAAGATGTGTTCCTATAAGCGTTTCAGTGCTTTAATTATGTTTTGACGTATAATGCTTTTTGAAATATATATTTTTAACGACTTCAGCTCCAAAAGCGATATTGTACTGTCTGCCTTGCAGCTTTTATTATTCACCAATCCATCGTAATTATACTAGGAGGACAAGCGAGTTTATTTATTCCCTGCTAGATCGCACTAGTAGTAATATTGCTTGTCGTTTGTTTCGCATCCCCTTCCAGCCGGCCGGTGACATCACAGAGGCAAGTCAGGCATTCGCACCCCACACTCAGCGACCACCCCTCACCCTAGTGATACCAGCCAATTAGCATTGGGCACCGGCCCACTATGACTATTTAAGCTGAGATGGCCTGTGTCCCTAGACCAGTCTTCAATCCCAGCGTGCGTAGCTTGGGATCTGATTAGATTACAACCAGTTTCTTTTCCAGCACTCGTTGCTCAGAACTGATCTTCCTCATCTTAAGCTCAGCTTACATCATTATTGCACCTAGCACGCATTGCTCAGACCCGCGCCAGTGTTACTAGATCAAGTATTGTATTGTTCCTGTCATTCCAACACGAGCTGCTCGGAACAACCCCCTTGCTGACAGTATACATCAGAAAAGCTTACGGTAGGGTAGGTGTACGCCAGTTTAGTAAATATTCCACTACGTACTCCGCAACCCTACACCCCCATCATCACTTGTGATTGCAGTGGTTCCTATCCTAGTCTTTGTCAAGGCTACTATCCTGTCACTTTCAAGCTTAGTTTCCCAAGTGAATACCAGCAATATCATAACATCATTTCCTACAACACATACACAACATACTAATAGAGCCCTTCCGCCATACTGCAGTGTCCTACAACTCACCGTCTGATGAGGCTGGCTTACCCAGCAAAACATTGCAATCAGGCAACTGTATGGAAAATGTGTCATGCGTGTGCGTGAGTGTGTTTTTTTTTGTTGACAAGTACAACACTGTGAGTACTTGAATTCCTGTCCTTTTATATATTTTTGGTAGCCTAATGGCCTACTTAACAAAAACACTGATTATCATTTGCTACTACTTAAGCAAAAACATTAACATAAAAATGTTTAGTACGTATCATTAGACAATCCTTAGCTTTTTGGATCTAAAAATTGAAATAAAACATAGTATATTACGTACTAGCCTCACATTTCTGACGTTCCCAGTTTGGTGTGCAGGCCGGGGGCTATTATGCGGGGAGTGCGGTGGACGCTGCCAAGCTGTCGTGATTTCCTAGGGGCTCTCTTGTTTCCTCCTGTCTTCATTTCACTGCATCTCCACTCCCATCTTGTTTGACCTCATCCATTCTTCAGACTGGCTACAGCAACAGATCTGTCCCTTGAGTAAGGCTCCACTTAATGCCAGTCTTCTCTCATCTGTACGTTATCCTGTCTAAGGTGGGAATCACATGCTGAGTTTTATTTTCATAAACAAGACATGTTGTATGTACTCACCTACTACACACTATGAGATTCGTGTTTGTCGAGCTGCTGCAGGACTGGGAAAACTTGCCAAGTGCACCGAACTTGGTGCCGAACTTTGCCAGGAGACTAGGTGACGTCTCCTCCTCCCTTTGGCTGGAGACTTCCTGCCGAGCAAAGGGGTTCCTGCCGACCCTGCCGGCCAGGACTGGAGAGTGAGGTGATGAGGGCTCATGGCTGTGGCGAGCCTTCTTGCATGGTGGTTCGTCTGAAGTGCTCTGCTCAGGCATGGTGGGGGTTTCCCCTTCTGCCTTATGACAGGCTCTTTCACAATATGATGTATCTGCTGCGTCACCATCACCATACATCGCTGTCAGATCCACATCACTAACTGAAGAGTCTACTTGTCTTTCTGTGAAATAAAACACAACAGCTGAAACTACTTTACTTCATCATATATGGTAAGGGGAATCAGTCCTGCCATCTTGGATTCACCTATCTTTCGCCATAAAATCTACTTCAATATTATCAAAATTTTTCACATGACACTGCACAAATATAGCCTATTTACAGTTTCTTCGCAATTTTTGAATCAAACCATTGAAAAACCATCTCATGTATGACGTGATTGGTTCTTTCCTAAATATGTCATGCATCACATGCATTTTATAATTCTGTTAACATAAAAGTCTCTTATTTTTGGTTAAATTGAATTTTTACTTATATTTCATTTATAATTAATATGAATAAAAACATTGTGAAAACAGGTATGTTGGTAATGCCTAGTAAGAAATAAGTTCTTATGAAAAATGTTATTTAAGTGAGTGCGCACGAATGTGGTGCGTAAATCCTTTGGTGTAATTTTTTAGACTTGATTAAGCTTTGTTTGCTTAAGCGTCCGCAGGGATGTCTAGAAGTGTCCGCTGGGATGGCTAGAAGAGTCTGCGGGGATGGCTAGAAGTGTCTGCTGGGATGGCTAGAAGTGATTGCTGGGACAGCTAGAAGTGTCCGCTGGGATGGTCAGAAGTGTCTGCTGGGAAGACTAAGTGTCTGCGGGGATGACTAGAAGTGTCTGCTGGGATGGCTAGAAGAGTCTGCGGGGATGGCTAGAAGTTTCCGCCGGGAAAGCTAGAAGAGTCTGCGGGGATGGCTAGAAGAGTCTGCGGGGATGACTAGAAGTGTCTGCTGGGATGGCTAGAAGTGTCTGCTGAGAAGGGTAGAAGTGTCAGCTGGGATGGCCCTATGTACTATTGATGCCTAATATAAAATTAAAAATCTGCAAGGCAAGTTATTGCGGTGAAAACTCTATAAACCCAAAATGGTAAATAATGATTCCTCTTAAATAAACATATTCATCAACATAATTCTTTGGTTTTATGATGAAATTCTGCACTGCTGTATGAATTAGCCTTAAATATGTTGAGGAAGGGGGGATGAATAATTTAAATAAGAATAATTTTAAAAAACATGTTTATAGACTTGCAGTTAACACATTCTCCCACAAACAAAGCACTTGTGTAAAACAGATAAACCATATTTTTGGGGGTACTAATTAAGCTGGAAAAATACATAAAATACCATTCTTCTTTACATATGTTTTACAATACAAGTTACATAGTTTATGCATTGCAATGCTACAAAGCTTTTCAGAGAGACTGCAAAGGGATCCACGCTAATTGCAACTGTTAAAACCATACAAATATTGTTGAATAATAATTTTAATGCAATTTTTGCCTGTAAAGGGTAGTTGTGGGTCAGAATTGGTCGAACAATGACTCCTCCAAAGTTGCAACCATTTTTTTGGGAACCGTGAATGGGATGTAATTTTGAGTTTTGACTGTACATTATTACACAAGCTGATAATATTAAATGGTACTCAGCTTTGAAATGTTTACCTTGCCGCTGCACTTGCAGATTTAACTTTACAGTGGCCACCTTACTTTTGGTAGATGGCCGGTCAACTTCGGCGGGGTCACGTTTATTAATGACTCGTTCTTTAGGCTTGTAGCTCGGAGACCAGATGCTAGGCCGCTGTTGCTTACCAGAAAGCACCTAAAGAAACAGCCAAAACACCTGGGTTACTCAAACAATGGTACAGATTTTTATAATATAAAAAAAAAATAACAATGTCTCTTACTAGTTTGCTAGAATGTTAGTGCCACAATTGCCGACTGGTGAATTTACGAAGAGCAGGAACCAGCCAGCGAGGGGAGAGATAGCTGTGCATACAGCCTGATGCTGCGCCAAAAAAATTAGTACCCGTATAATTAGTTGCACATTCGCCAATGTGCATCAAATATTTTTGTACCAGTTTGTATAGAGCTGGGCCATCACCAATATCAGCTTCTGGGGAGCAACCTGCCAGCACTTGGAGCGCTTACAATACTGTTGTGTAAAAGGAATCTTCCATATCACCTGTTTGTTGTACTGGCCATTGCAACAGGCCTTATACAAATGGCGACAAGAGGTAGCATGGCAGCAGGTACTATCCTGCGATACAGTGAAATTTCTTTAATACAAGGGACCCCAATTTTTGCAATTCATAATAATAAAGTTTGTATCAAATGGTTTTATAAATAAATTATAAAAACTCTCAAAAAATTAAAATGTCAACTCTGTGATTTAGCATATTGGACTGTTTCAGTCTTATCTCCTGTACAACATATTTTCCCCAGTGGATGTATCATTACACTGTATTACAAGTTAAATATATTTATGTTAAGCTTACATATTAGTATTACCTAAATTCCTGTCTCTACTCCAAGGGGAAAAAAGAAAACTTTCTGTGTCAAAGAGGTTCTTATTAATGAGACTTATCTAAAAATAAACATATAGGGCCACCCATTTTTCGAGAAAAGATTCACGGGAAGGCTAAACTCCAATGTTCTATGGCATACGTGCAATTTTTATTTTGTTATTGGCCACGTGTCTTTGTCAGGAGACTGTTTCTTACCTGACTGGGCCAATCAGAATTAAGTAACACCAACATTGAGTGTCTGTGATTCACTGGCAGACACCTACAAAGCGTGACAGTTAAACTCAGTCAATTACAAAATTGTATCTGGACTCTAGTGATTTGGAGTACAAGTTGTCGTGAAAGATTCATTTTTTGAAAAACAGGTGGCTCTAACAATAAACCATACTAAATCTTACAACACTTGAAAACTGAAGTGAGCATGCAGTGGAGGAGAGCAAAGGACTTACGTGGTAATTGTCCGGATCGAAGCTGTCCACCCGGCATAACGTGAACGGATCCAGGTTGCCCAGAGCCAGCTGGAACGCCACGTTGCTGGGCAGCATCTCGCCGGCTGAAGGGTTGCGCGAGTATGACTCGGGAGGGTCCGTCAGGGGTACCAACTTGCGGGATACTGGGTCAAATACCAACTGGTAGCAAAAAGTTTCAACTGCGCGGACAAAGTCATCGCGGTACTGCTCTGTCACCGTCAGATGGTTCATGTTGAGGTAACGGGGCAATTTGACGAGAGCCTGTGTTACATAGCAAGTATAAATATAAAAAAGATACTTAATGTAATCATCCAAATATAAAACTACAGTATATTTATTACAATTTTTACTTCCAAAAACTGGGGGTTGAGGTCAATGTTATTATTGAGTAGTAGTAAGTGTAATGTTACAAGACATCCCAGTTGTTGACACAGTCAAACATTAGCTCGTGTAACTCAGTTGAGTATGAACACAGAGACTCAAGTTTATACAGGCATCAAAATGAAATAATCAGACGAGCCGAAAATATAGTTCAACTGGATTTAATTATACTTTGCACTTCAGTTACAACAGCAGCACAGAAAATTATGCCGTTCAATAACAGCAGCGGCATGAAAAAATACTTCACAGTATTGATTATTCAGCAGTCAAGAATACTTAAATTGCGAGGCTATTTACAGGGGGAAAAAAAAAAAAGAGGCTCTCTGCACCCTGCATGAATGACAAAAAAACCAGCGGAAATAATTTAGCAGGTTTAAGTTAGTCCAAAGTATGATGAAAAAGAAAGATCACGGGCACTGCCGGTGTGAGTTGCAATCGCGACTTGCGTGTACTCTTCAAACGTCCACCATGAGTTCTCACTGACTACCACTGCAATGCTGGAAACTGACAAACTGGGGCACGAGGGAGGCCGTGCCTACTATAAGTATCTTATCAGAGCTTTATTGCCCCACTGAAAACTGCCCAATTGAGACGTCGCATGATGCTGTCATATCTAAAAATAGCACACACACCTCTCACAACACAGACGTGTCTCTCATCATGTCGCCACAGTGTGATAATTGTAACATCACAAGTTGTATCTTAGTTGTAAATGTCAAAAGTTGGTAGCGTTGTGTGCGCTAGCTATAGCTCTTACTAAGCTCTTTGCAATTTTAATTCATATTTCTATATAAACTTTTATTATGGTTATATATTTTTTATGGCTTAATATTTTATGATTAAACCATGTAACAATTTTATTGGTTTTATATTAACGTTTGTATTTATAATTATACTCTGTCCAGCTGAGCGTGATCGTATATACCCTTTGGTTTTTACTGTGTGTTTTGCGTGGTTGCCGCGCAGGGCGTGCGGGTGACGGCCTTACCTTGGGGTAAGTTGCAATCAGAAGTCGTTGGCTGACTTGCCAAGGTGTAGCATGGTGGTGCTCGCAAAAACAGCTGTTATGCTGCACATGGTGGAGTGGATAGTGATAGTAATATGTGCCCGCCATGTAACTGTGGATGGTGGAGTGGATAACGATAGTACTATGTGCCCGCCATGTAACTGTGGATGGTAGAGTGGATAGCGATAGTACTATGTGCCTGCCATGTAACTGTGGATAGTAGAGTGGATAGCGATAGTAATATGTGCTCGCCATGTAACTGTGGATGGTAGAGTGGATAGTGATAGTACTATGTGCCTGCCATGTAACTGTGGATGGTGGAGTGGATAGCGATAGTACTATGTGCCCGCCATGTAACTGTGGATGGTGGAGTGGATAGCGATAGTACTATGTGCCCGCCATGTAACTGTGGATGGTGGAGTGGATAGCAATAGTACTATGTGCACGCCATGTAACTGTGGATGGTGGAGTGGATAGCGATAGTACTATGTGCCTGCCATGTAACTGTGGATGGTAGAGTGAATAGTGATAGTACTATGTGCCTGCCATGTAACTGTGGATGGTGGAGTGGATAGCGATAGTACTATGTGCTCGCCATGTAACTGTGGATGGTAGAGTGGATAGTGATAGTACTATGTGCCCGCCATGTAACTGTGGATAGTAGAGTGGATAGCGATAGTACTATGTGCCCGCCATGTAACTGTGGATGGTAGAGTGGATAGCGATAGTACTATGTGCCCGCCATGTAACTGTGGATGGTGGAGTGGATAGCGATAGTACTATGTGCCTGCCATGTAACTGTGGATGGTGGAAGTGGATAGCGATAGTAACTATGTGCCCGCCATGTAACTGTGGATGGAAGAGTGGATAGCGATAGTAACTATGTGCCGCCATGTAACTGTGGATAGTAGAGTGGATAGCGATAGTAATATGTGCCCCGCCATGTAACTGTGGATGGTGGAGTGGATAGCGATAGTTACGTAATGTGCCTGCCATGTAACTGTGGATGGTGGAGTGGATAGCGATAGTACTATGTGCCTGCCATGTAACTGTGGATGGTAGAGTGGATAGCGATAGTTACTATGTGCTAGCCATGTAACAGTGGATGGTGAAGTGTACAGCGATAGTACATGTGCCCGCCATGTAACTGTGGATGGTAGAGTGGATAGCGATAGTACTATGTGCCAGCCATGTTACTGTGGATAGTAGAGTGGATAGCGATAGTACTATGTGTCCCGCCATGTAACTGTGGATGGTAGAGTGGATAGTGATAGTACTATGTGCCCGCCATGTAACTGTGATAGGTAGAGTGGATAGCGATAGTACTATGTGCCCGCCATGTAACTGTGGATGGTAGAGTGGATACGCGATAGTAATATGTGCCCGCCATGTAACTGTGGATAGTAGAGTGGATAGCGATAGTACTATGTGCCCGCCATGTAACTGTGGATAGTAGAGTGGATAGCGATAGTACTATGTGCCCGCCATGTAACTGTGGATGGTAGAGTGGATAGCGATAGTACTATGTGCGCGCCATGTAACTGTGGATGGTAGAGTGGATAGCGATAGTACTATGTGCCCGCCATGTACTGTGGATAGTAGAGTGGATAGCGATAGTACTATGTGCCCGCCATGTAACTGTGGATGGTAGAGTGGATAGCGATAATACTATGTGCCGCCATGTAACTGTGGATGGTGGAGTGGATAGCGATAGTACTATGTGCCCGCCATGTAACTGTGGATAGTAGAGTGGATAGCGATAGTAATATGTGCCCACCATGTAACTGTGGATGGTGGAGTGGATAGTGATAGTACTATGTGCCCGCCATGTAACTGTGGATGGTAGAGTGCATAGCGATAGTAATATGTGCCCGCCATGTAACTGTGGATGGTGGAGTGGATAGTGATAGTAATATGTGCCCGCCATGTAACTGTGGATGGTGGAGTGGATAGCGATAGTACTATGTGCACGCCATGTAACTGTGGATGGTAGAGTGGATAGCGATAGTATATGTGCCCACCATGTAACTGTGGATGGTAGAGTGGATAGCGATAGTACTATGTGCCCGCCATGTAACTGTGGATGGTGGGAGTGGATAGCGATAGTACTATGTGCACGCCATGTAACTGTGATGGATGGTGGGAGGGTGGATAAGCGATAGTACTATGTGCGCGCCATGTAACTAGTGGATGGTAGAGTGGATAGCGATAGTATATGTGCCCACCATGTAACTGTGGATGGTAGAGTGGATAGCGATAGTACTATGTGCGCGCCATGTAACTGTGGATGGTGAGTGGATAGCGATAGTACTATGTGCGCACCATGTAACTGTGGATGGTAGAGTGGATAGCGATAGTAACTATGTGCCCACCATGTAACTGTGGATGGTGGAGTGGATAGCGATAGTACTATGTGCCCGCCATGTAACTGTGGATGGTAGAGTGGATAGCGATAGTAATATGTGCCCACCATGTAACTGTGGATGGAGTGGATAGCGATAGTACTATGTGCCCGCCATGTAACTGTGGACGGTAGAGTGGATAGCGATAGTACTATGTGCCCGCCATGTAACTGTGGATGGTAGAGTGCATAGCGATAGTAACTATGTGCGCACCCATGTAACTGTGGATGGTGGAGTGGATAATGATAGTACTATGTGCCCGCCATGTAACTGTGGATGGTAGAGTGGATAGCGATAGTACTATGTGCGCGCCATGTAACTGTGGATGTGGAGTGGATAGCGATAGTACTATGTGCGCCATGTAACTGTGGATGGTAGAGTGGATAGCGATAGTAATATGTGCCCACCATGTAACTGTGGATGGTGGAGTGGATAGCGATAGTACTATGTGCCCGCCATGTAACTGTGGATGGTAGAGTGGCTTAGCGATAGTACTATGTGCCGCCATGTAACTGTGGATGGTAGAGTGCTAGCGATAGTACTATGTGCCCGCCATGTTACTGTGGATAGTAGAGTGGATAGCGATAGTACTATGTGCCCGCCATGTAACTTGTGGATGGTTAGAGTGGATAGCGATAATACTATGTGCCCGCCATGTAACTGTGGATAGTAGAGTGGATAGCGATAGTAATATGTGCCCACCATGTAACTGTGGATGGTGGAGTGGATAGCGATAGTACTATGTGCCGCCATGTAACTGTGGATAGTAGAGTGGATAGCGATAGTAATATGTGCCCGCCATGTAACTGTGGATGGTGGAGTGGATAGTGATAGTACTATGTGCCCGCCATGTAACTGTGGATGGTAGAGTGCATAGCGATAGTAATATGTGCCCGCCATGTAACTGTGGATGGTGAGAGTGGATAGCGATAGTAATATGTGCCCACCATGTAACTGTGGATGGTGGAGTGGATAGCGATAGTACTATGTGCCCGCCATGTAACTGTGGATGGTAGAGTGCTTAGCGATAGTACTATGTGCGCGCCATGTAACTGTGGATGGTGGAGTGGATAGCGATAGTACTATGTGCCCGCCATGTAACTGTGGATGGTAGAGTGGATAGCGATAGTAATATGTGCCCGCCATGTAACTGTGGATGGTGGAGTGGATAGCGATAGTAATATGTGCCCGCCATGTAACTGTGGATGGTGGAGTGGATAGTGATAGTACTATGTGCCCGCCATGTAACTGTGGATGGTAGAGTGGATAGCGATAGTAATATGTGCCCGCCATGTAACTGTGGATGGTGGAGTGGATAGTGATAGTACTATGTGCCCGCCATGTAACTGTGGATGGTGGAGTGGATAGCGATAGTACTATGTGCCCGCCATGTAACTGTGGATGGTAGAGTGGATAGCGATAGTACTGTGTGCCCGCCATGTAACTGTGGATGGTAGATTGGATAGCGATAGTAATATGTGCCCACCATGTAACTGTGGATGGTGGCGTGGATAGTGATAGTACTATGTGCCCGCCATGTAACTGTGGATGGTAGAGTGGATAGCGATAGTACTATGTGCCCGCCATGTAACTGTAGATCGGTGGTTGTGGGTTAATGAACGCTGCTGATAAACATTGGGGTGCAGTTGAGCATCAGTATATTACATTGTTGCGTATATCAAAGTGTAGCCTATGTCTGCAAACTTTGCAATCATTTTGAGTGCATTTTCGCAGCACTCATAGATGCTGGAACTATAATGTCACATTCGTAATTGCTGTGTGTCTGCATAAGCATGCCTAGCTTTTGAAGAATTTCCTTCACTATGCCGAGTGGCGTGCGTTCATTGTCAGCCATGTAGATGGTCCCACTTGGATGGAGTTACACAGCGGGCTGAAAGGCCTTATGGGATTGCTGCTGCTACGAACATTGTTTGTTTCACATGTATGCCAGGAGGTTTGCATACACGGTTTCTTCGGTCAGCTAATATAAGGTACTGTGCCAACGAATGTTCTTCCAGGGAACATTGTGGCTATAAACATCAGAAAAGTTCCCTGATTTTGACTGAGACTTTTCACTCGTGCTGCCTACGACCAGCAACTACTTTTTGTGTGTGTTTATTATGTTTTAAACTACCTTTTAATATCAAGTTTTGGCTTTTGGCACTAGTGCGTGATTTGTCTAATTTATATGGTGCCATATATTAATTGTCCCTGTATTACGGCCAATGTTCACGATTTATGCAAATGAAGCCAAAGTACTGTACGAATACTATTTATAGTGATTGGTAATAAATGAACAGTAACGTAATTTCGGCTGACTGCCAATTAGTAGTGTAGCTAACCCTTCATATGCTTAATTTAAAATTGTCTCACAGAGTAATGAATACATGTTTTGCACGAATACAAATGCCTTAAAGTTTAAATAATTTTGTCTACATATATTCATAGGGTTGAATAGCAACAAGGGCTCTTTGAAGACGAACACTGCTAGTTCCTTGGAGTATAATAATTGTTCAGAGGGGCTAATTGCGAGTGAGGTAGTGTTGACGTACCTGAGCCCTTAAGGGACAAGGATGACTCAACAGCGCGACCCTCGTCATCCTGCCTATGATGTATCATATCGCAACTGCCAACTACATGTTCTTAGCTTCCTAGTAAAAGAAAAAAATGTTGCATCACCTTATGATGATTAATGCTATTGCCAGGCGACTTGAAATAAAATTTTAAACTTTGAACATAAAAAATATGCAAAATAAATACATACATGTTAGTTAGTTAAGGTTAGAAGTACGCTGCTAGGTTACCAAAAATATATAAAAGGACAGGAATTCAACCTCACAGTGCAGTACTTGTCAACAGGCATACACACACAAAGGACGACACATTTTCTACGTGATCACGTGATGGTGCAACCACATGGAACATGTGTCATCCTTCTTTGTGTGTGTGTGTCTGTCAACACGTACGTATTTGAATTCCTGTCCTTTCATAAAAAATTAATAAAAGTTACTATTATCACCAAGTTCCAACCACTGAATAAATTAATTTATTTACCAAGCGTATAAGAAAAATTAAATATTATCCATACATATAAATCACTATTACTTGCAACATTACACAAGGGATAGTTGAAGATTTTTTGACTAAACATATGTGCGTTTTATTACAATACAACTCACCTAATATAATATTTGCTTTTTTTTTTTTTTTAGTTAATATACTGTGCTTTGTAATAAGAAAAATTTACACATGAACAAATAAAGTGAGAATTCATTATATCCTGGCTACTTGCATTTAAAAAAAAGTGCAATTACAAAATAAACAGTGAAACAAGCACGTATATACACAACCACTTTTGGTTGTATAATATATTAAAAAGACTTCAAAGCGATGTGTCAGTTATTTTAAGATAAAGGTAAGAGATTTCTAAAGCTCTGTACGCCATTTTATACTACATAAAGGAACATGTTTTAAGACTGCATGATAAATCAAGTCAGTTCACGACAACAATGCGGATACTGGGAGGAAGAAGAAGAATAAACCACGCGCGCACGCACACACACATACACTTCACTGTTGCACATTGTAATACAGCAGTAGAAAATTATTGATGAGAGTTTCTAGGCACATTCATTATGGGCATTTTTCTGTCTTGGGCATTGCTTGTGTATTGTATTTGAGAAGGCAAGGTGCATAAATTAATACCTAACACATCAACTAAAACAGGCTTATGGAAGTCAATACAGAAAATCAAGATAGAGCAATTCTAAATAAACAGATTCTGCCTACTTAATGTAGAAATATTTTGACGGAAAGATGAATTCCTTGAACGCAATTTATAACGCACTGAAATGTTGAAATTTACAGTATGAGAAATACAGTATCTTAACAGCAACGCATCACGCTAGCAAAATGTGCGATCACAGAGTAAGCAAAAAATATTAGGCTAAGATATCATTTTCTTAGTTATTTTACAGTTGCTCCCAAAAACCGGTACATCTTTATCAATGTATTCAGTACTAGCGACCCGCCCCGGCTTCGCACGGGTGCAATTAAGATAAAAAACTGCTTAACCCGGCGTTAATTAGGTTGGGTAAACTCTCCTAAAGCATTAAAAAAAGCACATTATAATTTAATAATTAATTAAATAATTTATAATTTAAAGTTTTTTTGCTATTTTTATTTGATATTTTTTTACTTTTATATAATTTTTCATATTAATATACATTATATTACAATGCAAATTTATCTGAGCTAGAGGTATTTAATATGTTATTGGCTAAGACATTCTCTGTAGACAATGTTTGACGTCCTGTTATTGTTTGGTAGCAAAATGTACTGTTTCTCGGGACTTCCAACTCGTGATAAACCAACATATAGTTGGCCATGGGAAAAACACTCTTTCGTAGGTCGATTCCAACCAAAGAGAAAGTTTGACCCTGGGACTTATTGATAGTAATCGCGAACAATGTTTTTACGGGAAATTGCAACCGTTTGAAAGATATTGGCAAATCCGTGGGAATCATGGGAATCCTCGGGATGTTTGCCAGCTGGCCGGCTGCTGGACCGGTGAGGATGGTCGCGACAATCAAATTTTCTTTCAAGTCTTTAATGAGCAATCTTATGCCATTACACATGTGAGGAGGGCTTATATTCCTTAAAAGCATGGTAGGAGTACGACTTTTAATGATAGTTCGTGAGGTGGCAAGCCAGAAGGATTAAGCGAATTTAGAAAATCTTGATGAAAGTGGACGACATCGTCAACATTGGTGACTGTGTCAATCGACTTATAGGTTTTGACTTGGCTGGGAACTCTTTGTATAATGAGATTGTTGATTTCATTGACAGTGTCGTTCCTAGGCGATACTATTGCCCTGGAACACAACCAGTGAAAGTCTCTTTCTAGTAAATTTTCGAGGCCCGGATATACTGATTTTATAAGATGCTGCAGACTGTGGACTATCTGACCTAATGTCTCATTTAAAATGATTTCAGCAGAATTAGTGCCCAAATTTAGAGAAGGAAAAACTCCTCCAAGTCTGAGCAATTGTTGTGGGAAATCTTTATGCGTGTCTCCACCAAGATAGGCTCTCATATTCGTTCGCAAATTTAAGTGTTGAATAGAACTCCATAAGGGAGATGATTTAAGACATGCTTTGATGATATCTGCATGCGTCCCTTTTGTAACTACAGGGAGTGTCTGCCGAAAATCCCCCGCAAACACAAAAGTAACTCCCCCCATAATAGCAGTAGAGCTTCTAAGGTTGGCGCCGTACGCAGCACACAGCACGTTTTATTTTTCGAATCTGTCCGTCCTGCAAAGCCGTAGTACATTATTTTGTTCTATCATCAATAGTTTTCGCAGCGCACGCAATGTAAGGAATTTTATAGGTCATTTATTTACACTTTGGGTGACATTATTGGAGTTTTAGTAGGGATCCCTAGTGATTTTTAAAATAAAATATAGCCTACGACACTCAGTGATAACGTAGCATTCTACTGGTGAAAGAATTTTTAAAATCGGATGAGTAGTTTCGAAGATTACCTCCTACATCCAAACACACAAAGTTACAAACACTACCTCTTTATAATATTAGTATAGATCATTTATGTACGCATCACACCCTCTTAATTGATGAACGTAGAAGGAGGAATCATTGCAAGGTATAAACCTGGCATTAGCAGCACTGCAAACGGAAAAGAAAATAATTTTGCAAAGAGAAGGAGAGCATGTGAGTTAGTGTTTAAGTTTGTGTGCGAGTGCATATGTTTATACATATGAGAAGAATGCAACGGATATATATATTACACCACTGTTATATTTGAATAGTAACAGGATGCATTACTGAGACTCACCTTGTGAATGTCTGTCTCCGCAGTCTTCGTCACAAACTTGCAGGCTTTGGAGAGGCCAATGCCCGGGAGGGAGGCCAGATAGTCGCACCCCGAGAGGATGCACATGTTGCGGAACTTGTTGAAACAGAACCCTTCCGGGCGGACTCGCATTGCCATGAACAACCTCTCCCGCTCCACCAGCACCCCGTTACCGTTCAAGTCCATCTTGAACAGTATCTGCCAACATTGCAAAGGCACAACCTCAAACTGCTACCGTTGGTCGAGAAATACAGCTCTCCCGCTTGCATCAAGCTGGTAGCTACACTAGCACACATCTCTACAGCAAAATAGTTCACAGGGGACTGAAAATAACCATTACTAACATGTGAATACTTAGTTCACACAGTCATGCTTATTATCACAGTCACTCACTCAAAGAACACAGGAAATTGAAAGACTGCAAAACTTTCAATAACTTTTGAAATATTTAAAAAAATCTAGTCTTTTCCTCTCTTTATTCACCTAATATATCTACAAATCATTTTTAATTTAATTTTTAATTATAATAATACATATATAATAATAATTAATTTAGTTCTATATTTACCAAATATTTAATTTGTAGGCAATTTTGCTTATGTATAGTAGTGAGTAGTGGTCAATATTTTTTCACTGCACGTGCTTCGTTACAGTACTTGATAGTCAGCAGCAGTTGAGGGAAATTTCCTTGACCTTTATCTAAAAGGGCAGTGCCTCGGTTATGGTAATTTATTTTATCGTACAGGAAATTTATTAAATAATCTTAAGGGCTCCACCTGGATGGTACATGAAATACATCACAAAGGTTTGCTAAAAACACACACAATTAAAAAACTGCCAGGAATTTAGTACTAGTGTCTAAACACAAGAGCATTTAAGAAACATTTTGTGCCCAAAGACAGGTTTAAAATTCCAAGTTCAATGCCAATGATTATTTTTATGGACCAGAAAATGGCTAACACTAGTGTTTTCGTTGCTAAATGTTCAGTGCAGGAACTTCTGAAATCACAGTCAGGCTAGTTCACAGGCGGTAAGACGGCAAGCGAGTTGAGCACCTCGCGCGTAGAGGCTAACGCGTGCCGGTTAAGTTTGACTGACACGTATGTCGAGGATTTTTCCACTAGATCAAAAGCAGGGTGGTTTATTCTGGTTTTAGCGAGGAGTGTTCGCTATTGCTTACTTATTCCGTCATTTTGGGTGTTGCGGTTGAAGAGGGCTTCACCCAATAGTGGCAAGCTCGGTTTACTCCGAAGCAGCGATTCCAGTTGTAGGCTTCACGGCTCCAGAAGTTGGGGTTTTATCAGCAGTATCTGGTTTCTGCTTGGTTTAGCAACCCTCTTACCATCGGGTGGCACGAAGAGTGAATGTGAATGCAAGGTGACAAGAAGATTACTGTTACCAAAGCTGGCGCTACTGCTTGTCTAAGTTGGGCGGCGTGGTCCTGTTCCGCCTGCCTGTCCTACGAAGGATGAGGTAATACTATCCACGGTTTGATAACAGTGTGAGCCAGGTATTGCTCTCTACGCCTCTTGCCACTCCTCACTTTGTAAGGCATAGGGCACACCGGTCTGACAGCCTATGCAGTGCACTTATACAGGAACAGTAATTAATGTAACCCAATAATGACTTGCAGGCACGAGCGTGATAGGAGTCCCCATTGATCCCCCACATATGCAGGCTGATCAGGGACGTGAAGCCGTGTGGGCCACCAAGCCTCTACTGGTTGTGCGTTCGCACTGGGTTGGGCAGCAACCCCTAGGCTATGGTCACTTCAGCACTAACTTAGTGCTCTAAGTGAGAGATAACCTGAGCTTGTAGCCTCTCCCGGCACGAAGGTGTTCCTAGTGGTTGGGGCGTTGCTGTTTCTCTTCACCAGCACTGACTTGGAGCTCAGGGGTTGGGAAGAAACAGGTAGCCGTCTAATATGGATGTCAGTACACTGGGTTCCTGTTGGCGGTGCATGTCGTATTCTGTTCCTGACTGTCACACAGACAAGCATCCTGTAAATGAAAAGCAGAAGGGTAGTGAACAATGGGTGTTTATTGGAGATGCAATAAACACGTGGCATGTGCTACCTCCTATCAGACCGCGGAGAGCTGAAGGTAACTGCAGTTCCAGATGTAGGCGACCTGGTTCATGTAAAATGGGGAGTAACTGATTCTAGGTGAATGCAAAAGTATTTAAAGGTTAACTGGCTAAGAAAAAGGGTCTCTGGAGGAGACAAAGTGAAATTAAGTGTATGTGTACGTGTTCGATGGACATTGACGTGTGGTGAGTAGCCACTGGGGGGGGCAAACTCTAAGCTTCCAAAGTTCCCGGAGGTCCCAGCACTAAATTAGTGGTCTGGGATGTCACGAGAGAGTTTGTGAAGAATGAACTGTCAGAGCCCGGCAGCGTCGTCTTATATAGGTTAAGATTGTAGGCTGCCGGTGCAGGCTGCGGGGAGGATGAGCATCCTGGCTGGTCAGCAATTCTGCTTCGTGCCTCGTCGGCGGCGCTCGGGTGGCTAGTTGGCTCTCAGTGCGGGGTGAAGGGGTGGGGGGGAAGCGGCGTGCCGCCGGGTCGCGTAACCTTCGGGTGGAGAGAATCTGCTCATAAGTTTTTGTAGTCTGGTAAAAGTAGGTGGCCGAGAATTCACGTAGAAAATTCTCTCTCCCCTTCTGCAGTGATGGAAGTCCAAACATTTAGCGATGAGTCATAATCATTGTTATTTAGTACGTTGAGCAGCACATGTCAAGGCGATAAGGCAATTTGTGAGTGAGCACGGGCATTACAGCTCGTGTGTTTCGAAGATACCTTAATGGCCTATAGAACAGTTACCCTCAAGTGAAAACTTCAGTCTGGTGTGAATATTTGGTATGCTGAAATGATAACAAAAAACCAGAATTTATTTTTGGCTAAAGTTTTAACGAAATGATAAAAATTTCAGTTTAACACATACTGAAGTGCTTATCAAATATTTGTTTGGTTGAAAAGTAAGAGAAAATTATTGTTTGAATATCTACTTGTTAGTTTTGATTGCAATTTTTCTGATAAACACACTAAAGTAAACTTATTATGTTCCTGGAACTGTTGTGTTAATTTTTTTGTTTAAGGGTTTTAATATACAGCATTTACTCCATTAAGTAGTGGATCCTTTCAAAGTTTTGTTATATTAAACAACTGACAGCACCACACAAGTTTGATTTCATATTTTATATTTACTTTATTATTGGATACTGTGCCACAATATGCGTAATATTAAATGTGATTAGTTTTTCACAGATTCAATTAGGAATTGCATTAAACAAAGATCAACTACACACATGTGCAGCAAGGAATTGATCAAAAAAACAAAACTCTGATAATGCACATTCTCTGTAACGAACAAAGTAGGGTGCACGTCATTTGGCCTAAAATAATTTTTGGCCAGGCGCCTTTTCGGTCAAATGAATTTTAGGCAACGTGACTGTAAGGGAACTTTCACTGGTGCGTGTTCACGTGAACAAGGTGACGTCACGTACTCATGGGTCCTCTGAGACAACATCCATCTTCTCACAATCTGGCCTTTTGCATTGCAGGTCAGACTACGCATAACCCACTGGCTCGCGATGACCCGTGCTTCTACTTGAAAGATGCACAGAGGGTATTTCCACTGTGCCTGGCTCCCGGCCACGCAGATACCGTTGAGGAGTAAGTATCTGTAGGCATTACAGCAGCTCATGCTGTTTTAGTAGCTGGAAACCAACTACAGCACTTCAGCGACTACAATTGTGCAAACCAAGGTCGGACGGTATTTAAACTAGCCACAGTGAGCACTTTTGTAAGCCCATTTTGTTTATCCTCTCAGTAAAAATGTGAACTTGCATAGCAAGTAAGAATAAACATGGCCTTGTGATTGTATTTTCAAACAAAATGTTTACATTCCACTTTTCCAAAGATTATAATCTACAGTATTTGTTCAGTAAATATGCAATTAACTACTACTGTAATCAGTAGCATAAAATACATGCCAGATCATTTCATTCTATATGAGTTTGTGTATATTCATTGATATTTATTATTTTTACACTGAAACAATAAACAAAGTCCTCTATTTTCCATCCTTAAGACAAAAAAAAGTTATTTGTTGGTTGTAATATACATATCAGTAATTACAAAGAAAATGCCAATGGCTTGTGCATGGTAATTGTCTCTTTCGTTTGTGAACACAACACAGCACCGTGAAAATGGGTTGAAATAACTTACATTTTCTCCCATTTTAAATTATATAGCTTTTGAAAATGTAATGACGATTTAGCTTCCAGCTGTGGTGAAGTAATGGAAAACATAATTTAATAACATTAAAAAGTCAAATCTAAGAAAATTATTTTCTTTTTTAGTGCTTTTTCGGATGGCAATTGTTATTTAATTTCAGTTCAATGTTACAAACATTAAATTTCCACAGTACGTATTCATAACAATAGTGAAATATATTTGTAAGTATCAAAATGTATAGGTATTAAAATACCAAATGTAATCTACTAAAAATTACAGACAAATAATACTCCTAAAACATGTTCCATGCCATGTTGTAGGATAAGTTCTTCACCCTAGCTTAGTTACACCCATGAAATGCTACCAAATAGCTCCAATTTTGACAATATACTTTCAAGTTAGTTTCAACGTGGCTTGGATGCTAGTGAGGGGCAAAGTAAGCCGGATTTGAGAGAAACCCTGATTCATGGCTAGAAATTCAGAAAAGATGTAAATAATTCCCATGGGCGCCAGTCATCTATGCACAGTTGAGTACGTGGACTCTTGTTCTCAGGCCAACAGCCATGTGACAGTCCCCTCATGAGCACACGTTTAAGTATAATTAAGTTTTGATTAAGAAAAAATGTGCAAGTTACGCAATTTACACTGTTCATAAATTGAGCATGTGAGTTTTCTGGAGTGGGCCAGATACCTATGGTATGAAACGTACAATAAAGCAACACAGAGACTAGGGTCAAGAATGGCTGTATTGAACTGAGAACAGACACACTATACACTAGAGTACAATAAGCTACTCTAGCATTAAGCGGACATGGCATTTGGGGCTGCCATAGGCAGATACGGTAAAAAGTACTGTTAAGTGTGTATACAAATTAGTGTTAAATCTCCGTCTGATGAAGACGAGAGTGTGAGCACAGGGGAGCAAAAGTTACTAAAAGGTTCTGGAATGAATAAACTTATTATTGCAGCTAAATGTCCACACAAAGTTGATGGCCCCTGCGACACAAAGCACGCGGACTCCTGATGGCCCGCTGGTCCAGATTGAAGATGGTGGCTCAGAGATCCCGCTACCTGGTGGAAATCTCCCGCCAGGATCAAGAGGGAATTTACAAAAGACACACACTTGGACAAATGTACACAGGAAAACACTCAAAAGCACAAAACTAGATCTGAAGGAATTCAGATAGTAATTCGATATAAGAAATTATTTATTTAAAGTCCACAGTTCTTGTTACTATGCGAGTCGGAAAAAACAAAAAAATCACGTGGAAAAGCCGGAATGGGCCGGCAAAGCACTTAGAAAAACATTAGAAAATAAAACAAAACATTTTACATAGGTACAGGAACGGTTCAAAAGACCAGTTCTCGCATGAACAACCTATGTGACACGTACACTGAACGCACGACAGTGCGTGGCTGGTGCACGAGCAGGGCAGCAGTGGGCTGCATCCCGAACGCAACAGTGAGGGTAATGTCAGCTTGTAACACTCAGTATACGTTTTGCACAAGTTCATTCACACAAATAATCCCTATGATATATAACAATACAATTTTCCCCTATGCTTTTTTAAGGAGAAAAATATTTGCATATAAAATTACAATCCTTGCACCAACATGCCTGTAACTTCAAAACATTTATACCTAGCTGATTACAATTTATATCATCTAAACGTGTTTACACACAAATAAAGCAATGTTTCCTTCTAGGTTCTGTAAGTTACTGGAAGCCTAGGAGCTTACATTTCCTAACAGCTGCTTGTGTATGTACAATTAGGAGCTAAAACATTCTTGAAACTGTTGTGTGTTAATAACACACGAAGAATGTTCACGTTAAGTATCAATTCATTTAATACGGAGTTAGTTACCTAGAGTAAACAAGTTTTCAGATTACCCTCGCCGAATATGTTAGCATGTGCACACAATGGGTGAAAATACAAGGTTGCCAATTATATAAGAATTTTGGTAGCCAGAAGACGTACCTGCCGGGTTGTGTATCCTCCAGGTGAAGAGAATACGCTCAAAATTTCCAGTTGCCTGTTGGGTAGGCAACATGTACTCATGTCTGTAGTGATGGAAGAGGTACTCTTGGCGATGAGTCGTAATCGTATTAGATTAGCTGTATAAGCGGCATGCATCAACCTTCTGTCTGGCAAGCATCCCACTCATGACGTCAGGAGTTACGTCGTACTTGTCGAACAGCAGGAAATGGAAAGACCCCTTTAGGCCAAACGAATTTTAGGCAAAGTGACTAGGCGAAATGACTTTTACGCCAAACAACTTTTAGGCAAACTGACTTTGGGCCAAATGACTTTAAGTAAAATAAAGTTTTATCATAAATGACTTGTAGGCTAAATCACACACTCCCACAAAGACAAGAGACAGATACTTATGATAGTGCATTGACTTACATGAGAACATCCAAACAGCACCAAGTCAGAGTCTTCTGTTATCACAAGCTGGGCAATGCCATTCAGGTTGAGATATGCCAGCTGTGCATCTGCCTCGTATGGTGCCACAATGCAGTCGACACCAATGCGTCGACACTCCTTCATCAGTGCCAGGGCCATCTCGTGGGTCACGTCAATGCACCGCCGGAGGTAGCTACGAGCTTCCTCTAGACTCCCTTTCCGCAACAGCTCCGCACCCCGCTTGCGAGAAGCCTCACGATTCCTGCAATCAATACCATCATCAGCTGTAGTAGAAGTCGTAAGGCCAGTTTACTACAAACTACACCAAGATAAACTGATGATGTTAGTTTTGTAAGTGATTGAACATGTTACTATAATAAATTTTATTTCCTACTTCATATTACAAATAATTATTATCTTTACAAAATTTGTATTTTTTTTGTGGGAATTAGCACTTGTCTAGTAGAAAACTGCAATCATAGTATGTAAATATGGCATTCGGTTACGTTGTTGATAAGAATCTGCATTGGCTTCCATCACTATTTCAGCATAAATATAATGAAATTTGCAGTGTGCAAATAAGTCAAAAGTGAGCACCCCATGATTATATGGAAATATTTATACATAAGTATATAAAAATAGATAAATATTACAACACTTAAATTAATAAATACATAAATAAAGTCATAAGTAACAAGTAGTTAATGATATAACTAATAGGCCTAAGCCTAATTTCCTCAACATGAATGCAATAAATTTTTTAATAAGTTCTTCAAACCTGAGTTGGTAGGTAGGACTTGACTTCTCTTTGCAAGCAATACCATTAGAAATAAAACCAGAAACGTATACAGCAGTAGTGAGGCAATTACAAATACACACATACCTTACCAGGGACTTGAATTCAGAAAACTTCTTCGCACAATAAGCTAGCGTGCAATACATTGCTTTATGGAGGTCAGATTCAGAACATCAACTTCGGATTTAATCAGTTTAATGTTTAGAATGATACGGTTTACTAACCTAAAATATTTACAGGACAGTCATTTTGAAAATACGTGACTGAGCCACTTAAAACACGTAAGTTTACAAGGTCTACAGTGGTGCTACTTGTGTGAAGAATTTGGTGGAAATTAGTTGCTTGGTCCCTGAAATATGGCATAAAAAACTGTACAAAACTGCCAAAAAAAGAGGCTCTGTAAACAATGCTCCTCTGTGTACTGCTGATATGCGACACTTACTGGCTATTTGAATTAACGACTTTGCTTCATCTACACACTTCTCTACAAGCAACAGTGAAAAGGGTTTGGAAGCATAGAATTACTACCAAAGCGCCTACAGGATTTTCCCTGGTCTGGGGATTATCACAGACATGTCAAAGTTCTACGTTTCAACAATACCGCCAATCAGTAAACCATGCAATACACCACCTCTCCTCGAGAAGATGACAACAATCCATTATCAATAATCAACACCCATCGCAACCTCAAAGTTCAAGGGCGAACTGAGAGATTTCACATGACAATGGCCGCCTCAGCTCCGCCCAAGATGCGTGTGCATAGCACTCCCCACCACCGGACCGGCATGCCCTGAGCCGAAGCAGAATATATACCCCTGCAGAGGCTAGAAACGTCAGTTGTTCATCGGCTCGTCTATGAGCCGCACCAGCTATACAGATAGCTCCACCGTGCACGTTCACCAGAGTTCTGATCAGCCACAGATATACCGCCTTGGTATCTTCAGCTCACCACTGCCTACAGCACAACTTCAGAAGCCCTCCCCCCTGTGAAGTCTTCCAGAAGCTTTCTGCCACCGTTAGCGGCTTGCCCTCGGCAACGGCTACCCCACGCGCCCTTCAGGTCGTGGACACCCTAAGCCCCATCAGGGCACATGTACACAGAAAGGGAAACTTGTCATTAGCTACCTAGTCAAAAATGCCCCCAACCAGATTCGAGTCAGGTCCCCTTCACCTGGACAGCGCAGTTTACTACTTCCTGTCGATTCTGGGTAGACAGGGCCACCATGTCTTATTCCTCATGGAATAAACACAATCTGAACCTAAATACTCTCTCATTTTCTTTTGTGTAAACACCTATGTCCCACAGAGTGGAGCAGGAGACCAGGTTTGCCAATAGCACTTTGCCGCTCAGTGTAGGACTACGAGTTCTTCCGGACAGGGGAATTCATACGTCAGAACACACACCATTCAACGGCCACCCATTCGGTACACGCACTGTATCGAACGGTAGAGCCACAGCCTCTAGTCATATCCATACTCGAGAGAATAAGTCGCTAGACCAACTTGCACCCGTCCACCGCACCGTTTGTGTTGCTGGAGGGAGTGCTTGTTTGGCTTTGGGTCAGACCTGTCCATTAAAGGGACTTGCCTGCAGAAGCTATTGGAGCGCCTCCGAGGGAACCTGCTCTTCAACCACCGCACAGTTTGTGTTGCCGGTTGAGGAATAAGGTTGTACTCAGCGTCGTTCTGGTGTGCCTAGACAGCAGAACACATTTAGATAGGGAACGCACGTCGCCTACTCCTATCTCCTGGACCCAGGTTCTTGAACCTAATTCCCTTCACCAAGAGAGGTGGGAAGGACATTAGGGAATGACAGGCAACTACTGCCTACCAGTCTACCTGCGGTTGTACCCAAACCAGTAAGGCACCCTGCTAATTAACCCCTCGGGTAAGAGCTCAAGCCGCCCACAAGTCAGTGTGGACTAGCCCACCCCCCGGCTCCCGCCCCATCTTTGTTTCAGCCTCTCCAGAAGCTTCCATACGCCGTCCATTCCGTTTCCGCCGCCTTCAACAGAGGAAAAAAGGTGCCAGTAGGAGCATTCTGCCCCTGGTTCAAGACCCCAGCCCGCCTAGGATCTTCAACAGCAGCAGTTTGAGCTCCAGCCACAGCAGCCAATGGGAGCAGTCTGGATCTACCAGCAGCACCGGTCAGTTGCCCTTGCACAGGACTGACTACTACAAATTTTGATTGAATTTGGTTCAATTGTTTAACATATACGGCAACTATACCTGCATTATTTATGAAGCCGCCATTTTGGATATAGGTACGTGGGATTCCCTGCAGAGGAAGTAAACGTCGGGCATCATGATTGTCCTACCAGGGAAACATGACACACGAGGAGGTTAGGTATGAGGAAATATACCTCCTCACGCCTCATGTTCTCTGGTAGGACAGTGACAATAGGTAGTTTAACTGTACGAGGGGGGGAGGTTGATTCTAATATCAGATGGTACAAACAGGTACAAAATGATATTGTAAGAATTCTACTTAGGATTGTTCCTGCTTCGTGATACACATAGACTAAATATGAGATAGACCGCTTGTTTGTCATCTGCGCATATACCCAACTTTGACCTACCTCAAAAGAACACAACTGTCAAAGTCACATGGTCAACAGTGTGGAAAGTGTTTGCTTATATCATAATTTTTAAATTACAAGCTCTGTTGTATGAGTAAAATACTTATACCAATTAGAATTTAATCAAACTGCATTACAAACTGGTCAGAGGAAGCATACACATGTCTCAGAGCATTTGTTTACAAATCAGTTTTCTAACGTGAAATTCAAACCACACCGTTTTCGCTAGAAGTGTTGGCAGGTGAGCATTTCAATGTTGGGACACAGAGAATGGTTGTGCGCAGCCAGCGAGATCCCTCTACCTCATCTGTAGTCTACGGTGATACACGTATCAGTAACATGCAGGAGGGATGGTAACAGATATTCCCACATGCGAAAATCTGGGAGAAACACTGCCATCGACCATAAAAATAATTAAATGAACCAATTTATACTTCAAATCTGTACTAAGTGCAATGTATCACAGCCACATATAAGCAATGTATTATTTTAATAGCTGGTGTGATACTGCAAGAATCACAAATGAATGTAAAATACAATCATTTTGTCTTTACTTTACAACAATCAGGGTGCACATTTAGAAACACAACACAAAATTTTAAACTGCACTGTTCTATGGCCGGATTAAATATACACTGAACTCCACCTGAGATAATGGGTGCAAAGAGGAACATTACATGAGGGCAAATATCAAGTAGTAATATCTAATTGGACTCCAAATGACATTATAAAGAAAATGTCATCACCGAATTGTAAATATCTGGCTTGTGATTCTTCTATGTTTATTACATCACTAACACTTCCTTGTTCCTTGTTACACCCACTGACAGACACAAAAGTGCAACAGTTTAAGTTTGCTAAGTTGATAAACTTATTAGTAGACCGTAGTGAATAGTGCAAGCACATATAATTACACCAAAACCCTCATAAGAAGTTTCCTGTGCAATAAGTCAATTAATTTTACACCTTGTTTATATACATATGTCCCTTTTAATACGTTTTTTGTTTAATAAGCACAATTTATTTTCAGTCTCTTCTAGTGTCGGCTCGCAATGGACGCGTTTAAAGCACCAATTCACCTTAGTTTTATAATTAGTATTTATTTTATTTGTATGATCCATTATTTTATACAACTCCTCACTAAGTTTCAAAACAAAAATATCGGTTCTTATGCCGTTCTTTCACTGAGGCACAGAACACCACTAGAATACACAGCTACAGCATTGTTGACGCACTAGCCGTTTCGCCTCAAAAACGCACGTCAAAGAATTGAGAATGTGGTAATGCAGACAGTTTTTGATGGGGACGGTGTTCGGAAATTTCACGTGTTTTCCTTCCCGCTGACACACTCTTAGAACCCTTATTGTTTAGCGTTAATATCTGAATGTTACCAAAGTCTTACCGAGCCTAGCCGAAGAAGCAACATTGAGCCATTAATCCGCCTGTGTCTGTAGACGGGGCATGGCAGCACATATCTGTTTATAGGCCTTCACGGTAAAGTGAGCACTTTTGAAAGCCCACATGTTTGGAATAATACTCAATAAATATGTTTTACTTTAGCCTTAGACGTTAACTTCCTAGTACAGTGAAATAAACACACTGTGTTTATTATTTACATGGAAATATTTTTTTAAAAAGGTGGTTAAAGAATTAAAAATGGCTGAAAGGAAAAAGTAACTAGGGCCTCAAAATAAATGTGCTCACTTTACCATGAGCAGCCTATATCACAGTGTGAAATATGAAGCCAATTAACAATATTGTGTATAAATATTAGCGAAACGCCTATTAATCAGCAGAAGGACAATGACCAGAAAGACTTTGAAATGCATGGAAAACCTGTGCTAGGGTTATTAGTGTCAAAAATGCATATCAGTGAATGCTAATAAACAGTTAATTAGGAAAGAAACTAAATTCAGAGCAGTTTTATAACCGGCCATTGTCCTTTTATTGTGGTGCATGCTGGGTATTATCAGGAATTATGTACAGGTGACATTTGCTTCCCACAACTTGTACGTGGGTGACAAATTGCCCAAGTGACTTGGGACATGAAAATTTCAGCTGCGTAAAACTCACTAATAAAAAATAATTACATTTATATGTTAGAGTTCTATATGCATTGATACGTAAACATAACATGAATATAAAGCTACAAAATTTTTAAGTTTTAAAACCACTGGATTTAGCAAAAATGTGGCATGTTGCTGATATATTAGGAAACATCTGAGATATGGAAAAACTTGGAGATATTTAATGTTTATTATAATTTATAATTTTGCTGCAGACATTTTTGTCCCTCACATTTTTTTCTAAGACATGTCTTTTTGAGATATCACGCAAAATACAATTTGATTAAGAGTGAATAGAATATGACACTTTGCAAGGGTTTTTTAATTCGGTGACCTTTTATATCTACAACAATCTCTATACCAATGTGTTATTCTGAATGAGCAGTTATTTTTAATTAATGGTATTGACCTTGTGAGATCAGCTCAACTTGGTACACTAGTTACATATTGTGTTTTGTGTGTGTATACAGTATATACAGAATGTTTAGAAATGAAATGCCCAAACTGCAGAAGGTGATTCCTTATAAAAAATAAATTCAAAAATATACAGGACACCATATACCCACACAGAATATTAAAGAAGATACGAGCCTATGAAAATTTGGATTTTGAAAACGTATTTTTACAGAATGCGTTGTACAAACAATGCTTACAAAGTCCACAGCAAAAAAGAGACTTATGGTTCCCATGTTGCAGAGACACATGTGTAATACTGGCCGTCCTCGATCTGTGTGCACTGTTCAGATTGAGGAAGTGATACGTCAGCACATCAACTTTGTGCCCTCCACTAGTACATGCTCCATAGCACTTTGTCAAACTGTGTATTCTGTCTGTGTGAATATAATATGCAATAATAAATTCTGCGAAAAGGAAAGAGTATTTGGATAAATTATGTAGGGTTTTGTCGGGCGTATGTGTGATGCAAAGCAGAATTACTAAGCCACCTCTTATTTTCTCTTAGCTCGCTGTAGTTATCTGTTGCGTGGAGACGCCAAGCGGAGCAGCTTCCCTTTGAGAAATTCTTAAGAGTGGAAAAAATGGTCTTGCCTTGTAAATGCAATGAAATAGTGTCAGAATATTTGTATCCAACCCAGGTAAGTAATTAATGTGAATAGTCATTATATTAGTAGCAACCCTTAATGAAAACTCAATGTCCAGGTACATAACAGTTCAGACAAGTAGACAAAAACAAGACATAAATTTCCATACCATATGTATGAAAAGCACTCAAAACATAAAATACCCTCTAAAATAAAGAAAATCAAACTACTTACTAAGACTGCACTAAAACACAAGTCTCTCATTCTGTGTGAAAGAAATGAAGTTTTATTTGCAGAAAGAATTATACAGAAAATTTAAATCAACGATAAAGTAAAACTTAATTAACTCAGAAATATTATCAAATCAGAAAAATTTCTGTTGTTGAATGAAAAATTAATTATGAGATATGTGTAAAACTAAATCAGCTCACTAAAAATTATCAATCTTGCTGGAAAAATTCATCTTTTGCCTGGCTGTAGAACATATATCATCTACTGGCTTCTGGTTAGTGTTCATTAAAATAATTACGCCCCCATTAAAATTCTGAGAAAAATTTATGTCTAATATTTTTCTCTTGAAAAAAAAATAAATTTGAAGTCCAAAACTGTTTAAAATGTACACGTATAAGTTAGTTGTGTTTGCAGTACCCTACATATGGGAGTCCATACTTATTCAGTACTGATAGTGGAGACGGCATGCTTACGCAGATTCGTAGCACTATAAAACTAGGATCAGTGCATTTTGGGGGTTTCTTATGTAACATGACCTGCATATTTAGGTACTAAAATGCGTCTCAACACCTTTTTATTCTTACTTTTGGCGGACAAAGCAACATTAAATTATGTTTTTTTCACGAACAAAAGTTACGTTGAACCACTTTACATGGTGTCTCAGGAGTGTGTCCTCATGGAAGGGGTTCTCAGATATGAGTCACTTTCTGAGATGTAACACTACCTTATCAGTCATGTAATTAGATTCATCCCTCCACCGTAAAACTTAATTGATAACACCCGGTAAAGTTCAAAGAGAAAACTGCAATAAAATAATCAACACTTCCAAAGATAAGTGAGACCAGTTAATATAGCAAAATAAAAGAAAATAGAAAGAACTGTCAAAGTACGTGATCTGTAAACAAATAAAATCAATAAATAAATAATTTTGAGGTGATGTCCTCAAATACAATTCTAGCTATACCTTAGGGTAGGGGCTTTAAATTACTGTCAAAATAAATAAATAACCAGCTTAAAACAAACATGAAACATAAACAAATAACTTTAAATGCTGTTACCGCTATGCGTGCCAAATGGGCGTGTTCCAATCAACCGAGTGGAACATATTGTGGGTAAATATTCTGTTTAGGTATATGACGTCCTATATACTGTCGAGTTTATTTATCATAAGGAATCACTTCCCGCAGTCAGGGCGTTTAGTTTCTGAACATTCTGTATAAGTTCAAGATATTACATAATTTTCTAAAGATAATTATAAGTTTTATCACAAATTTTAGAAGTTTCTTGTGATATACACCTAGAAGCAACATCTTTTTAACCAAGTGAACTCCAAATTCTATTCCGACCCTTTATTCGTGGTTTTTCACCTACTTTCGGACTCACGAACCACCACTGGTCCCTTCGCAAACGTCTTAACAGGGCTTTGCTGTGTTCACTTTTATATTCAGACTGGAAACAGGATACGTACTCTCTGCGTTTTTTTTCCGTGCTGGCTTTCGCTGGCAAGTGACGGCCATCAAAAACCAAAATTGGTGTCACCTTAGCTGCCAAAAGCATGTTCACAAATTTCATGCAATAAAGTACGTACCTGAAAAAGCAGACAAAAACAACACATAAATTACCATACAAAACTACTTAAACAAATAAAAATATTAAAATTGAACAACTTTTTACAGGGCAGTAAAATTATGTTAGTATAAATGGTTTACCTTATTTTTAAAAATAAATATTAGGAGTTCTATTACACTGAAAACACATTAAAGTGTTGTAGTGAAACCTAATAACACCCACACGTATTCATTCACAAGCACACATACATGTCTGGAGGGACATAGGCGAAGACAACATTATTCAGAGACAAGTGGATGGGTGGGTGGACGAGTGGATAAATGAGAGGATGACTTGTTGTACAAGTGGATGGATGGGTGAGTGCGTGGAAGGGTGGGTTTGTGAGTGAGTGGATGGGTGGATTTGTGGGTAAGCGGATAGGTTGTATTGTGGGTGGGTGAATGGATCTGTGAATGGGTGGGAGGGTGGATGAATGTATGCATGATGGGTGGATGAATTAATAAATGGGTGGGTGGATGGTACAATGAATGGATGGGTGAGTGAGTGTATGGATGGGTGAGTGGATGTATGGATGGGTGAGTGGATGTATGGGTGGGTGGAGGGCTGGATAGATGAGTGGATGGATTTGATAGTGGATGGGTTGGAGTGTTAATGGGTATGTGACCGATAGAATGGATGAGGGTGGGATGGTGAACGGGTGGATAAGTGGCTGGGCAGAATGACTGGATGAGTGGTTGTGAGGATAGGTAGATTAGTGGATGGGTGGTTTAAAGGATGGCTGGGTATTGAGAGAATGGGTGGTTTAGTAGAAGGGTGGTTGTGAGTGGATGGGTGGTCGTGAACGGACAGGTGGGTGTGAGTGGATGGATGGGTGTGAGTGGATGTGTGGGTGTGAGTGGATGGGTGGGTGTGAGTGGATGTGTGGGTGTGAGTAGATGGGTGGGTGAATAGATGGGTTGGTGGGAGAATGGGTGAATGGATGGGCTGCTGAATGAATGGATGTGTGGATGGGTGTATGGATGAGTGGATCAATTGTTGGACAAGGTGATGAATTGTTGGACAAGTGGCTGGATGGTTTGGTCAAGTGGATAGTTGGACGAGAGAATGAATTGTTGGAAGAGTGGGTGGATGGGTGAGCGGATAGGTGGGTTTGTAGGTGGAGGAGGATGGATACATTACTGACTGGGTAGATCTGTGGATGGGTAGGACATATGGTTGGGTGTGAGCGTTGATGGATGTATGTACAAGAGGATGAGTGTAGTGATAAATGGATGTGTGTGTATGGGAGAGTTGTTGCTGGGATAATGAATGAAGGACTGGTTGAAAGGTTAAGTGTGTGAGTGGATTGCTGGTTTTATAGATGTGCAAGAGAATCATTGTGTAAGAGAATGTACGGGTAGAAGTATAAGTGGATAAGTGGCTGCATGAAAGGGCGAGTAGATACATGGGTGGGTGAATGAATGGGTAATTTGATGAATGAATAGATAGATTAACAAGTGGATGGATAGGGTAGGTGTAGGTGAAAAGATGGGTGCATTAGTGGGGGTGGATGCGATAGAGTGGATGGGTTGGAGAGTTAATGGACGAGAGAGGGGGAGGGTGATCGGATGAGGGTGAGGGAGGGTGGATGAGAGGAATGATGGATGTGAGAATAAGTGGCTGGGTAGATTGAGTGTTGGGATGATTTAGTGGATGGGTACAAGTGGATGGGTGGGTGCGAGTGGATGAGTGAGTACGAGTGCATGGGTGGGTATGGTGTATGGAGGAATGGGGGGTTAGGTGGGTGATTGAATGAATTCATGAGTGGATGGATGAATGACTTGAGTGGGTGAATGGGTTGATGGGGAGAGGATGGATGTATGTGTTGATGGGAGGGTAGATGGCTGGGTGGGTGGGAGAGTGAATTGATGTGTAGGTGGTTGGGAGGGTGAATAGATGTGTTAGAGGATGGGTAGGTGAGTGGATGGAAGAGAGTATGGATTATTAGATGAGTTTATGAATTGAGTGGGTGAATGATTGAATACTTGGATGCATGAGTGCATGGATGGATTGGTGCATGGATGGAAGAGTGGGTGAGTGGATAGATGATAGGGTGGGTTGATGGATGGGTAGGTGTCTGGATGGACAGGTTGATGAATGGAAGCATAGATTAATGGATCTGTGGATGGATGAGTGAGTTGATGTGTGTAGATAAGGTGGGTGAGTGGATGAGTGGCTAAGTGGATGGATGGATGGGTGAGTAGGTGGATGTATGGGTGGGTATGTGTATGTATGGGTGGGTATGTGTATGTATGGGTGGGTAAGTGGATGTATGGGTGGGTAAGTGGATGGATGGGTGGGTGTATGATTGGATGGATGGGTGAGTGGATTTCTGGGTGGGTGAGTGGATGGCTGTGTGGGTGGATAATGTATGGATAAGCAAGTGGATGGTTGGGTGAGTTGATGGATGGATGAATGTGAGACATAGGATGTCTTATGTATAAACACAATAATAATTCAACGTGCCCTTACTTGATTGGCTTTGCTTGGGAATTTCAACACCACGCCAGCTGTTGACCTGGCCGGCCGGTACGTGTGTACAACGCAAGAAATTATCCACTGCAATTACAGCTAAAATCACATCTACTGGATGTTTATATTATTAAAGACTGAGTATTTCTTTCCATATGTAGACTTGCAGTGTGATATTGACGAATGTGAACGAATACGCGATGTCACATACAGTTCGTCAACAAGTCAATCGTGGGTGACAGTGTAGTAAGGCAACTAGTGCTAGACTACAGCATGGTGGCCGCTGTAGTTCCCGTCCAGCATAAAGTGGAGCATTCTGGTTGCCACGTGCATAGGTGGCGCACAACGTATTTTCATTATGGAACAGAGCATGCTGAGAGAGCATAATTCCTGGAAAGTAATGTGTCCAGAACATGCCATTGTGTGTTATTGGTTAAAAATTGAATCAATGCCCCCTCTACTTGATGTGACCCTTCTTTAATTTAAGTATAAATACCCTAGCAGCAGCTTTGGTCATCACAGACTTCGGCTGCTGGGGACTGACCAGGAAAAAAAGCTAAGTGTTTAAATACAATATGTAGGGCACTTCAGGCTGTAAACGTAGAAAGAACTTTGTCATCCTAATTTGCTGTAGTTATGTTTTTCTCTGTAGTTGATTTTTGATGGAAAATCAAAATCAGATCATAACGGCAAAAGGTATTATTAAAATTTAGAGTTTTAACAAAGTTTTGCAAAAATGAAAATGACACATAATTCTGACAATTTTACTTTTGTGAGGCAGTTTGAAAGGCTGAAGTCAGTGATAATGAAATGTTGCCTGTGTCATGTTTTAAAAGTAAATTGAGGCTGAGAGGTAATGTTTTACAAGTAGCGTATATTTCAGCCTTTGTTTCTGAAAATTATCAGAGAATTTGATAGTAGTTTTCACCATCACATCAGCTATCAAAAGACATGTATGTTTCACGAGAATGTCATAAATGTTTGTATTTTCAAAGTTTCTAAATTGCCAAAGTAAAATGTTAAGAACACCATTCCTCTGCAAAGCATCAATTCCTGCACATCCCGTTTAATTGTTTTTTGAGATTTTTACTATATCAAGGTCACTGTGACAAAGTGAAGAGGTCCCAATTTTAAGGATGTTAAGTGTGATGTAATGTAAAGGGCTCTTTAACGTCCACCGGTTTTATGCCTGAAGGCTTAGCTCAGGGGATGGCTTACAGACTAATTTATAACCAAACATAAATTAATGCCTACACCTTACCCAGGATTCGAATCCAGAGCCTCCCGCACCCCATGTTAAGTGTGAATTGTAGTCAGTTTTAATATCAGCCTTTTAAAGGATTATAAAAATAATTGGTTTTAGGTACATTTATTGGAATATCAGTATCCTTAATCCTTTTACGTTTTCAAGGATTTAGCAAATTTTTGGATCAATATATCACAGTATAGATGGTATGGGATGAAATGTAGTATTTTGGAAAATACTAGAATATGTACAGTTTTTTTATATTTTTCTACCACATGCAACATACAAAATGCAGTTGGTGTTCAAATATATTGCAAACTTTTTCAGAAAACTTATGTGTTGTTCTGTAGAAGTACATAATTACCAATTCTGCCTTTCTGTGGTCGCTATTATCTCTAAAGGAAATAGATTTTGCACACAAATTTTCAGGTCATTGTGTTTGGTAAAGAGCCCCTGTGTCACTCTACAAGGTAGGATGTAGCAAGGGCCTTAATTGGACAGGTGGGTTCTTGGTAGAAGGAATGGACAGAAGGATGAAAGTACAGAAGGATGATGAATCATGTCTATATGAATGAACTTATGAATGCACACATGAATAAATGGCTGGATCAACAGATGTAGGGACTGATGGATGGAACGGTGGTCTGAGGTGAATGGCAGACGAGCAATTGATAATGGATGGTTGGATGAATGCAGAATGATGGTAAGAGGATGGAATGACAGAGGGAGGGATGGATGGAATGATGGAGGGATGGACTGATGGAAGGATGGATGGACTGATGGATGGAGGAATTGATGGATGTGTGGAAGGATTGATGGATGGACAAACGATCAGATGGATGGATGCTCAGATGGATGGATTGGTGGATGGATGATTTGATGGACAGATAAAGAGAGGGAAGGACAGATGGAAGGAAGGATGGGTGAACAGATAAATGGAATGAAGGACAACCTGAAGGATGGACGGACTGACAGACAGGAGAGATGGAAGAAGGGACAGGAAGATGAAGAGAATACCCAACAGATGAAGGGAAGAACAGAGGAAATTATGAACAAACAGAAGGAAGAATAGAGGAAATGTTGGACAATGAGAAGGAAGACCAGACATTGTGAAACAATGATTGAATGAAGGACAGATTGATGGAGAGGGCAGATGGACAAATAGAGAGGATAAACAAATGGATACATGGATTGATTAATGGATGAACGGATGGCTGGGCACATTGATAGAATGGCATTTAGATGAATAAATGTTTAATGATTCATACTTCCAAGCACCCAACTTCATTGAAATTTGGTGAGTTAGATTTAAGTTTGAAAGTAATGGAACTGTGACATGAATTACTAAATTTGTGTCACATACTGAGTTTATGCAGAATGTGACCAAAATAAAGAAGGACATGGTAATTCACATTTTATGAAACAAACACTACACAAAGATAACCACACAAACCGAGAAATCGTAACTGAGACAACCGGAGGATAAAAAAGAACAAAAATCCTAAATTATACAAAAATTCAAACTTAACACAATGAGATGTATTGATGAGAGGTTGTATTGTTCCATAATAATTAAGGTTTTTTGCATGTAATTAGATACTAGCTGTAAGTTTATATATATATATATATATATATATATATATATATATATATATATATATATATATAAATAAACACACACGCACGCATTCATACATACACACGTGTGTGTGTGTGTGTATGTGTGTGTATATATATATATATATATATATATATATATATATATATATATATATATATATATATAGAGTTTATAGTATAAAATGAGTTAGATTAGTGATTTATGTGGTAATTTGTTATAATGATAGAGTAGTGCTCTTTGTTTATTATGTGCACACGTGGCCGAGGTATTTGTTCTCATAGGTGATAAGTGGTGTTATTGTGTAAGTTAGACTAGTCTATATAAGCGTGTGTATATATAAGTATTTGGTGTTATTTTATAAGTGAGGGTAGTTTTAAGTTAGGTAAAACATTTGTGTAATTCAGTTATGTACAAAAAAATGGTAGGGCGGTGCAAGTGTAGGGGATGTGGGAAAGTGCGGAGGAGGTATGCTAGCAGGGTAGAATGCAACCAGTGCGGCGGCTAATCTCATGTAGACTGTGTAGGAATTAGAGAGGGGGAGCTGTGCACACTACAAGAGCATGAGTGGAGGTGTGAGAAATGTGATAAGAGAAAGGGATTAGTGGCAGTGGTAGGAAACAAAATAACAGTAGAAATGGAAACACAAATAATTGGAGATGGTGGAAACATGATTTGGAAAATACTGATGGGGAATTCTGTGGAGGGTGTGCAAGTGACAAGGATGGAAGTGGCTAATGAGGAGAGGTGGAAAGGGGAGATGGTAGAATTGATGAGCAGGAAAGAGAGGGAAATGATGCACAGGATTGAGAGGATGGAAGAAAAGGTCAGAAATGAGATGGGTGAGTGTACAGAAGCAATAGGGGTAGAGAAGTTAGAGGAAAGTTGAAAGGCATAAAAGATGTGTTAAGCAAAATGCAAACTGATCTACAGAAGGAACTGCAGGAGGAAAGACAGAGGAGGAGGGAGACAGAGATGGAGGTGGTAAGATTGAGGAGGAGGATAGAGCTGGAGGCAGTAGAAAGGGATAATACAGTAGGAGACACAAGGCAGCAAATAAGGTTAGAGGAGCGGGAAATAGTAGCAAGGGATAAGGTGATAGCAGTAGGCAGGAAGCAATCAGGAATACAGGAACGGGAAACAGAAAGCAGGGAACAGGCAGTGGTGAAAGGTAGGAAGCAGTATGCTGAGGCTTGCAAGTGTGCGATTAGCAAAGACCAGCAAGCAGGAGAAAGTGGACAGTTCAGGGCAAGAGGGGAGAGAGGAGGGCTGGCCAAAGGGAGGAAAACAAGGGTGCTGCAGGAGGCCGGAGACAAGGGTAGGCAGGTGGGTGGAAGAGCCACAAAGCAGGAACAGGTTGTAGGAAGGGAACCAGAGGTAGTTTTTCTAGGCAGTTCTATTGTAAAGGGGTGGAGCTAAGGGAAATCAGGAAGGAAATTACGTATAAAGCACCATTTGGGGGTGCAAATACCAGGGATTTGGAGGAAAGGGTTAGTAGTATGAGAGGTAGCAGGTTGGCAAAGGTTGTTTTAATTAAAATAGGGAATTGCTGAGGAATGTGCGGGAGAAGTTCCCTGGAGCTAGGGCAGTAGTCAGTGGCATGCTGGTTAGGAAAGGAGTATCCTATAGGAAGGCAGTGGCTGCGAGTGAGGTATATGAGAGGGTATGTAGGGATTAGTGGGCTACATTTATAGATAGTAGGAAATGGGTAGGCTGGGAAAGTGTAGGGAGGGACCAGGTTCACCTGACAGAACAGGGAAAGAGGATTCTAGGTGATCTGCTAGGTAGGGAAGTAGCTGGCTGCATGGAGATGGTCAGCGCAGAGCAGCAGTTGTTGAAATAGCCATCAGTTAGAAGCAAGGAAACAGAAGTGGAGAGGAATAATGGTGTGTGTAAGGAAAGGGCTGAAAAGGGCAGTAGAATGGATTAGTGAGGATGTTGAGGTAATGGAAATTAAATTGAGTGGTGGTAGTAATAGGAAAATTACTTTACTGGCAGCGTATAGACCACCAGGACAGGGATGGCAGGCAATTGAGATGATCAAGGAGAGGGTCGATAGACTACAGGACCGGCAGTGGGTTGTTGTAGCAGGGGATTTGAATATGCTAGGGGTGAAATGGATAGAGGGTGCAGAAGGAATGGGTAGCATGATGCAGAGAATGGCAGCACAGAGGATTAGTCCAGGTAGTAGAAACACCTACGAGATGGAATGAGGGTGTGTAGGTCAGTGCTGGATGTGGTGTTGGTCAGACCTAGGAATACTGTAGTTGATGCAATAGTATTGGATGGTATAAGCGACCATCATATCCTGGTTGTGGACATTGGCTTTGACAGGATCAGGGATGAGCAAATTTCAGAAAGGTTGGTGTGGCAGTATGGGAGAGGAGACAAGAAGGGGGCAGAAATCTTCCTGAGAGATAGGTTTGAAAATTGGTCTATGGAGGAAAGTGTGGAAGAATTATGGAATGAAACAGGATATGTTGGAGAAATTAGTGCCAAAGAAAAGATTACGGCCAGGGGGAGATCCGCCATATTATGGAAAGGAGATTCTAAAAATGAAGAGGAAGTGTAGAAAATTTCATGCCAATTAGAGAAATGAAGGGAGGAAAATATCTAAGGAAATGATGAAACAGATAGGAAGGGAGCTCGAAAGGATGATCAAACTGGAACAGAATGAATTTTTATGGAACATAGTGGAATAAGGAAAAGGCAAGGAACGAGGGAAATTGTTTACGTATGTAAGGAAGTTAAAGGGCAGAGGGGAAGGGATCCTGCTGCTAAAAGGAATGGACGGTAGGTCTGCGACAAATGATCAAGGAATATCAGGGATGATGCAAGGGCAGTACTTATCAGTGTTTGAGGCAAAGGAGGATTGGAATTAGGGGGCTAATAATGATCGGGGGCTGTTTAGTAAGTTTAAGATGAGGGAGTGGGAGATAGAAATGGTAATTAGGGGTTTGAAGAGCAGTAAGGCAGGGCGACCAGACGGGATAGGAAACGTAGCACTAAAGTTTGGTAGCAAGGAGTTGGTGAAATATTTAGAAGTGCTGTTTAAAAAGTCCTTAGTAGAGGGTAAGTTACCACAAGACTGGAAGGATGCTATGGTGGTACCTATACACAAGGAGAGGATAGGGGGAGACCTGGCAGCTACAGACCGGTGAGTCTCACATCAAGTACAGGAAAAGTAATGGAGAGGCTGGTGGTCCAGTATGTGGTGAGGGTTATGAACAATAGGAATTGGTTGGAGGAGTCCCAGCATGGTTTCAGGAGGGGATACTCATGTGAGACTCACCTGGCTGGGTTATTAGATGATATGGTGCAGGTATTTGATGAGGGGAAGCAGGTGGATGCCAGCTTCATAGATTTTGAGAAGGCATTTGATAAGGTGCCCATGGGACATTGATGAGGAAAGTGGAGGCGCTGATATCAGACAGGAGGGTGGTGGAATGGATAGGGGACTTTCTCTGGGGGCGAAGACAGAGGGTGAAAGTGGGGGAGGCAATATCGGAGGAAGAGGAGGTTACGTCACGGGTACCACAGGGAAGCGTGCTGGGTCCTTTGTTATTTACCATAATGGTAAATGACATGGATTTGGTGATAAGGGGAAAAATAAGACTGTTTGCAGATAATTTATGTTGTGTATGCAGAAGTGGGAGGGGCAAAACTAGCAGGTGGACATAGGCAGAATAAGGTTGTGGACCAGGGAAAACAAAATGAAGATAAATTTAAGAAAAACTAATTTAGTGAGGTATACAAGGAAGAATGTGATAAGCAAGGACATGTACAGATGGGAGTGAGATAGAAGAAGCAGCAGAATATAAGTATCTAGGGATTGTACTGCAGGGAGACCTCAGATGGAAAAAACAGGTAGAGAGGGTGGTAGTAAAGGGAAGAAGGGCTCTGGGTATGCTGGGAAGGGTGCTGAATGGAGAAGGCGTATGGCACAATAGTACGGCCAATGCTAGAATATGCTGCATCAGTATGGGACCCGTACGTGGAGGTGGAGGTGCGAGAGCTGGAGAAGGGCAGCAAGATGGGTGAAGGGTATGTGGAGAAGGCAGGGGCAGGATGATGAGGAAGAAGGGAGCTATAGGCCATCAGTGATGATGAAAGAAATGGGATGGAGCTCATTGAAGGACAGGAGGAAAGTTGAATGGTTAGTCAGGATGTACAGGGTGGTGAATGAAGAGGGAGGATGGGGAGGACTACACTGCAAGCTAAGTAAGGGGGTGTTTAGAGGAAGAGGAAATAACAGTGAGAAGTTTCAGAGGGTGTGGAGGAGAACGGAGCGGAGTAGTCAGTCCTTGCTTGTGAGGTCTGTGAGCGAGTGGAATGTGTTGCGGGAGGAATTGGTACCCGTCAGAGGGGTTGGTAAGTTCCGGAAGGGAGTGGACGAGGAGTTTAGTCGGGTGGGGGACAGGTGAGAGAGCTCGCCACCAGGCGGCAGACTAATTGCAGGTGTATTATTATTATATAAGATGAGGATAACCACATGGAATATTCTAACAGCAAAAATGAAGAGCAAACAAGTAGACTTGGATGCATCAAAACACATACGCAAAATCTTCTTCACAATGGTAACTGAAATTTTGAACACTACTCGTTTCAAAATATTAAAAAGACCTCTGACTCTTAACACGTAATCATGCAGTTAATTTGTTTTATTATAACACAGTACAAAATAAGGAAAGCATACACTAGGGTTATTCAACTGGCATGTCTAGTGTGTGCCACGTGCAGCCCGCCCACACGTTATACAGGTCGTTGTTTATATCTATATGGTTTTTAGAACATTCATGGTTTTTTACAGCCACCACTAAATCCAAAAAACTCATCTGAAGGAATCTGTGACACTTGCTTCTTGCAACATAAGTAAAGTAAGTTTGAAAAGTTACAAATATTTACTTTCTATATTATTTTGAAGTGATTTTTTCCCCCTGTTTTTTCCCCTGTCTTCCTACTATGATTTTTTGAAAATTTCAGCTGAATAAACACATGTATCCACACAGAAATTAATCGGAAAACCTCAGTACAGCCTAAAAACAGCAGTTTCTTAATTTATTTTCCACACAAAACTTTGGAAAAGTTATTAAACTAGACGAGGGCATGAAATTTCAAGGCACTAGCCAAACTAAAACTTTTGACTGTCACTGTTTTTATGTTAATGATTCTGTAAATGCCTTATCCGTCGCTGAGTGCACTAAAGTGCTGAAATAAGAAAGCACATTCTCTGGTTATGGATGTTAGAAATAATAAGACAGTGATTCAACATATAATATAAAAGGAAGTCCCTGGCATGCATCTTGTCTGTATGACTGCGCTAATCTCGAGAACTACTGAATGGATTTGGATGCTGTTTTTACTGTTATGATCTGCATTTATCGAGGAAGGTTTATGTGTATTAAAAGATGTCCTAGCACTTACAGGTGCTGAGCATTAACGGTATTAGTGAATCAAGTCAGGAAAAAAGTTTGCTGCCAACGCACTCTTCATGGAATATGCTGCAGTCTAATCCTTTAGAGATGTAACAAAATCATATACAAAAGAATTGTGTAAAATTAAATTATCTACAAAAAAAAAGTGTGCAATAGAATACATCTTTCTTTAATAGATAAAAGTAATGAGCATTTTTACTATTTAAATTACGCAATAAAAACTAAAAACGAAAGTAAAATTCACTGTCTTTTCTAACGATGAAAAAAATTAATCTTTATCAAAATTAATTTTAATTCATAATTAAAGCTGTTTAATGTTGATAAGAAATGTCCTTTACATTATGCAATTAATGCCAATAATTAAAAAGTTATGAAAAGTTTTGTAAAAAAGTAATTTCAAAATCGAGACACACACGCATGGACCTATACGTCGGTGGGAGTGAAAGCTTGGAGTGTGGCGATGCGGTGACAAGAAAGGTGCAAGGGGGAAGGTGTACGAGGCGAGCATGCGGCCCTGCGTGCCGCAGCAGGCAGAAAAAACTAAATTGTAGCCCAGCCGGATAGCTATTTATGCTATAAAGATGAAAATGACAACAGACGTATAATTTTTCTGGCTGGTTTGCCTGTGTTTGCAAATTCTCTGCCAAAAACACGTGAATCACTGCATAGTTAGTTGTTGCTGTAAAGCAGAATGGACGTGTTGATGAGAGGTTCATTTAAGGCAGGTGAATAATTGTAACTGTTTTAGTCAACGAAATAAATTACATAATAGGTCTGAGTTTTACTATGATAAATACATTTTGTCACTTTTGTAAAGTGTGCAGTTATATACATCTACTTTTAACACGAGACCAAAATTAATATAAAAATAGTATTTTATGCCCTTATAGTTATTCTGGTAGTCCTATTATTATTTGAGAAACTTTTTGAGGGTATATAAATTACTTACAATATCACTGTGATTATAGCTTAACATGATTTTGCACCTTTAGATACTATAGACTGTTCACACTATCTTAATCCTTTTTTAATCAAAACTTTGAAAAACCACCCCATGTAAAAAGTGTTTGGTTGTTTCCTGTCACGTATTAAAAGCGTTTTATATGTCTATTAAAATAAGTATTTAATTTTTTTATTAAAAAGAGCTTTTACATATATTTTATCCACAAATAGTAACATTTAATTTATAATCAATATGGAAAACAATACAGGGATAAAATAGGTGTTTTGGTAATCCGCATATTCGAAAATCCACCAGTGCATCCACCGACTACACCGGACGTTCAAAAATTAATTGTTTGGTTCAGTCTGGTTGAACCGGTTTATCCATCGTTTCCATGGGCCTGAAAATCTGGTGGATCTGGAAGATATGCACCGAAACATCAACCCATGAATTTTCGAATGGTCTCTCTGAAAAACAGAAGTTAAAAACATCCACAACTCTGAATTTATGAGCATTCCAAAATTGGTATACCAAAATAATTCAGATGTTGAGTTTTACAAATGGGAGATGAAAAGTTTAAAATTCGAGTCAAATGGTGTTAATGTGTGTCTGAAAGATGACTAAAACACTGCTAAAAATCAACTTGCAGTTCGAAAAATGCCTCAACCGATGTACACCGAAGTATCAACCCCTGGTGGATTCATCAATGGAATTTTGAAAATGCAGTTTGCCTAGTAAGAAAGGAAAATGAGAGAGCCGTTGTCTGCATTTCACAACGTGACGGCACAGACTAGTACTCTCTCCAGGTTACGTGAATGCTAAACGTCGCTATACAAAAACTGGCATGTCTACAATTGACATAAATAGCAATAAAAATAAAAAGAATGTAGGTGTAGTATATGCACAAATATTATTTGCATTTGAAATTTAAAAATATTTTTTCGTAAAAAAAAAAAGATTCCACAGACTTAATAGTTGCACTCAATTTTTTAAAACTGGAATTTGCATTTTTTGTATATTGATTTGGTATAGTCTAAATACGTATAGGGATAATGGTATTATCTGTTTCCAATCATCTGTAACATTTGTTTCCACTTGTTTGTACCATCTTGAATTCTGATTGGCTGGCGTAAAACGCAGAGACTTTAAAGTTTGCCAACTTCTACTGCGTCGCGTTTTATGTTTAGGGTCATGGCAACATTTAACATCTGTTGTAACTAGAGCGTATAAGATTCACGCATTTGTGACTTATTGTAACGTGTTATTGTAGCGTCAACGCAATTGTAGATGGGCCTTTAGGCCATGTCTCAACTCAAAAGTGTGCTCACTCTCACTCGGGCACACTCTGGCTCACTTTAGCGAATTGATATTTGTGCCCTGTGTAAGCCTTCAGCATTATTTCTCTGGCAGAAAAGGTAATAAATAGGGAAAAAATAAAATACTGTTAGCCTTTCACTTCCCTCGAACAAATGTAAAATGTTTTACGAAATACTAACTTATTTTATTTTGTTACATTTTTGTATGATTAAAAAGATAATTGTTATGTGCAAATCAGAGTATTTAATGATATGCACACAATGGACCTAAATTAAACAAGAGGAATTTTAACATAATTTGATATGTTCCATATTAAATGGAATACTGTTAATACACATTTCAAAATCGTAATGATTAAGTTAAGTACATAAACTACTACTAACGCTGCATTAGAAACAACAAAATATATTTCTGGATATCTGAAGTTAAGACTTGGAAGCAAAGACGGCGAGAGCAAGAGCAGTGAGTGTACATCGTCGTTCACTCTCCCTCTCGCGCTCTCTCCTCCAGCAGAGGGCAACAGTAATCTACTCTCTCGGGGAATTGGGACATGGCCTTAATGGCACTTGTACATACAATTAGCTATAAATGGCACCACCAGCCAGCTGTTCCCCGTTGCCGCTGCAGTAACAACAGAAAGTGAAACCTTTATAATCAACTTCCTTACGCGTTTGTAGATTCTCCTCTCGCAAGTTTTTCTGCACAACTAAATGCTCCTTTGTGTAGCCAACAATACGCATCTACTGCGACACTATATCCTGCATACTGTTTAACATTCACTTGACGACTGGCTTTTTCCATGAAAGGAATTAACCCCTGTATACCCATTTTCCGTTTTTTTTAGTTCAAATATTGATTAAAACAAACAAACATCCGTATACACACATAACCATAACCTATCTTATTAAAAACCAACACAAGCATTCCCGCCATTCCAAAGAAGTGCCATAATAAACAACCTCCTAATACCTATGGACATGTATTACGATCTCTAGATAAAAGTTTGGAATTGCTATTCGATTGATAAGCCATTTGATGGTAAAATGTAGCTAAACATTCCATTAGCTAAAATATCCTTTAGATAAGTAATCAAATGTTTTGGTTCGTTACTGTGTATGTTGGCAATAAAAGTCACTGTATTTGTGGTATTATGGCTTATGTTCAGTAGTCAGTAATGAGTACGAAATGTGTTTCGCAAAAAAAAAAAAAAAAATATATATATATATATATATATATATAATATATATATATATATATATATATATATATATATATATATATATATATATATATATATATATATATATATATATATATATATATAAAGTTGTAAAGTATTGCCTTTTTTTTTAAATTAAAAAAACTATGAACCAAAACCGGGCAAACAAAATATTTGTTCAAAATTATTACTGTCGTTGGTGATATCAATCCTCTCGCAGCTAGCTTAATCTCCATACAATTTATCACAATGCATAATACTCGGTTTCTTACCATTGGTGATGGGTAGTTCAGGAACTACCAGTTCATTGTTTTTTGGACTATTAAATGGGTAGTTCAGGAACTACCAGTTTTCAAAAAGAACTAGGTACGTAGTTCACCGCGACATAAAATAACTATTCTCTTGTGATATCGGTCAGTCATTCTCTCAGTACCAGTTACTACGTCAGGTGCGCCACAATGCGCTAATGCGCATGCTCAGATAATCCATCGTTCATCGCTTCCTGCAGCTTTCACACCTCCGGCTAACCTACCCCCGTGACTGGCCACATCGCAACGTGCATTCTTCTTATCTATCTGCCCCTGTCTATCAGTATCTTTGTTTTCGCTCGTTCGACACTGGAATGTTGTCCTATTAAACTTTAAAATAAATATTTATGTCGGATATCAATTGTAACTTATAAATTGCTTCTCAAAATAGCGGCAGACTTTTCAATTATGCGATAAGTATACAACTTCGGTTACTTGTAAACTTGCATTCTTCTCTTGCACTTCGGACACAGACTCAGTGTGTTCAGTAACGGCGTGCTGGTGAAGCCGGAATATCCCAGTTCAAGAACACTTATGTTTGGCTAAGTGTTTTCACCACTTACGACTGAAAGTAGACGCTTGGAAGCACAGGGTCATTGCCGGGCTTTTCGAGTAATTTCTTTTTCCGACGTGTGTTTAGTTTTATAATTTGTTTTTGTAATTAAGTCACCATGCCATACTAAGTTTTTAATTATAATTAGATTTATTAAAATACACAATGCTAAAATAAAATTTAAAATGTATATTAATCTTCTTTAACCTTCATAATTTACTTCATCATTTCTAATAATTCTACAATATTAACATCATCAAAAGAAAATTATTAAAATATATAAAATTGTCAAAAACACCATACAAATTAATAATTTATTTACAAGACTATTAATACAATCGATTATATAAAAACAAACAAATTACAACAGGACAAAAATTTTAAACGACTTTAATTCTGGGAGTAGATCTGTAATTAATCTTGATAACTTATTTCATTATTTACAATACTTATTTCCATAATTCTCGCATAAATCTCAAGATAGCTTCTTAGGACATTAAGTGATAATGTTTTTAATAGTCCAAAAAATTTAAACCTAACCTCCTTAACTTTTCTTTTTGATTTCCACAGGTACAATACACTTCCCCGCCAAAATGACAAGCATTAACTCTCGGTTAATTTTATAATCATACATGTGGCCACTTTTTTCCTCTAATACATTATATTTTTCATCTTTTTCTTGTGCTGCATTTAATAAGAGTTTCGTGTTAGCACAAGCGGATTCCCCTCGTAAGCTAGCTGGCGCTCATCAAATAATTACTGATTGTAGTCACAGCCCCGTGTCAAACCCGTAAGCACTGAATCGGCACGCCTGTACCTGGGCTTCACACACGCCGATCCCCGCTAGGCATCAATTTCAGTGATTATGTTCCAAATGCATCAACTTTTATTTCATTGTGCAATCTTCGTTCTTAAGGATGTGCTCAGCCTTATTAAGCCACCGGTTCAAAATCCATACGATGTGTATAATTAATTTTCTAATAATTACGGCATGTCACCCACCATGGAGATTACAATGTAATACACAACTTAAGTATTTTCGCTACGTCTTCATAAGGGAATTTCCAATAGCTACAGGAAAATTATGTACTGGGTGAAAGACCCATGACCCAGAGATCATGGGAGTCTACTCTACAAGAACTTCTTGGTAGAGCTAGAGTGGTATGTACCTGGCACCAACTGGGTAACAAACCACCAACAAATCCCAAACTAAGATCTCACCACCCCTCAACTTCACCTTAACCCTTCCATTGCCAAACCACACTGTATCAAATTGTCGCCCCTTCTGTTTGGTGTAATTTTCTATCATGAAGATTCCTAGTTGCCCCAAACCAAAAACTGGCCAAAAATTTCTGCATACTTTCCTGTGAAATTATTCCTGTCACGGTGATTCCTGCCATATTTCCTGCCTACCCGCACTAAGGGAATAATGAGGACGACCAATGGAGCCTAGATCAGCGCCATGTTGCTTTCCAGATGCCACCAGCATGCCGAGAAGGCAGCCATGTTGTTCACCGGGAAAACCACACCCGAACAGAGCAGCCACCATTGCTTCGGCAAGGGCGAACACGTGCAGGAGAGCAGTCATCTTGGGATGGTGGCATGATGTCAGCCACCCACTGCCCACCATGTAGAGAAAGGAGCGAGCATATGTCAGTACACCCTCCCCTCTTTCACGCCAGTTAGCTTAACAGAGTATCGAAGGTCGAACGTGTGGGTCACACGAACGTACCTCACCCCTCGCTTCTACACTGGTCGATCATTACCCTCTTTACCATGTGCAGAGGGCTTTGCAGTGAGAGCGGAAGGTGCTCCTTCCCCTCAGACACCGCACTGCCATGTTGTGCACCTGTTCTGTCATCCGCGCACGTGGTGGATATGTTGACAAATAATGGCTGGCAAGATAAACTGGTAAAACGGCGCTGCTGTTTTTTCAATTTTTGTAACCAATTCCGCAAGATGTGATCGCAAAATACGAGCTTAGCACACATTACTGCCTTTGCAGTCGTAAGAGTAGCCCTTCGGGCAACCAAACTGCGAACAACCATGAGAATCAATCAAGGAAAAGTGCAGCAGAAAATTTAAGTTCTCAACAAACGCTGCAAAATTTAAATACCTCAAAATTGGAAGTTGCAATAGTTTCTGAATTTTCAACTGCCCAACTGGTACAGCAATTTGTTGTACACAAATCAAAGGGCAATCACCCTCGAATGCAAGCAGTGCAAACTGACATATCATCGGAGATGTTTGAGAGAAACCAAACTCGATACTGCGATGGGACTGGAGTTTACATGTTATCAGTGTCACATCTAAAAGGGGACATCTAAAAGAGATGCAAGATTTCCAGACAGGATGCAAGCTGCAAGTCAACACCGGTAGTAACAAGGACTGTCACCAGGAGGAGAGCAACCACACCATGCAATGTCAAAATTGTGGAGTCAAGATGCAGCAGCGGTGCGCAAATGGCAACGAGCGAGAGGGATCCATATGTCACGACTGCACAGTGGCGGTCATCAACAACAAGCTGTTACATGCCTACAGCGCGCACGTGGTCAGTGCAAACAAACAGGCACCATACACCCAGTCGGCACGATTTCATCCTACTGCAACTGCAACTCCTCCTACATTTCTCCACTCACACCATATTACCCACAGTTACAGACACTTTATCCCACACCACTATTCCAACCAATGCTGCCAACTGTGCCACTCCATACCCTTCCATACAGTCCGTGACAACCTACTCAGCAAGCAACTTTATGACACCACCTGTCAGTGAACTCTTGCAAGAAGACGGAAGAGAATATGAAACCATTGCGCCCATCACCATGGTAGAACCACCAAGCCCGACAGCAACAAAAACCCTGGCAAAATTTCAGACCTTGCCAATATTCGCTGGCACGCCAACTGAAGTTCAGACTGCTTTTGTAAACGACTGCACAGCGAGGATTTCCCAGTACGGCATGTGTGAAGAGGAGTGGGCTAGTTGTATCGGAGAGTAACTCCAAGGAGAAGCCCTTTCTTAGGTCTCTTAATCACAACGAGTTGCAGTGGAGGAAGTTTATCCAGTCTTTCCAGTGCTGTTTTGGGGACATGTTCACATCGCTCCAAGTGCAAAGCAAACTGACATTAATAAAAGAGCACCAATCCACTGAGCTCTTGACTGCATCCACAACATGCAAGATACACTTGGTGTGGTAGTTTCACCAACATTTCCCAGAACACGAAGTGCTCGTGGTCTTGGCAGAGACAGTTCGTCCTGGATACAGTGCCATCTTAATTCCACTCACAAATGGGACGTTGGAAGAATTGAAGCCCCCATCATCATGAAATGAAATTCATGCCAGCCGCACCAGGATCTGGGACATGCACGAATGCGTGAGTAACTGAGCGGAAGCAGATGTGCAGAGCACACAGAGTGCTTGTAGTGCACGACGAGTGCAAGTGAAACCTAGGGCACGCCGAGGCACCGTAACCTGCGCTTGCCCTGAGGCGGCGTGATTAAAAAGAGAATCTTTTCAAAAACTGAATAAAGGACTTACCGCGAATGCCATCATAGTTGTAATGTCTATAAATAGTTTATTTTGTTGTTCCTATTGTTCTGCCATTGTTGTCATGTTCTTTGCAAGTGCGTATTTTCATTTCCATTGTACGCTGTCTATATTCATTTCACCACTGCTATGTATTTGTATACCATCCAGGGTCAGTATGTAATTCTCAGCAAGTAGAGCAGGACATGTCATGCAGATAGTAATCCGACCTTGGCTTGCAAGCCAACCTTTGCCCGCTTGCGCGCTGGGGTGGAAGTTCAGTAAGCGCCTGACGTCCACAAGGGTGGTTGCGTGTGTCCGCGAGCTCCGTAACTGCGCACCAGGTGCATGCATCTTTTGGAACTTGTCGCTTCACTACAATAGCATAATTATTCATTAACCGTTTAGTTTCTTGCCACCCAGTACACCACCTTCATTTCCCAGTGGTTTGCCTTGCCCGGGAAGTTTAAGTTCTCCGTAAGATTTCTGCATGATGCAAATCAGTTTACGGTGTTACTGCGATGGCCGGTTTATGTTATCTCAGCATGTGTTAAGTGTCTCCCTGAGAGGAGTGTTAAGTAAGCCGAATAAATACCCTGAGAACTCATCAGTGCGCAAGTTATTTCGGTAGCCGCAAGGTGTTTAAGTGGATGGGCCCTAATAATACCCACATTCAGTGCAGGTGTTTTCAGCAGGACCTAATGTAAGCATGTATCAGAGTAATTGTACCGTATCAGTATGGGTGTTTGGGTAGCCTTGATAGTCCACATAGCGAGACATTATCGTAATTAGCAGTTTGCAGCCAAAACGTCACTGCAACAGCACAGCATGTAATCAGCCAATGGGTTATAGTTTTAGTAAACATCCAACGATAGCATTGCTTCAGTCTTAACTGTGGAAGGCAAAGTTCAGAAATTCTACTTGAGTTTTTGTCCGGGCAGACAGCCCGCAATCCTGAGGACATTGAGAGTCATTGTGCTACAGAATCATCCACCATCATGGCATCGCCTTGTTGAAGCCTGGCACCTAGTCGGGAAATTCCACCATTCCATAGACTTCACACTTTACCGCCTTCAAAATCTCATCCAACCCATTTCCACGCCCCCGCACGTCAAGCACTATGTCACGAACCTGAATTAGACCATGTAACATTATTCCATGTATCTGGATACAACCATGTAGCATTATGTCACTAACTTGAATTTGAACACATATCCCAGAAAACACTGAAAATAGGGGCCAAAATCAGGCCGGTAAAAGCTAGCCGAAAAATTCTGGCCAGCTGTTACTGGTCCGATGCCATATTTCGGAATAGGCTCAATGGAAATATGGACTGGCGGCTGACTGTTTGGAGACAGTGTCTTGCTACCAACAAGATGCAAAATGTATTCCGGCATAACATACACGAAAAGTACAGGCCAGAATCGGGATGGTAAAGGCTAGCCGACAAACTCCGGCCAGTCGATACTGGACAGATGTCATCTTCCGGAATCGGCCCAATGCACTATGGATAGGTAGTTAAATGCTGGCCGACAGTCTGCAACGGCTGGATGCTGTTATGATGCCGAGCCTGCAACAGCTGGACGTCGCTACGATGCTGGACCTGCGACGGTTGGTGTCATTACGATGCCGGGCCTGTGACTGGATGTTGCTACGATGCCAGGCCTGCGACGGCTGGAGGTTGCTACAATGTTGGGCCTGCCACGGTTGGATGTCGTTACGATGCCGGGCCTGCCACGGCTGGATGTCGTTACGATACCGGGCCTGCCACGGCTGGATGTCATTACGATGCCGGGCCTGCGACGGTTGGATGTAGCTACGGTGCTGGGCCTACGAAGGCTGGTTGTCATTACAATACCGGGCGTGCAGTGGCATTATATCCAGAAATACGCAGAATAACAATTAAAAAAGCCTTAACTTTTTGATTAAAAATGTTGGTAATTGTTATTAACTCTTTACATATATTAATTTCATTTACTTCTCAACACACGATATGCTACGAAAATCTTTTGCTTGCCGAGTGCAGGATTCAAACCTAAGACCCTTGAGTTTACAGTCCAGCATGCTAACCTATACACCACAGAAGTTGCTGATACTCACCAGTAATTTCAAATATCATGGCACAAATTACTATAAAGGAATGTATGAATTCCATGACAATACAAAAAATTATTTGAAAACACACATTATTTAAAAACTATTTCTTCAGAGACTTGCATACAAAATAGTTTTTGTTAGTTTTTAATATATCTGTTGGATGGTTGTACAAATCACCCGTATGACACAAATCTGAATTTGACCATATAGCATTATGTTACAAACCTGAATTCGACCATGTAGCACTATGTTAGGAACCTGAATTCAACCATGTAGCACTATGTAACGAACCTGAATTCGAACATGTAGGTCTAGGTCATGATCCTGAATTCGACCATGTTGCACTATGTAACGAACCTGAATTTGAACATGTAGTACTGTCATGAACCTGAATTCGACCACGTAGCATTATGTCATGAAGCTGGATACAGCCATGTTGCATTGTCCCTAACCTGAATCTGACATTTAGCACTATGTCACGAACCTGAATTCGACCAAGTACAATTATATCACAAACCTGAATTCGAACATGTATCACTATGTTATAAAACTGTATATAGCCATATTGCATTGTCCCTAACCTGAATTCGACCATGTAGCTTTGTCACGATCCAGAATTCTAACATGTAGGTCTGTCATGATCCTGAATTCAACCATGTATCTATAACACAAACCTGAATTCAAACATGTATCAATATGTTACGAAACTGTATACAGCCATATTGCATTGTCCCTAACCTGGATTCGACCATGTAGCACTGTCACGAATCTGAATTCGAACATGTAGCATTATGTTATGATCTTGGATACAACCAACCATGTAGCATTATGTTACAAACCTGGATACCATCATGTAGCATTATGTCACAAACCTGAATTCGACCATGTATCATTACATCACGAACCTTGAGACAACCATATAGCATTGTCACAAACCTGGATACCACCATGCAGCATTATGTCACAAACCTGAACTCAGCCCTGTAACACATCACAAACCTTGAAACAACCATACAGCATTATGTCAAGAACCTAGATACCATCATGTAGCACTGTCACGAACCTGAATTCAACCATGTAGCATTTGATGCCGGCTAACAGCCAGCGGCACTAGAGCCCATGACGGCACTCACCACGCACGTGTGACGTGTCCATGCATGTGCGCAAAGAGACCAATATTTTTGAACTCTCAAATCAAAAATATTTTGCAGTGTAAAATGTGTTTTGTATTTGTATTTGCAGGGTTTAATATGTCTTGAATATTTCAAAGTGTTTGTTGTAGTGAAAATGTTTGGTAATGAAATTCAAAGTGCCCGCGGCATCGAGATTAAGAACACTGATATTCCGGCGTGAACACTGTAATAAAGCGACCTGAATTAATACGAGAAATCCATTAGAAAATTATAAAAATGTAAAACATATTTAATCTAATTTGTGCCACTTTTATTTTTCAAAGTATAAATATTTTACTCGGCGTGCATAGCACTTCCGCTTATGTGAACCCCGTTGGGGCCATGGTAGGTCCGTGCGACGCTTGTATCTGGACAGTCTGTCAAGGAGAACTGGCGAGGTATAAGACACTGTCACGTGCACACTACAACTTTTTTTCACTGATGTAGGTTTCCATAGTCAAAGTAGTTTACCGGTTAATTTTTGCTTGCGTACGTTTTTGCCAGACATTTTCCCCAGCATTATGATTCCGCTTTACTAATTCTTACGCCCTTATGGCAATTTTAAACTTAATCAAGGAGAAGGAGGAGAAAGATGTCGGAGAGGTCATGCGACCTGTGCAACATGAATCAGGCACCATCCACCGATGTTAGTGGCGTTCCAGTGAAATTTCTGTATTATTGATATGTGCAATTTTAAGGGATTTGTTTTTATATATATATATATATATATAAACACACATGCACACGCACACATATTTAAAACAGCAATTTCATGTACAACCACGTGGCTAACCTATGCTAAGTCTATATCTGCGCCATCCATGCAGTTTGAGTTTATTTGCATAAAATCATGTGCGCTACAATTTATTTCAGGTTTCTATGTATATTTCATTCAGGGTTCAATGAATTTTTCGTTTAATTGATGCTTTTTTTACTTGACCACGCGGTCATGTTAATGTTAGATTTTACCGCCATCAGGCATGCTACACGCCTGCTATCACTTAAATTGTAAACAGGATAATTTTCTCTCAGAATAATATTTTCTCTCAATTTAATTAGCAGTTTTCAAGAAGAAATACTGCAATTTCATCTGCACCACGTGGTCCGCTATGAACATTATCAAGCGGCACCCACACCACCTAAGCTTGTTTTCAAATGTGTGTGTTTATTGTGAATACTCATTTCATGCCCCATCATGTTTTAAGGGTTTTCATGTATTTTGTGTAATTTTGCAATTTGTGTACAGTGCAATTATTTGTATAGGCCATCACTACACTACCCACGTGCCGGTGGGTGAACCCAGACGAGTTTGTGTTAATGATGCCAAGTAGTCACACGTGTTAAAAAAAATGTTTTCATCAAGGGTTTCACTTGTAATTCACCTTATCCTGTCATCAGGGAAAAAAGTCAGTCCACCCTAGTGGCTGTCGGCCCTCTTCCCTTGTGAAGTCTGTGCTTTCACGCACCTCGGTGAGATCATCCATTTAGACGTGCGCTAGATTAATTGCAGGTTCGGGAGCACACAAGCGGAATTGGCTAGTCATGACTGAGATAATCATACTTTCATTGACACGTTGATGTGTATGCATAATAATAATAAAAGCAAGTCTCCAGTGAACTTATCTCTTATATTCAGTAGTGACAGTGTCCTAGCCACATGTATTTTATCAAGTGATTATTTTCAAAGTGATGTTTAGTAAAAGTTTAGTATTGCCAACGTGTTTGTAAGTACGCACGGGTGAGACACACAGAACCCACAGCTCCCCTGAGTACCCTGAGTCTCAATAGTGTGGTGATTGGGAAGCACTGCTGGCGCCCATATTACCAGTAAGTATTTGTGTCATTGTTTGTTTCGTGTCTCACCTGACGGCGTCACATTATTTTACAAATCTGAATTTGAACATGTAACACCAATTCATGAACCTGGATATGACCACGTAGCATTATGTCCCAAACCTGAATTCGAACATGCAGCACTATGTCAATAACCTGAATTTGAACATGTAGCACTATGTCAATAACCTGAATTCAACCAAGTAGCACTATGTTACGAACTTGAATTCGAACATGTAGGACTATATGATGAACCTTAATTCAACCCTGTAGCACCTGTGTGACAAATCTGAACTCGACCATGTAGCATTACATCACAAACCTGGATCCAACCATCTAGCATTATGTCATGAACCTAGATACCACCTCCATCCACCTTTCCATAATATCCCTCTTACACACGCACGCACACACACATGTGCGCCGCTCGTAAACCCCCACATATTTTCTCTTTTGTACACACTTCTTTGTTAATGTTCATTATCATGTATGACAGTATAATGAATTTGATTTGTCATGCATGGTAAAAAACTTTCCTCCACATTCCCAACAAAAGTGAACAAGAATCACTACAGGGAGATATGGCAGGAATAGGCCACTAGGTTACTGATTACATTAAAAAAGTAGACAGAACGCACAAGTACCTACTTACAGGATGGTACTCATGGATACACACATACAAAGAAAAGTCCGACGAACACATTTTCTGTGTGACTGCATTCACGGGGAAAATGTGTTCGTCTGACTTTTGTTTGTAATTTTCTAAATTTACTGGCTTAAAGGTTAACTGAAATAGTTTCTCTTTGTACTGGATGTGTTCAGGTATAAAATCAAAACTCTATTTTTATCAATGACAATTCTATTCACCACCTTCAATATGATACATGGTATACGTATAACCTGCCTGCAAAAAAAAAAAAAAAAAAAAAAAAAAAAATTGTAATATCCATTTATGTTGCACGCATAATTACCTTCTAGAAAACAAACAACTGATGCCCCCAGACAGTTACTCTAACTTGCAAAATTTAAATAATGTTAACGTAATTTTTGTCTGTAGCTTTTGCTCCACACCTGGCATCAAGTTTGCAATCATTGTTCAACTACCTTCCATATAATTGTCTCATTCAATTACCGGCAATAATTTTGTAAACACTAATAAGTCTGTCAAAAAATTATATCTACTTGCATGTTTTATATATACACACTGTAATTATACAAAAGTGAACATAAAATCACTGGTTAAACAATTTCAAATGGAATGAACAAAATAATGATTTAAAAAATAAAAGTATTAGTAGTATGGTAACCCTAAAACATTTCCATTGCAAGACAAACAAATATGTGATGCAGTCTTAATTATAAAATAGCCTGTGGCAAATGTGCTAGCATATCTGTCCATTTTAGCAACACACAAATTAAATGTAAAATTTAAATACATCACAACATAACACATATTTCAACAATTTTTTCATAAAAGAAATACCCCGTATATTAAAATAAATGCACAGATATGACACACCCTGTCCAGTTTTCAGTACATGAGGATATACAATAGCGTCTGAAAAGCAATGTACATAAGATACGGTGCATACGTACTGTAGATAACTCACAGGAAATTATAGTGGAACCCTATTATAACACTTCTCAAGGGCCTCAAGAAATGTCAGCTTTATATAAGGGAAAACTTTATAAGACGGTAGTTTTGTTTTGAAAAGCATGTTTGTGGACCAAGCGAAGGCAGCTTAATAAGCAGGAAAATGTTATAACAGGGTTCCACTGTACGTACAAAGCTGAAAACATAATTTATACACAAAATGTTAACCTTTGCATAACATAATTTATGCTTTATGATCTGGTTTGTGGTTTTTCACAAACACTATATTTCAAGTGCTAAAAATTCTTGTGACGTTTGCATTTATGCCACACTGAACCATTTGCACAATGCGCTTTGTCTTTTCATGCAGTTGTGTCAAAAGTTAAGTTTTCATTTTCCAAACATTGTGGGCACATGAATTTCTTTATACATACATTAAATCCTAGCTATAAGCTGTTCACAGTAAAGTGAGCACTTTACTGTGACAGCACAACAATAATCATAATTCCGAAAGGTAATTGGGAAGTATATTACACTGTTAAGACATGGAAACACTTATACTTTGATTGAGCCTAGGCTAAGGGTATATTCTTGGGTTAAGGGTACCCTTACAATAATGACACACTGTGCACACAAAAAACTTATAACTATCACCATGGATTTTTTCATATCGTCAGCTGAAAAGTTTCAGCTCCAAAGGGAGTTAAATCCTTTGCTTTTCCTGGTCAACATGTCTCAAGCAAAATTTATGTCCATATGGGTGATCAGTCCACCTGAACCATGCTGACAATGCATACACTACTTGAGGTTAGGTGCACTTTTCTTGAGTTGGGATATGTGGGCCCGCACAACAAAATGACCAGTTGATGGTTCACAAAGTGCAACTGTAGCAGGAGTGAGAAATGTCTGTACCTGATAAGGCATTTTCCACCGATAACTGAGCTTAGCTGCCTTTTTGTCAACGTCTAGACTTTGAGTGAGTTGTCTCTCTGATCCTCATCATACTTCGTCTTAAGACTGATCGTGTGCCAGGTTCAAGTTCTGCCATGCTCTTTTTCAAATCTCCCTGATGTCCTTAGAATCATCAGGCAGAAGGTCGGCGAGTGACCAGAGTTTGGAAAGCGCAATGTTGGGCTTATACGTAAACATGAGTTCGAATGGAGCGGACTTATGTCCTTCATGGCGTGCATAGCTGAATGCCATTTGGAGCCATTCAACATTTTGATCCCATTTATCCTGGCTGACCGCATGAAAGGCAACGAGAGCTGAACGGAGATTCCTATTGAATCTCTCCGCGTGGGAAGGCAAAGAGAGCCGAACAGAGATTCCTATTGAATCTCTCCGCGTGGGAAGGCAACGAGAGCCGAACGGAGATTCCTATTGAATCTCTCCGCGTGGGAAGGCAAAGAGAGCCGAACAGAGATTCCTATTGAATCTCTCCGTGTGAGAAGGCAACGAGAGCCGAATGGAGATTCCTATTGAATCTCTCCGCGTGGGAAGGCAACGAGAGCCGAACGGAGATTCCTATTGAATCTCTCCGCGTGGGAAGGCAACGAGAGCCGAATGGAGATTCCTATTGAATCTCTCCGCGTGGGAAGGTTGTGGATAATATGGTGTGATAGTAACATGCTGAATGCCATGACTGAAACACATGTTCTTAAATGACCTGGACTTGAATTGAGGAACATTGTCTGATACTATGATAGAAGGAACCCCTGCAATTTTAAAAATATAGTTTTTTAACGCTAAAACAGTGGCATCTGAAGTGACCTCACGTACAGGAACTAGCAGAACAAATTTTGTAAATGCGTCAATGCATATCAACATTGTGTTGCACAACTGAGCGAGGAAAAGGTCCACCGAAATCTACAATTATCTTCTGTAATGGATGCTCTGCAACGTTAGACGAAAGTAATCCTAACTTAGTATCCTTCGCACATTTGCTTAAGGCACAAAGTTTACAAATTTTACCCTTTCCAAAATATTTTGGTACATGCCCTTCCAGATAAACATACGCCTAATAGCATTAATTGTTTTGAAAATTTCAAGACGGGCTCCTAGTGGGGATGAACAAATATATTGAAATACGTCGCGTAGATTCTGAGACAAAACTATTTTATACTGCTTGACGTACAAGGTTTGCAATGCAAATCACCTATGAAAATTTTATACTGCTTTGGTGAAGTCCCTTTTGAACTTGGTCAATAACATCACTGATGTAACGGTCTGACTTTTGACGAGAGTCTATATCTTGAAATGCCAAAGGAAAGAGTATTAACAAAGCAATACAAAAGTTCTCATCCTGTTGGGAAGAGGTTTCCTCAGGGTAGTTGTCGAACAAACGAGACAATGTGTCTGCGACAATGTTTTGAGTTCCTTGTATATGTTGGAATTTGAATTTGAGAAAAGAAATTTTTACTATCCAGCGACCTAGTTTTCCTAACTGTCTGGGATGGGCTAATAACCATGAGTGCGCCTGATTATCGGTTTCAAGAAGAAATTCTTTGTGTTCCAAAAATTCCCAACCTTATAAATTCAAACACAACTGCCAAACACACTAATTCGTATACAGATGTAGCTTTACTCTCCTGATTTGTCAAGGTACAGGAAGCAAATGGACAGCCTTATATTGGAACAAGTTCCATGGCACACAAAATCCAGTGGCATGTTTTGATTCCTTGATCAGAGGAATTTGGTGGTGAGCAGAATTTATATCAAAAACACTAGAATTCATAGCCTTGCTGGATCATTTGGTAAAGGTACACTTTCAATATCTATCTGTTTGTTCAGGAGACAAACAACCACTATATAATGGTCCTTTTCCTTGGGTACCAAAAAGGCTGGAGAACTGAAAGAGGATTTAGGTGGTTCAATTACCTTATTGTCTAACAATTCCTGAACTTTGTTTCTCATAATTTACATTTTTGGAGGTGCCAAATCGTAAGGATAAGGCCTTACACGTTTAGAGTCCAGCAGCTTAACACCATATTCAATTAAATTTGTGCAGCCTAATTTTGGAGTTAAAACATCTGTAAACTCCGCACACAAATTTATGACCTTTTGTTTTTCTTGATGAAGACGACTTAGAACAAGGGAAACATGACGGTCACTCATTTCAGACACACTTCCTCCCCATGGCAGCTATACAGACTGGCAACAGTAGGTCTGCAGCTGATTTACTAGTTGTGTAATTCTCACATATCTCGTATCTACACGACTGATGATTTCAAGAGGAACTGTGTGGCAAGAAATGGCAAAAATGGTTTGGTTAGTGGTAAAATGTTATGGCATTTTCTTTCTTTTTAGATATGCCTTTTTCTTGCACTTCCTACTACAATTACTATCACTAAAACAATGCCACTAATTTCCTTATCATCTTCAACAAAATCTTAAAACAAAATGCACACAAATTATATCTTTGGATGCAATTTCTTTTGGTTTTGTGTGTTTTGTTTCTTAGAGATTTTCTATTTTTTAGGGTGATCTAAAATTTTTCTGTTGTGGTTCCAACCACTGCCCTGTTTTTTTTTCCTGCAATTTCTTACACTGATTTCTAAAATGGCCTTGTTGTTTGCTAGTGTCTACCTGGTCCTTAGATTTAACTTTTATACTAGCACTAAGTTGATTCTTTCATTTTAGACCTATCTTTCTCATTCTACCTCTTTTTCTGAAATGAGGTGGGAGGTTTTCCAAAATTAAAAAAATTTCTCTCTCTCGACTGGTCTGCAAAAGCTACATTTGTTGAATTTATACAAAACCTATCTAATTCAACAAAAGTGTGTGTGATGTATTGGAGAAGACAGCACATGCACGCTCTGTGGGGTTTAACCTATCCACAATGATTGAGACTACTTCAGACTCTGACACAGACAAATGCAAAACCATAGCGGAGCTGCTTCCTTGACGTCAGCTATGTAGTTGGCCAACGGATCAGCATGCTGTTGCAACCTATTGAACCATTCCAATCTGATATTCTTTATTACTTTATCCCAGCCAGAACGTAGTAAATATCTTGATGGTATTGTTCAAAACTGACATTATTAGCAAAAGCTAGGAAGGTTCTGTCGCTCGAGGGAGGACGAGTGAAGTGGAAAATAATTTATAACTATTGGTTATCAGATATGTTACCTTTCTGCTTAATCCTAACAAATTCAGTTAAAATTCTTAGTATTTGATGGGTATTCAAACCATCAGCATCAGGGGAAAGTTTTCTATATGCAGAAAATGAAGATGAGGCATGAGGGGTGAATGTAGGATGTGGCTGTGACTGTTGGAGGAGTGGGGGATGCAAGGTGGTGAGATGGGGTGAGTGGTGTAAGACAGCAGTTGATTGAATGGCAAAGGTTTGGTTATGTGGGCCTGACTGTAGTTCAGAATGTGATTATAGAAAGTCAGGAGGGGCGTACGAGGGATGGTACCAAACTGTAGACTGGTGTGAAGTGGGTACCTGTGATGTATGGATAAGCTGATAGGGAAAGGGTTGGTACGGTTGACTGAAGGGTGGTTGGGTGGTTGATGGGGTGTGAGAAGGTTTGATGGTGGTTGAAACAGAATTTTGAGTTTGTCGATTGGTTAGCAGGATATTTTCTGAAGGTTGAGTGGATTGAAATGTAGTGGGGAGGTGAGAGATGGGGGTGGCACAGTTTTAAGTGTGTGCAATTATTTTCAGTACAAATCCTGTCAGAATTTGAATTGTTAAGCATACTAAGTGCTTTATCCACCATCTTAAAGTAAATAATTAAGTATTTACCCATTTGTTTACTAAATGGTAGAATTGTGGAAATTACTCTTTCACAGAGCCATTTCACAAGAATATAGTAGTATGCAACAAACTCAATCTTAACTAGCCTTTGTCAGCCATATCCCGCAAGAACTACATCTTATGCCAGGTACACACTACCTCCAAATCTCTCATTTCTAGGGGCCGTGAAGATGTAGTTGTTAGACTACTCGACTCCCACCAAGGCAAACCAGGTTCGATTCCTGGTGGGGTTGCTCTTGGATTTTCATACGTGGGAATCGTGCTGGACAATGCCACTGGTTGTGGGTTTTCTCAGGGATCTCCCATTTCCTCCACCCTTGCAGTCCAGCAACACCCCATACTTGCCTTGCTTCACCCTCATCGGCTCTCAAGACCTCGATAAGAGCCGCCCAAATATGTCCCACTCTAATTAATGTCTCAATCCCACTTTTACTAACATCATCATCTTATAAATGGAAGCTACCATGACTGCAGTTGTTCATAAGGCAGAATTATACCCGCCATCTTGATTTTTTTTTTTTTCCCACCACCTTACACACGCACACTTTTGTGTACTAATGGGGCAAAGAAATCTATGGGTTTTGAAGTTGGTGTTACACATCTGCTGTTATCATCTTTGAGGCAGCCAGTAAAAAGTAATCCCTTATCTACTGCTTTTACCAGTTATAAAACATTTAAGGCAGTCAAAATGTAACAATTGCAATACAGTCTGAAGCCATTATTTGTGTTGGGTTGTACAAAACAAAATGAAAAACATGAAATTATTGTTAAATATCTCTGGTACTCTTGCCCGGAGCTATTTTCACATTATTTATGCATTTGAGGCCTAGAGTAGTTCCGTAGCCGCCGGAGAGGATGGATTGGATTTTTGAGCTTGGGCATTGTGAGTGCAACGCCTTTCTGTGTAAGCGCCATCTAGGACGTTAGCAACTTTTCTTGCCTTTCTATTTTTATATTAGTTAAATTTTGAAGATTTTGTTGTCACGTTTGTTTACAATATATTTGTTTCTTGAGCTTTATTGTATTTATGGCTGTACAGGATTATTCCCAAGGCTACGTGCGCTTTGCACCATGTTTGATTAGGAGGCCCAGGCCAAGACAGCAGTAAGAACTATACACTTTACATGTTCGTGAAGTGCACCACTGCCAATATGCACAGGAGACTTTAATCTCATCTAGTGTTTCTCACTGTGCTGCATGTGCCAATGAGCAGTGACTCTTGTCATTTTTGTGATGGAATGTCTGTAGCAAGGTTCCATGCTGGCTCCTATCATAATTTAACATTTCTGGGTAGTATCTCTTAAGATACAGTAGTCAGACACACAAATTTCTTGACTATGTTGAAGGACTCCAAAATAATAGGTATTTAGAACACATTTTTTACAGTACATTTCTATACTTATAATTTGATGCTTATCTAGAACAGATTTTCTTTTGGCAGGTAAACATATTAGTTCTGGTAATAGTTTTAATAGTTTCCTCAAAAAATCAGTATATAAAAAATGCTGCAACGTTGCTCAAATATCCAGCGGGAGACCACCGTAACTTGAAAGCTATAACCCATTTCATTTATCAGAAATTTCTATAATTGCATATACTTTCAACCACTACTGTTTTGAAAAAAAAATATGTTTTCAGCCTTGTCTTGATAGCAACAAATGTCACTACTGACAACCTCAGAAAATTGTAATTAAAATACAGTAATACCACACACTCATCATTACATCCAGAATTATGCAAATAATCAAGGGGTAATGTATACCTTACCCAAAAGTTCACAATTTTAATGTGACTGCAAAATCTTGTAATATCAAACCACACAAATTATTTTTATAACACCTTTTCTTTTACCAAACAAAATAATGTGATTTACTTTCCACGATACACATTTAGCTAGTTATTACTAACAAGAACACAGTTGTATTTAAATCAGTAAGTTGTGTTCTATCAAAATGCATAATTTACATTTCAGCAACAATTTATTCAAATAATTTTATTTTCCATGAAAGTAGTTTTAATAAAAAATAAACTTGTTATTAAATATATATATATTTTTTTAACATAACTGGCACGAGATAAAAAACAAATATCTACCATTATGTATATTTTCTGAAAAAGGTACAATTTGAGAGAACATTGTGAATTGTATAGCGACGCGTGATGCTTACTAGCTATTGAAATAACAACTTCGCTTCATTTACTAGCAACAATGAATGAGGTTACAAAACATATAATTTCTACCGGAGAGCCTACAGGATTTTCCCTGGACCGAGGATAGTTATACATTTCAACAATACTGCCGGCCAGTAAGCCACATGCATAGCCCGGCCTTCCTCGCAAAGATGCCAATAATCGATTGTCAGTAGTCGACACTCCGCTACAACCCCGAAGAAGTTCAAGGGCGAGAGGTGATGCTGCCTGCCAACAATGGCCGCCCTTAGCTCTGCACAAGATGCATGCGCATAGCACCCCCCACAACCAAGGTCAGTGAGCCCTCAGATGAGCAGAATATATTCCCCTACAGAGGCTGGAATCATCAGTTGATCGCCGGCTCTTCTGAGAGCCACACCAGCTGGACAGTCTGATCCACCACCCTCGTTCGCCGGATCTTTCTGACCACCACCACCACCTACTGCAGAACCAGAAGTCATATACCAACCTAGTCGCTCGCCCCTGACAATGGCTACCCAATGCGCTCTTCAAGACGTGGACATCCTACGGACACGTGACACAATTAGACAGGGAAAGTTGTCATTAGCTACCTAGCCGAAACTTCACCCAGTCGGTTTAGAACCAGGTCCCCTTCACCTGGACAGCGTAGTTTACTACTTCCAGACAACTCTGGGTAGACAGAAGATAGTACGGGCCACTGTCTGTTATTCCTCCTGGAATTAACACATTCCAATCCTATCTGATCTCTCATTTCCCCTTGAGTACTTCCAGAATTCCATAGTAAACACCTACATCTCGAAAGAGTGGAACAGGAGACCGGGTTTAGAGTATACCAGTTTACCGCCTAGTGTAGGACTAAGAACTCTCCATCAGGGACTCGTACGTCATAAGCGCACACCCCGTTTGGAGCACTACATGTGTCGAACGGTAGAGCCACAACCACTAGTCATACCCCTACTTGAGAGGATGCAAGTCGCTAGACCAGCATGTGCCCGTCCACCAAACCGTTTATATTGCCGGAGGGAGCGGGTAGAACACGTCTGCTCAAGGGGTTCACCCGTCAAAGCTATTGGAGCACCTCCAAGGGAACCCGCTCTTCAACCACAGCATCGTTTGTTTTGCCAGTTAAGGAATAAGGTTGTTCTTGGCGTCGTTCTGGTATGCCTAGACGGCAGAACACATTTAGATAGGGAATGCACATAGCCAACTCCTATCTCCCGGACCCAGATTCTAGCACCTGATGCCCTTCAACAAGAGGTGGGAAGGACATTAGAGAAAGAAAGGCAACTGCTGCCTACCAGTCTACCTGGGGATGCACCCAGACCAGCAAGACACCGCCAAGAATCACCCCCGGGAATGAATTCAAGCCACTCGCCAATCAGTGGGGAAAGAAAATAAATTATTATTTTTTGTAAGTTAGGCTACATTTTAATACTATTGGTAGGATGCTAGCAAAGCAGATAAAAGAACATAAAAGTCTATATTACAAAAGTAAAGAGAAAGTGTATTTCACCTTTCTCTCAAACCAGTAAATTAACATGAAGTCCACAATTTTGTTGTTACAGTATGCATCTGTTTTTAATGTTCTACCATGATATTAAAAAATACTTTGTCAAGTTTTGTCATTTCCTATCTTTAACATTGAACATAAGAATTGCACATACTCAATGATTTTAATAGCTATTTTTGTACTTTTTTTTCTTTTCTCCTCTTTCAGTGTATCAAAAACCATTTTATCACAAACTGTTTAGAAATTTTAATTTAACAAAGCAAAATGGTCCTTCAGTTGGCCAGGAAAATACAGTTTATATGTCAACTACGAATTTTATTGGTGATGCACTTGCCATAAAAATGAATGTAAACAAACAATGTATTTCCAAACACTACGTATTTGCAAAGGTGAAAATTAATACTATCAAGTACTGCTCAAATATCTTGTTTCTGTCACATGACAGATTTGTTCTTGGAAATGATTTCTACAGATAAAATATACGACTGCACAAAGTGATCGGATAAAGTAAACACAGCATACTAAGAATTCTCTCTCTCCAATGCTGTGGTTGCCAAGCAACGCAAGCGCAATGACGTCGACTTCAATGGCATATTAGTCACTAAGCCAAAGAGAACCAAAACATAACCTTTCTCAACGTGGGAAATCCTCCAACCCAGCCAGGCAACAATTATGTTACTTATTAGCTCTCCTTTCAACTAGTGAGAGTTAACTATCCACCGACGAACGGTCGTTAGGTTTGCAACAACCGACCGTCAGGAGATGAGTCAGTTTGTAAGAACAATAATTCTATTTGCCTGGCTGTCAAACACATGGAAATGACCATTACAACAGACTACTGAAGGACGATACTTCCAGTCCACGAGACTACTTTACACAGAGTCCCCTAACTTTTCCCAATGTGAATACAAACATATAACACTGTTAAAAGTTACACTTTATAGGATATTTGTTTGTGCTAACGTATACAAGTGAAAAAAATAAAAATTAAAAAAAAGCATATTGTAAAATCAGGGTTGCGTAAAGAAGTGAACACTGGAAAGAAATTTTCAGGTCAATTTCTATTATGGCGAACCATTCGGTCAACAGCAACCCAATGAATCTGGCATATGATTGTGTGTTGATCACGACATCAGCTTCTCAAAGATGCCGAACCCTAATGTTTAGGCCACTTGCTAGCAGTAGTGTAGAAGTTGCAGTGATTGTGGCACTTGGGTGGACACCTTTGAACATCCAAAGTAAACCCTACCAGTCTCAACAAAGTGTGGAACACTAGTTGGCCTCTTATGCTTGTACTATATAGTGGTGTGAATTAATGTGTACTATCATTAATTGATGCATCACGTGCAACATTTTACAACACATAATTTATTACCTTCCATCAACCACACCTGTGTAGCTGATGTCGTACCAAACACATGAACATACACTAAATTCACGACACACTCAAGACTAAATAGTTGGCCATAATTAAAATTTCCCCATATACAATACTTGCAATGGAGGAAAGTGAATAAATAGAAAATTATTTTCGACAAAAAAAAAAAAAAAAAAACACCGAGAATTAATGTTTGTCTGTGTTGTCTACAGGTATTTTAAATGTATTTGTCTATAGTGAACTGCAACTGTGGCTCATTTGTTTGTTTCTAGTTTTTAGTTTAGATTGGTAGAACCCTTGAAAGAATTCCTTGTGGGATTATTATTTGTTTTAAAAATATCTGTTGATAACAGTTACTCTAGGAAATTGTGCTTTACAATTACCACAGTTAGAGACAGGGTAAAGTAAGGCCAACTCACCAATGCACTTGAGGTATAGTATATAATTTATTATTAACTGCAAAGTATCTGACCATGTTCAACTTAATGCGTGACAGACCCGGCTGCTTGGCTGCCCACATCCCTAGGTGAATTGTTTGATGCATGGAGAGTCAAGTCTTTGGATGGCTAGTAGTCTCTTGGCACTCATGCCCAACCAGAATACAATACTGGCCTAGTAGGCCGCCGGCTTGGTACAAAGTCTGGCTCTGGCAATACAACTTTGTGTGGTGCAGGCTTACTGTTGGTCCCTCGGCCCTGGTTGCACTTGACTGGAGCGTGGGGTGTGCGTTTGAGGTACTGGGGTTTTCCGCTGGTGTGGAGCCGCTAGGTACTACCGAAGTATAGGTGGACCCCTCGCCGAACAGGATCTCCTGCACCACTGGATGGGAGCCTTCTGATATACAGGTGGGTGGCTCCAACAATTCTGTAGGAATGATTATGGTACTGGTATGGTGAGCCGTGGCAGCAAAGCAGTTTGTTCACCTGGACTCGGTAGTCCGAACCTGCTGGGAAAGATGCTAAGCCCTTGTGGATCTTTAGAGATAACCCTCGCCCCTTCTTAGCCTTCTTCTGAACACCATCCCTATGGGTGTAGGGAATCTGGCTCTAAACTAGGATCGGGCCTGCAGGAGTTAGGCAGTCGACGTGTTGGAGTACAAGTGTGTATGCGGATTGCTACCGCCAACACGACTTCCTCACTCTTAACTTCCCCACTGGAGGTGTGGAAGTCTCGAGCTTCAAAGTAACCCCACTCAGGAGTGTACCTAGTGTCGTGGCTCTACCGGTCCTCCCACCTGGGTGGCCTTCCAATATTGGTGAGGTGTGTTCCAAGGTTACTGGTCTTCCCAGGCCCGAATAAGTTCCCCTCCTCAACACTGCTGAGTGTGCAGTGATGAGGGGATTACTTCAAGCTGACAAGTCACCTTCCAGGGGATGGTATCCTAGTGACATGACTCCACCGTTCACTGCGCTAGACACAGAATGGGTGACCTTCCAAAGAATGGTTTGATATGTTGACAGTGTGGATTCGGAAAGAGCAAACCCGGACTCCTGCTGTTCCAGTCAGATCCGATGAAGGTGAGGGGTAGGAGGTAGGAGTGATACTCGAGAAGTTAGGGAAGATCAGTATTTATTTTGGAGTAAAGGAAAATAAACAAATATGATGGAAGTACTACCTCCTATCCACTCGGGCTTGGCGGAAGAAAAAAATACCCTAGCATAAAACAGGGGAAGATGCCTTGTACAAAGCTAAGGGAGTAGGCAGTTACTGGAGCGTGTGAACTTCAGTTTACTCTTCTGGGCTAGCTCTATTCTCGGTTGTCCACAAGGGACCGAATGTGTATAAAGGTTCTGAGCTGATGACGCAGCTGGTCCTTCCTTAGTAGATGGCTGGAGAGGATCTTTGGCCCCGTGAGGTAGCGGCGAAGTTTTCTCAATTGGTGCAGGCCTCAGCACAGATTGCTTGTGAGATGAGAGCCCAGGAGGCAAGTTGGAATTCTGATCAGTATTGAAGCAGAACTGACGATCCAGAGGCTGGGGCACATCTCCTTATATATACTCCTTGGCCATCCCTTCCTTCACTGCCATAGGGCTTCTGGAGAGGAGTTAGCAGGTGCAAGCCCAGCGCCTAAATCCTCGGTGCGAGTGGCATAGTGGAGAGATGTGGGATCTGGGCATCATACATTTGGTGGCATCCCGCCGTACATTGCTGTACTAGCCCCGGACCTCTTACATGGTCTCGGTGGCTCATCGAGCAAAAATAATTTCCATTATTGGGACGTCTATCCTGGCCCGGTAGCTACAATATTGTAGGCGGTGGCGGTGACTCAACTCCGTTGACAACTTCTAGTGGTATAGTTGCACTGATGAGTAGTAGTCGTTTATTAATAAGATGCCATGCATCAAACTATTATTTAAGTACCAAAATAAACCAATCCGGCTAAATTACATATTCAAACAACTTGTGGAGAAAAATTTTTCCTGTAAAACCACCTTAAAAATGGGGGTAGTCTTATTTCCAAGACTTTTTGTAATTGTGTAAATACAGAGAAATCTTCCACTGTAGCCACTCCAACCTCACAGCAGTTCTGCTTAGTCTTGTACTGAAAGCTATTACATAATACACTTACCTTTTTGACAAAGTTCATTTTCATTTTGGTAAAAATCTGGTTGCCGAAAGTTGTAACTAAACACAAATCCTCAATTCTGATTAATTTTGGTGTTTGATGAATGTTCATTTAGTGAATGTTCATTTAGTGCATCAGCAAAGTAAATTTGTGTCTAAAACATTTTCTTAGTTTTTATTATTTTATAACAAAAAAACAGTGGAACCCTATAATAACATCCCCTCTTATTATAACATTTTCCTACTTAATGAGCTGCCATCTTTTAGTCCACAAACACATTTTCAATACAAAATTACCGTATTATAAAGTTTTCCCTTATATAAGGTTGACATTTCTTGAGACCCTTGATAAACGTTATAACAGGGTTTTACTGTACTTACATAAAATGGAAATCTAAATGTAAGCAAGAACCGCTGTGGTAAATACTCTCCATAAACAACTATTATTTGGTTGGGTTTTGCAACAAATTTGTTACGAATAACTTGCTAAAATGTTATGAAACTCATGGAACTTTCATTATGACTGTGCTGTTATGAAATTATATTTCATTTTCATTTCAGTTTCCCGAAAGTCCATAACATATATTTCATTTTTGTTTCATCACAAAAAAGTCACATTCGAAAAAACCTTCCAACTTTTCAAAGCAACAAACTACGGAAGACACTGGTAACTGGTGTTACAAATTTGCTTACAGAACACCAGCCCTCCAATGTAATAAATAGGACGAACTGGAGCTGGAAGCCCACAAAAATGATACAGTTTCCATTGTGACACCTCGCCACACAGCTCTGAAACTGTCACGTGCATTATGGGGGATACTATAGAGACTTACTCCAACATATGAAGTATTTGGCATCGATCGAATCGAAGCAAAGCAAAGTGGAGATAGTGCAGCGATAGAATACAGTGATGAATGGTATGAGAGTATCCTGAGAAAACCGACCAATGGCATAACCCACCACATTTTACCCAACCGGAAACCAAATTTGGTTGGCTAAAGATGATGAGGAGGAAAGTTCCGAATGGTCTGATCAATACACTGCCATAGTTAGACTTGTTTACGAGTGGCTGCCATCTGCCATGCTAAAATAAATTATTTGGCACCAGTACATCAAGGAAATAACATTTTGGCATGAAAATATATTTATCTTGCAGTTGTATACAATACTAAAAAAGTTAACGTCATTCTTGAGGATGCAGAACCGGCCAAGGAAAAGGATACGGTTTTACATGATGTTAACGATTTTAGACATGTCTCTGCCACCTTTCATTATTTTGCTTTCAAAACAAAAATCACTTTGTGCCCTTTAAGTGAACCATGCTACAAGAAGGCAAGTAGAGTATATCTATAAAAGTTTACGCTTTTGCATTTTTACTCACAATTTTCAGCACATTAAAAATTTTACAAAGGCTTTTCGTAGAAATGTGGCCCAGGCAAATATGGAAGAAGTGTTTTTTGTTTGAAAGCGATATAGGTAGTGAAAGATGATAATGCATGGCGAAAATAATTTTAACAACTGTGTGACAGAAAATCTCAAGCAACAACTACAGTACGTTCACTGCAATGCAGAGTACATTATCCTTAATACCACCACACTCAGAAAGAGAATAATGGCCATGATGCCAAACAAGCTGTAGCTGGTGTAAATGTAAATTTACAAGGGAAGTCAGCTGCAGCACAGACAGCATCTCACAACCGAAACTTTGACTCCTGTTACACAAGCAGAGTAGTGAGGGCCCTACCATCTTTAATTGCACAGAACTGTGATGCTGGGAACTGGTCCACCAATACATCACAAAATCCACACACACACCACGCTTATCAAGATAATACTACCCACAAATTTGAAATTTCCTACCTCATCCTAGTTCACCTCCTGGCTGCCAGGTTCACCATTTGCCAACCACTGCTTAACAGACTGCTGCGTGCCACCAGTTGCCACCTGATGAAACTAACCTAGCCAGCGAAACATTGCAACCATGCATCGGCGTGGGAAAAATGTGTTGTTTCAACTTTTTGTCTCTCTCCCCCCACGAGTATCTCCCTGTGAGTACTAATGTATCCTGTCTACTTTTTATAATGTGTAAGTAGTAGCCTAAGGGGCTATTCCCTCCACTCGGCAGCCCTATTAATACCTGCATCAGAGCATTATCTTGCCTGTTTTTCTGTCATATGGAAATATTAAACCACAGTTCATAACACAAATGAGACCAGTTGTTATGTCTCAATTCATCACTTAACAAAAGCACAATGAATTCACACAAATACATTTTCTATTATAATACATATACACATATTTGTACAGAAGAACACAAAATTAAACAAGAGCCCATTTCAAACCACTTTTAATTTTGTTCTTTGAAAATAATTAGAACTATTGAAAGTACAATTCAGATCTAAACAGATCCATCAGAGCTGAAAAATATGATGGCTCCAAGAACGTTGTATTAAATAAATGGGTGTGTGGAAAAATCATACCAGAGACAGCCAACATCGTCCAAAACTTTGTTTGCATCTTTTCTTCTTTTTGCCTCAGTAATTGGTATTTAAAATTGCCACAAAATCTCTTTCCCTATTTTTAGAATAAAATATCTATTAGCCATCCCAACCAAACATTGCAACATGTCACCCGAATCAAGCCCAGTTATTATCACAGAATGCTTTTAAAGGCAAACAACATACATACAAACTATCACAGAATATCTCTGAAAGGCATTACGACATTCATTCAACGGCCTTAAAAAGATTTGCAACACACTTCCACACAAGTACAACATTTTATAACTGTCAGATAAAAAATTCCAACACAAAAATTACTGCTTTCTTAACATGGAACACTTCAATTTCATAATATCTTACTAATCAGAATGTATTTAATGCAATATAAGCATTTAAAGTGCAATTTGAAAAATCCTTCTCTGATATTACACTGACAGACCTGTTTGCATTATTGATGAAAGAATTTAGACTTTAGTTCTTTCCAATGGTTGTTACCCTGTTGTGCCTGCGTTCTAGTGGTTTAAAATTTCAACGAGGTCCAATAGTTACTGAAAAGTAAAAAACAGGTTGTTTAAAAAAAAAAACTGTTTTAGTTTTTCACGAACACGCTAAGTCAGCACTAAATACGACAATATGCAGGCCACGAGCCTTAGAAATTGTATTCACATTAAACTCCACTTACACCACACAAAACTTCAGTTTTTACAGTACTTGATTCAAAGCTGCAGGTTTTCTTGAAACTACTCTTTGAAAAACAAGGAGGTAGCTTATACTTACCTGTGTTCATCAAAAATAATTTTTAGAAAAAAAATTGTGGCTTTGTATTGCATAATGGTGATACCAGCAACTGTTCTCATGCCAAAACATTAACCAAAAATATAAAGAAAATAGAAACACCATTAAAAGGGATGTATACACAAACTGGTCGTATGCAACATCCACCTCAAATACTGTATCAAATAAATTTAATACTTCAACAGCAAATATAATAAATTATACAATGGAATTATGTCATTGTAAACAAATTAATTAACTGTCAAATTATGGATTAAAAAGAAAGATAATAATCAAAAAATTAAGAGTAAAACAGTGTTGTGAAATTTCTGTACGGACTGAAAAAATTGATGCTTAATAACCAGGAAAAATTAAAGGGTTTAATTATACATGTGTATTTAGACAAGGTGTAAAAGTTGACGCGTGATGTGTTTACAACAATGGTATTTTACCGACTTCAGCTCATCATTAAGTTTAGCTATGCACATGATTTCAAAGGAGTTTATATTGTTGACCGCCACGAGACATCAAGAAATTGTACTACCTAAACGACAGGAATGGATGTTCCAGCCTGCCGATTTGATTAATCACCGGCCCACCGACACTACACATTGAAGGCAAAGAATTCCACTGGATCCAGATAGCCGCTGATTTAATGGGACCTTATACCGACAGCACCAAGGAAAACAGGTACCTGTTGGTCATGATAGATCTGTTTTCTCGCTGGGTAGAAGCCTTGCCTCTGCCAAGCCAAGAGGCACACCATATCATACGGAAGTTGAACAATGAAATTTCCCCACACTGGGGATACCAGCCGAGCTTTCTGATGGACAATGTGACCCAATTCGCAAGCAAGAAGTGACTGTAAGCATGTGAAGAATGGGGAGCTGAGACCTGGACAACTCCGCCATATTACCCGCAAGCCAGCTCCACTGAGCGGAGGAACCAGGAGCTCAATAAGAGCCTCCATCTCAGGCTAGCAGAATACCAGAAGCACTGGGATAGCCACATTCCCAGAATCCTCTTTGCTCTGCGATGCCGCACGAACCAAACCAACTCCAGTCCAAGTCAGCTACTCCTGGGCCAGACACTACGGCGCCCAGGAGACTTGCAATAGGAGTACGAGACCACAGAGAGACCGCCGCCTGAAAACATACGTCTAGCCACTCTAGCCCGAGTTAACAAGGCAAGGGACAGTCAGGAGGCGTATATCTCAAGGAAGTAACAGCTGCCTCGCACTGGTGTTCAAACTTTCAAAATGAGAGAAGCTGTTCGACAGAGAACCAAAACAAAAACAGTCTTCCTAGTTCCCCTGCCAACAAGACTTCAAAACCAAGTTCCGTTGATCAGCAAGTGCTCCAGAAAGCCACTTCAGCGTACAGCCTGCAACGTCAGATGCCGTAGCAGCCACTGCTGAAACTCCGCCTCCCACGAGCAAAGCATCTGCATGAAATACCAGTCCACACAAGGTCTCCCCTGAGGCCGTAATTCAGCTAGTACCAATGGCCAATATCACCCTGGATCACGCTGCCACCTTGGCAGCTGAGTCTATTTTCAATGCAGGGGCTGCCAGTTTCCAGTTTCGGATGCTATCCAGACGAGAGGAGGGCGTCACCGAGTCACCCGCCTCACCAAACCAATCAGAAATTTTTATGGCCAACCTGAGTCTGTTCACACGTTCTTCAAGCCACCCGACGCCGCCGCTGTCCAGATGGCTGCTCCTCCTGGACGAGAGGAGTACCCCGCTAAGAAGCCCGTCTCACCAGCTGTGCAGGTCATTCGGCCAGCCAGAGCCTCCAGACGAGGGAGAACCCTGGTGGCCCCTACGACCACCAGTCTGTATGTTCACAGGTAACCAGCGTCACCCGATGCCAGGGCCTACACATGGGTCACTTTGCCCACACAAGGGAGTGACATTGCTGAGACGCCCATCTCAACTGCAGCCCAGGTTGTGTCCGCAGCCGCTCCTGGATGAGAGGGGGCCTTGCAGAGACATTCAGCCCCGCAGAAGCCCAGGTCAACTGCACGACCACACTGGCAAACCACCCAGGGATCATGATGCAAGTGCCCACTGCCCCCAGCAGTAAGAGGAGCCACACCAAACCAGTCAATGAGCTGGCGGCCCAGTTTATGGTCCCGACTCCGACACCAGCATCCCATAGGGTGGGTGCACCACCTGAACCAACGCCTCCTTCGACAATGCAACCAACTTCAGCACCAGTTCCAGCAACTGAGAGGGTAGGCCACACAGTCTCCTGACTTCACCTGAGAGCAACGGCGTTACCCAGCACTACGCAGACCAGGGCCCCATAGTTAAGCGAAGAGGGAGGCCACTCAGCTAAGCTGGAACACTGGAGGTCCTTGCCTTCACCACAGCTTCTGCTCCAGTACCAGATCCAGCAACCGAGGAGGTAGACAACGCAGTCGCCAAACTCCCCCTGATGGCAACGGAAAGTGCCACGCAGCCCGATGGCCACTCTGGGATGGCCTACCACCCACATCAGGTCCAGCCACCTCGAGCCTGCCAGCCCCATATGGAAGCAGGCAGTTATAAAGAGACTTCATGGCAGCTGCCTAAACACTTCAGATGGCCGACATCGCAGATCCCACCTCCACGTAATCGAGGGGCTCACTCAAGTTGCCAAAAATGCCGAAACAGTGAGTGTTAAGTGCTGCGCACACATCAAAGATTGATAGTAATCAGACCACAATTCCCTTCAAATCAGTTGACCGTACCCATTTTGTACGGCAACAACACTAAGTGCAGTTACGTAATTGCAGATATTGTTCTGGACACTTTAAGCACAATGCTCGCATCAAGCTAGTTTTCAGGAAACCTGCCTTTTTGCAGCCATATCAGCTGCCTCTACTTTCTCTAATTACCTAACTAAACTGTGGAGAATGGCTTGTGAATTGCCCTGTGAACTTATAAATAATAAATGAACACTTGGGCATGTGAGATCAGTGCCATGTAAATAGTGAGTGAATAAGAAGATATTGAATGTGTCAAGACATTAGGCGTCGTTATAGATTCTTGTTGAAAAGAAAAGATCAGAAACAGAAATGAAATAATTATTGATTATGTTGACATGCTTGCAAAGACATTAAATCTGTCAACCTACTTTGGTTTGTATTGAGTCACATCAAGAAATTGTAAATATTTATTTGCATTATGTAGAATCAAGCTTTTTCTCTATACAGAACTTTCCAAATTAATAATACATTTTTAATAATGCTAATCTTTAATTGTGTAGAGTCTCTTCAAGAAACTTCACACTAATTACATAAATGAATCTATGATTTTTAAATAACAACATGTTGATTTGTGTTGAGTCGTTAACCTCAAGAAATGCACCTCTAAAAAGACATTACTAAAACAAAACAACTGGTTGCGCAAGAAATTGTAAATATTTTCAAGTGCACATGTTGTTTTTTTTGTTCTACTTGTTTACATGTAGTGGTGTATTGCATATCACTGTAATAGTTCATGTTTCTTCCACCACACTCGTTTGCAAACTTTTAGCAGTCAGCAAAGTCTGGAAGCACTCAGTTGACTAAACCCCCTCAGCTTGTCATTAACAAACAAGTTGTTAGCCTGCTGTGCGACACATAGATGGCTAGGGTAGAAGTCAACCTGTTACTTCCGCACAGGCGGCAACAGCAGAGCATTAGCAAACATGGCCTAACGAGCGGGGCTTGGGAAACTTTTTTATATAAATAAACCCATTGTCAGTACCCAAGTCATAACGCTCTTTTTGTAGAACTGCATACTTTAATGAAAGAGGTTTGCATCACACCGATCTGGGTTTCCTTGCTGCAACATGGTTTCACACAAAAAGTAAATAAAACAATCTCACAAGAAAAACTCATGAAGAAAAAAAGACTACAAACTTCATCGCCACCAGCGCAGCTGTAACCCGAGTCCGACGAGTAAGAAAAGAGACAGAGATGTCTGGCCCCCGGCAAGATAAGAAACGACATACAAGAGCGTCACTGCACGTGTTGCCGCTGGTCATTCCTAACCCAGCTGATTATCCACGCCATCAAGGTCGAGAGCCTGCCAGGAAGCTCCGAGAGCATAGCAGAAATGCACAGAGTAGCAAGAGCTACAGAAGCAAAACTGGCAGAGAAAAAAATTTCTGCCGAGAAGACAGCTCCGTATTCTCACAAAAGGATTTCTTTCTCAACCCCAAGACATCCTCTGGAGGAGATGAACCAATATAGAGAGTAAAACAAATTGTTCTTGTAGGGACACTTCAACATTCCTGCAAAAGAATTTGTGCATTCGTGCTGAACGAAACGCCTTTCCTTCATTTCCACGGCGCCCGTTGCTGGAAACATCCCTCAACTACCTAGTCATCTTCGCCGAAGATCCATGCCAAACGTAGTCTGCACACTTACACACTGTGGCCCCATTCGGGCAAACACATTGAGTAGGGAGTCAGTACTAGTTCAAGTTATTTTCTTAACGCTCGTCTACTTCACCTTTGTAGCTCAGAACCAGATTGTCTCTACCCGTATAGCATAGGTATAAAGATTCCCTAAGCTCTTGCCAACATAGGAGGTAGTGCAACACCACGTGTTTATTTCCAGTCACACGGAATGAACAAAGTTGAACCGACTCAAAAGTATCCCTTTCCTGAAGACATAGAACCTTTCCCAGTGTACCTCACACCAGCCAGGGGATTGCAGGTGACCGAGAAATATACCAATATGAGCCAAAATACTACTAGTATACCCACACACACTAGCATCAGCCAGCCTTTCTGCATAGTATGGTAGGCAGAACGGTAGAGCTACACTCAGCTACTCCGTCTCAGAGGACAGCTCGTCAGTTTAGTGTGCTGGATTGGTTGTTCCCTGAATTCAGAAGACTGGAATTGAGATACTCACCAACGTGCAGGGACTGTTGACTATGAGGTCTGACTCCCAGTGTTCACAGTGTTTTAAGTGCAAAGCACTGTGATAAGGAGACCGTTAAGTCGGCAGATGCTCCACGTAGTTCTACACCAGTAAAGCTACACATCACCTGCTCACGCCTTGCAGACGTGAAAGTGTGTTCTCTTCCAGATGCCTTATCTAGTTGAAGTGGTATTCGAGAGAAGGTGAAACAAGTGCTAATGTCCTCTGGATGCTTGTAGAAGCTTACCCCCTCCTCATTGCCGCTCTAAACCAGCTCCCACCTCGGGAACAAGAGCAGGCTCTACAACATCTATCGGTACCCGTCACACCCGATATCTCTTAGGACCTTTTCGAGGCACCAATTCGTCTGAGTGAAGAGATTCACCCCTGGATCGCTGAGTACCTCAGTCAGACAGATCAGCCCACAGAAACTCCTACTGCCTACTTCAGACACTCACCAGTTGCTCACGTACACCCTACTGAAACCACCAAGGTCAAGCCTAACAAAGAGGTTACACGTCGCCCAGGTATACCGCCTAAGGCTAAGAATCTGAAATGCAAGGTCACTTTAGCTTAATCCGATTTTGTGCCCTGCCGCAGAGTTACCAAGCAAGTCCTCTACACTGGATGTGGCACCGGTGCCACATAGAGACTAAGTTCGGCCCAGTAAACCCCGCCAGAAAGGGTGCACCTGACCTAGAATGCAACAAAGAACTCCCTCTTGATTGTTATGCTGATCCTCCCAGTCCTGAGGCGTCACGCATCAAAGTAATGAACATATTGAGAAGGAAACTTCTTAAGATGGTTTCATTATTTTGATATACTGTTAAGAGTAGAGTCAAGTTTGCAAGAATGTTAATGATGCTGGATGAATACGGCATCATTCATCTGTCTTTCTATTGCTGTGCATATCTCAATGCTTTGTCTCAAGAACCAAACATCTATTTTGTCCAATAAGGGAGCAGTAATGTTGTACAGCATTTAACAGTGGATATATGTAATGATTTTCTTACATCAAATACCAAGACCTATGTAATTCTTTAGATGTCCCATCATACATATTACAACTTTGTAACTTTTTCCTTCAAGTTTGAAACATACAAAAAAATAAGTCAACTTGGATATATACATACGTTTCATTTGTTGAAATCCAATAAGTTGCTGGGAAAAAAATAAATCCCCAAAAAAGTATACTGTAAAATGCAAGACAATGCATAAGTGCACAACATTTTATGCAAGTGTTGCAGCTTTAAATTTTTCTAATCATTGCTCAATATTTGTCAAGTTGACGATACATAAAAAAAATTGTTCTTAAACAGTTTGTTAAACTAGAGTTTCTACTCTTTCCACCGAGACAAATTCTCATTAGTTACACCAAACATGTAGTATATGTTTCTACTCAACACTTACTGTATGAAACAATCCCTAATTTGTGCAAACAATTATTACTGGCAGCAAAGATGGCCAATGGATGTGCATTGATACACAATGTCCCTTTCAATTCACTATTATTACTCTTTTAATTAACTTTTCATTATTTTAGAAAATAAAATGACACAATCACCATTTTCTTTGCCTTAGTTTTTAGTGCTTTATTTACAAAATATATGAAAAGAATACATTTGCAAATAGAGTATAAACATATTTTAAAGTATTCTGGGATGCTGCAATTAAGTAAGAAAATAATATGTTCCATACACTTGGTTTAAAAACGCTCAAATAAACACAACCTTCCCAATTTCCCATTACTTTATTTAATTTCAATTTTTAGGCTTATAAAGTTCCAGAGGCTTTGTATCATTTGCTCAAAATGATGTACTCGTGTTATCATCGCCCTCATGGATTTACGTCCAGTTTTGTTATGCATACAATATGGTAACTTCTGTCTGTGAATGAACAATACAAATCTAAAAAAATTGGAAAATTACATGTGAGGGGAGAAGTGTGTTGCATTAAAGATACCAATTCTTAGTAGAATGTGAAGACACTGTCTCAAAATATGACAGATTTGTTTCTTCCTTGTTTGGAACAAAAGCTACATGCAAAACTAACAAAAGATAAACCTGTACCCTAAATTGTAACAGCATTAGCCTGCTGTAATAACCAAGTCTTTTAATTTTTCTTGAACATCTGGGCCAAACATGCACACACAAAATCAGCGTAGGCCACTTGAAATGCTGACGAGATCAAGTCTTTCGGGGTTCGCGCATTAAGTAAGAGGGAGACACTTGCATCTCCTGTGAGCCGAAGACGCTGATTCACGAGAGTAGAACTGGGCCACGATACGTGGCAGCAAAGGGTTCGAACGTCGGAGCTCCTAGAGACTGAAGACATTGCTTGTTATTCAAACGTCAAGGCAGCAGCTGCGTAACTTACAGAAGAATCGTTCATGCTGCAGCACTGGCTTGACTGAGCGTACTTCAGGAACTTGAGGCACATCTTGTGCCCATTGGTGCCGGACAACTGCAGACTATGAATAGCCTGGAGAGGAGAGAACAACATCAAATGCAGCATGCAGATAAAATATTAAAACAGACAATCTCCTGCAACATGTAAAATTAAGTAACTATATGGCACGTTTCCAGGTGTTAATACTAACTAAAGAAATAATATTAATATCAAGAACTGATGCAGGATATCCTTATTAATCTGGGTAGGTCACAACTAAGCCACTCGCAGATTACAGTGTTTCATGGATTAACCATTAAAAGCCTGGAACAGCTGACAAGATGTATGTGAAGGACAATGTCATGGACACAACATACGACAGGAGGTGCATGAAACAGTGTGAAACAGTGCATCACTTTGTTCCAGATGAGATAGCTTGAATGCATCAGATTTGCATTAAATCTATTGGTACACTACTAATTTTACAGAAACTAACTTTGATAACAACTGAAGAAAACAAGAAAATAAACAGGACTACTAGTTATTTACATTGTCTTAAAAAACCCACTATAGTAGGCCATGTACAATATATATTTTAACAACTAAGCAAAAAACAAGATTGCATTAACATAACTTACTTCAGCCCTGTGAAAACTGGTTATTACTGTTGCATAAAAACAACCAGCTTATAGTCCCATACGTATTCACACCACGACACTGCATGCTAGTTCAAGGTACTATGCATACCAGTGATGGGACAGTGTCACACTTATCACTCCCATTCTTCTCAGCCTCACAGTTGAAAAAAGCTTTAGGTGGAAGCGATTGAGCATTCTTGGGAAAGGTGTTTGCGTTAACTATCTAGTTTAAAGGTGAACGCTGATTATGCTCCTGTTATTTTGACGTTGCTGGGTCTCTCCTGGGGTATCAAATGAGCGTGTAATAGGTTTGCCTGGCTGGGTCGGGCAACTTCCTGCGTCGGAAGATTCAGGATTACACAATTTTGATCGAGAGACTTTAGAAGGAGAAGGGAAATCTAACCCCAGGGTAAGTGTGATCAAATAGGTGACACCAGCTGTTAGAGGTTAATTAATCGAGGGAGAAAGTATAACTTCGGGCCTAGACTTATTCCGAGGAGTTCAAGTTCTGTTTCCGTCTATATGGTTTGGGTCTAGTTGGAATGAAATCTGGAGATACCAACACTATTCTACGAGGACTTGTGACTTTGGGTGGTAGGCGAATTCTAATGATCTTCCTGGTGGTTGTGTGAATCTGGCACATGGTGGTGAGGTCTCGTACTGGAAGGGCCGGGCGAGATGAAGGGGTTGGTTCCAGCGCAGGTAAAGATGGAGCCAGGGTGTCAATGTAATCTAACTTGTGCCAGGGGCAATCTAGGACGCGTAAAGAATCTCCCCCCGTCTTATTGCCTCGAATATCAGGGGAATATCATTAGTATGTTTTACCTCTGCACTGAACAACAGTTCAAGGATAGAATTAGAGTAGTCATTATTGACTGGCGGAGTTACAGTACGTTTTAAGGCTTCTAATTCTCTTAGTAATGCCTATCAGGCTAATCTACGTACATTACTGGCTTTTCCTTTAGTTGTATAAGGCATTGCAATAGAATAAAATAGTAAAAGGAGCACACTTCCAGTACACTAGGTGGTATCCAAGCTCTTCTGTGTCTGGTCTTTACTGCAGACTGGGACTGAGATAATGGATGATTAAATTTCCAGGGATCCTGTGTTTGAATCCCACAGAAGGTCAAAACAACCCAGACTGTATCCTGGATATTCCGGTCTTATTCAGACTGTGGAATTTATCCCGGCCTTTGCAAGCTGGGGTTAAGCCAAGTACACCCGGTCCATTCCCACCTGTCAGCAGGGAGGTGCTATATTAAGAAAGCAAATGAGATCTTTACCAAACTTTAACATTGACGCATGCTTCTCTTTGTGGATAAGTGGTTAGGGTGCTGACTGTCCTTTCTGACCTTCTGAGGTGGAGGAGAGTCAAACCCCAGAGTAATTCGGAGTGTTAGAATATCCCTTCTGGGCAGCCTTACACTCCGTACCACAAGGGATGTTAATAGTTGGGACGCCAGCTGTCCCGATAGAGGGTGAATGAGCTCAATCGGTTACAAGTTACGAGTGATTGTGAGGGTGAGCGATCTGGCTTATACTGACAGGATTGATCCACCGCAGCCTCGTGGGTTGTCGAACAGGGATAAAGTTGGCTACGGATTGTTCCGGCTTAGTGCGGGGAACTGCCTTAGGAGGGATTCGAACCCTGATCATCCTTCTGGAAGACAACGTGATTGTGCAGCAGTTGGGAAGTACTTCTGTTCTCAGGTGTCAAACCCGAAGTATCCTGCCAGATTTCAGTCTCACTAGGCTAGATCGACTAGAGGGGCTCTGTGTGTCGGTATTCGAGTGCGGTGCTTGTATCAGGATGGGCTGAATGGGGGTTTCTTCGGAATCTGATTCCTCGTCTGGCTAGCACCAACCTAACAAGTATTTTAACGGAGTTTCGTGGTCATGAGGTAACACTATATTATAATCAATCTGGTCACTCTCGGATTCACTAGTATTTAGTGTACTGGAGTGTGAGTCATTAATTATGTGGTTCAACAAAGCTTGCTGTAATAAGGCATGCCTCTTGCACCGCCTCTGACGGCTTCCAGCACCACCGTGTTGTTTGTGCATTGATAAATGAAATATAATAAATAAAGGTTGTCAACGGGGGATGCATACAAGCAGTCCTGGGCAAGACGAAATCTACAATCACTCCCGCGGATCAGTTGTTCACAATGGCAACCCAAGTAAAAGAACCTTGTGCCTGGTATCGGCGGCGGGTGCACTGGAATCTCAGGAATTAGGTCCAATGTTAGGCCCTGCCTCCTGAGGGATTCAGCACACTACACGGCCAGAAAAAGACATGAAGTTGGTTTTTAAATGGGCACTGAATGGATACATAACACTGAATTAATAAAGCAATAATAAAAAATGGCACAGGATCTAAAATTAAAATGACAGTAAGCGACACACAAAAAGGTTAAGTTTGACCTGGCTAAATAATTACACACTATAAGCTAAGTAAGGAATGATATTAAACTACTGAATTATAATCAACAGGCGAAGGTGAGCCTGGGAAAAATTTAATAAAATAAGAAATTAATTTCCTACAAAATTCCTAACTAATTAACAAAATTAAAGTGTATGCTATTTACAGCATGATTGTTATAAGGGGCTCTATCCAGGGGGACGTAAATTGCGCAATGACCTGTTACCATGGAGTCAAGGGGGAAGTTAACTGAGGTAAGGGTAAGTAGGTACAGGTGTGAGATTTATCAGATGTGGGAGTTGTCCCTAGGCGGCCAGCTGAAGGAAGCATTGTCCAAGCTGTGGCTGGAGTGCTGGCGGCCTTCTGCAAGCTGCCGGCTGGAGGTAGTGGTTCGAGCCCTGCCTCGGTCTGCTGAAGTGAAGGAGGCTGAACCCTGGGTGGGATACACAGAGGAGAGAGAGAGAGAGAGAGAGAGGAGTCTTCCGCAGACTGTAGGAGAGCTCGCGAACCTTACAGTCGGGGAGCTCTGGTGCCTCTCCTGGACCACGGGGCCGTCCTATTTATATGAAAATCGCCCTGTATCAACAATTCTCCAGGGGGGTGGGTGGTAGAGTAACCTTCCAACACAGGGGCTGGTTTATCTGCTGCTGGAGCACCACTCAATTTCTTATCTCCCCTGGTGGAGGCGATGACATTTTCATGCACCCCAGACTGAGGCAGGGGGGTCGTGACGCCAGAAGGTCACGGGAGTGCTGCTATCTTGAGGGTTGTGTGGAACTTCTTGTCCAGGCAAGGTAGCATAGCATAATTCAAATAAATTATATTATATCTTCATCAGAGTTCCTCTGGCACGTTCTTTCTTCATTGGATGTGGAAGAATATAAATTCAGATGTGAAATTCAATTACATGGCTAACCATAATTTCAATATATCATTTTTTTTGTCTCAGCTGCCAATGAATTTAAAATCACCCCGCACTTGGCGCACTCAATTGGGGCGAAGTCGGCCATAGAGTGCGCATCTCATTAGCGTAGAAAGCAGGCATGCGTCAATATTAAACATTGTTTTGGGTAAAATAAAGTTAGTAGACAAATACTAGTTTGAACGCACATATTTTATTTATACATTTGAGAAACACAAGGGGATAGAAGCTAACGTTAAAGAAGGTGAAGGCGACCTGCATAAAAGAATGAGAAAATTCTAATTTTTACTCAATGTTTAGAATTACATGATTCTAAGAGGGGGAGTGGGGGACAGTCCAGAAGAGACATTGGCACTACCTGCTACCGTAGAAGTGACACGAAAAGATTTTCCAGGTAGGGACGTCAAGAGAGCTGCTGACGGCGTCGTGGCAGGCATCTTCAGAGATTGGCCTACCACGGAGACTTTACTTTCGGTGACCCCGGCACAAATGGCCTAGTGGTCAGAAACCCTGAGTTGAATATTCACGAGTGTTTGAAGACTGTGAGGGCAGGGTGACAGCCACTTCCTCTGGTGGTACCCTCAGCCTTATGCAAACTGGAGGGCAGACTGCTGTCTTGAGCTGAGGTTTGGCACCTCCTTATATACAAAATATTTTGACTTGTAGGCTGTCAGGGGGTCACCCCACAGGGTAGTTTTAATCATGCCTGTGGGCTGCACCACCCATTCTTATCTCCCCCATTGGAGACTGTTGACATATCTATCACCTCTCCAGGAAGCTCTGGTGGCTTGTGGTGACCTTGTAGGCTGGATGTTGCCCTCCTGCAGCAACCCTTGGAACTAACTTCTATGCTAGCGGTGTGTCGATGGCTCATTGAACAGTAAAATATCTTGGGCAGGAAATAGGCGACCGCATGGCGGCTTTGGGTGGACAGTACAATTTTTAATTTCACCACGTGTGTGTAATCTCTCACTAGGCTGGGAGCGATCCTGTAAGCATGTGATTAGTTGAACTGCCGAGTGTAGCAACTTGACTATGGGGTGAAGTCAAAATGTAGAGTGCACATGCCCAATGCGCAGGGATGTGCCATGCATCAAGGTAGACTGTTCCCTTAAGACTACTTATAATTAGGTGGAGGAACAGGAGAGCAGGTAGGCAACTGTGGGTAGAAAAAAATAGTCAGAAAAGCCACCATTTACATATTGAGATGCATGGCTTCGAACAGCTTAAGTGGTAGCACACTGCAAGTCAGCAGGTAGTGTGATGTTACCAGTAACATAGCAGTTGGTGGACAACCACAAGGTTTCCAGTAGCAACACACAACCTGCTGAATTATTGTGTGCCATCAGTTAAAGTCAGAGGAAGCTGGTCCAGCAAGTGGAATATTGTAATCACTCTGACAACTGTTTCTTCCGAGTTTCTACCCAAATGTGCCAAATAGGAACTACTACCTGCGATCACGTATAAATGAGTCATGCTGCATGCATCTGGCAGGAAGAACCTAGCAGCAAAATTAACTAGCACGTTAACTTGTTCACAGCAGGTCCTTTCAACCCTCGTGTAACCTTACACCTAAACTCGTATTTATGTAAAAATTGTGAAGTTTGACACATGTCAGATACTGCGTCACTGAGAGGCACACTGCGCCCCATCTGAGCACGCCAAGTGCTGGGCGAATTCATTCATTAGCCGACTGAGACTTGAAAATAATAAATTTAAAAGAATTCCTGCAATGGTTAATCATCAACAATAATTGAACTCCACATCTGAAGTTACGTTTTTCAACGAACGAGTAAGAATGAGCGTGCAGTCGCCTTCCAAATGAAGATAATAAAATAATTATTTGAAATTCTACTACCCTACCCTGCCAGCCTAGAAGATCCAAACAACTCTCACAATAGCAGCACCTAGCAGCACCTCAGTGACCTTCTGACGTCACGACTCGCCTGCCTCAGTCCGGGGCGCATGAATATGTCATCGCCTCCACCAGGGGAGATAAGAAATTGAGCGGCGCTCCTGTAAGCAGATAAACCAGCCCACGTGGAAAGGCTACATCACCCCCCCCCCCCCGCCCTAGGAGAATTGCTGACACCGGGCAATTTTAGTATAAATAGAAGCACAGCCCCGTGGTCCAGGAGAGACGCCGGGCTTGCCAGCCGCATAGGTTTGTGAGCTCTCCTACAGTGTGGAGAAGACTCTCTCCTCTCCTCTGCAGCCCGCCCAAGGCTCAATCTCCTTCACTACAGCTGCCAGAGGCAGGGCTTGAACCTTTACTTGCAGCCAGCAGCTTGAAGAAAGCCGCAAGCACTCAAGCTTGGACAAGGCTTCTTTCAACTGACTGCACCAGGGACAGCACTCTTCACCCATCGTAATTTCCTCTACCCTACACCCTGACCTCAGTCAACTTCCCTTGACTCCAGTGATAGCAAGTCATAGCGCAATACTGTCCCCTGGATACTGCCCCACTAAAAACTCACGCTGTCAACAGCATACATTTGTATTTTGCTTAACCTTTAATTATTTTTATAATTTATTAATTATTTTATTAATTTTCTCCCAGGCTCGCCTTTGTTGGATATTATTATTAATATATTCCTACGTAGTTTATTGTCAGGAGCAAAGTCATTTAGCTTTAAGTTTGTATCTCATTAGCCGGGACTTTCCACTATTCTTCTTTTACATCGTAATAAATATTATGATTGATTTCAAACCAGCGTTGTCGCCTACCTTAATTGTTAGTTAGATACATTTCATCAATTCTGCCTACATTTCAGTGCGTTGTATTTTAACTGGGTCACTTAAATTATTCGTTTCTTGTCCGGTAGTGCAGTGCGCTGAATATCTTAAGGAGAAGTGGCCTAATAAAAGCCCACTCACTAAGACTTCAGTGCACCCGCCGCTGCCAAGGACCCTAGGTCTAGGTGCGGGGGTTGACTAGCCAATAGCAGGTCCATGGGTTTGAGTGGAAATTTTGCCCCACCCTGAACTGTCGCCTACCAAACCTCGTAACCAGTCCTTTGCAAAACTTCTCTCTTATTCTAACTCACTGCACAGAAACAACGGCGGATTAGGAAGCCATCAAAGGAGACATGAAAGGCATGCTGCCATTACCCAGGCTCGTTTAAAGAAATTACTAGCACAGGACTCAAATCCCAGTACGTTAAACCCACTAGAACCCACCTACGAAATCCTGGGCTATAGTATGATTATTCCTCTGGATTGTGAAACCCCGCTGAAACAGTGGTTAGGGTGGTGTCCCCCAGAAGATATCGCCACGCTTGAGGCAACTACGTTAGGTGACACAGAATCACACCCCGACATATTGAGTGTTATACCTGCCGAGCCACACGAACACCTACCCTCTGAACAGACCAACATTGTTAAGCTGTTGTCATGTAAAGCCATTCTGGTTTTGACACCCTGAAACCGAGACACTCCCCGGTTACTGTACTGTGAAATTGGCATCGAGAAAATTCATACGGATTCGCATCCCCGTCGAACCTTCTTCTAGTACTAGTCACAAAGACCCCTGCCAATTTGGCACCCGCTCGACAACCGACGAGGCTGCGACGGATTAACCCAGTAAGCCCCAGCCAGATCACCATCATAACACCCATACATTTTCATATCTCTGACTGAGCATTCACCTCATCGAGACAGCTCACATCTCGGCTAGTGGCAACTCTCGTGGTTAAGCGGAAAAAACTGGCCAGGCGGGAGAGCTTGACCCTACGAATAACCTTGGGGTAGAACTCACCTCCGCTTAATCAAGCCCGTGAGGGCAGCCAGAACACTAACCAATTGCCTAGCATACCACAACACCAATGGAAAGCGAGAAAACCCGACCACCAGAGAATAGTGAGAGGACCACCTCACCCTCCATCCCTCTTACGGCAAGAAGTACCACACGCGTCAAGTTTGTGTTCAGAAAGTACTTAATACTGAAGTCTGGAGGGAATAGGCCGCTAGGTTAATGATTACATTATAAAAAGTAGACAGAATGCACAAGTATTCACAGGCGCTACTCGTAAATAGACACACACACACACAAAAAAGTTAGACAAATACATTTTCTATACGACTAGTTACGAGTACCGCCCTGCAAGTAGTTGGGCATTCTGTCTACTATTTCTAATGTAATTAGTACTGAAGTCTGGTATAATTATGGAAACTAGAGGATGCTAAGCACAAAAATGCTTACAAGAATCAGCAGCACTGGGTTCGGGTGATAAGACACATACACACTGTCTGATGCTTGTAAGTGCCACCAGCAATGAATAAGTTAAGTGTAAAATCTTGTTAATTCGAAATCATATATAATTCAAAGTGTTTATTCACCCCCAATGGAAGAATAGGATTTGATATCATCCCTCATAAGCCAAAACCACGAATGTGCAAAAATAACTTTTTTGAGATAAGTGCATAGGTTGCATGTATTTCAAATGATATATATTTTGCTATAAACACGAATGTCATATTGTTATTCCTGTAGCAGTAATTGCAAGTTCATTTTACATGAAAGTGGAACATTTGCATTATTTGTTATGCCGAAAAAATTAATATGGCACATTCATAAAATTGTCTCAAATTCTTGTGTTCTTAAGCGAAAATCACGAATGTGGCACGTTTGCGATTTTGTCTTTTTGAAGAAAGTGCAAAATGTTAAATGAGAACATGAATTTATCACATTCATTATTATGACATTACAAGTAGTTAACATTTAAAAACACTAGATAACATGAGCTGATTTTTATGAAACAAGTATACGTCACATACTGCAGGTATTTAAATAATAGTGACTTTCTCACCCAGTCACACTCTCAAGTGTTTGTTATTTACGCTTTTGTGCAAGTGGCACTGCAAACTGTAATACTATACCAGTCATATCTACAAAATTTTTGGTGATTATGACATGGTTCACAAGCAGCTGGCGACTATACTGTGAGACAGTAATGTGAAACTTATTGTGAAGGCCATCCCCTCCTTTTCCCAATACTGTGCTAGCTCTGATAACTCTGACCCACGAACATTTTGACAAACGAAGCAGATTGGTTACCCAGCACTCTGCGTCAAAAAAGTGGAGAAGTAGTCTCGTGTGCAGCATGGTTTAACACAGTTGCTGTTTGGCTTTCATAATGAGTGAATGTACACAAAAGATTATCCGTATGGCCCACAGTATGTTAGCAAATAGTTCATTTCCTGAGCCTTCGTCCAGTAGTGCATGCATGCATGCACACACACATACATACACACATACATACATACACACATACATACACACACATATACATACACACACATATACATACACACATCCATACACACATACATACACACATACATACATACATACATCTTCTAATTCAGGTATGTGTTAAGCATACATAATTTCATAAGGTGATTTGTCATTTTTAGAAGAAGAGTTGTTTTGTATGTACAAATTTAATATTTATTCGTTTTAACACTTACAGATGGTACAGAATCAGAGGATCCATTAAACGACATAGAAACATCAATAGATGAATATAATTCAGTTACAAGTTCCAGTAGTAGTGGAAGTGATGTTTACAAAGGAACACAAAAAACAACATTGAACAAAAAAAGGAGGAACAAAAGGAAATGTCAAACACAAAGTGGAGGAACCAGGGAAAAAAATGCAGAACACTAAGTGGAGGTAAAGTTTTAATCATGTTGTATTTTAAGGCAATTTAATAAATAGTTGTTGTTTATGCACTTGTGTTTTATGATAATTATTATTTTGCAGAACTGAAATACAAAGGAAACAAGAATATCACCAAGAAGTCAGAAAGAGCCAAAGATTGTAACAACATATCCAAAAATGAAAATGTCAGTGACAATCAAGACTTTGGAAATATTTCACCCGGAGGTGACTTAAATAATGAAGTAACGGACAAAAGTTTCAGAGAAATAGATGGAGGAGAGTTATGTTGTTATAAAAGCACGTTAATGTAAACACTTTAGCAACCGAGTTACGGTAAAACACCATGCCCATGGGAAAGCATTAAGATTCCCGTTTAAATATTTCCATAATGCACTGGGAATTCCAGGCAGATTCTAAAGAAAAACATTTGCCTTCTGTGTCCCCTGCTAAGTATAGAACATTTTGTTTAATAAGTATAATTTGGGTATTTTTCCCTTAAAGGACCAATGTCGCAAATGCGGAAGTAGATAAGCAAAAGAAAAGAATAGAGCATGACACACATAAAGGAAAAACAGAAATGGCCTGCCAAGAACGCAACAAAGACAAATTGGTTGCAAAGGATAGTGAACATATTCTGGCCTTTAATTTTGATTTGCAGGCTGTTTTAAATTCTCCCAAAGGACCATGTGAACAAATATTTTACTTACGAAAATTAGCAGTGTATAACCTGACAGTCTACAACTTGGCCAATCAAGACGGGGTATGTTATTTGTGGAATGAACTTGAAGGCAAGCAAGGAGCTGTTGAAATAGCAACTTGCGCTTATGATTATGTAACGAGTCAACAGAACATCAAAGAAGTTCGAATTATGTCAGATGGTTGTTGTGGACAGCAGAAGAATGTAATTTTTGTGTCAATGTGCATGACACTTCGTCAGACTCATCAAGGGCTCAAAACCATCAACCATAAATTCTTTGAAAGTGGACATACTGAAATGGAGTGTGATTCAATACACTCGAAGATTGAAAAAAAAAATCCAAGAATGTTCCTGTTTATGTTCCCGAAGGGTGGGCGCAGATAATTCAAACAAGCAGGAATAATCCTCGCCCATTTGTAGTGAGAACAATGTTGAATGACTATTTTCTTGACTTTAAGACTGACTCAAAAATAATTCCGAAAATGCCCACAAGATCCATATGCTGGCTACACTACGAAAAAGCCAAGCCTCAATCGCTGTTCTATAAAACAGCTATTTTAATGAACCCTTTCAGAAAATGCAGATAAAGAGGACAGCAGGACGGCCCTCAACAACACAAGGAGTCACAAAGGCATACAATGAGACTTTCTCAATTGCTGCACCCAAGTACAAAGATCTATGTACAATATGTGACAAGTTGATCATTCCGAGAGAACACCATGCATATTACCGAGCATTGAAGAATGATGAAGGTGTTTGTGATGCACTGCGACAACCAGACAACGATGAGTCGGAAGAAGAATTCTCATGATTTACTACTAAATGTTCTGCTTTTCCATTGTCAGTGTATTGTTAGCAATTTTAGTTATGTTAACAATGTTTTAGAGCACTCTGAAGAAGAATTGACAGGATATACTGCTAAATATTCACTTTCCCATTGTAAAATTGTATTACCAAGTGCCACTGTAAACTTGTATTACCAAGTGTTACTGAACTTTATGCTGTAGTAATAATGTTTAAGAGTTGATAGCCAATAAAAGTTATTTCAAAATTAATTTTTGCGAATAATAAACATATGTCTTTATTGGTTTTCATAATTATGACATTCAGAAATGGGTCAAATTTGTACTTAATTTATACTTAAATTGTCTGGGGAGGGGGCATTTAATGACATTCAGGCAAATAAAACTTTACTATTTGTTAAATTTTTTCCACTATAACACATATAAATAATAACATCATTACAATTTTACAATCCCTAATTTTAAAGAAACTTTGAAGTTTCAAATTGATTTCCCTCAAAACTTGTAAAATGCACAGTCGTGATTGTGGCATATGGGGGACGATATGCTTTTAAGTTTGGTTAATTCAAAATTTGCCTTTTATGTCATTTGAAGTTGGATTTCATTCAAAAGTGCACATGAAGTACAGCTAGATTAATCAATCAAAGCTATAATAATTATGATAGTAAACATGCATCAACTAAACTGGTGCGGATACGCGCAAGTAAACCAGCAATGGGTGGCGGCGTGGCAATGAGCTGACACAGCCACTGCTGCCACCCGCCACAGTGATGTCATTGATTGTGCCAGAGTTTTCACGTCTGTTGACTGGTTTTCGACATCTGTTCCACCCGCTGAAGAGGTGAAAAGACGTGGTAGCTAATGTCATGCACTGCATGAAGTTGGGAGAGTAGGACAAAGAAAATTCCCAGCTGCCTGTTGTGACGTTTGCGTCTAAAGGGGGGAGGGTGTGATGGAGTAAAGAGATGAGAATGAAGATGATAGAAAGATGTACAAAGTGGGAAGGGAGAAGAAAAGAGATGAAAAAGAGAGTAGGGGTGTGGAAGAGAGCTTAGAGCAGTGCCGTAGTACAGGAGAGAGGAGGGAGGGAGGGAGCAAGCTTGGTGCGGTGTGGGTGCGGCTTGATGGCCGAGAGAGGGAAGGAGAGTAGCGGTATGGGCGTGGTTGGAGGATAGAATGAAGAAGGGAGCATAGCGATAAGGGGTGTGGCCTAATTGGCGGGTTGAGGGGTAGAGTGAAGACTTGAGGGGGGGGGGGGGGGGGGGGGGGAATACAAAGAAAAAGGAAGCAACCATTTCAGAGGCCAGACCCAGCTAAGCGAGGGGTGTTACTAAAAACACCACGGCACTTGGCTCCAGCGCCCAACTGGCCGGCCAGGCAGCATGGGATTGAGTCCTGGCAACAGAACTGTCACCACCAAACCCATAAAAAATATCCACCACCTTGCAGAGCTCCCTAGCTATACCCCCTTTTCAGTCATCATGCTAAGAAAAAAAAAAAAAAAAACATTTCGGAAGGCACTTGTTTGCAAAGATTAGAAGATTAACATAGTCTTGAGCGAATCGAAAAAGTTCATGGCAAGCAAAATACTGCACGTATTTTTGTGTCATAAACAATACGAGCAACAAGAAGTGATAGTACACTGCAAAGACTATTTCAGAAAAATTCGAAATACCAGGGAAGTGGACAAAGACAAGAAGAGCAAGACGGAAATTACGTAAGCATACAGCATAAAGTATACAGCATCCCGCTTTCAACTTTATCAAAATTCGCAAGAAGTGCATTCATAGTAGAGGGAGCGAGAGGATACTGGCTACCACAGCTGCAGCTTTTAACCAAACCTTACAGTTCTTTTTTTTAAATATATTTTGGCGTAACAATTAAAGGCAACAATTACAAAACCTATATTTTACTGCACGTTGATGCGTGTCCAATTAGACTGACTGGACACGGTATTTACAGATTTTACTCACTAGACCAAAAAGCGACTTAGGTAGCGGGAATGAGGCGAGGAGTGCCGACTACTTCACCTCTAGTTCGGTAGTTGAGGTAAGTTTAGGCTTAAGCGGGGTGAATGCCTACATGAATGTTCCAAAGACATGCTTCTTTCACCCAGATCACATTGTCCCAACCTAGGCAAACTTCCGCTCCTGTTAAACTGTAGACAACAGGGTGATACTTGTAGCTGGTACGAACACATGGTGGAAACTCAATTAATATTGCTGGTGCAGACGCGACTGCTTGACGTCAGTTCGGAGGCACAGACCCGTTCTGCCTGTCTATCCTGCGTAGGATAGGGTGATACTATCCTTGGCCAGGCAGCAGGGCGAGCCAGATGTGGCTCTCTATGTCTCCTACCACTCCTCCTCTCATGAGGCATACGGTAACAGTTCTATAAATAACGCACTGCACTGAAATGGAAATACTAACAGTGTACCCCAATAGTGACTTATCGGCCGGCTCGATAAGAGTCCCCACTGATCCCCCACCATAGGCGGACTGATCAGGGACGTTGAGCCAGAGTAGCGCCAAGCCTTTACTGGTTGTGCATCCACCCAGAATACCCAGCAGCACTGCAGGTCACAGTCACCGTACACTAATAGTGCGAGTGGTGCGAAGCAACCCGAGTGTGTCGTATCACCTGGTGTGAAGGTGTTACCAGTGGTTGGGGCGTTACTGTTTCTTCCCCACGAGCACTAATAGTGGTGTGTGTTTGATGGGAACAGACAGGTAGCTGTCTAATGTGTATGTCCTAGTTCGGTTTAATAACTTCCCCGGATTCCGTCTGCAGTGCACAGCGTAATCTACCTCCAACTGTGAGTACAGACATATACCCAGGAGTACCAAAGTAGAAAGCAACATGTGTTTATTGAAAGTTCAATAGACACATGACCTGTGCTACCTCCTACCAAGTCGAGGATAGCTGAAGGTAATTGTGTAGTTCCAGGTGCAGGTGACCTGGTTCTGAATAAATGGGAAAAGCTGATTCTAGACAAAAATAATAGTTACAGTTAAACTACTAATTAAAGGTGTCTAGAGGAGAAAAAGAAATTAAAAAAAAAAAGAAAGTTAGTGTTGGTATATTGCCGGATTGGTCTTCGGCGTACGTAGTTGGTTGCTGCGAAGACGTACTTGTAGGCTTCGAACTTCCCTAGAGCTCCCGAGCACTAAGAGTGCTGTGAGCGATGCAAGAGAACAACTCTCGAGGCCAACAGCGTCCGGACTTATATAGTGGAAGCTTGCAGGCTGCCGGCGCGGGGTGTGGGGGAGGTGTGACGTCCTCCGGCCCTGGGTGGCGTGAGAATTATCTTGTCAGCAGTTCTGGCTTCGTGACTCGTCGGGTCAGCACGGCTTGAATCGAACGAGTAGAGGGGGAGGGGGAGTGCCTGCTGGGATGCGTACCTTCCAGGTGAGAATAAAAAACACATAAGTTCCCATTGCCTGTAGGGGTAGGCAACGTGTTGCTCACATCTGTAGAGATGGAAGCAGTACTCCTAGACGATGAGTCAGAGTCGTATTATAATAGGTGTAGAAGTGGCACGCATAAACGTGAACATATAATTACTAATGACGAAGATAAACGCAACAAACTTATTTTAAATTTTTGCCTTTTTTAAATAAAAAATTTGATGGTTCCCCGAAACAGGGTTGTAACTTTGAGAAGATAGTTATTCCTGGGGCCATAGCTGTGTTTACTTTAGAAAGGGAAAATGTGCAATTAGGAGCAAGAGGATGAGACTGCTTTGTTCAGCGCTCACCTGTTTTGCAAACTTGGAAAAAGGGGGAAAAGGGAGGGGGGGAGAAGAAGAGACAGCGTGGGAGAAAAATGACAAGGGGTAGGAGAGCTTGGAGGTGAGTGGCTGGCAGTGACCTGCGCAGAATGGTTGGGCGGGGCTAGGAGGAAGGAATGGGACGACTAGGGGAAGAGAGCAATGAAAAAGTAGAAGGGAAAGGCCAGCAGCAGGGAAAGGGAAATAATGAAGTTTGGTGATTCAGCGAGAGCACGGTGGGAAGCTTATGCGTAATGAAAGGGAATAAAGGAATGCAGTTGAGGTTGTTTACACCATGAAATCACATCTCAGAGTACTTAACCATTACATTTAATGATGTCACTTAAAATGTTATATATTTATTTATACTGTTACCTTACACCAAATGATGTACACTGCTGTGGTTTTTGGTTTATTAGTTGTAATATCAATTTGTAAGAATAGCACTAATACTGTAAAAAAATTGTAATGAGTAATAATTAATAACACATGACACAGGAGTACCCCATTATTATATTTTTTCTATTGGTTCTCGGAAAGAACACAGTGTGTGTATAGTGTTTTAAGAGTGTCTTTGAATGGTTTATTTATGTAGACATTCAGAGGCTGCAAAACCGACGTAAAATCCCCCCCCCCCCCCCAACCATCGGGAATAACTGCCTGGTCGGTCTTCCCTGCTAGCGCCTGCTTTGCTTCTTCTGTTCTGTGTCCTGCCCCCTCATTTTCAAACTTTGTTTGTGAAGGTGGTGTGGTGCGTGGATGTGCCAAGAGTTTAGATGAACAGCAGCAGCATCTGATAAAAACTGCTTTTTTTTTTTATATCTCCTCTGTGGCTAACTTTTTGTTTTAGATTTCCAAGTAAACAAATATTTGCTCAGAAAATTCTATTTGAAATTCGTGGATGATAAAACCATTTTAAACAGCGGTAGTTTAGATAAGATTTCTGTGATGTGAATACAGCTGCAGATGGGTAATGGGGCTGGTAGATTGTAGATACGGCACTGTGCCATAGTCACGTATACTCCGCGACTGCTGCCACCTGTCATGACCTTGTTAGAGGTCACACCCAGCCAGGCTATAGGAGATGTGCGCGACACAAAAACTGCATGTTTTTATGTATTTGGAACACTTTATTATATTATTACTAGGCCTGCAATGGTACTGCTAAATATACACTGTCCATTTCATCAGCTTGTTTTATATATACTTGGTTGAACTGTATGCAATTTTGCCTGTCCTGATTCTAAGCCGAGGGGTGATTTTGGAAGATTCAAAATGATAAAAAAGGTCTGCTTACAATGCGGTAAATACGGTACATATTTGCCAACCAGTAGAGACAAGATTTAGAAATCTGAATTTGAATTTCAAAGGAATGGGAGACCACGCTAAACCGATTGTACAATGTAGTAATTTAAATTACTGATACAGCTCTTTGTAGTAATTTAAATACCTAACTCACACAACTATTTAATATTTTCACATCATCTTACCAACTGTCATAATTCCACTCACCTGAAGTAAAACACCTATAGGATGTCTGCCACATATAGTATTTCCATATTTTTTTAAATATTCGGTGAAGGCAGTGGGATTCATAGATTCGATTATGTCCATTCCCTGAAACAAATTAAACATGTTATTTGAAGCGAGGCATACACCAAAACAAATTCTGGATTTTTATTCAAGACGATGTTAATTACACAAACTACATCTGAACCAAGTGCATGGCATTGAGGTACTTCTTCCTCCTCACCCCTTACAATACATGGAAGTAAGTGTCTCAAAACCCCAAGCGTGCAGACACCATCTGTAAGAATGCTATCCTGCAACATGTTACTGTCTCCAGCATGAGATGGGAAGTTAATTGCACCATCAGGTCCGGCCCTCAAACTGCACACAAAGGTTCAGTCATACAGCTGTAATTTTAAAACTGTTCAAAATTGAGTGGTGCATGGTTATGAATCATATTAAGACATATTTCACACCCAACAGAGACATCCGATTTGATATGTCACTTTCTGATGTGTACAGTAAAATTTTGATACAACGTACTTCACATTAACGTATCTTTCACTTTAATATACAATTTTCAATTCAATCGATAGAATTAGAGAGGAGAGAGAGGGGAGGGAGGGGAGGGAGGGAGGGAGGGAGGGAGGGAGGGAGGGAGGGAGGGGGAGGGGAGGGAGGAGGGAGGGAGGGAGGGAGGGAGAGGGGGAGGGAGAGAGGGGAGGAGAGGAGGGGAGGAGAGGGGGAGGGAGGAGGGGGGGGGAGGGGGGGAGGAGGGGAGGGGGAGAGAGGAGGGAGAGAGAGAGAGGAGAGAGCAAGTGGGTGGGTGACAGTGGATGAGTGGGTTGGTGGAAGGGTGAGTTAATGAGTTAAAAAAAAAAAAAAAAAGAGGGGGGAGGATAAATTAACGTGTGACTCCTCCTACTCATTATTAATATTCGACTCCACATCATCACGGTCCCCAAGGGAATCAAACCCCGACTAACCGCCTACAACACCAGCATCCACATTATGATAGGAAGTCATGATGTTTCCCCCGCAACTTGTAAACCCGCCGAGATGCAGTCGCAGGCATACAAGAGAGGATGCAGACCGCAGCCACACTAAAACACACACCCCCCCCTGCCTTTAACCTGCCAAGAGATGGCAGCAGCGATGCCGCCCAGCCTGAACCTAAGTGGAGGTGGCCAAAGATTACCGAAAGCGAACAAAGCATGCAAAACCCCCTCCAGACAAGAGAATTATAACACCATGTACCCGGTACTTAACGCCAGTCACACAGGGCAGCTCATCTCAGTACTATCTAGTGCTAGGACTCTCTGCCAACCCCGCTTCTCCCCAAGCAGCCAATGCCAGTTGTCCATGTAGCTCGCCTCAGCATGAGTCTTGCTAAGGCTCTTTACTGCACAGCCACGGTTCTCCTCAGGACTCTCCTAGACCTCTCAGTCTTTTACCAGTTCCTCAGCTGACGAAGCATTCCCTAACACAGCAGCAAAAGAGTCATCGCTACCTTCCCAACACTTACCGTCAAGAATCACCACACCCGACATGTCAAAACATGTGGTGTCCGGGTCCCTTCAGGACTACCAGCCACAATTAGAGTCCAGTTGTTTTCACAACTACTTGACTGTCGGCTCTCGTCTGGTCTTCAAGCCAGGCTCCTCAAGGTGACAGGCACCTTCACCGGTCTTGCTCTTGTACAAAGTCCGTTGAACACCTAGTGTGTGCAGAGGTAGTACGGGTCACTGTGTTTCTATTCTCACAGGAATAAAACACGTAGCATAGCCAACTTATGTCTCTCCTTGCTCTGTAGTGAACATGTGCCTTCTCCCCGTGGGCAGCCCCTAATCAAAACTTCACATATATCACACAAACGATGACCACCCATACTATGAACCCGGTACGTAAAGGTGGTGTGCAAGTATGGTAGAGCCCCAACCACTATAAACACATGACCAAGCATCTGGACCAACTAAGTCGCTAACTCATTCCCTCCAGAGCGCATAAACTCTCCGGAGAGGATGCCAAGCGTGACGAGACTTGGCCTAGGTACTTCTGGAGTACACTTTAGCTATGGGTTTGTTGCCTACCGCACTCTACAGACTTAACACTGACACATTTCCTGTCTATCTTGTTCGCTCACAGACGAGGGAGCAGGAGGATAGCCCAGAGGACAACTGCTATCCTTGCATCTTGCCACCCCTAAGTGCAGAGAGCACAAGACGCCCGGCAATTAGTGGAGCCTCATTCCACTACCCTCCCTGCCAACCTATTTGACCTCCCAGTTAGGGTTCCCGGAGCTGATTACCCCACTATCGAATTACTTCACCTGGGGTACACTCTCCCCTCAGGAGTTGATCTGTTCGACCCGGAGGACACCAGCGAGGCACCAGTATTAGCTCGTGCCCGCCAGCCGGCCAGCACCCTAGTCACCAACATGCGATAGCAGAGCCAACCCTACTCAGCCGGAGCTGAAGTCGACCAGCCAGGACCAGCGTCTGTCGCAAGGGAGAGACACCAGTGGTAATCTAGCCCCCACCAGTATGTCCAACACACAGAGACATCACCTAGCCTCCAGACACTTTGTACCCAGTAGGCGCCCGACTCGCCCTACCTTATATAAAGGACCAGCGCGAGGTCGACAAGTCATTCTACAGATGCCTCTGCAGTTGAGTCCACCCCCTACTTGCACAACTGACCTGGCACAAAATTTAAAATCTTCCCCACCCTTGCAATGACATCCCTCTCCCTCTGCCACCATGTGTCAATTCTGTAGCAAGATACATTTTTGACCTGTGTATACTTCACATTTACTTGTATTGAATATAATTTGGTAACAAAAATTATGCAAAAATTGATTATAAACTAACTAATCCTTAACACCAGCAGAGGTGGTGACAACATGTCTGCTCCTCCAACTCAACAATGTTTGTCCAAATTATAACATTACAAAAGCTCTTTGCTAAATTGAACTCTGTTATAGACATAATAAAAAAAAATGCCATTCTTTATACAGGAGCTTGGAAATACAGTAATATGAGAATCTATCAAGAACAAGATTTCCTACTTACGCCCAGTGACAAACATTTTCTACCTTAGCAACAGATTTTTATATATAATAGTAAACTAGATTACATAGCACAAAAAAAGTGGGTAGACAAGGACCCCTTACAGGTTGCAATTATTTTCGTTGTTACATATGCTGCAACAAAAGTAACAGAAATAAGTTGCAGAGATTTTGAATATCCTACCTGTTATTCTAGAAATCACACATATATGATAGTCGCTATAACTTAAGAAATGACCCTTCACCTTCCATTACAATGTTATACAGAAAACATGCGACATGTACAAAGACAGCTGAACATTTTAATTTAAAAATGCCTCCTGTACAATGATGGAAAAACTGAAAATTGCACTTATTCACACGGAGGAAAATTAAATTCTCCACGTACAGTTCTGTCAAGCATCTGTATCGACTGGTATATCTCGCCCCAGTTGCGGTCGTAGAATGTGTAGCGGAAGCGGTGACCCCAGTGGCAGAAGTCGGACGAGATGACAAAGAGATTCTGGGGATCGGCCAGGTAGCGAGCGAATATTCGGCCGTACATGGATTCCTTGTCGGGTGTAAGCGAGCCCACAAGGACTGGCACGATGGTGAAAGAGTCTTTGAAACTGCAAACACAAAGTATCTCAGCATTTTCTTACAATTTATCATTACAAAACGTATTTTTTTGTAATAAATATTGGTTGCAATACCTTCATATAGTATTTAGAGAATATAGTACAACAAAGAAAATAAGATGACACGGACATTTTTTGCTTTGGTCTACAGGAAAAATTTTTTTCTCCACAAAATTTTTCGTTATGTAACTTAGCAGGATTATTTATGGCATTTAAACACATAGATATGGATGTAATTTTAACAGAATACGTACAATACAATACCTAGCTAACTAAAATGTAATTCACAAAACTACATCCTTTCATTTGATCTAGAACTATAATTTTCATGACATTAGCTAGGTTAAAATTCACCAGGCCGAATACGTACCACTTCAAACCGACTCACATAAATTATGATAAACTGTTCAATAAAACATTTTGTAACCACTGTAACTTAGTTGAAATGTTAATAATACATAAGTACTTGGGAAGTGTTCCAAATACAGTATAAGGCATATCTCTACAACTTTTTTTTTCAAAATGAGTGACAAACAGTATTAACTTGTGGTAACCTACTGATAGCCATGTTAAAAATATACACATGCATTAAAGTTCACAGACCCACAGCATGATATTGCTTGTGTAATCAAATACAGTGACGTGTGTGGCTATGGGGTGTGTAGTAGAGATGCCTATCTTTGATGGCAGGGGGATACGTTGACTCCTTTACCAAGCCTAGTTGGGCCTACCTGGACGGGTAATACTAGATTTACTATATCTGTGGGTTTTTATAGGGTGGTAAACAATATTATGCCGTCTGTGGGTAGGTTTACTACGGACTTGTGGGGAGTACAAAACCCCAGAGTGAGTCGGATGGAAATGACTCCCTGTCCAGGGAGCTCTATCCTCTTCACTGTAAGGGTCGCCAATATGCGGGATGCCAGCGATCCCAGGTGGATGGAGTGCGGTGATGATTAAGAGGTAGTGGAGGTGGGGGTGCGTGATCTGATAGAAGAGACTTTAATAGGGTGAGTGGGTTGCCGCGTAGGAACTAAGTCGAGAGGTGGGGGTGCTATGCGGGGTCGGTTGTCTGGTTGGGCCGAGGGTCGAACCAGTACTACTTTTCCAGGTGCTTACTTCATGGTACAGTACTTGAGAAGTATGGTGCCTTCCTGATGTGACACTCCAATTGGTCTCACTGATTTGAGTTTGACATTGCTAGTTGTCTTAGCCGGTTGCCTCGCTGGGGTATCACAGAGGGTAGTACTGTCTTCGGAGGTAAATAGTTCGATCTGGTCCTCAAATTCAGCTGTCATGTATCCTGGCCAATGGGAACAGAGGGGATGATCAAGCGGGTGATTTCAAGGGGCACAAACGGGGAGATTGGTCGTGGAACGTGATTGGAACACTCTGAATGGGGTTCGACCTCAGTCGTCGAACTTACAGTAGCTCAGATTAACGCACGACGTTCTTTGCGTAGTCTGCTTTGTACGCCTCCTTTCTACTAAACATCTGTCTATTGGAATCACATACTTTAGAACAATACAAAATTAAAGGAGATATGGGGTGACTAACTATGAATAACGGAACACAGATAATCAAGTTTGACGTGGTGATTTATTGTGGGGAATTTGGCCCTGGAGAGTTCCGGCTAATCCATGAAAATTCACAATTGGTAATTGATTGAAATCTGCTGACTGAACACTTGTTAAATTACGTGAGTTGCGCAAATAATATTTAAGGTGAAGGCAAGCCTGGAAAGAGATGAATGAAAAGCCTCAAGAATCTATAGGTACAAAACTTTACAGCGGCTATGAATCTCACAAAGCTATTGGCACGCAACTTACCGCATGTATGAATAAGTTAAAGTTGCTCAGGACAGGTACCCTACAACGCGCTGGCTCGTTACCGCGGAGTCACAGGAATTCGACTGTGGTAAGAGGATAACACAGTTTTAAGGAGAGGGTTACCTGACGAGGCGTAGCTGTCTCTCAAGCTACTGAAGTCGGCTGATCTTCAGTGGTCATGGAGAGGAGAGAGAGTCACTTGCAAACTTTGTGGAGCTTTAAGCAAAGTCTTCGGCCAGACTCGAGGAAGGGTGGGTTAAGGTAGGAGTTAAGAGTGCCCTTGGTCAGACTGACAGGAAAAGGTAAGCAGAGAGTCCTTGCGACTAAGGAAGCGGAAAGTCTTGGTCAGACTGAGGTTTAAGGTGGGATAGAGGAGTCTTTAGCAGACTCAAGGTAAGCTAGGTTAAGGTAGGGTAGAGGAGTGTCTTGGCCAGACTCTAGGTAAAGCTGAGAGTCTTGGGCAGACTCAAGTCTTTGGAGACTGTGGTGGGGCTCGCATTCCTTTGGGTCGCCGAGCCCCGGCGCAACTGCTGGTCCGGAAGGCTGGACGTTCTTTTATATGTACTAATTTTTCTCATCCTGGATATCTCCGGGGTGCACGGGGTGGTGGTAGCCTTTCAACACGGAGGCGGGTTTATCGGGGGGGGGGGGGGGTGTGCTGGAGCGCCGCTCATATCTTATTGCCCTGCGTGGAGGCAACGACAAATTAAAATCTCTGTTCCTGAGGCGGTCCGGACATGACACAAGGCCACAGGGATACCAACATCTCTCGGGGTTGGAGGAACTTCTTCCAGGGCTAAGCTGCTTTTAGTAGAATTCTCATATTATTCATTTAAATCACAGGGGTGCCTCCTTTATGCATAAATCTGGACAGGCAATGGGGATTGTAATTATGCACATAATTTAAATGATGTGATCGGCTGCCCAGGCTTGTTGGCTTTCTTAGCTCAATACAGTTTATTTGGTTTGCCGCTTATATATTTCACTCCCTGAGCGCACGTGGCTCGTAGATGGGGCAAAATCGTCCGTAGAGTGCACATTTTCACAGCGCAGCATATTGGCATGGGTCAACAGTATTACTGAAGTTTCTTCATATTACTCTTACATTTTTTATTAATATGACTAACTTTGTAAATAACATGAAATTTTATTTTTTTGGGACCAGGAACTAAGCCAGCAGAAAACAAAATGTCACTACATCACCACTAAGAAATGGTTTACTGATGTTTTCTTTTATTCATTGGGCCTACACACAATAATATGTAATTTTCGGAGTTATGAATATTCATTTAAATCCACTTTTGCAAGGGAACTAGGGTTGTGTCAATATTCGGTATACCAAGATGAAAATGAAAAATGACAACTTTCATTTTCGTTTTGGTAACTAATTTGGTTACCAAAAGTTGTAACAAAATGAAAATTCTCAATTTCAATGACTTTTTGGATTAATGAATGTTCATTCAGTAAACCAGCAAAGAAAATGTTTGCCATTAAATCATCTTGTTTATTTTCATTATTTTATACCTGAAATAACTACACAAAAAGAAAAATTTTATGTAGGCAAGACTCCCCTGTGATAAGTACTCCATATCCTTGACTATTTTGTTTGTTTTTGCAACTAATTTGTTATAATGAATTAATGGTGAGCTCTTATGACATTTTTCGTTTTCATTTCAGTTTCACGAAGTTCGTAACATATACAGTAAAAGCCCGATATAAAAAAACTGTTTGGGGACATAACTCAGACCTGCGTTATAACTTTCCGCACTATTCCGGGAATAACCGAGTACAGTAGCAAAATAAAAACCAGTGTTCCAAAGGGGCGTGGCACCTATCTGTCAAACACGGGGACAGCATTGTTATTTACCGCCGTAACTCGTGAAACGTTTGGCCCCTTGCTACCAGAACTTTATTTTTCTTATCTGCATCACTGGACTTGACAGCACCTAAGGGGAGGAAACAGAAGAAGAGAAATGCGCTGTGATGAAGGGAGTCACAGGATTCAAGCAAGAATCTAAATAATACCACATTTTCAAGGCAAAGGATGTACTTACTCCACCACAAGTGGTGTTCACTGCAAGTTGCTTGTTGCTTGCTCGTCTAACATTTTATAAATGAAAAGAAAGAAAAAAGGAATCGGTGCAGTGTATACTTGTCAACAAAACACTTTGAATTGATATTCTACTCAATATTTGATTCAAATTCGTGAATAATTTAACAAATTTACTTCGAAATGAAATATCCAGCTTCGCCCACCCCTATCAAATAGCATTTATTCTTGAAAGGTTTGTCATAAATTCATGCAAAAATACTTTCAACATAAATAATTTTTTCAGCACTTCACAGGGGTAGTCTTGAATTAGGTTTAAATATTTTTCCCTCAAAAATATTTTTTTTAGGAAGGGGTTGTCTTTCTTTTGGATAAATGCAGTAATTAAAGTGTCTACAGTATTATTATAATGATTACATAGCGCAACACCCCATAGGTGATAAATTTTAGACCTGTAAATGACTTAGTCCCTACCTTACCCAGAATCTGAACCCAGAGCCCCTCGCATTGCAAGCAAGTTTTATACCGAATGCGCCACAGAAGTCGGCATCCCTTTTACGACTGTAGTCTAGCTTATATTAACTTACTTTAGTTCAAATAATTGTAAATGCTTGAATGTGTTATGCTATATAATGCACGTTCATTTCATGTTAAATTGTGCCAGTAAATGTGTGACAGCAGGATACTTACAAGTATGATATAACGGCTTGGTATGTAGCCATGCCATTCCCCACACTGATCCAATGTCCAGATAACATGGAAAGATTGCTACAGTAACATTTTCTTGGCCTATTTACTACCAAACATCAGAACAGGTATAATAGGGTCACATAAAAAAGGACCACTAGGAATTCTTCCGTAAAATACCGTATTTTGACACGTATAGGCCGCAAATTTTTACAAAAAAGATTACTACAAAAAGTGGGCTGCGGCCTATATATGATATATTGGTATCAAAAATTTTTTTCCCCAAAACGTGTTTAGAAATTTGTAAACATACAGTACATTTTAATGTTTTAATTTAAAAGGAAGGCAGTATGGGAAGAGAAGAGCTGAAAAGAGGGGGAGAAAAAAATAATTCCATTCATGACATTTGTTCACTCGCATTCATAAATAAAATAACCATCTCACACATGTACAATGTAAATATGTAGTCAGGCTGCCATCTGTGGAATAGTAATTGCACAACATATACAATAGAACATCTCTAGTACGACCCCTCATGGTTCCCGAGAATAGGGTCGCAATAAAGGAGGGGTTGTAATAAAAAATTTTGAAAATTTTGGGCTGATTTTGACCCACCCCTAACCCCTATGCCCTCAAACTTGCCATATTTTGCATTAAGTTCATATTCAATTGCCTCTAGAGCATAAAAAACCACTTATTAAATATAAATATGTATATTTTAATAGCTGGACATCTCCTGATTAATTTGATACCCAAGAAAGGCAAAATTGGACCACCCCTTGTCGTAAAAAAGAAGGCCACTGGAAGTGTATGAAAAGATTAGAATATGTTTTATTAAAATATAAAGTTACTATTAAAGCTCTATTACACAGGTCTCATGGGTCATACACTGCTATGAGGTACGTAGCGATAAAAAAGTTTAGGTGGCATTGCACAACTCGTGTGTGCGCACCTGGCTCTCGCTTTGATCTGGCCATGTACATAGCTGGGCGAGCGTCTAGATCCTCTGCAGTGCGGCAGAGCGCAGGCGTGGCGGTTTGCTGCTGAAGCTCGGCCCTAAATGCTCAGGCTGGGCAGCTGTCGGTCGGTCGCTACAAGATGGCGGGCGGCGGCCGCCCACCCAATGCCACTACTGTCGTTACAGGGTCAGTTCAGTTCCTAACATAGGCCCCGGCGTTGGGAAAACATGCTGATAGATGCGATTCACATCAATGTGTTGAATTTATACCAAATGTAGGCGGCGTGTTGGCCTCTGCACTGGCACGATGAGCCCTGGCAATGTTATGGGAATATAAATATTTAGTGCGGTCTACTTGAAATATTAACTATCCCAAATTTTTCATCAAAAACTTTTAACATTCCATATACATGCAAAAGATCTCACTCGCCATAATATGATGCCAGTAACATAAGAACACACTTTATTTGCACACACTTATCTTTATCCACTTTACAATATAAAATTGACTTCACAAAAAAAAAAAAAAAAAAAAACAATTGCCCACCATAAATATTAGCATATTACGTAGGCGTGGGCGCACATAAACTTAAAAATAATCATTAAAAAAAGCCCATTGAATTAAATTTGAAGTTACCATATATACACTGACTAAGAAACTAATCGTTGTTTTACAGCAAAAGAGAAGGGATAATGGAAGCGAAAAAAGACAGGGAGGGTAAGGCAGAGTCGGCGGCATGTGACTAGGTCAAAGAATCCTTACTGACCAGGCCTGCAACTACCCCTCCCCCGCCCCTTCTCGTGCTTTCATGGGCAATACACCAGTGTTGCCTTCTGGCATCAAATAATTTATTGCTTCATGCTGCTTGGGACAACAAATGTCAGTCTATGATGGTAGCTTGACACTAACATCAGTAAGGGCTAGTTTTCCATAGACTGAAAACTGTGGATAATAGAAACTATTACCATGGTTGGAGAAAAGGTCTACAAAACAAATCCGCACATAACTGAAACCGCGGTTCAAGATGCAGCTGGCGAGGATTAGTGCATCTATTTTTAGACATGCCTCGAATTTTCGACTTTTTCGACCCAAACTTTTCACGGGTTACTCGGGATTGGGTCGTAATATAGAGGTGATCGTAATGGAGAGGGTATTACTGTATTTTTAAACATTGCAACATAATACAAATTTTATGTTGCAAATGTTTTGTAGGAGAGAAATTAAGTTGGAATTTACTATGTTTGTATGGAAATGTGATTTAACAATATTTACAGGAATACAAAAATTCAATACCGCCTATACTTGAAATATTAATCATCTCTAATTTTTCATCAAAAACTTCAGGTGCAGCCTGTACATGCATGCGGCCTATACACGCCAAAATCCGGTATATCGCACCAAGTCAACAAAACTGAACACGGAAAACCATACAATATTGGCTGTAATGAATCAGTAAATTAGATCTCTGTGCTGAAAGGAGGGAGAACGCACGCCCGCTCCCTCCACCAACATCCTCGACTCACGACCACCTGCCGACAGGCCACACATTTTCCATTTATTTTATTTATTTAATCAGGCCAGGGGACATAAATTGCCCCGTGGTATAACCAAATCCGCAGTATTCCGGGCTTCCGCTGTACATCATTTTCGTTTTGTGAGAAAAAAAGGTTTTATTTGCAAAACCCTAAACGAACCACTTGCATTATAAATATGCGAGGGGGGAAAAATTAACCTGATAACTTTAATGATGCAATGGTGGAGTTAAGTTTCAAGAATGGCAGCACTTCATACTCTCAATTTGCTACCAAATTTTTTGGCAAGTATTTCAAACAGTGATTACATTAAAATATATGCAGTTACAGGGAGAGATTTTTTTTAGAACTATTACAAACGAGCTCAAGTTCAAGCCTACACAAGTGAATGCTTACACTGCAGAATTTGGAGCAAAGTGAGAAAATTATCACCAACTATAACACAATAATTTTGTATCGTGATGCTAGCGCCCGTCGCGCAAGACACTTTCTTTACTTTCATCACGAAGCGGCGGAATACTCTTTGCTTGGCTCGGTTCCCCTCCTCTTTCCTCCCCTGTTCTCCCACCCTCCATTTCCCCTCTGCTCGTGCATCATAATTTTTTATACAATTCTGATAATTTATTTATATTTAAGCCATTGCACAGCTGGAGCTCTTCCTATTCTATGCCCTGCAGTCACCTGAACTTGTCGCCTGCAAGAAATCTTCAAATGGTTTTACTGCCGCACTTGTCCTGTAGGACGCTGAAGCAATGATGCAGCTCGTTTTAAATTAGTTTTGTTGACTGAGCCTCCAAGTATTTGGGTGTAGTTAACGGTGTGTCGTGGACAAAAGTTTTGTGTTATTTGGGCGGTTTTTAAATGTTTTAGTGTTTTGTGTGGGGCATTGATGTGTTTGTTTTGGGTGAGCAGTAATGCTGGTTTTTTCTTTCCTTCTTTCTTTCTCCAGAATTGTGTTTTCAGTTGTCCGTCTAAATTCTGTTTCGGTTAAACTAAAACTTTGTGTTACTGTCTCTCTCTGTTTTAACGTGTCGTATATTGTCTTGATCGCCTCCCAAGAATGAATCATTTAAAAATAATTCTGGTGTCAACAACTCTCACGTTGGGCTCTCGTGTATGTTTTTAATATGTGGTTAATGTCCAACATTTATTTTCGGTTGGAGCTTTGACGGGTCGTTTTGACAGCCTCCGCCGAGATCATAATCCTTTTAATAGTAATTTTAATATGTTCCTTTTTATGAAACTGAGAGTTTATTGGGCTTAAACAGCTGCCCTCCTTTCTAGTTGCTCAAATATTCAATTCTAGTCAGTTTCTCTAATAACTGTTTTAATCATCATGGCATTTAGTAATATTTTAATTTAAAGTTCATCATGGCATTTAGTAATATTTTCATTTAAAGTTCATGTAAGTTGTATTATTCAAGTTTGTGATCAATTTATCAATTTTATGTGAACAAGAGGGAATTTCAATTGTAATAGTTTTGCATATTATAATGTAATGTATGATCCCTCAAGATTGCCTTGCAGAGTTTTGATGTATTTTTTATTTTATTGAAAATACAGTGCTTTTAAAATATCCTTGTCAACATTATTTGTGCAACCGCACAGTATAATAAAAATTAGGGATGTCAAAATATCAATTTTTCTCGATTCTGATTCTCAATTCCAACTGCAAAACCTTTCACTTGATTCCACCTCGATTCCGATACCATAAATTAAGATATAGTGATTATCAACATGTGCCTACAGTCAATGTATCCTTCTGAAATTTTGTTTTATAATGCAAAATTAGACAGGCACAAATATGACGACAATTACATTAAAGACTTTTTGGTCTGCTAAGTGAAGTTAATTTCCTATATTTATGTACCATTCAGACTTATCTAAATAGGCCTAACAAGTTCATATCAGTATTTTTGATAAATCTAAGATTTATTTGAAATGAATATAAACAAAGTATTATATTAAAAAGTTAAACAAAAGTTCTCTACTTAATGCAATATTTTAGGTCAACTTATGAAGCTAACCAAAATGTACACAAATATTGATGCTATTCAGTAATGAAACTGAAATACAAATAACCTTTCATTCAGCATTACTGAATGAAAATAATTCTACTGGACATTTTAAATTGCAGAGACACTGGACGACTTGCTGCTACACGCATCTTTGCCCAAAAGATCTTCTGAAACATCATTATTGGCAATTTTCTTGTACTCGTGTTTACTTAAGTGTTTTCTCATGTTACTAGTTGTGCGACTAACCTCACCTTGTGAAATGTTTGACGAGCACAAACTGCAAAATGCGTCATTTGGGTTGTTTACATCAACTGAAAAATAATTCCATATATCGCTAGACATTTTCTCCACGTCTAAGTAAATAAAATCTTCAGTACATTGAAAATTTTAACACTAACAAAGTTTTAGAAAAAAAGAGATGGAAATCTTTGGTAAAGGTAAGCACGAAAAAAAAAAATTTGCTTTCAATATCAATTACCTCAAAAATGAAAATGTCACAAACAGGAAATATGTATGGTACGAAAAATGTACCTGTTCTTTATCTACTACACAGTTAAATAACAGGTCAACGAAATGAAAAATCCGAAAAATAATACCCCGAACCTTATGCTCCCACTACTAATAACTATTGCACAACAGACTAAAAGCCATTACATGTTCCACGTAGTAGGCGGACCATAAATCTAGGAGCTTGCCACTAGTGAGGGTTCTTATCTACAAACCACATCTGGTTATGGACAGATGCCTATCAACTAACACTGATGGCAACACTTATGGGCAACAAAGTGCTATCTCCAACAGTATCAGCATGTTTGGCGGTGGTCTTTCATCCCTGACTGCCAGTTTGTTTTAGTGTTTCGTCTAAGCGGACATTTACGGGTTTAGATATTGTGCAATAGATTTCCACGTGTGTGTGTAGCAATCTTGCAACAGTATGGTAATAGTGAATCATGTCAGAAAATGAACAAAAAATAAAAGGAGTGCAGTTTTCACACAGCACATAGAGTGATGTCAGAGTGAAGTGAGGCAGCCAAATATTGATAATAGCAGTCTGCCACATGGAAACCATCAAGATAAAAACGACTCGTTTAACCGAGAGTTTCTTTTATCCGACTATCTCTTCCCCTGCATTATCACAGATAATCGATGTTCTGCAGTATTATGTTAATTCTTTCATAGTCGAACCATCGTTGAATGCAATTTGTAGCGACGGGAATGAATAATTTTTTACGGCGGATAATAAAAAAACCATTCGAAAATTAACAGCAGCGGACATTTTAAGCTTTAACAAATAAGAATTTTGCTGGGGCCGGGAAAAGTATACGTTAATTTCGGTCAATGCATGCGAGTTCGATACAGGTTCAGCCTATTTGGAAAACCACAGACCTGTTGCCGTGCAACATAAACTCAAGAATTCATGTGAAGGTGGACGAGGATTTATAACATTTAACCCTTTGATTCTCGAATCTTCGATACCTGTAATAATAGAGGGTATTGAGGTATCGACTTTTGACATCCCTAATAAAAGTGTACTCTTTTAAACTGCAAAATGTACAAAATGATTCCACAGCCACTACATAGTAAAATATCAGTATAAAATATTTCAATTCAAAGTACTCTTCACTTGAAACTCATATCTTCCAAATTCCTTACAGATGTAATATCATTATACACATACACGTTCAGTATAAAGTAGTTTTCGGTATATAGTATAAAATGTCATCCCTGCTCGTGTAATTTGTATCAAGATTTTACCATACTACCAAATTTCAAGAACTACAGCCACCGTAGAAAATATGAAGAAATTACACTACAGTATGAGTTACTAGAAATGATTAGTACAAATATTTACTCGTCCATGACCCTAGCAATATATGGTAAGTGCATCTCTATGCTATGCTCATCTTCATCAATTGTGAGGCTCATCCACTCAAAGTGCCCAGTCGTATCCAGTTCACCATATACTGCAACATAAAACAGATTATTCAGTGTAACTATGATAGTGCTAGTAAGCAACAAATTTTTGTTTAGAAAGTATTATCCTAAAGAGATTGACACAAGATTTTTTTCTCTGCAAATCCATGCTATGCTAACAATTAGAAAATTGAATAAACTGACAAATTGACTAGTTTACTAGAGATTCAATGTCATACAAAACTACAGAAAACCATGAAAAATAAGTAAGTATATGCATAATGCATGGGCATAAACAGTAACAGGGGAGAGAGGGTAACATTTGTCAGGAAGGGTTAAGGGTTTTGTGGATTGGGGGGGGGGGGGGGGTCTTTGCCCTTAACATTGTCAAAAATTAGTATTAGAATTGTGAATAATCCTTTAATTTTAATAAAATATGCAATTGTAACACACCCCCTCCCCCCTCCCACCAACACACTACAGGCCAATGGATCGTCGCAGGGTATCAATGTTATTCCATCATTGCATCTGTTGCTTTTACACTTGCATTTCATCTCACTTCATTCAAATCCTGTTGCATTATGTCCACTGGAAAAGTTAAAAAATGTTTTTAGAAATTCTGAATGTTTTAAAGACAAACACCCAGTTGACTGGGAGAACATTACGCCAATCAGATCAGACAGGTTTTGTCGGGTGCTATATCAGGAACACCCTATTCTGGCGGGGTTCTTTAGTTTGTTTTAGTCCTTACATGGCATGGGTTCCCTCCCAGTGTAAAGGACTGGCATGGTAGCTTTGCCACGGGTGATCTCTTCACTGTGACGAGTCAGAGCTTCGAACCGAGCAATCCCTGTGGATTCTCTGGAGTACCTGGCACTAGAAGATGACGTAAAGACTGTGCTTGTTCCTGGGGTGCGAGTTGGTTGATGTATGTGACGAGGGAAGGGATCAGCTCTTGTAAGCACCCTGAAGTAATTAGCACCTGTTTCATCTCTTAGCATGTGGGTATTTAGCTTTGTGCTCTAGTCTTCCAGTGTGACCCCTGTCTGGTTAGGTTACATAGGACTTACTTCCAAGAAAATCAGACTAAAGAGAATAGATTGAATTCACGTGTTGTTATTAAAGTAATATTAACACAGTGGCTCCGTACTACCTCAAGTTAATGTGACTTGCAACGGAAGTTTTAAACTTGACGTAATAACCAGGTGACGGTGATCTGGGCAAAAGCTAGTGAATGTAAAGACGATTATACGTGTTTATAAGAAAAGTTACTGGTTAGTAAACGTACTTGAAGATGTCTACCTCCGGGAAGTGTTCTGAAGGAATGCTGGAAGAAGGGTATTGACGTCAATTGCCACACCATCAGTTGTGGCGGGGGAGGTCCAGCAGGGACTTCGTCATGACCTTACAGGGGACTGGAGTAGGTACCAAGAGGGTGGGGGGTGTTAAAGGATGAAGGGAAGTCTTCAGGAGCCTCTGGTGGTGGATTCAGTATCCCAGAAACTGCTGGAGGGATCTGTGGCAGCGGCAGATGGTGTCTTCAGCTGCTGCTGAAGAAGTGTTGAGCTTCTGGTCAGAAACTCTTCTTACTGGCTGAGATTCTGGCCCCAAAGGAGGCGGTGGAATCTCCAGTGGTAACAATGGTCGCGCACCCCGATGGATACCTCCGGCCCTAAAGAGAGCAGTGGAGAAACAAACTAAAGAGCATTAGCCATGCCAGTCCTTTCATACGGACGCATGACATACCGGGAATATATACACTCACTTGTCTGACACAGCACAGGATGTCCACCTTTTTGGCTAGAAGTTAAGCCAGGCACTTCTGTAATATTAAGGGTTTCAGTCCTGACAGGCTGCCGGTGCCTTCCCATTCTACAGAACTGGCTGGGTTACTTTGCAGCAGGCCACACAATCAAATGTGGGCAGAACAATTCTACGCCTGGGTGGCACTGGTTTCTCGGCAATACCTGGGTGATGGGTTGCTGGAATGTAGTCTATGCTGACAGGTGCAGTAGAGAAGAATGGTGTGAACTAAGGCTTCGGTCGAGGAGGAAGCAGTATGGCAGAAACCAAGTAAACGATGACTGGTGTAGGTGACTGATAGGGATGGTCCAAGTGATCTGCTACCCACCACGGGTACTCCGGCAGGCCGTTGTTCACTGGAGTGTCGAACAGATCTCTAGGTATGTCGATTTCCACTGGTTCTTGAAGATGACTGAGGGCTTGTGCTTGAGCTCGTGGTTCTAAGCTAGCTATGAGACACCAGGGAGGGCTGATACTCATGCAATAGGCCAGAGGCCAAGAGAATCTGCCTGGCTTTCTCTTTCAGTCCCCTCTATCTGGAATGGAGGATCAGGAAGTGGATTTACTTTTCTGCTACTGTACCAACATGGCAGGCTCCTTGTGCAACTTACATTTGGCACCATTTGTGGGCCAGAGACTGGCGGACACCTTATACCAACACCTGGCAGAGACTGCAGTTCACGATAGAAGTCAGGCCTCATCTGTCTAGGGTCGCACACAGGTGAGTGGCCCTGTCCCAGTCTTCCCAACTCGGGCGACGTCAGACTCTTGGTGGAGACCACTGTGAAGAAGCCGACAAGCTGTTTCAGTACAGTGTAGCTGTGTGGCTTCACCTTTCCTTCAATCCCAGGATGTTGATGGGAAGGGCAGGGCAGTCTGGACTAGTGAGTGTGGGTGAAATATTAGCGTATTGTCTCGATTGAGTAGGTTTCCCAGGATCACCTGCGGTATTGTTACGTGAAGGTAACTACAGAAAGGTGCTACGTCTACAGGAAATAACTTGAAAAGAAAACCGATCAACATTTTATTTTCATAGGAGAAAGACATATGGTGAATGCACCTTAACTACTAGTCGACGGCACAATTTCAGCCGGGAAGCTAGAGTACACTACTAAGCTCACCGGTAGAGGCGACCGGTGATGAAACAGGGGAATGCTTGAGGGTTATACGCTGGTCTAAGTGATCTCCATTTGCGTTATTGCACATGTGCATGGTGTGAAACCACGTAACATTGGAGAAACTGACACGTAGCTAGGAGTACTATGCCAGGACGTGACAGGATGAGTCTTTAGATGGACTTCAAGGATAGGTCCACTACAGATACATCTGAATACTGCAGGGTGACTGGGTTATGCGAGGTACGTAGCTGGGAGAGAGCATAACTAATGCAACTTAGTCCTATCGTAAGCGTAGCTTAAACAATGAGAACGGCGTGCAGTGATCAGTGTCAGAGCAACGCGTGCTCAAACTGGTCGGATCTGAGCAACTGGCGAGTGCTGGGAATTAAGACTGCTCCGCTCCCTGATGCTGTTTGGCTGGTGCCAACTAAAGCGAGGGTAGGTCTCAGGGAAGAAAAGCAAAGACAAACAATATTCCTACTATTAAAGCTATCTAGTGGCCAGTAAAATAACTTGTTGCATCTACGCATTGTTACGGTGGGCTGGTGAATAAATCAATCTGCAAGGCAGATAGTACAATCTCACTTTACATCGAGACAAATGAAAATGCAAACTTCCATCGCCTGGTTAAACTGAACTAAACAAGAAGAGAACATTGTCTAATCTCCATCTTGAAAAAGATAACATGCGTCAATTCTTATCTCTCAAGGGTGTTCGGAGTCGAGGGGTGCAGGGCACGATAGCCCTGACCACAAGAGTTAAGAATTCGATGATGCTGAAGCGGCACTATCATCCCGTATCTCAACTACAGGCACTCGTAAAATAGGTGCTGCCCTCCAGTGGCGTGCCAGGTGCTCAAAGATGGGGCAAAATTGTAAAGTAGAATGCACATGGTCACGCATCAGTATAAATAATTACTGTACTTGTCTACTAAAATTGTTTTATAACATCCCTTAATTTATTTATTTTAGAGGTGGGATGAGACCAGATTTTGGAACCGAACCGAACCAAACCAAACAAGAACTTAACGTAGAATATTTTTTCCTTCCGAATAGGGTTGTGTGAATGTGACTTTTTTCTTACGAAACGAAAACAAAAGATATATTATGAACTTTCGTGAAACTGAAACGAAAATGAAAAACAACTAGAGCTTATTCGTAATGAAAGTTTAACGAATTTCATAACATTTTAGCAAGTTACATATTTCGGCATGTATAGGCTGCACATTTAAAAAAAAAAAAAAACTACTACTACTACAAAAAGTGGGGTGAGGCTTATATACAAAATATTGGCATAAAAACTTTTTTTGAAAATTTTTCCCCCAAAATATGTTGAGAAATTTGTCAACATACAGTACATTTTAATGTATTAATTCTAAAAGGAGAAGGAAGGAAATGGAATGAATGAATAATAATAATTTTTATTTATATTGATATTTATTGTACCACCCAACAGTTGGACACCTTCAAAAGGGGGGCACAGTTACATGAAACTGACCTGTGTCCCATTAGCCAAGGATGGATCATTGTTGTGTGGCTTTGGTTGCACTTAGGCCAGTTGTACTTTCAGAGTTTATTTCTGACGTCTTGATGACGAGTGGAGGTTGGCTGCAGACAGTTGATGCTGGTGTAGTCTCGTTCTATCTGTCGGCCTGCCGTAGGGAAAGCTAAACCACCCGGCTGCTTGGCAGTGAGGCAAGAAACTCTTCGCTCCTCCCTTCTTGCGCATTGTCTCACCTTAAATGGCACAAAGGAGATTTGGCTCCTAAGGACTGTGGGTCGAGCACCGTGGACACGAGTGACCCTAGAATAGTGTTGCCCAGTAGTGGCTAGTAGCACGAGCCTGGTGCCTCAGCGGGCGAACCAGAAGCATTGAAACCATGTGGGCTACCATTGCTACTACTGGGTGTAAGTTTCCCAACCAAGGCCAGGCCATAGCACATAAGCAAATACCCCTGCCAGCATCCAGGTGCTCCGGTAGGGGGTACAATTGAGGCGTACTGTCTCTCCCTGGGTGGAAAGAGCTTCTAGTGATTGGGGCTCCTCCATTTTATTCCTCCAGTACCTGTATTCTTTGTAGCAATAAAATAGATGGTCGTCTAATATGTGTGTATCAGAACTGGAGAGCTGTCTGAGGGGGAGTCTTCAGTTATAGCTAGATCGTAGTAACAATTTCCCGTTCTCGGAAGGCGGTACTTGGCTCGAGGTTCTCATAGCAGTTGGTTCAAAAGTATTCTATGAATGAGACTAGTAGTTAGAAGAAACAAAGCTGGGTTTATTAATCGCTTAGTAATTACAGTAACTCGTGCTCTCCTGCCAGTAGATGGGTGACTGGAAGTAAACCTATGGTAGCCAGGTGTAGGTGACCTGGTCCTAGGCTAGTTAGGGAAAGTAAAATAAAACTGACAAAAATTGCTTACGACAAAACTAACTATAACCGAGGTGTCTGTAGGAGACGGTGAAGGTGGTGTGTGGTATGTCTAGTTACTGAAGAAGCTTCTGGTAACTTGGTAATTTGATTGGCGTCACTAGAGCGTCTGGTTGCGGGTGCTGCAGAACTCTAACGGTGACGGCAATGGTAGCAGCCGCTGGTAACTGCTCAAGTATATTGACGTCAATGCTGGTAGCTGCCGAAGACTGTTGAGCAAAGTCCAAGGTAGGCAGTCTCGGGTGGCTGTTGATTCGTTGACGCCAATGGTAGCAGCCTCTGGATGGCTGCTGAAGAGTGTTGGACTGTTGGCAGTAGCCTTTGGAAGGGCTGTTGATCTACTAGTAGTCGGAGGGTCCCAGCACTGGAAGTGGTGGAGCAAGCGCGATGACTCATGGGAACAATTGTGAGGTCCGCCGCGAACAAACTTATATAGTCAGGGTAGTGCGTGTAAAAGCGGCCACGGGAGAAGGCGTGTGACATCCCTCTACTGCGAGGCCGGGGTGGGGGTAGCACCCTATCATCATCTCTTGGCCTTCGTGTATCTTCAGTGGCGCTTGGGCATGACCCGAGGCGGCTGATGGCTTGTAGGCTCTTAGTGCAGGGAGGGGGGTTGACGGGTTGCTTGCTTGCGCAACCCCTCATATCCACGTGTCCAGCTGCCATCCAGGATTGTGGCAGACCGCAACTTCCGTGTACGGGTTGACGTGGGGTTTGACTCACTCGGGGGTAGAAGTAGGTATACTAGGTTTGCAGTGTGATGAGTCTTAATATAATTAAATAGTTGATATAAGCGACACACCTCAAAACAAACTACAAACAAAATGCAGAACAATACATTAACGCATACAATATACATTGGACAAAGACAATAACAATACAAACACAAATAATATAAATAATAAACATAATAAGAAATGAAGGGAAAAAAAATATTAATAGTTATAGACCATAAAGATACACTACTAATGTTTAATACTATGTATATATAAATAACTAAATGTAATTTTTCTCCTTATAAATGGATCATAATTGAAGAAGTATTTATTTTAATTAACTACGCATCTATAAACTAGATGACGTCTAAAAGTTAAAGAATCAAAAGTGTGTGAAACTCTGTGTTAATTCGAGACCCTTAACGCTACATTATTTAAAATATATGAACATTGTACATAAGAATGATATTAGTTTATTAAAAATAAGCCATAACAAATTTCTTTACATAATTTACAATTTTTAATCTTGTATCTTATAAGTTCATTACTATAAATAAAAGCTTGACCTTTGGAAAATCTAAGACATAACAGTTTAAAAACATTTTCTATTCTAGTTGCATCAGTGTTTGTAATACTATTCCATATTACAGAAGAGTACTCAAGCTTAGACCTAATTAAAGAATAATACAAACAAAGTAACGAAACAGGTGTGGAAGCTGTAAAAGTAATATATTTTACTAAGCCAAAAGTACGACTAATATTACTATTTAAGCTATCAACATAACAATGAAAGAATAATATACTATCTAAAATCACTCCTAAATCACGTATATAGTCAACTCTATTGATTTCAATATTAACAAAAAAATTATGCATAATAGGATTTGTTTTCCTAGTGAATGTAATGCACATAGTTTTGATTTAATTTAAAGCCATTACATTATCTGTACACCAATTTCTAACTGCAGCAATATCCTTTTGCAGCAGTACACAATCCTGCTCCTCCCTAACACACTTATAAATCTTAAAATCATCGGCATAGAGAAGTGCACGAGCATGGTTCACTACACCGATAACATAATTCATAAAATGTTAAAGAGCAGCAGAGAGTGTGTTCAACCACGAGGAACACCTAGACATTACTGGATACAAATTGGAGTAGACAGTACCTATTAAGAATCACTGAGGCCTATGTCAAGAAGTTTTTTTCCAAAATAACTACATGTTGACAAGGGTCAAATGCTTTCATAAGATCAAAGAAAATTACATCCATTTGATTTCTGGTAAGCACTTCACTATATAAATTGTTCACAAAGTTAAACAAATTTGTGGTGGTCGTTTTCCCAGTTTGAAAGCTGTGTTGAAATTTAGAAATTAAATATTTTGTATGAAAATTCAGATATCTATGGATTACCTTTTTGAACACTTTAGAAAACTACGTAACAATTTATTACCTTTCTTAAAAATAGGAACTACAATTACTTTCTTCCAAAGTGTAGCAAAAATACCACTAACAAGACTATGATTAAAAATATGTGTAAGAGGCGGGGGTTAATGAAATAGCACAGCCTTTAATTATAAAATTAGGTATGCCATCATAGCCTGTGACTTTGCTGCTTTTAAGCTGTTCGATCGCCCAAAAAACAATACTTTGTGAGATGACAGGTGATTTAATAAGTATATTGTTACCTTGGCATTTATTTTGATAATTGTTCTGAAATTTTTTTTTTTTCCACATACATTTTTACAAAATAACTACCAAATATATCTGCAAGTTCTAAAGAATCATGAACTACTTTATTATTTACAAACAGTGTTATATTTTCTTTAAAACCTTTCTTCATTATTTTAACTTAATTCCAGAACTGATTTGGAACATGTTTCAAATTATTATTAATATTCAATAACCAAATCCCTTTATCTGAGTTAATTTTATCCTTCACAATTTTGCGATACTCTGAGAAACGTAACAGAATTTGTTTTTTTTATACAGCCTAAAAAGATGTTCCTTCCTTTTTAATAATTTTATCAGGTCATTACAAAACCAAAAGGGATATTTTCTATTTCTCTTTTGTTGCTATGGTATGTACTGATCAATGAGATTTTGTAAGGTATTAGTTAGGTAATCAACCAACTGAATAACATCTTTCATCTGATAAAGAGGGATCCAATACATACAGATTAATAAAAGGTATAGCGATAAGTAATCTCGCTTCCTATAATTTATAATATAGTTTCAATTTTTACCAACTTTAAAATTTGTTGTTTCTGTTTTACCATGACAGAGTAGTGAAAAGTGGTAGTATAGGCTATTCACTGCAAAGTGAGCATTTTTAAGGCCTTCCCAACAGGCTATAACCACTAATAAATATATTTTATTGGAGCCTCAGCTGTTAACTTTTGAGAGTAATGAAATGTATACACTGTGTTTATTAGTCATATTGCACTGTTTACATTGAAAAGTGGTGGAAAGGTAGAAATCAGGTGAAAGGAAAAATTTAGCAGGGCCTTAAAAAGTGCTCACTTTACAGTGAATAGCCTATAAGTAACTTCCTCAACAATTTGATCAACAAATTTATCAACATTAATGTATAAATTTGAAATCACTAAGTCTAATAATTCTGAAGAGGGTTTACTGAAATTAAACTGGTCCAAATTGAGTAAATTTATAAACTGTAAAAGAGATAGGCCTTTGAGTTTATTATAATAATGAACAATATTCTGTGTATGTGAGAAATTTCTGTCTATTCCCGGTATATTAAAATCATCTAGAATTATTATTTGATCAGGATAATTTATTAGTTTGGCCTCTAAATATCTAAAATAGTCACTAACCTCTGCAACTGATAGTTGCGAGGGAAGATACAGGTTACCAATAAGAATTTTATTTGCATTTATGCTACTAATTTCAGTCCAAACAGATTCAATATTTTCTATATCGAACTCAAATTTTTTTTTAATAACATGTGGGTAAGTCAAAACATCCCTATCTTTTCTAAATATACTAAATGTATCTGGAAAGTAATGTGCATCTATACTACTTTCATTAAACCATGTTTCAGTAAGACAGATAATAGAATATTCAACACAGTTAATATTTGAAAAAATTGTTCCAATTTTGTTCTCAAACCCTTAACATTCTGATAATAGATATTCAAGTCTCTAAAAGGCATTAATGAAGCCAGCCAGTAGCCTCTCAGTCTGCTTAATTTATGTTGTGTTCACAACAGCTCCTCCTGCTGCCTTGTTTTCCACAGTCTGTTCTTCTGTACTAGTGTTAGAAGCATGTGTAATAATAAATAGCTGTTCATTCTGCAGCCTACCATAAAATGGGCTAATCAGGCAGCCGGCAGGCCAAAAACCAGTATTAAAAATTCTATCATAGTCAGACCTTACAACCAAAACATGGAAAGATGAATATGTATCATAGCATGTTTTTAATTTTGCAACTCTGAGATTGCTAACTTTCAGTTCTTGGTTAATATGTGTAACAATATCATTCTCATGAACTTCAGGAGCAAACCCAGAGACGAACAGTGCTTTCATTTTTGGCTTTGAAACTTTGGGAACAATTGTGATGTGAACATTATTTCTTACAACCACTTGAACCGGCTTCTTGGAGCTGTTTGTCGTACAGCCGGTGACCCACTTTCTACCGTGGACTTCACCCCGCGCCTGGGGACCAAGACAAAGCAGTCATTGTCCGCAGCTGGTGGCGCTGTGGCTACTTGCTGAGGTTCACCTTTTTCCGTCTGGCGGACTAATGATGTAGATTGATTATTTGCTACAATATTATTTGAGTTGCCCCCCCATATTTAAATAAGAGGATGAGTTTTTACCAAGCATTTGACTAAACGTTTTCTTCTGATTAGCATGCTTGAACCCAAATGATTCACAGTTAGGACACACTGTTTTTTCTTTTTCCTTTGTCACCTGGATACTCTCAACATGGCCCTTAAAAGAGAATTATCCTCTTTCAGATCTCTAACTTCCTGTTTAAGTCCATCTATTCTTGCACATAGCACTTCAAACAAATTTTTAACAGTACTGTCCATATTTATTGCTAATGTTTTCGATTGATCATTGACGCCGGCTAACAACCAGCGGCGCTACAGCCAGTGATGGCGCACACGTGTCACACACGTGCGCAAGGAGGCCAATCATTTTGAACTGTCTTATAAATGTTAATTTCACAGTAAAATCTGTTATATTGTCTTTAGAGTGTTTAATATGTCTTAAAATGTTTTAAAGTGCTTGTACTAATTTTAATTGTTTGGTTATCAATATTCAAAGTGCCTGTGGCTCCGAGATTAAGAACACTTAATATTCTGACATGAACGCCATCACAAAGAGACATTACAATAATATTTAAATTCATAAGAAAATTATAGAAATGTAAAACAATATCTAATTTGATTTGTGCCATTTTATTTTCAATATAAAATATTTTACTCTGCGTGCATAGCACTTCCGCATATGTGAACCTCATAGGCTGCCATGATAGGTCCGTACGATGCTTGTATCTGGACAGTCTGGCGAGGTAAGACACTGTCACGTGCGCACTACAACTTTTTTTCACTGATGTATGTTTCCATAGTCAATGTAGTTTACCGGATAATTTTTGCTTGCGTACGTTTTTGCCAGACATTTTCCCCAGCATTATGCTTCCGCTTTACTAATTCTTACGGCAATTTTTAACTTAATCAAGGAGAAGGAGGAGAAAGAAGTCGGAGAGGTCACACGACCCGCACATTTTGAATCAGGCGCTATCTGCCTATGTTTATGGCATTTCAATGTAACGTCTGCATAATTGGTACACGCAATTTTAAGAGCTTTATTTTTATGTACGTACTTAAGGGTAATTTTCGTGTTTGAATATTATACGGCAACATCACGTATAACCACGTGGCCGACTGAAGCCAAATCTTTATAATCATCATCATTGCGTTTTAAGATCATATTTGTATAACATAGTCTGTGCTATCAATTATTTCAGGGTTCTATGTATTTTTCATTCAGGGTTTAATGTATTTTTCATGTAAGTTGATACTTTTTGTACTTGACCACACGGTCACAGTAATGTTTGATTTTGCCGTAATCAGGCAGGTTACAAGCCTGTAACAACGCTAATCGTAAAGAGAATCACTTGCTCAACACAATATTTTATCTGAATTTAGTTTATTGTTTCCACGCAGATATATTGCAATTTCACCTGCATCACGTGGTCCGCTACGAACTTCATCCAGCGGCATCCGCGCCACCTAAGCTTGTTTTCACACGTGTGCGTTTATTGTGAATATTCATCTCGTGTCCCATCTTATTTCATGTATCATTCAAGGGTCTATATAATTGTGTAATTAGTGTACGGTGCAATTATTACCGTCCTAGCCGGCTCTGTATATAGGCCATCACCACACTAACCACATGCTGGAGGGCGAGCCCCAACGAGTTTGCGTTAGTGATGCCAAGTAATCACACGTGTTAATGTGTATTATGGGTATTCATTTGCAATTCACCGTGTCCTGTCTTCAGGGAAAAACCATCAGTCCACCCTAGCGGCTGTCGGCCCTCTTCCCTTGTGAAGGCTGTACTTTAGTAGTATAGAAATGCCAATTCGAGCACAGCCCCCAGTTATCAGAAAAACAACGGTAAATTAAAAGCTCGGATCATCAGAAAACCTGAAGAAAAAATTACTCTTAATTTTCTGGTCCAAAACATCAAATGACGATTCGGGCACAACCGCAAAAAAGTGACTCAAAAAGTTGCGTTTGGGAGTAGTTGCAAAAGAGTGACTCAAAAAGTTGCATTTGGGCACAACCGCAAAAAAGTGGCACAAAAATTTGCGTTTGGTCAGATCACAGTCTTTAGAAAAAGTGGCTTAAAAAATTTGAAAACATAAAAATAAAATATTGTATACAATAAAGATGGATCAGTTGCTAAATGTATTAAACGGAACCAAACAATTTAAGAAACTTTCCGAACTTACAATTGGGCAGTCCTATCCCATAAACCATGCTGAAATAAATGATACACAGTATGGATACAAAGTGATAATTACTTCTGAACATTTTAATATAACCTTACCAGACAGATATGTTCACATTTTCAGTGAAAAAGTTTTAAATGATGTTAATCGTGGATGCATAAGTTTTGCATATGATAGAATGATGGATTGTGGTGCTAAACAAATCCATCCTATTCGGTTTTTAGAAGAGTAAATGATTGTCGTATAATTAGACATCAGTTGATTTTTATTTGTGTTCGTATCTCTATAAAGTTTTTGTGGTTATCCAATCATTAAAACACAACTATCGCTCTGACTTCGGCAATGTGCTATAACATAGTCTAATTAAAAATTTAGATACACATCTCCAAATTCAACATATTAAAGTAGCCGAAACTTTGAATTGTTTTTCTAAATCTTTCATTGCACTTGCTATAGAAATATTATTCATCTTTATCACATGAAACTTTAATAGTTTTTAAACTAATAAAGTTATTATATGTAGAATATGACTGCTTCCAACCCAAAAAATATCTATGGTCTCATCTCTAATACCACTGTTCTTTCAGACAAATCAAATCAAAGTTTTTCATCCTTAATTTCAACTATTATTTCATTAACTTGATTTGTTCGCACTGGAAAAAATTATGGATAAGCTGGTTCGTAGTAGATTGTGTCGCCAAATCCAAATGATGTGCTTGGTTTAAAAGTGGCAATTATGCTAGTTTCTCTATGATTATTTTCATCATGTTTTAATATCATACAATTTTCTATATTAAAGTGTATATTTTTGTTTCAAATGGAGTAAATTTTGGAATTGTATTGCTATAATGGTCCATATTTGCTTTCAGAGTTTTATTTTCTACGAAACCCAAAAGTTTTCCTATTGAACCCCGTTTTCCAAGCAGTAATTTAAGCGTACATTTTACTCTCACTCTGTTTATCATTTTATCCAGCTCGAAAGATATATCATTATCTTTCCCATGAATTAAATCTACAGTAAATAAAAAAATCTTTTTTTTTTTTTTTTCCAAGATCTTTTAAGCCATATTGGCCAACTGGAATTTCAATTGCTGATTCCATATCATTCTGGCCCACAAAATATAGCTTATTTTTCCCAGAGATAATGTTATACGTTAGATAAGTAGTATAGAACTGAACTAAAGCCAATGAGTGTCCCTCTATCTCTAAAGGGTAATGTAGTCTTTTCTTCATCACTGATTTATTATCTGTTAGTTTGAATACTTTACTCATTTATTATATCATTTTAAAAAATCTATTAATAAATGAACAAGAAAAACATGAAACATGTAGACTGGGATATTAAAATAAGAATACCAGACAAGACTGTATCGACAAAACGTCATGGAGAATTATTACCTAATAATATTAGATGTTTGATAGTAGGTCCTAGTAACTGTGGAAAAACTACACTTATGATAGATAATTCTATGTATGCTCAGGGATGGTTGAACTTTGGTACTCTCTATGTGTTCAAAAAGTCTGAACCAACAAAAATATATCAATTTAAAGAAAGATATAGATGTAACATCAAAATTATTTAATGAACCGATAGCATACTTCTTTCCATCAAATGAAGAAATGGTTTATGTAAATGAATGTCATAAAGAATCTGTAGTTGTGTTCGATGACATCATACTTGAAAATCAAAATATGGTACGGGATTACTTTACTCGCAGTAGACACAAAGATAATGATTGTTTCTATTTAGCCCAGACATACTCAAAAGTACCTAAGCAGCTTATAAGAGACAATGCCAATATTCTTTGCATATTCAGACAAGACGATACAAATATTAAACATATTCATAGTGATCTTGTTGGTGGTGATATGTTGTTTGAGAAATTTAGGGAGACTTGCTCAAAATGTTGGAATAATGAATATGGTTTTGTTACAATAGATGTGACTCGTAAGTTAAATAATGGTAAGTACCGCAATAAAATATAAGTCTTTTTTAATTCTTAGATTATAAGTAAGTTTTGTTTTTAATGGAAGTGTTTCCATTAAAAACTAACAATCTGATGGTTTTAAATGTATTGATATACCATAACTATTTCAATGAACACAATTGTACCTTCGGGTACATTGTGGACTTTTGGTATTTAAAAGAAATATTATATCATCAGGGAATACTTCAAAAGTTTTATACATGTCAATTATTTTCCATTGATGGTATAAGTTGATAACACTTTTATATTTTTCTGGTTTTATTATTATTTCAACTTTAGTTCCATCTCTCGTAAAAAAATATTTGTCTTGATTACTACCCAAGTAGAATATTTGTTCTTTTGAACTGTATTTTCCAACTAAACAAATAATGTTAATTCTGTTTTTCTTATAGTACTCTAAATTGACTGCATCCATCGGTGCAATGGGATCTCCCACATGTCTTAGTCATTTTTGTTCAAAATGTATATTATTATCTACTTCCAAGTAAGTAAGATAAGCTTTATCCTATGATCTTTTATTTCTTGTCAGTGTGGCTATAAAGTCGTTGAACTGTGTGTAGGAAACAAAATAATTAGGATTTATCTTCTCAGTAGTTGTATCATTGTCCGTGTGTTCTTTAATTTGATCTTCAATCCAAGAGCTCATTAATGCATTTACACATATATCCATTGTTTATTAATAGTGAAATAATTTTTGGAAATTAAAAATTATGTGAAAAGTGATTTAGCACAATTACACACAAATGACCACAAGTTACTTGATTGAAATTTTGAATTCTATCATTGTTATAAAAAATATTACTTCCAAGATATGCTATTAATTGTAGGGGTGGATTTCCACCAAATTAATCAAAATAATATTTGTTGTTTGCTTTTTTCCAATAGCATACCCACAGTGTACCAGAGTTTGTTGAAACATCTAGATTAACAATCCCACATTCATTATCGAGTGGCGTGTTAAGTAGCTCATCGATCATAAATACACCTCAAATTTTTTTTAACCATTTGATCAATATCAAAGTTACTGAGTGGAGTTACTTTTTTTAACATTCTTACCCCACTTAAGTTTCTTCAATCCCTTGCCGTATTCCTCCATAGCTAAATTATGTCTGCGTTGTTCTTCCAATTCTTGGTTTTTCTTGTTAGCATTAATTACTGATGTAGCGATAGATGATGCACCACCAGCTAATGCTCACAGAGCTCCCAATGCTGCGAAAATTAAGGGTAAAAATCCAACCTTGTAAACTGTCAAACCATTTCCAGTTTTCATTTCTTTGGACATTTTCTTGGGTTGAGAAACTGAAAATGTGATAGTCATCCCTTTGCCCTCCTTCAATTTCTTGTTTTTACGTTCCAGTTGATCTTTCGTTAGGAAAGAATCAATATTCAAACCCTTCAACTCCTCGTTATGAACTTGAAATACAATGTTTATTAGTTTCATTTATTATAACAAATAATTTATCATTTCATTTTAATTCCTCAGCCAAGCTTACGTTTAATATGCATCGCAGATCCAGTAACACCAGCCCACAATCTCTCATTGAGATCAGCATATGAACTTAATCTTTTGAACGCTTTCATTTCTAATTCTTTGCCAGCTACATGTCTTTGAGCTAGATCTTTATAATGGTGATAAGCTATATCATGTTCCATTGCAGCCGCATCTAGTGGATTAATGGGTTTATCACCACGCTCAATTCTCTCTTTTAGTCTGGTACCCGGACCTAAGTATTGATAACCGGGTGCATGCAACCCAAAAGGTAGTGAATTTATTATGTCATTGAGTAACCCTTTTCCGTGATGCTCCGACTCCCAAAAAGTATGTGGTATTGTGTTCAACACTCGTATCAGATATGGTATACCTTTTGGATTATTCACAACAAAGTCACTAAACTTGCTGTTGAGCATATTCATTATTCCAACTTTTTCATTGTAATAGTTATCATTTCCAGCATTCTCTTCATCATAAATAATAAGAAGTCGATCAATAAGCATCCTAACAACATCTATCTATATGTATTCTTTGGAATAGTCTGTATATTTCTTTATACCTTTCCCCTTTTTAGGTGAGGGACGTTTCTTTTTGATTGAATCGTAAATAGGTTTAAAAATAATTTTCCATTTATTCCCTTTACTCGATTTTGGCGTTCCCAAGTTTGGATCATTGTTTTGAAAAACTGTGTTTGTATCTACTAGGATACGACTATAGTGTTCATAGTCGGCTGCAGTGTAGTCACTTTCTAACTAGTTAGTAATTTCATCAGACCATCAGTTCCAGTGTATGTTAGGCCTTTTACAGAAAATTTGTCATACTTCGCTATCACCAATATACAATCTACCTTTATCAGCCTTTAGTCCAAAAATATCGTCTTTGCAGTCAATTAAAAAATCGACCACTTTCATATCAATACATGTCGTTTTGTAGTTAGTTAACTGTGAGATATCAGTTTTCAAAGGCTCCAATGCTTCGTCATAGCGTCCATCATCATCGTCAATGCGTTTAACGCCATCATCATAGCATTCATCACCATTGTCAATGCATTTAACGCCATCATCATAGCGTTCATTGGTGCCTGTTTTACCAAACAGCTTTCTTTCAAAAGATGTTTCTGTTGGTAGTCTAAATTCTTAATGAGCAAATGGAACATGTTCTTTTATTAAGTTCGTATTCTCACTTGTTACGTGTCCAATTTTTTGTCAAATCTTCTATCGCATCTATCAATGATTGTTCGTGTTTTTTATTTTTACTATATCCATTTTGGCGAAATTTTCTAAAAGTTTTAAACTTTTCAATTAGCTGTCTTCTTCTCGATATTGTTTACAATTTTTTATTGTCTCATTTATTATATAAATAAATAAAATGAACAATGATAACTTAAATGTGTACTGTCTCAAATGTATGAAAAATACACTAAGTGATAAAATTTCATATGAACTTACAAATAATAACAAAGTAAGAATTAAATCTGTTTGTAGATGTTGTTTTACCAATAACTCGATATTCACTGGTGGGGGTATAGAAAATGATATTGCAAATGAAATTCATAAACCAATGCGAAAAAACTTTCCCAGAAGAACTGTTCTATCTTGTGGCATCAATGATCTTTGGCAAGCTGATTTAGTTGAGATGAATTCTGGATCTTTAAAAGGTATACCCAGAATTATCAAAGGGTTTAAATATATGTTAACCTTGATATATGTTTTTTTTTTTCCCAAATATGCATGGGCAATACCAATCAAAGATAAAACTGGTGAAAATGTTACACTAATATTTAAAACTATTTTGAATGATCACAAACCCATGCATTTACAAACAGACAAAGGGAAAGAATTTTACAATAATTCATTTAAGACATTAATGGCAAATAACAACATAACACACTATTCAACATACAGTGAAAAGAAAGCTAGCATTGTGGAAAGATTTAATAGAACATTGAAGGAGAAAATGTGGAAGATATTTACTGTACAGGGAAGCTATAAATGGGTGGCTATATTACCTAAATTAATAAGTGAATACAATGACACTGTTCACAGTACAATAGGAATGAAACCCACCAATGTAAGTACAAAGAATGAACGGTCTATTCTAATCAACATGTATGGAGGCGAAAGAAAAATGGTTAAACCGAAGTGTGCAATAGGAGATAAAGTTCGTATACGTCTAAGTAAAAATTTGTTTGAAAAAGGATATACACCAAATTGGTCCACTGAAGTATTGCACACAAACCCTACGACATACAGAATAAAATATTTTAAAAATGAACTTATTAAAGGTATTTTTTATGAGCCAGAGCTGCTTAAGACCAAATATGATAAAGACTACTTAGTAAAAAATTTTTGCGAAGAAAAGGAAATAAGCTGCTAATTAAATGGTTAGGTTTTGATAGTAGCCATAATTCTTCGGTTGATAAGAAAAGCGTAGTTGTTTAAGAAATTTCTTTTTTATATAATAAATGAATCAACAAAAAATTGAAAGTTATGAGCGTCAGTCGTTTCCGCCAAACGATCAAACAAAAAATAATTAGAATGAATACAACAAGCGCATTGAGTTTGATATTCCTATTGGCGATGCATTTTCACATCCGAATGAAGCTTATATATACAAACAGTATAAGCTAACTAAAAGATATACAAATGCAGATTATGAAAAAACTTCCAACTACTGATCTTTGTGAGAATTTCTTCCCATTCCAGTTCTCAAGATTAGAGCTCTCTAAACATGGTTGTATAATCGAAAGTATTGATAACCTTGGCATCACTTCAACAATGATGCATACATTGCTAGGTTCGGAATCAGAATCAGCATACTTCCAAATGTCAGGGATAGAACTAGGTAGATATGTTAGGAAAGATAAGCATAACGAAATTACCTATCTATTAAGATATTTGTTTGGGTTTATGAGAGATTGTAATGAAATATTCTGGAAAGGTGGGTACAAGATCACATTCATTCGAAATTCTAATGACGATGTTTCTTTTTACAGAATACCCCCAAAGAAAGCAGATGAATCTGATGATGAAGATAATAGACCAGATGCTGCTAAAATTGTTATTGAGAAAATGGAAATTCTGTGGCCAATTGTTGAATACGATCCTATTTATGGAGACAAAATTAAAGCAAAATTATAAAAACACCCCAAAATTCCAGTTGGTTTTTATTATTGGCAATGTCTTGAAAAACCAGTACCTACTAATGCAAACTCATTTCAGTTTGATATAAAAAATCAGTTCAATTCAATATACCAGACTTTGTCATTGTTGGTTTTCAGCAAAACAGAAAAGAAGATCCTGGGCAATTCACACACGGTTCACAATGTTTGACTCTTGTTTCGTCAAAAATATTTCTATTAAGAATGGATGGAATGAAGTGTTTCCCAAAGAGAATTGGAATTTAAACATTGATGATAAAATTTTCGATAAGATGTATATTGCTTACAATGATTTCAGCAATTCAAAGACTAAACTAGATACCCATTATCGTAATAATGAACTGGCTTCAACTCTAGGTCATTTATTGGGAAAAGACCAATGTATGTTATTGATTGTTCTTACAGAAAAACCGCTGTTGTAAAAGATCGAACTAATCTGAAACTTACAGTTGATTTTAATAAGCCGATATTGGCTGCAACTATTTGTAATGTGGTAATAGTAAGCCAAAGAAACCTAATTTATGATGTTAAAAGTGAAAGAATCACCAAAGACCAATAGTGCGCAAACATGTATGGTTATTAGTTTTTAATGGATGGTTATCCATCAAAAACATTTACTGGTATATAATTTTTCTTTAAAATTATATAACAGTCCTATAAGAGTGTTTTTAAATGAAAATTAAAGGGACCAATTGAATAGACCCCTGATACATAATAATATTTAAGTAAAATTTAATGTATGGAGATTGTCTCCATTTGCATCACTAGTTTTTTGAACTGATTAAGAATATCTGAGTATGAGGATCGTAATGTAGAAAACTTTACATTGAACACTGAAAGATCAAATCTGTCAGCTCTGGTCCACATGTCCGTAAACTCGCTGAATTCATAGTATGTCGTGTTCTTGAAGAAATATAAAACTCCATTGGTGTATCTAAAGGCAGAATCTAACCCAGCTGGTAAGCCCGAAAATTGCTTTGAAATTAAACCGAAAGATTTAGATCTGAATAAGCACTCGTCCAGTTCCATAAAATACATTTCATTGTAAAATACAAAAGTGCGACCAGAGTAGGTGTTTACAACTGTTTTTATTTTGGAATTCTGAGGTATACCCATATCATAAATAACCGTAGGATATCCAGACACGAGTTGCAGACTAGGATATTCAAATATATATACATTTGACTCGATAAACATTACAATTTCCCCCGATGGTCACTGATAAATCAATGTAAAGCTTTAAAAATTAGCGGGTAAGAAAAACAGCCACTTAGTGATAAGCTCTGGTTTACTAACTATTTTATCTATGTCATATGTCCAAACATATTTTTTATAAAAAAATATACATCACTTGGTTGACTATCAAAATGTGTTGATGTTTTTCAAGTTACACAAATCTACTTCTTTTGTAGGGAATAATATGTTTGATTTAGGAGGGGATAACGAATGCACAGATCTTTTAGGTTTACCATATAGACTCTGTATTGCCAAAATATCATCAGTTTGTAATGTTAGTTGATCTGAGACATAAATTTAATACATAACAGACTCGTAGACATTCGAATGATGTATTCCTAATGCATGTCCTATTTCATGCAATAGCATAACGAAAAGATTTATTTTTCCTTGAGATTTGTTGTCATGTTTAAGATACCAATCTTCTTCAGCATCAATATGAATTTCAACTGGTGAGTTATCCGATTTCGGAAAAAAAGCATGACCAAGTATTCCCCCCTTTCCCATCTAATTTACTATTACATAAATGCCGAGACTTTTGAAATGTATGGATACTACGTTTGTTTGATATTATGTGTGGGTTTTGAGTATCGTGTTTAAACATAAAGTCAGTATGTTTGGCCCACGTATGAAACACTTCTTGAGTTAATTGTAGTATGTCACGATTGGCCAACACATAATGCCATTTTATTACTTTCATTGTCCATTTGGTAATACATGTAGAAAAGCCAAATATATCATCTGGTACCCCACATTTAGGAGTTTTGATTAGTGTTAGTGTTTCTTTACTTATTTCACCACTAATTGTTATGTTGTGATACTCTTGAAAAAATCAGAGAGCATTTGAAACTACTGATGAATTTACATGTGCAATATCTTTGTCAGATACTTTTAAGTATCCAAAATCATTTAAATATTTTATTGTGGAAAGTGTTTGATTTTCACCTCTGCTGGAGGTTATCAAAATTAAGATGATAATTATAATGGTAGTCATTTTATTATAATTAAAAAATATTTCATAGTATCACTCTTTTTCAATTTTGTAGTGCCCCCATGGTAGCGTATTAATGCCATCTTTAACAATAAATCTTTTATAATCTTCGGAATTTAATGCTTTTTTTCTCAACTCAATCGTATAGTTCACATTTCTTACTTTTAATAAGATTCATACTTTTATACAACACTTTTTTTTTTATCAAACAAACACTTTTTGTAGTCACCAAAACTAATCTCATTTCTGACTACAGTGTTTTTCACACCCTTTGCTCTTTTCTTTACACCACCTTCCACATTTATTGCATACATTTTCGATTTCAATCCAATAAATTCTTCCATTATTTTTCCATTACATTCATCTTTCATTTTGCCAATAATCTTATTGTTAACTAACTAACTGTATACCATATGAATGATCTTTTTTATAGTCAGAAGTATCAAAATGATCTATCATTTCTTTCATGTCACTGTAGAAGTCTGATGTTTTTATATAATAGATGTATAAATCAGTATCTTGGTAGCATAGTTCAATATTTTTCCCATGCTTTGATTTCATTATATTATACTGAAAATCATACATTAAGACTTTCGATAGATCAAGTATGCTCATTCCAACATAAATGGGTTTGTTAAAGCACAGTTTTGTTTTATTCATACGAACTGCAACCAAAGAGTTAGTAAATATAGTCCTATCTTTAAAGTTTGGTTTAGCCACTAGTTTATCCATTTGCTTAGAACTTGTGCACAACCGTATATCAACTCTGTTTCTAATATTTTCCATTGTTTATCCAAAAACAGAATTGTTCATTAATTTGTAGAAATCTTTTTCAAAGTCATTTGTAGACTTTGTTCGCATATTTGTGTTTAGATCAATATAGGACTTGAGCGAATCTGATTGATCAAACTCCAGAACTCTATGGATCTTTGTCAACTTCATTCCAAGAGAGAGATATTGCTTAACATTTACATAGTATAATACATATTTTTCTTTATCATACAGAATAGTCAAGAGTTTGGGATTTTTTTAACCTTCTAGTATTTAATTCTCTGGTGCCAATGGCAGATCTTTGTGGAGATCGTGTAGTTCATGTGGATATTCTAAATCAACTTCCAATATATAACCTTTTCTAGAATCATCTCGTATTTTTGTTACATCTATATTTGTATTTGCCCACTTAAACCCACCATAGGGTAAATACTGGCTCATAGCCCATCCATATAAGTTATTGGCATCCAGATATGTAAGATAAAAGATTTCCTTTGTGCTGTCATAAGCATTCATATATTTATTATTTGCTTTATAGCTTACAACATTGTGAAATTCCACCATGAACACCTTTTTCCATCATCAAAATCATGTCGTAATCTGTTAATAATTCTAGTTCTATTTTAGTGTGTTTGAGCATAGCATCCCACGCTAACCCTGGGGCTGTGAAATACCATGCTGGATCTAGCTTATATGTTTTGAGACATACATCTCTAAAATGTTCCATTTTATCAGACAATATCAATACATCAGATTTGTTATAGAGTTCTGTGTACTCTCTTAGAGATTTTATGTTGAATTTTTCCCACACCTTTCTCACAAATTCGTAATCTTCGTCTGTATGTCACATTTATTGAGTTTGTTGTAAAATGCATCTTTGGATGGAAGTGATGGCTCACAAAATTTTTCAGCACTATCCATGTAGTCATATGGATAAACACCTTTTCTTATAACAAAGTCAAAAAGTTCGTTGGAAAAATGCTTACACGTTTCTCAGAATTGGCTTCTGGAAACGTTGTTACAGAGTTTATCGATACTACTAGCCATAAATTTAAATGAGTCAATAAATCTAAGATTTACACTTTTACATACATGTTTCGTAAAAGAATATATTTTTCTTCATTGTTGCGAATTAGATCAATTTTATTTTTATCAATGCCAAGATCTCTTATGAATAAATGTGTGTTATAACCGGATTGTGTGTACACTCTGGGATAAAACATGGATTTCTATTCGATAAGTTACAATCTCTATGTGCAGCTTCCCTAAATCTCCCTGTAAGATGATCATGATCTCTCACAGAATCACCATTCAAAGACTTTTAACATATATGACCATGGGTAGCTGTATCATAAACAATTTGTTCTTTCTGAGTTAGTGGAAGCCTTGGTTTTTCATTTGTGTATATATCACCAATATACTTTGCTTCTTCCATTAGCATTTTAATGCATACAACACTAGATGCATCAGATCCATCGTAAGTTACTAGTGGTTTATAGTATCCATGTTCGTATTTTACATAGTAACAGAAGCTAACAGGCTCGCGTTTTTGGTATGGTTCCGTGCAGGATTCGTCAGGGTTTGGTTGGCTAGTTTCAATTTTAGTCAACAAACATTCAAAATCAGCATATATCACAAACAGAGCTCTCACAGAATGATTTTTGTTTTAAATCTTAACATGTCATTTTTTCCTTTAGATGGTAGATCAACTCTAATGCCATTGTGATCTCGGCACTCTTGTTCGTGATCTTTTAGCTTACTTACAGAGTAGAAATGTTGTAAACATCTATTGCATACATGCATGCATACATGCATGCATACATGCATACATACATACATACATACATACATATATATATATATATATATATATATAGACCATTATTTGATACTTGTGATGCGATAAGTCTTGAAAGACTTTTTATCCAGCAGTAGTGATCGTTCTTTTCGTCTTTGATATAGAGTAGGTTAATGTGCTTATCAGTCTTATTTTTGCTGTTTTTAATGGGCAGATTATATATTTCTTATCACCATCTTTTTCTATTAATGTATGGAATTTCTATTAATGTATATTAATAGAAATTCCACTTCTTTTCTCAAAGGTTGGTATGCTATCTCCAATTTCATTGGAAATTCCAAACCCTTAAGTGCATCATCAAACTCATGTTCGTAAGCTCTGTATTTATTCACTCTTTGGGGGTTTCTTTGTACTTGATGCAATGCAGATAGAACAGACCACAAAATACATTTTTGATCATTGTTCTTAACATTAATTACTACCGCCTGCTTATCTTTGATTTTTTCTGGGAGATCAACATAAGAACTGCCCTTAAATGGTGCATACTTATTTATTCGCACTTCTAGTTTAGATATTCTGTTGAGTACCAACTGAGATCCCTTTGCTTCGAAAGCCCCCATCTCAGCTATGATTTTCGATATGCTGATGGCATATTATTCTTCTAGATTAATCCATTTCAGTATCATTTCATTCTTTGTTTTAAAGGAGCTTTCTACATATTCAATATTCTCACCAATTCCCCTTTTGTACTCAGTGAAGAGTTTCATGTTCACTTTGAGTGATTTTAAATGTTTATTAATTAGTCCCGTGCCAGTTTCTTTTACATCGTTTAGGAAATGATTTGGGTCTATGTATGCATTCACATTCTTTACAGCATAAGTATTGATCCTACTTTGAAATGCTGTTTTGATTTCTTCTACACTGAATCTGAGCGTGTACTTATGAATTTTACTTCTCAAGTGACTTCTTATGAGAGATGATTTGTAAAAGTGATTACAAGTTTCACACTTGACATTCTTCTCTTTAGGGTTCTTCTTCTTTCTTTTCACAAAAATATCTTTCTTAAATTTATATTCTTTCCAAACATTACCAGTAGTGTTAGCCTTTTTCTTTGACATGGTCGTCATCATATTAGACATCAGTTGATTGTTATTTGTGCTCATTTATTATATACAATATTTTATTTTTTACGTATTAAAATTTTTTGAGTCACTTTTTTGTGGTTGTGCTCAAACGCAACTTTTTGAGCCACTTTTTTGCAACTGCTCCCAAATGCAACTTTTTGAGTCACTTTTTTGCGGTGTGCCCGAATCATTTGATGTTTTGGATCAGAAAATTAAGAGTAATTTTTTTCTGATGGTTTTCTGATGGCTCGAGCATTTAATTTACCGTTGTTTTTCTGATAACTGGGGGCTGTGCTCGAATCAGCATTTCTATACTACTTGCTTTCACGCACCTCGGTGAGATCATCCATTTAGGCGTGCGCTAGGTTAATTACAGGCTGGGGAGCACCCAAGTGGAATTGGCTAGTCATGACCAAGATAATCATTTCATTGGTACGCTGATGTGTATAAACAATATTAATAAAACAAGTCTACAGTGAACTCAATGTTTTATTCAGTTGTGACAGTGTCCTAGCCACATATGTTTTATCAATTGTTTATTTCAGTGATTTTATTAAAAGTTTAGTATTACCAATGTGTTTGTAAGTACGCACGGGTGAGAGAGACACACAGAACCCACAGTATCCCTGAGAACCCTGAGTCTCAATAGTGCGGCCATTGGGAAGAACCGCTGGTGCCCAAATTACCAGTGTATTTGTGTCATCGTTCGTCTCGTGTCTCACCCAACGGCGTCATCACTTACTGCTGGATCTTCAAGCAGAATATTCACAGCGACTTTTTTTGTCCACAATTAGAGCTGGATCTCTCAGTCACTGTATTTTTACTGCTTCGTTTCGGCGAAAATCCGAACATGTTGGCTTCATCACTGCAGTTTATGGACTTAAAATCAGAACTAGGATCGTGTCCACTAATACAAAGGTTATTGTCATGAGTCCCACGCGAACTCGAACACTTTACTACTTTTTGCTTTCCATAAAATGGTTTACCACATTTTTCACAAGGATCAGAACTTGGGGGCATTTAGAAGCACCCAAAATCTAAAGATACGGGAGTTCCCAACACAATTACCACCAAAAAAATAAAAAACTCGTGGAAGTAGAGATAACACACATCCTTCTTCAACAAGTGCCCAACTCATAATAAATAATTATTTATTTATCTATCAGAGATTATTATGCCACCCAACAGTGAGAACCATTAACAGGGTGGCACATACATAAAAACATTTAAATACACAGACAAATACGACAAAAAACATACACATAACAGGGCAGAAAACAAAAACAAACACAGAGAGAAATAATTAAAAAACAAAAAACTGAAGAAATATAACAAGTGATTCATAAAAAAAAACGTAATACACAAGAAAAATGCAGGATATTTGTGTTGAAATTACTAAAGTGTTAATCTGTGCTTTAGAAAATGTTTATAAAGATCCTGAAAAAGAATTTTTTTGCCAAAGAAGGGGTCAAAATTTGAAAAATATTTATTAAAATTACTTACACATCTACTCACTAAATCTTTTCTGTGACCTAAAACAGAAAAAGTATTTGACATTCTATGAATATACAGAGGTGCTTTTAACCCAACTTTTTTTACTAATACGTACACATAATTTAAAAACACATTGATTAAAAAAAGAGAATCCATAATGGCTCTACCATCAGTTAAAGATAATGTCTTATATTTAACTAATTCATTGTTATAATCATTATCTATTTGTGATGAATATCTATGAAACAATAATTTAAAAACTTTCTTTTGTATGTTCTCTATTCTACTTGTAACAGTTACAGTAACATAGTTCCATACTACAGAGCAATATTCTAATTTAGATAATAATAATTATTATTTATTTATAAGCTTAATGTCCCACCCAACAGTATACACCAATAACTGGGTGACACAAACATCAACAAGACAAAGGACAATTACAAGCACAAACAGATACAAACACACACAATCACTTAAATTACAAAAACCACACTAATAAACTACAAAGGGATTAATCTAAGAAAATCTAAGTACAAGACATGTTAATGTATTTTACTTACACATGCACTGGTTATTTCATATCTGACTAATATAATATGTATACACTTCTAAAAAGGTTACGTTAGTTCCTTTAAACGATCAAATTTTCATAGAAACTTATTAAAGTGAAGCACACATCTAAACACAAGATCTTTATTTTTGGACAGAGATTCAATATAAGATACTCTACGACTATAATTTTGAATTTTTAATCCTACCTGATTATTTATAGTTAAACAATTTATGTTAGATAAAAACACATTAGCCAAAAATAAAGCATCATAAAGAACCCTGGGAACTGTAAGTGTTAACGTGTTATATCCATAAAGTTCATTACAATCATTAAAATTTTGAAACACTGGAAATCTGATAAACAATAATTTTAAAATACTTTTTTGGACATTCTCTGTTCTGTTTGAATCAGTTGAAGTAATGAAATTCCAAATTATAGAGCCATATACTAACCTTGACCTTACTAAGGAGTAGTAAAGGTGCAATAGAGAATTGGGTGAAGAAGCCGAGTATGTAATAAATTTTATTAATCCTACAATATGACTTATATTACATAACAAACTATCTACATGATGATGATGATGATGATGATGATGAAAAAATAGCTTGGCATCAAGGACTACACCTAGATCTCGTATAAACTCCTTTCTAATGATTAAATAATTATTAACATTTGAAGTTTATAGAATTGATTTTCCTAGTATGAGAAATACACATAGTATTACTTAAGTTTAATGACATTGCATTGTCCATGCACCAGTTAAAGATTGCAGTTATATTATTTTGTAGATCTATACAATCCTCAATAGCTTTAATATAAAAATAACAGATTTCGAATTGCTAACTACATTTACAATATCATTTATAAAAATGTTTAAAAGCAAAGGCGATAAGTACCTCCTTGTGGGACTCCAGATGATACCAAGCGTGTAGCAGAAAAGGATGAATCTATTTCAACTACAAATTTTCTTTCTCTAAACTAGTTGAGAACCAAGCAACAAATGCATTATCTAAACCTATAGCTTTTAATTTGTCTAGTATAACAAAATGTTGGCATGTATCAAATGCCTTTTGCATGTCAAAATAAATAACATCAGTTTGGTTTCTAGTTATAACATTACAAAACTGAACAATTAGTTTTGGAGGTTTTGCAGACTTGAAAACCATGCTGACATATAGTAATTAAATTTTTTGTGTAAAAATTTAGATATCTATGTACTACTTTTTCTAATACCTTGAAAAAACTACATAGTAATGAAATAGGTCTATAATTCTTGAAATTGTGTTTATTACCTTTCTCCTGAATAGGTACTACTATTGATTGTTTCCATAATCTAGGAAAGGTACCATTAGAAAGACTATAATTAAAATTTAATTATAAAATTTGGAATGTTATCCATGCCAGTAGCCAGTAGCCTTGCTACTTCTGAGCTTCCTAATTGCCCAGCAAACCAACCCTTGTGTTATAGTGGGAGGAGATAAATGTGCATTATTACTAATACCATTATTCAAAAAACAACTATTGAAAGATCTTTGAATATACACATCAGCAAAGTACTTGGCGAATATATTAGCAGTTTCTAGAGAATCTTGAATCATATTACTATTTGATGATCAAATTATTTTTTCTTTAGAACCTGTTTTCATAAAGTTCCCAAATTTGTCAGGATTTTTTTTAAAATTATCATTTATATCAAGATGCCACTTTAGCATGTCAGCTTTGATTTTCTCTTTGACTAATTTCCTGTATTCAGAAATCCGAAGGTAATTAAATTCTGTTTTACTGTTTTATATATATAAAAAAACGTGTGCGCGCACACACTATATATATATATATATATATATATATATATATATATATATAGTGTGTGCGCGCACACGTTTTTTTATATATATAAAACAGTAAAACAGAATTTAATTACCTTCGGATTTCTGAATACAGGAAATTAGTCAAAGAGAAAATCAAAGCTGACATGCTAAAGTGGCATCTTGATATATATATATATATATATATATATAATATATATAATATATATATATATATATATATATATATATATATATATATATATCTCGCTCTCTCTCTCTCTCTCTCTCGCTCTCTCTCTCTCTGTTTTAATAATTTTTCAAATCATGAGAAAACGAAATAGGTTATTTACTTTTAAAATTTCTAGTTTTTTCTTCCTTTTTTATAAAGTTGTTTATAAGTGATTTGAGAATGAAAAGTGAGAAAATCTACCATTTAATCAACTTCATCCATTCTAAAAATTGGACTCCAGTCAAAGGCATCTACTGCTAAATATAAAGAGTAATAATCGGCATTTTTATAGATTCTAATATAAAGACTTGTTACACCCTTTCTGGAATTCAAACTCAGTCTTACAGTTGCAAATTAAAGCAGGGTGATAATTATCTTCTACTAAGGCATCAACAGACTTATCAACATTTATTGAATATTTAAAAAAATCATATCAAATAATTCTAAAATTTTTTTTGTAAAATTTAGTTGATCTAAATTAAGCACACTCATTAATTGAAGAATAAGTTGACCTTTGTGCCTAATATAGTAATGTGAAATATTCTGTGTATGCATTTTATCCCAGTCAATTCCAGGTGTATTAAAATCACCTACAATGACTATATGATCTGGGTAACTAGATAATTTATACTACAAAAATTAAAAATACTCTTCAAGTTCATTGACCGATAACTGAGGAGGACAATAAAATTTCCTACTAAAATGTTGTTATTGTTCCCACTAGCTATTTCTATCACATCGCCTCAATATTATTTTTTACAAGATCACTTTTTAAGTACAGTATGAGGAAACCTTAGGGAGTTAACCGCTATAAGCAGACTACCTCCTCTATTTAGATTTGTCAATGTTGTATTGCAATCTTTTCTATAAATTAAATAATTATTCGGAAAGTAATGTGAATCTAGGGGGTGGCTATTAAACCAGGTTTCTGTTAAGCATATTACAGGATAACCCTACTATTAATATCCTGAAAAAACTCAAGTCGATTTTGTTCGCAGGCCTCAGACATTCTGATAATACTGATTAAGGTAAACCTTCCTAAATGACATATATCCTTAAATGTCACTGTGTTTACATTTGTAGTTGCAGAAAGCAGATCTTCATTGGTCAATTTTGTGTCACTTAGTAACAATAATTCAATTTTTTATTTATTGCAAAGCTTAAGTGCCACCCAACAGTACAAGACCAATGACAGGGAGGCAAGTGAACATATAGCACATGACACACACCAGATATAAAAATAATATACATTCACAGATTATTTTTAAAAAAATATACGTAGAGAGCACACAACATGAAAATTTCTTACACAAAAAAAATTGAATATACCAAGTTTGGGAAAAATTTTTTTTATTAATTTTTAACTATTGCAAAGATATATTTAATATTATAAACTACTGTAATGTTTGAACAAATCACTCAATAAAATCTTTTTCCCTATAAAAGGTTCAAAGTTAGAAATATATATATTGTAATTATTAACACATAGATTGACTAAATTTTTCTGGCATTTTAATACTGAAAAAGGATGAAGTGTTCCATGCGTGTAAGAAGGTACTTTTATACATACTTTTTTCATAACTACAATACAAGATGTATAATTTAGAAATGAATTAATTAAAAATAAAGCATCTAGAATTTCATGTCTAGTTTTTAAAGACATTGAATCTAACTAGTTCTATATTATAATCAAAACCTACAACTAATGAGAATCTATTAAATACTAATTTAAATACATTCCTTTGTATGTTTTCTAATTGAATCCGTCTCTGTTACATAATTCCAGATCATAGTACAATATTCTAATCTAGATCTAATTAAAGCATTATAAAGACATGATAGAGAAACAGGAGAGGTGGCTAAAAATGTGGTGAATAATAATAATAATAAAACTGGTCCAGCTATTTGTTTGCTCGCATTCATAAACAAAATAACCTTCATCCTGCACGTGTAAAATGTAAACATGTTGGAGCTCGCCCATAGATGTCGTACATGAGAAAATAATTTCTCTACTGTACAAGAGAAAGATATCTTACGTAGTTTGCACACCCACCGTGTAACATGTTGCTGTAGAATAGTAATTGCGCAATGTATATTTGTAAACATTGCAACATTACACAAATTTTCTGTCACAAATGTTTTGAAGGGGAGAAAGTAAGTCGGAATTTACTATGTTTTTACGGAATTGTGACTAACAATATTGTTACGCCGTTAAAAGTTATGAGTAATTTTTTTTATTTCTATTTTTTTGTTTGGACACATGTTAGGTTTGGAGGATCATTTTATTAATTTTCAGGACAGGAATTGTATTAGATGATTAATTTTTTTTTTTGTTCAGAGGGAATACATTTTTTCATATGGCTTCACTCAATTTTCTCTTCAATGCAAGATTAGAGAAGTCTAGAATTTTCTCTCTTGATCGGGTTAGGAATGTTCTTGTTATTGTGTTAGCTGTGAATTTTACTGTTATCAGTATCGAACTTTCTCGGTGAAAGTGAAGTTGCAGTTTTGTTCTTTTCTGGTGGTTTCGATGATAATTTGTAGGAACTTGGTATTCGAGGAATGAGGCTTCAGCAGATGCCAGCTGTGCCTCGCACATTTTTGCGCTCCATGTAGAAGGTTCAAAGCGAGCTATGACGCAGTGTTTTGCAGCGGTAGCTGGCCAAAGCTAGGATCGTGCCAGGGGCAAGGGGAATACTTCCTGCTGATTCCAGCCTGGCGTGATGGTTCCGGGGAAAGGGGAAAACAGTCACATGCCTCTTTTGTGGTCTGGCTGAGGCCAGAGGGGGAATGCCACCCGCTGATTGGCTGAAGGCCGAGGCGAGGTGGATAAAAGGAAGGTCAGGACGAGGGGAGCGGAGAGTGCAGTCGTATGAGTGATATAGGAGTGAGCGCAGGTTGTTTGTGTGCATCGCCCAGCAGCAGTCGGGGAACAGCTCTGAAATCTTCCAGAATGAGTTAAGTTAATGTTTTTATCTTTTTGTTGCTTGGGTCGGGATCAATCTTATAAATTTAAGTCATAGGATAAGTTAAGTTTAGGAGACAGTCTGTAAGGCTACGGGGTAGAGAGTTGGCAAGAGGGAGGTGGTGTGTACGCAGGTACGAGAGGAAAGTTGCAGTTACTGTTGCTGTTTAGAAGTATTGTCGAAGATGAGTTAATTCTTTTTCACATGGTGTAATAGATGTTCTTTTTCAGAGGGAAGTACGCCATTACTGGTGTGTAACAAGTCGTCGTCGGTTGGTGGTGTCTTTTGTCGTTTATTTGAAGTTAGCAGTCGGTATTCCTGACAGTTGCATGATTGTTTTGTTCTATAGGTGCGAGGTAAAGTTGTCGATAATATTTGTGTACTAGGAAGTTTTTAATTAATTTTAAGATCTAGTTTAATATACATATAAGATAATTTTATTTGAGTACAATTCCTGCTTGTCTTGCTAATCCTCTGAAGTAATTAGCTATTTTGAGAGTCTGTTGTGTACACAGTTGTTGATCGTAGAGTATAGTGTTTACATTTGGAAAGTTTGTCAAGCGAGAGACTATATGCTGTTAAACTTTTTTTGATTATTTAAAAGATTCACGTACGATCCTTCATGCCTATGAATTAGTATTCTTTAATATTGTTTTTTAAAAAGAATATCCCAAATATTTAATCTCGAGCTATCAAAAACGCTACTCTCTGATTACACACAGTGTCTAGCCAAGTTGGTTCACACAATTCCCGTACAGCAATGAAAAAATCTATGTACATCTGCAGCTTCCAAATACACTTAATGATACTCACAGAAAAATACAAAACAAACATTATTAAAATTAACATGCATTTCCTCATTATTTCAAATACAGTTTACTCAAATACACAGATTGATAATGCTTAAAAGAAACACATCAATTTAATCATTATGTACCTGTGTTTACAAATATTAACATGTTGTACATAAAATAAACTTATGGTCTGCCTTTTCCACTGCAAACAACCAATGCAGTCAGTGACATTAATGTAAGATGGGATGGATTTTTTTTACTACCGGTAATTAATAAGTCAATACTGGTAGAATAAAGTTTATTTAATCATGTGCAAGTTTGTCCTGTCTTACAAATTATGTTTTATTAATGAAATATAATTTTTTAGTAGGGGGAGAGAAAATGTTAATTGTTCTGTGCTGCATATACTTGTAAAAATGCAAGTTAGCAAGTATTTCTAATTCTGAATTGAACAAAATGTTGATACTGTATACTAGGGCCGAGTTCGATCTGATAATTTTGTCATAAAATAATTTGGGATTTCTTTAGTTTCAGTTCAAATGCTATCGGCTTGTTAAGCATTCATAACAACATATTGTATGTAAAATTCTGATAACTTATTAATGCGGCAGTAATTATATTCCTGTTATGTAACAAAACAATAAGCATAGCAAACTGCCTCTTTATGTAGGCACATCAGTCGGTCATATGCGGCGACACACACACTGCCACCTTAGACGTTTGTCGGCAGGTGGCCGCACGTAAAAAGCGCTATCACCCCCCCTTTTTTCATAAACAAACTCCCATGCAATCATGCTGCAGTTTCTTGCCTAGTTGATGCTATTTTTTACTCGACCTTGTTTATGAGAGACATGGAAGAATGAGAGGTACAGAAGTTCTTGCCATAATGTCCAGGACATAGGTTTAAAGAAAAATCACTGCGCTAAATACTATGACCTGGAAGAAACCTCATTTGAGTGGTTTTGTGTTTAACATGACTTGGTAACGTCTGGACAGGCCCTTTTCTAATTTTCTTTAACTTTCATTAGGTTTTATTCAGTACCTCAGTAATACTACAGATTAAATAACTTATATTAACAGAGAAAGTTTTCTGGATACATGTGGATATATTCATAGATAGGAATTTTCATAGAACCACCCTACGGAGTCATTACATGATCCCGATCCCTATAACAACCTCCCCCCCCCCCCCCCCCCTTCTTTTCGTTCTATACCTCTTTGCAGCGAGTGTTTTAACCCCATGTTATCCCAGAGTGGGAAAGATTAAATAATGGTTGGTGTTTGGGATATTTTGTGCCTGGTAGGCTGCTGGTGGCTGCAACTGTATCGTTCTTGCTTATTTTGTAAGGTTGGCGGTGGTGCTGTAACACGATGGCTGATGTGTAATAAATTTTGCGTTTGTGATGATTTTTAATCCGGCGTTTTTCGTGTTACTTTGTGCAATCCATCAAACATTATAAACATGTTTGGTCCTCCCTTGCTGGATTAAAATGTTAGCAACCAGACTTGTGTTTTTACCATGAAACTAATTCAAACTATTGCATAACCGTTTGGTGCACGAAACACATCAAAGTTAACCATAGCGCAGCAAACTACTGAGCTACAATTAATCATATTTGATTACCTTATAGGTAAAATAGAAGAAGCAAACACGCTGTTAAATGCAGTGGTGCATGATGCTGAGAAACTTGAAGACTTTGTGGTGGCTTTTGACGAAGTAGCAGCAAAACGGGACAAGTTATTAGCAAACTATTTTGCCATGTGTGCTGTCCCGCCAAAACCTGAATCAAGACCTCTAAATGAGATTAAGGGTGCGTTCGTGATCTTTGAAAAGGTTTTCCTGCTTTTGCACGTACAGATGTACTATAAAGATACCCGACATAACCTGTCGGAGTCCAGTTATCGGTACGCGTGAAGTGCTGCCGCCTCTACCGCTTCCAGTGTTTTCGGGCAACCGCGCCGAGTGCGCAGCATTCGCTGAGCTCTTCAAATCCATGGTGCATCAAGATATATTGCTTTCTGACGTGCAGAAATTACATTATCTGATTGGATGTCTACAGGTGAACCTAAGGAAACTGTACGTAATCTACCAATCACTAATGAGAACTACAGTGTTGTCTGGTCATTGCTGGAGAAGTGGTACAAAAACTTGTGCGTTACTGCTACACAGCATGTTCAAAAAATATTGCACCTTCCAAAAGTGTGCACCATTTCTCCAGAATCTTTGTCACACTCTATTAGTGTAGCGTGTGAAAACTTAAATGCTCTGCATGCTGAAAACTTTCCAGTTTCTGAATGGAGTTTTTTGCTCTTGAACATTCTTCTTGAAAAGATAGATTCTTCTCTTCGCCAAGAGTTTGTATCCGTAGACCAGGACCTGCCAACTTGTGGCCATTTGTTGACGTTCCTCGAACGATATGCTGTGGCGAATGAAAATGTTCAATTGGTGGCCAACCTTAATGCCTCAGGCAACAGTAGTACACTTGTAAAGAATAAGTTTTCAGCACCCAGTATGAAAGGCAATTCAAAACAAGGTTCATAGTAGAAGCACTTTACTTGTTGCAGCAGAAAATGATACAGTATGTCCAGTACGTAAGGAGAAACATCCATTGAGTAAATGTGAACAGTTCTTGACAAAATCTATTCCGGATAGAGTCAAGTATGTGAAAGAACAGTCAATGTGTTTAAATTATTTAAAACTCAATCACAGTGCACAAAAATGCATGTCTAAATTCACTTTTAGACAATGTCAAAAGAGGCACCACTCATTGCTCCACTTTTCTCATGGCTCATCACGTTGTCAGAGTGTAGATACAGAAAATGCAAAACCTGATGGTTCCTCTCATGAGAGTGCTATGGCCAAGGTCCAAACATTACATTTGTCTAATAAAACTTAAATGCAAACTAAATTTTGCTCTCGACAGCTCTGGTCCAAGTGAGAGAGAGTAGTGGACATTTTCAGACATTAAGAGCCTTGCTGGATAGTGCATCACAAGTATCTTTCATAACTGATAGATGTGTCCAGTGGTTAGGCTTACAACACCACCGTGAACAAGCAGACTTAGCTGGGGTTGGGCAAACTCCTGTGTCCGGGTCAAGAGGAGTTCTTTGTTGCTGTGTTAAACCTATTGACTTTCAGGACAAATATTTTGACGTTAGAGCTACAATCTTGAAGGAGATCACTCATCCCATGCCTGCGTCAAGGGTTGCTCACAATACCGTAAGTCATTTGAAGTATTTGAAGATAGCGGATCCAAGCTTCAATATTCCTGGGCCTATTAACATCTTGTTGGCAGCCCACATAGTGAGTGATGCTATGACTGGCAGGAAAATTGTAGGTGAGCCCAATGCTTTTCACACCGTGTTTGGCTAGATTGTAAGTGGCAGGGTGGAGTATGAATCAGTTAGGAGTCCGTCTCTGTGTCATTCATGGTACGAGACAATAGTCTGGATGTACGACGAGGTCGAAGAGGTTCTGGGAGGTCGAAGAGGTTCCGACAACAAAGGTGTTGTCAACTGATGAGGAAAAATGTGAAGAGCACTGCAGTGAAACTCTCACACGATACACGGATAGTAGATAGTGATATATGTCAGTTGTGTGGGGAAAAATCCTGTTGCAGACACTGTGGACAATGGGGTTAGAGTGGGATCAACCTGTTCCTGTAGATACTACTCAGCAATGGTTACATTTCAAGAAGACACTGGGTGCCCTGGCCAAGGTGAGAATCCCACGACACATTGAGTGGAATAGTGCCTGCAGTATTGAAATTCATGGGTTCTGCAATGCTTCTGAGAAGATGTATGCTGCTGTGATTTATGCTCACAACGTCAACAACTTTGGAGTTGTTTCAACTGGCCTGATCACAGCAAAATCAAAGGTTGCGCCACTGAAGACACTACCAATTACGAGGCTTGAGTTGTCGGGTGCCTTACGTCTCTCAAGATTGTGGCAATGAGTGAGCAAAATGTTCAGTAAAAGGGCCCAACCCTTCAGTGTGTACATGTGGTCAGATTCTTCCCATTCCTGTCATGGCTCCAGACATCCCCACACAGGTTCAAGACCTTTGTCAGTAATTGAGCTGCTGAAATTCAGCAAATTGTGCCACCTAGGTCATGGCATTACGTCCCATCAAACTGTAACCCAGCAGACCTTGCATCGCACGGTGTTTCCTGACGAGCTGGTGAACAGTCCTGTGTGGTTCCTTGGACCTGCATGGTTGATGGACTCTGAAGACACGTGGCCGGTGAATAAGTTCAACATGCCAGATCTGAAGGATATGCCTGAATGTAAACCTCAGAGGGTGCTCCAGAAAGCTAAGGAAATTGCATCCTTTCCTAGATCCTCTGGGTGTCATCAGGGTGGATGGCTGCTTCCAGCACTCAGTGTTGCCGGAAGAGAGTAAACACCCAATACTCCTTCCAGGAAAATGTCCTCTATCCATGTTAATTGTGAATGAGGAGTATCTCCATGCGGGACTCCAGGCAGTGCATTATCTTATCCAGAGGCAATTTCCGATCTTGAATGCTCGCCAGATCATTCGACATTGTGTGCACTGGTGTGTTAGGCGTTTCAGATTGTCAGCGAAAACCTCCACCCCTCTTATGGGCAATCTCCATGCTGTGAGATTCTCACAAGTGTGTCCCTATTTTGAAAGTTGGTGTCGATTTTGCAGGGCCATTCGCAACAAAACGGACAAAGGCACGGAAGGCTCCAGTGGACAAAAATTACCTCTGTATTTTTGTGTGCATGTCGACGAAGGCTGTCCATCTGGAAACTGTATCATCACTGTGTACCAAAGCATTCTTGGCTGCCCTTAAGCGATTCGTGTTGGTAAGGGGAACCCCATCAGACCAAGGCACTAACTTCATTGGGGCAAGTAGACACTTGAAGAAAGTTCATTGAGCACTCTTCACTGAACCCTCATGGCAGAGTTTGCAGAACCACTTACATGATCTCAACATTGTTTGGCATTTCAACCTGCCAGCTGCACCTCATTTTGGTCACCTATGGGAGGCAGCTGTGAAATCGGCCAAATTCCACATGAAGCGGGTCATCGGAGAGCAAATACTTACTTCTGAAGAGATTATGACCCTTTTTGCTGAAATCTTTGCGGTGCTGAACTCCAGACCTTTGTGTCCTCTGTCATCAGACCCATCAGAATTTCATGTCCTTACTCCAGGACATATTCTTGTGGGTGCACCCCTCATCGGTCTGCCTGAGCAAGACTTGAGCCATGTTGACAACCATCTGGGTCGTCGGCAGCTGGTCACCAAGCAGAAGCAAATCATTTGGAAACATTGTTGGAAATTCTCCATACTTACATCAGATAACTAAGTGGAGTGATGCAGTACTCAACTTGGTGCTGGTGAAAGATAGTAATCTACCCACTCATGTTGAGGTGGTAGATGGCCAGGATTGTGCAGCTTCATCCAGGTAAAGATGGTGTGGTAAGTGAGAACTCTGAATGGGGAACTTGTACGACCAGTTACAATAATATCTCCTCTACCTACTGACAAGCGCAATTGACTTGTTGGCAAAGATTTATTGTTTGGTTAATTACCCTTTTTGTTGTGTTTGTGACATGGTTCCTTGTTGTCGAGAATTTGTGTTAGTCACATTTACTTTTGCTATTATAAAGTAGTTGTTGTTTGTTGCCTGATGTCTTAGCATGTTTATTATTGTAGTGTGGGTCTCAGATGGAAAATGTACCATTTTCCGGTGGGCGAGCTGTATGTTTGGGATATTATGTGCCTAGTAGGTTGCTAGTGGCTGCAACTGTATTGTACTTGTTTGTTTTTTATTTTGTAAGGTTGGTGGTGGTGTTGTAACAAGATGACTGATAGGTAAAAGAGATCGTGTTTGTGATGATTTTCAATCCGATGTTTTTCGTGTTACTTTGTGCAATTCATCAAACATTATAAACACTTGGTTGACTGAGATTAGTCGCACTATCTATACATGTATGTTAAGGTTATTTGAGAGCACCCTGAAGACCACTATTTATTAAGGCGAGTTGTTGACATTAAGTTTGGATGGTGATATTTGTTGAATTTTCTACCTTTTGAGACTTTGAAGTGGAGCTACGGCCATTTGAGTTGAGATTTCAGTAACCTCTTCTTTCTTCTACTTCCTTATCCTATCCTTTCCCCCTTTCCTTACCCTCTTTCCCCCTAATCACCACCCTTCACTTCTTCACATCTGGTCTAGTTCGCCGGGTATTTTCTTCTTCTTCCCGGTGTAACGAACTCCAAATCCTCCCCTCCCCCCTCCCCCTAATTTATATCAATATTTACAGAAATACAAGAATTCAGTGTGGCCTACACTTATATTACATAATTTTTCATCAAAAACTTCTAGTGCAGCATGTACACGCCAAAATACTGTATTTATTATAAAAAATTTGTTGCAAAATCAAAACAATGTAGGACATGGAATATTTGTCACCGTGGGTCTTGCCTACACAAAAATTTTTATTTTATGTATTTATTTCAGTTATAAAATTACTGGTGCACTAAATGAACATTAATTAAACACATGAAATTCTTTAAAATAGAGAATTCTTGTTTCGTTACAGCTTTTGTGACCAAATTTTTTACCGAAACAAAAATGAAAGTAGTCATTTTTCGTTTTGGTATACAGAATGTTCGCACAACCCTACTTCCAATACTTTAAAAATGTCCATGAACCGAACTTGAACCTAACCATGCTATAATTCAACGAACTTGAACCGGACTCAAACCGAACTTTAAAAAATTGTCTTATCCACACAATGCTTTCACAGTTCAGCCCTTAACTGTTTAAGCATATAACAAAAAAAAAAGTGGAACCATCTTAACAAAGCATAAAAAATTAACACATATACATACAATCATCACAGCTCAGCTCCTATTCGTTCAAGCATATAACAAACATGTAAAACCACATTCACAATTTCACATCTAATTGTTTAAACATGTAACATAAATAATAAACACATACATATACAACCTGCACAGTTCCACAACTAAGACCTAGACAACAATAACTGGTCCACGGATGCCTACCTGCTGATTGGTGCACGTGACACACTGTCACAGCTCGCCATCCCAATGTCTCACGATCATTCGCCAAATTCAACTTTCATCCGCGGCAGTGTTCCTAATAGATTTGTTGTTTATATATTATCGTGCGCAAACGGTAAACGTATATAATGATGTATTGATATTGAAGCATGAAGATTGAAAAAAATCCAAATGAAGTTAAATTAAAGAAAAATCAAAAGTACTCATTTGCATAACTCAAATTAGAAAATAAAATAAGCTAGAAATATCAATATTTAAGAGTATTTGCATGCAATTTATTGACACACCAATTAGGGTGCACTCTAGTTTTAGTGCCTAAATGATAAAAATACTGTAAGTTAAAGGAAAGCACTACACAATAGAGTTCAATATACAATGTTGTCACTGCTACAAAATATTACTTGTTTGGTAAATTTTATTGTTTTGCTTCCTGTGTTTGTTAATGTGTAACGTATTTGAGGTGAAGTAAGTTTGTTTCAAAGTTCGTAAATTATATTCATTTCTGGCAAATTTTCGAACAGAACACGATCTTGTGTAATTTTTTCGAACTGAACTTATTATGCTGAGTTTGTTTACGAACCAAACGGAACTTAACCTTAAAGTTTGGGTTCAGTTCGAATTTCAAACGTTCAACTCAGCTCTAATTTATTTGTATGAATGCTTACAAATATTTTCAGGAGATGAAGAACAAAAATGTTTGTTCAATAAAAATACTGAAATGAAAACATAACTTTTCAAGTTTTAAAAATAACCCTTCCAGCAAATTTTAAAACAACAAAAGTTTCCTGTCTATTAGCTATCAGCAAAATCTGCCAAGTTTCGCATGAAAAATCGGCCCCGACTACGGACAAAATGCAAACCACACATGGTAGTGTCCATCGCAATAACCAACCAGACCAATGCATGATACAACTCAGTTTACTTTCACATATATGAGTACCTTGCGTGTCAACTCGTAGGTCGTAGAGAGGCGTCCGGTACTTCACAGCAGGGGACAATGCACAGCCTGCGAGACGCACGTGATGAGATGGTCCCAGGATGAAAACTCGTCGCCTGCACAACACATGCACACACTGTCACTGCTGTATATGCCATTCTAAGGCCTGGTTGCACCAACAGCTTCCCTGATCCGAGATCAAATGATCCTAGTTCCAAACCAGGATTCAGTTTGATCTTGAAAGTGTTGCACCAATGAAACTGCAAGATTCTGGATCTCCAATTCGTCTATCTTGGTTCCAAAGTGAGAGATCGAGATTAAGTAGGTATTAGACAAATTTTGCTATTGGTTCGTAATCTATGACGACATGAATGTAGGCGTAGCTTTCACTGTAGAAGTTCTGACTATGTACTTGTTTCGATATTGTTATCTGTGTGTTTACCTAATATTCTCTATCGAGTCTCGGCAATTGCTAATTATTTAATTTTATGGAGACAAAATATGGATGAAGTTGCAAGTAGTTCGAAACTACATATTTTTACAGAAAAGGAGAAAAGAGTAATTGTTGACTTGGTAGAAATAAATTGAATGTAAAAAACCAACCCATTTTATTCAAAACAGAAAAATGAGGAATGGAATACCAGAGAGGATTTTTTACTATATACATAATTGAATGCACTGCAAATTTTCCGTTTTAGTTGTTTTGTTTGATTGGAAAAACTATGCACACACTTTTTTTGTTATTTTTAATACCAATGTTATTGAAAAAGGTAGCATACATAGAACTAGATGTACAATGTTTAATCTGTTTCAAGTGAATTATTGTTGTACGAATTTTACTGAATAATATTCAAGTGCGTATAATACTGTTTTAATTACCCACACGAAAACAATTGTATCTAGTTATATCTATTAGCGTATTTTCAAACTATACTTGTCGGCGACAGATGTTCTTTCATGATCAAAAAATTTGACGTGATAGTAATCTAGTGCGGAATAGTAGACTGTTTCCAACATTCTGAATGGCTTTTCCAGTTACGTTGTGTTTCTTGGAGGGATAAGCATGAATTTTGTTCTCTCATTACAAAACATTAATACATCTTCAATTTAATTAATGCATTTGATCTTAAGACTTTGTAAAATATCTCAATTTATATTTTACAACACTAAGCAACAACTGAATCTATTTTTAAACTATTTAAATATTACTAAGTTTATTTCTAGTAAATAAATGTATATAACAGTGCTTTTAAATTCACATAACCTATATTCAACCAATTTGTATGCTTCTCTGATCTCGGATCGAGATTTCAAACTGCCACATTCAGCGGTTCGAAATTAAGTTCATCTCGTTCTCCAGTTAAACTCTGAACTCGAATGGTGCAACAGTATTATGTGTTGATCTTAGATCTGATCTCGTATCGAGTTTCGAACCACGATGGTGCAACTGGCCATCCATAACAGTTCTCCAAGGAAACGGGGAAAACAATAATTACATATTACAAACTAACATATTCAAAACCTTTTGAAACACACCCTTTAATTTGAAGTGTACAGCTGAAGAACAATAAAGAAAATTTTTTATTATAATTTCACGCGAAATGGAAGACGTACATTCACAATGACATCCATTGTTCTTTCCCTGTACAGTGATATTTTCTACAAGGAAACATTTAACACATGACATCTTTCTGCCTATTATTTTTAGACTTCTACTCATCAGTGCAAACGAACCTGGAGTATTGTTAATGAAGTTGTTTGATTCTACACACCATGAGATATCAGGAATTGTACTATCTACCCGAGGCAAAGGATGGACGCTCCACGCCAGATTGTATTGTTCACAGGCCGAGCCACCAAGGTTATGCATCAAAATCATCCAAGTACAGTAGCACGCCGCCAGATGCAACTCCTAGTATGATACCGGAGACTTGAATCTGAATCCAGCGCCGATCGGCTCCTGACCCCACACGTCCAAGGATCTATGCCACGCACCTTCATTGACAGCTGCATCCCCCTCTCCAAGACGACACCCCTATTCAGCCAGCATAAGGGGAAGGCTGCTCAAGATTGTAAATAGCAGGCAGTTTCCCTGGCTTGTGGGCAGTTTACATTTCTCCACTGCCCTACCCATGTTCTGGAGGAATCGTCCAGTCTGACCACTCAACCTTGCTCTTCACCATCCTCTTTTGGTGCCTAAGAATATTCCTAACCTAATCCTTCTTCACCACACCACTCAGTGCTGAAGAGACCTACACCTTACATCATCATTACACTGAGACTCACAACAGTCCCTTCTGGACAACATCATAGCGTCAGATTAAGGCACAGAGTTGTTTTCAAGGCCACTTGTCTAGCTACCCTGTTAGCCTAGGAGCAGGTCGCCTTCACCTGTTTTCACGTAGCGTATTACTTCTATAAGTTCTAGTGGATATAAGGTAGTACTCACCACCACGGTTTATATCCGTAGTAAGAAATAACTTAGGAATATCTCTTCAGTAGCCCTAGTACCTTTCCACATAGACATTAACCCATCTGAAGTACCACAGATGACCAGAGATTTATTTCTAAGCACGCTAAGACAACAAACAAGTATCACAATACAGAGTTGGAAGGCCATTCATTCTCTACAATCGTGTAGTGAACGGTAGAGCCACGACACTAGGATACTACCTCCTTAGGGATTGGACTGCCTGTCTAGGATTTATTCCTCCTATTGCCCTTCGGGAGCCGGAGGGAGTACAACTTCTGGTCTGGGGAGCCCAACCCTAAAAGGACCTCACCCGTGCTGAGACTGCCGCCAAGTGTTACGCAGCTTTCATCAAAACCTGCGCCTCAGTGCCAGAGTTTGGGAGTGAGATACGACACTCAGCTGACAGACACAGTACTTATTCATTTAACACAACCTACACGTGAACTGTTTCACTTCCACAAGGTTAGATTGTAGATTGTTACTCCTCATGCCCTTCACCCACCGAGAAGGTGCTTATCAGAAGGTAAAACCGGAAGAGACTGCCGCCAGGTATCCACCGGAGCTTAACCTCTTGCCCACCGGGCTCACGCAGCACAGTCCACAGGAACAGGCAGCAGAACTCCAACGTTTGGCGAGGCCAATCATGCTAACCTACAGGTCACCCTCCTTCGAGCAGCCTACGAGATCGCAGAAGGACATCATCCAGTAATTCAGGCCTACCTGAGTGGCCAGGACAGGTCATTTTGTCTGGCCAACGTTTGGTTCAGGGGTACTCCACAACAACCACATATCTCTACGTCAGCCGAAGTTCACGAAACCAAGCCAACCAGCACAACTACCTCAGGGGCAGACCCTAGTGTGCCCTCAGTCGAGCCGTAGCTTGTACGTCACCCAGGTATACCAAAACGAGCAGTTCCAGTCAAACGAAAACTAGCTCTTGTAGAATCAGACTTTGTGCCTTGCCAGAAAGTGGCTCGGCCAGTGCTGTACTCCGGCCGAGCGCCAGTTCCGCATGCAGAGTAAGCAAGTGCCTAATCCCCCTGGTTACAACTCGCCTATCACCCACAAAAACCTCTTGGCATTGTGATATGCCTCTACCCACCTCAGGGACGTCACGCATCACAATATTGATAAGAAAAATAGGCTATGTCCAAAACGAACTATTTACAATCTAAGCACTAGGGTAAAACACTTAGCCTGCATGTGTACAGCAGTGTTGCATATAGGTTGACGTGGTTCTTTTAAGCAGACTGCCAGTATAAAATTACAAGTGATGACAAGTTAAATAAGGCCTTTCTGTCATAAGAAGGGAGTGTTGTAAACTGCGTTAAATACGAGTGATCTCCCCGTATGTACTGCACCACACAATGTAATTATGCACACCATCCAGTTTTCTTGCCATTTTTATTAACCATCCAACAGAGAGGGAAAATTTTTTTCACTTGTCCATACCATTTTCAACCAGTTTCGGGCAGGCAGACAGGCGTTAAGGTCGAATGCTGTATATGAATCCTGGTATTGGGGGTCAACTCACTGAAACTAGATCACTGCATTGGTGCGAAATATGAAAATTATGATGTGAAATATCATTTCACTCAATTTCAAATGAGCTAAATCTCTGAAAATGGGAACAGTTTAAGAAAATTACTACTATATCATGAAACTTCTAACTATTTTTACATAGCAAAAATTTATTTCAATGAATGTAAAATATACTAAACCATTCAATGCCCAATATATATATATATATATATATATATATATATATATATATATATATATATATATATATATATATATATATATATATATATATATATATATATATATATATATTGGGCATTGAATGGTTTAGTATATTTTACATTCATTGAAATAAATTTTTGCTATGTAAAAATAGTTAGAAGTTTCATGATATAGTAGTAATTTTCTTAAACTGTTCCCATTTTCAGAGATTTAGCTCATTTGAAATTGAGTGAAATGATATTTCACATCAATATATATATATATATATATATATATATATATATATATAATATATATATATATATATATATATATATATATAAAAAATCAAAAATTACACAGTGCAATGAGCTAAATAAACACAAGTATTTTCTTGTCCATGACAACAAAGTCGTAAAATATTTTTGAAATAAATCACTCTTTTATTCACTTAGTTGTAGTAAAATGTGATCCACAAAAAAAAAAGGGGGGGAGGGGGGATTGCGCATATGCTGTATATAATCCATTCCCGATTAGAAGCAACTTATGTAATTAATCAACCTTTGAAAAAACACTCTAGGTATAACATGTCAACCTTTTTTTCAATAACCTGTATTCCACAAATATATCACACTGGTTAACTTTAGAGTACTGTATTATTGAATAAATGAAACTTTACCTTAATATCTTCTGTAACTTGTAATATTAATTTAATTTTAAATATGAATTAACAACGAGAGCAGCGACGTGTTGGCAATGGCCCGTAAGAAATACTTCAGAGTTAAAATATTATTTTAACCTAGATTTTTAGTATACTATTTGTAAACTGAACGGTGCCTGTTGAAAAATTAAAATATTTAGGTAGCCCCGATGGCAACATATCTCATTTTTTCAGTTTAAAATAACAGCGGAAAATATCGTGAGTAGGCCGTAATGGTAAGGTGTTGTTTTATCGAGCGAGAGCAGCTTTGAAGCAACTGTCTGCTGAGCAAGCTTTGTCGTTCTCTCTCTCTGTCCTTGTCTCTTTCACTCTTAGGAAGAGTCACTTCGCTAGTACGCAGCAAAATGGTACATGTTTTCAATTTTAGCATGTTTCATACTTATTACAGCAAAATAATGATTTTTGAATTTGTAATTTACAACTGAAAAGAGATTTGAATGTTTGAATACTTATTTTAATATATTTAGATATGATGGCGGGGCAGAAACAAAGTGAAGTTGGCAGACGTGGCGAGCCATGACATGATGTGTTGCGGTTTTACCAAACGAAGCATAAATTATTCTTACTCCGAAAAATACTTCAAATTACCACATCACATTTGTAAACGTGTTTTTTAAACCTACCTAAGCAAGTTACGATGTGATAAATCTGTGTTTCTGCAGCAGTAGTAATTATACTGTTATGGTGTGTTTCGTTAACCGCTGAGTGTGACATAGCGTGGCATGGAATAAAAGTTAAGGCAGGCTTATTTGAGTGCATGTTCACCGCTATATTTTAAGTTTCTATAACAAAAAATGAGGGACATGAGTTGCGTGCTTGATTTTAATGTCGCTTTTTCGTTGGACTGTCCATTCCTTCGTTGTTCGAACCGAGGCCGTCCTTTTAAAGAAATAACCCAACACATATCAATAACAGAAAGTTAAATAATACAGTTCATTGCCCCGCAGTTGTAAAGTGTTTAACACAGTCGCGGCAAAATATTAACGTGCATTATGTGTAATGTGCTATGTCGTGGAAAACAATTATGTTAATGTAACGTAACCGTAAGAACTATCATTAATTCAGGCATTTTTAAAACGTCATAAAGCTGACCTAAATTATGTTATAAGTCTAAACTGTGAATCTGCATACGAAGTGGTTTTTGAAATAGACCTAAGACAGAATTCTTTGAAAAGCTGTAAACACTTTTGACAAGTATAAAAGTAGAAGTCACATTTCAATGTTTATTTTTAGGTGTAGCGGAAGTATACGAACACATGTAGAGACACAATGGCATGTAAACATTGATTTTGACAGATGCTACATGGCAGTCACATGGCAATGTTTGTTTACATTTGACGGAAGGATACGAAATAGGCCTGCAAGTAGATATTTAGCAGGACTTCGAGAAAGTTACTTCCAATGGGGAATGGACTATAGATGAGTGCAGCATGCCTTTAAAAGCCAGCCATTCTCCCTCTACCTAAGATCTACTATTGCCTATTAATTGAGCACTTTTGAAAACCTGCTTAGCATCAAATTTTCTCTTTTTGTATACATTGTATGTATAATTTACTTTGACGTGGGCCTGACAAATTTATACATGCTTCATTCAAGTGAAAACTTGAAATTATCAGTAGTGAGTGGAGTGAGTGAAGAGATAGCGAGGTCTTGAGAGATGATGATCGTCAAGCGAGGTGAATGTGGAGCAACGCCAGGATAAAATAGCTGGAGAAATGAGAGATCCCAGAGAAAACCCACTGACCAGCTGCATCATCCATCACAATTTCTACATGCAAAATTTCAGGGGCGACCCAGCCGGGAATTGAACCCGGTTGACCTTGGTGGGAGGCGTTTGATGAGCCACTACACCACCATGGCTCCTTTCAACATTAAGATAGGGAACTACTCTCCCAAATGTCATTGCCGTCTTTATTGGACATACACCAGTATGTGAGGCTGTTAAAACATGTGCAGGAATTCACAGTGACATATTTCGAAGGTATGTTTAAAAAATGCTCCATTAACCACGAACAGCCTGTAGTTATGACGGTGCAGTACGTAGAGGCACTACTCACACAACCACTGGACTGATCTGACGGTAGGCAAACCCACTGCAGGCTCCACAGTACTGGTATCCTGCATGCCTGAAACCAACCACATACATCACACTTGTAGACAAGCATCCCACACACTCGCCAATATACTATCACTACTAACACATTGTGCAACTTACGGAATTAGACAGAGACATTTACATATATTATTTCTACATTATTGCAGTAGGAAGTTGATTATCTGAACAAATAGGGACCAAAAGAAATTCGGATAATTAAAAAATCTCGATCACAGAAATACATTGAATATGAAGATAAAAAATTTATAAAAACCATTTTCACAGAATGTAAAATTTATTACACATGCATAAAACATAGTCAGCTTTCCCAAAACACAAACTATACATAAAATAAAAACAATACTCAGTTAAGAAGTAACCATTCCCTTCCTGAAAGTGTTTAACAACATGTGAAAGGGCACATCACGAGTGCATGTCATTACTCCGCGGGTAAGGGAAACACTGTGACACAAAAAACTTTCGTGTTTTTTCTATTCCCTTTATTTTTAAAATGAGTCCGGATAATTGGTTGTCTGTACAACCGAAGTTCTGATAATCAACATTCTACTGTATGTATTTACAAACCGATTTTCAACAATGCATACATTTACATTACGAAATTTTATTTCTGCTAAAACGGAATTGTTCAACTCCTGCCCCTTCCTCCTTCCTTCATCAGCGACATCCACCTCAAACTTAACATTACAACATAAATTTTTATAAATGTCTTGGAAGTCTCAATTTTTTCAAAGACCGCAGTCTTGATCACGGTGACATACATATATACATACACTCGCAATTAGGCTACCACCCAGTGGCGAGCTCTCTCACCTCTCCTTCACCCAACCAACTCCTTTTCCACTCCCTTCCTGAACTTATCAACCCCTCCCACAGATACCAATTCCTCCCTCAACACATTCCACTCCCTCACAGACATCACAAGCAAGGACTGCCTACTCCGCTCCGTTCTCCTCCACACACACTGAAGCTTCTCATTGTTGTTTCCTCTACCTCTAAACACCCCCTTACTTAGCTTGCAGTGTAGCCCTCCCCATCCTCCCTCTTCATTCACCACCCTGTACATCCTGACTAACCATTCAACTTTCCTCCTGTCCTTCAATGAGCTCCATCCCATTTCTTTCATCATCACTGATGGCCTATAGTTCCCTTCTTCCTCATCATACTGCCCCTGCCTTCTCCACCTACCCTTCACCCATCTTGCTGCCCTTCTCAAGTTCTCGCACTTCCACCTCCACGTACGGGTCCCATACTGCTGCAGCATATTCTAGCATTGGCCGTACTATTGTGCCATACGACTTCTCCATTCAGCACCCTTCCCAGCATACCCAGAGCCCTTCTTCCCTTTGCAACCACCCTCTCTGCCTGTTTTTTTCCACCTGAGGTCTCCCTGCAGTACAATCCCTAGATACTTATATAGGATGTATCAGATTTAGGTCACTCAAGTTGTTTTACTGTAGAATATTTTATGGGTCAAGCAAGCAGATAAAAAGATTGCCAAAGATTTAAGTTCAGGTTAAATTATTACAATATTATTGGTAGTAAACATTTTTTATCAAAATAACATTAAAATAGTTAGGTTTTTTAGAGTACTATTATTTTCTGGGTAACTTGCACAACTGTGCAGTGATAATCTGCGTTATTTGACATAGTAAGTGTGCTGAGCTCTGTTCCACAGAATGCTAATACCTTGTAAACAGTAATATTATGAATACCGTAGTGATCATTTAAAATACTTATTTTATACATAATACCTTCCTAACTGGTCAATAGGTTTGGTTTCGTGAGATCTTTTTGCATTTAATACGATTAAGCGACCCCACTGAAATATTTTACATACATTTTAAGTGTTTTACCACACAATTTCCACGATCTTCATTGGCTCCTCCACTATCACATTTCATGATATAGGCCCTATACTATGGATAAAGTGATGACCCCATGAACTTCATATAAGGTGTGAATAGTAATGTCAATATACACCACTTGATGGCATTGATTTGCTGTTTTTAAAGTCACGAGTCTTAATCACTACACTGCTATTCGGACATGTGATTTCAACAGTTTTTGTCACAATTTATGAGCCAATGTTTGAGACGGGCACAAAAGATGAAAATCAGTCTACCGCCATCTTTAGTCTATGGTAATATGTTAATAAATTAATTGTACTTACGGTGCTACAATGGCTCTTGCAGGCCCGTGTGTCAGATCTGCGTTGTTTAGCCATGTGTCCAACTGGCTGGTCAACTCTTTTGCTGTAAATAAACACGACAGAGTAACTACCATAATTCAATCAGTACTTAATTATGTTTGTTTAGCAAACATTGTAAAATACCTTCATAATGCAAACTTAATTACAAGAATACTAGCGGACCCGACAGACATTGTCCTGTACATGTGTCTTAAATCTCTCCCCTCTCTCTCCCCCTCTCTTTACCGAATTGTGAATCTAAACCATTCTCGAATCCACTTGAACACACACAAAAAATTTCATCAAAATTGGTCCAGCCGTTTAGGAGGAGTTCAGTGACATACACACGCACAGAAGAATTTTATATATATATATAAAGATACATGAAGAATTTAAGTTAAAAAATATAATGCAAAAATACTAACTGAAAATGCTAAATCATGGGTAATGCTCAAGTTAGTGTTTATGTCTAATGATAAGCATAATCTGACACAATATAAGCACCATTTCAGTAGTATTTCTTTAATACAGATTTTGTTATTGAAAGTAGTATTAACAGCCCTAACACTGCTTTCAACGGAGGATAAGAAAATAAGTAATGGCAGATATAGAAGGAGACCGCTGTTTGAAATATGTGGACCTACACTTCATGTATAATGGATACACAGAACCAATGATTCTACCCATTCGAAGATAATTTCAAAGTTCTAATAATACAATCAATAACTCACAATCCTAATCAAAAGAGAACTAATGCAATAAATTGAAAGCCCTGATAATTAAATTACTCAAACGATGTATTGAAATAGCCTATACCTACTGCTGGCACAATATTTCTCAATTAAAGTATTATTTTCTAATCTTTAAATTTTACCTGACAGTGTTGAAGCATCAACAAAGGTTCAGTTCTTACGATGACTGTTTATTTATTTTTATTTACTTATTAGACTCCATAGATCCACCTTTTGAGCTCAAAAAGCTCCAGGATGTACAATACATGTCAAAGCATTACAAAAACAATAACAAATTACGTACATGAAAATCATGACGTTAAAATACTGCACAAAACAGTAACAAAAATACATTAACATAATATGCCATATCATTAACAATAAATTACAAAATAATAATTTTGGTTACATAAATAATTATGACATAGGTACACTGCAATAAAAAAACCAACATAAAATTAGAAATAAAACATACGGAACACATTAAGATGAAAAATATTAATTTACAGAGTAAAAAGGTTTGGCAATAAAAAACTTCTTAGCCTAATTTTTAACTGTGTACTACAGTTGAATCCTGTTATAACATTTCTCAAGGATCCCAAGAGAAGGCAGCTTATTAAGCAGAAAAATGTTATCAGAGGAAATGTTATAACAAGATTCCACTGTATTACCCTCGTATAAGAGCTTAATATCCTATGGTAATTTGTTTATACAGTTTTTATAGGAGAATAATACAGTCCTTCTTGATACACTGTTAGAGCATTTGTTGGACAATGCAGATAATTTTAATATCTCTGTATAGCGCTGGTGCAAAGTAGTATTTTACATACACAGCTATACAAGATTCGCTGAACCAACAGACAATGGCAGGACCATCTTCCAAGTGCTGTGCAAGAGACAAGGTAAGAATTTTATAGTAATAATGTCTCTTAACACCACGACATGTTCATTATGTGAACCTACCAAGCACGTTCAGGTGGCCGTCATGTGCTTACAGTTTACAGCTCGGGATTCTCCTATGACATGTCCATTCCTTGCTGCTGACATGTCTCCTGCAGTTACTGTTAGTGGATTACGAAATTTAATGGCAAATGTAAAAACAATTCTATCTCGCACCCTCTTGCATTCTCTCTCTCTCTCTCTCTCTCTCTCTCTCTCTCTCTCTCTCTCTGTGCGTGTGTGTGGACATGTGTGTGCATGCATGAGAAAATGACTGGTAATCTCTGTATACTGTGAAGTACTGGTAAATGCAATGTAAATATCTGATTTACGTTAATGAAAAGCAGAAATTTTTTCCTTAAAGACTTTTCTTGTGTTTCTGTCTATTATTTCAATGGTTTGGAAATTATATTAACTTACATAATATCCAGTACCTACTATGAACATCCTAGGGTCTAGACAACATGGAATTCAAAATTTCAAATATACTATTTTGACTGATGAAAGACATAGTTGTACTAGAAGAGAAACTTTAACATGCTAATTGAGAGGAGGATTTGATAAAATTAATGAAACCAGAAATTTACAAAAAAAAATTGTCTATAACACACAAACTTTCAAGATCAAAAAACAATTTTTCTTTCAGTGCTAAAAGTAATGACTCATTAGCAATTTTGCGAACACAGTAGAACTCCGATTATCATCACCACACAGCTTAAAAATAGAAGAATGAAAAAAAAATATAGTTTCTATATGTATGACATGGTGCATACGTAAGTCACAGACCCTACAAAAATAAAATCAATTCTGATGTTTCAACTGGACCCCTAAAACATTAGGGGCCATACACACAAATCAAATTTTGGAGCACCACAACAATGGTAATCAAGGGGTTAAAGAGCAATAAGGCAGTGAAACCATACGGGATAGGGAACAGATACCTTGAGGTTAGTAGGGGAAAGTTAAGTTAGATAACTGGAGATGATTGGTAGGTCCTTAGAGGAGGGTAAGTTGCCACAAGGTTGGTAGGAAGCATTGGTGGTCCCAATACACAAGCAGGGAGAGGATACGGGGGAGGCCTGGCAGCTACAGACTGGCGAGTCTCACATACAGTACAGGAAAGATAATGGAGAGGCTGGTGGTGCAGTATGTGGCTAATGTTATGAACAATAGGAATTGGTTGCATGAGTTGTGACTCGTGCAATCAATTCCTCGCATTCATGGTTTCAGAAAAGAATACTCACGTGAGATGCAGCTGGCTGGGCTGTTAAAGGCAGGACTATTTGTATTTTATTTTATATCTGTTTTAGAATTTTATAATATTATAATAATTTGATGTTTTGATATTGTTCTGTAAATAATGTGTCCATGTTCTGTACATAATTTGTTTATGTTCTGACTTGTCCGATGTCTCTGTACAAACTTGTACTCGAAAAAAGACCAAATGGATGCAATAAATAAATACATAAATAATAAATAAATAAATAATCTGGCGCAGGTAGTTGATGAGGGGAAGCAGGTGGATGCCTGCTTCATAGATTTTGGAAGACATTTGACAAGGTGCCCCATGGGACATTGATGAGGAAAGTGGAGGCGCTGATATCAGACAGGAGGGTAGTGGAATGGATAGGGGACTTTCTCAGGGGGCGAAGGCAGAGGGTGAAAGTGGAAGATGCAATATCAGAGGCGTGGGAGATTACATCAGGGCTGGGCCCTTTGTAGTTTACACTAATGTAAAATGACATGGGTTTGGGGATCAGGGACCAAATAAGAATGTTCATGAATGATTATGAATCTTATCACACGTGGGAGGTGACAACTTGAAAGCAGACATTGACAGAATACGGTCGTGGACTGTGGGGAATAAAATGACAATAAATGTAAGAAAGACTAAGGTAGAGAGGTTTGTAAGGAAGAAGGCGATAAACTGGGAAATTTACATATGAGAGAGATAAGAAAGAGGAAACGGCCAAATATAAGTATCTAGAAGTCATGTTGCGGGCTTAGATCAGCTGCGAAGTGAAGGCATGTGGCACAATGGTACAACCAATGTTTGAATACATGGAACTTGTATGTGGATGTGTGTGGGCATGCGAGAGATGGAAAAGATAAAAATAAGGGCAGCAAGATGGGTGAAAGGTAAGTGCAGAATGCAGGAACAGGATGGTGAGGATGAAGGGAACAATGAGCCATCAATAATGATGAAAATGGAATGGAACTCATCGAAGGACAGGAGGAGAGTTGAAAAGCTGGTCAGGATGTACAGGGTGGTAAATGGAGAGGGAGGGTGGGGAACGTTATGCTGCCAGCTAGAGGAAGGGGAAACAACAGAGAGACGAATCAGAGTATTGAAAAGAACGGAGCGGGGAAGGGCAGTCTATGCTTGAGACAGGAATGAAATGGAATGTATTACAGGAGAAATAGGTAACTGCAAAAAGGGTTAGAAAGTCCAGGAAGTGCATTGAATGGTAGTTTATGGGAGGAAAGGAAAATGAAGACAGTAGTCCAATTACATGCAATTAAGTTTTCTCTGGGCAAAATATTTTGACCACATAATACACGGTTACGAGAGGTTGGCAAAAATTAATTTGTCTTTCTGCTCTTCCACCATCTGCACATTGATAACATAAGAGTATATTGTTGTACAATATTTCAACATGCCGACAGAACACATTTATAGCACACATAACTTACATGACTAATGCAAATATCCGACTTAGAAACACAAATCCTGTCATATAATTAAGATATTTGATTTGAATGCATGTTAATCATATTCACATAACCCAGTACGTTCCCAAACGTTTTTTTTTTTTTTCCGTTATTTTAAAAGAATTTTAAAAGCCTTAACTCTTACAAAAATTTTAAAAATAAATGTTTTATAGGTTATACTGGAGAACTACACCTCATGCTTAAGTTACGAATCGTGTCCAAAAATTATTACTATTAAGACCAAAACACATAAGGGAAGTAGTAATATAAATTAACTGATCTGTGATTACCATAAGTCAAATCAGCTGTACATACAGGAGCTAAACTTTACCTGAGTCAGAATACCAGCTGCCTGCGTGTGAAGCACGACGGACAGCCATAATAAATGTTTTTCTATTAGAAAAGCCGTGACTAATATTTTGTAAAATGTGAACAAACTTCGAAGACAAATGAGCCTTTGTCAAAACCCTTTAAATCTTGAAAGTCATATCAGCTGCCTCAACAACTACAGCGTGCATGACGATCAGTTCCCGAAAAACTCAACAGAGCGCAACACAATCGTAATTTCTTTGATAAGCCATACATAAATAATTTAAAAAAACACAAAAATTTAAAAAAAAACGGAAACCTTTTTAAAAAGAGCAAAAATAACTTGTTTTGAAGTTAACACAACAAAACTATTATTAACACACACGAAAGATATTTTAAAAAGGGGCAATGAACGTATGACGGCTGAGCGCTACGAACATACAAACACACTATAATATGTTGCCGCTCAGTATTCCAGAAACAATTATGTAGTAAATTATAATCACATTGCACGAGAGCCACATTTCCATATCAGCTTCACTCACACTGAGTGCACTTCGGTGCAGTTATTCCTACACTATCTTCTGCAAGGCAACAATCTGAGTGTCAAAATGGACGATCAAAAGTACAACTCGGACACACGCGATTAGACTTTTCAAGTTTCCACAACACCTTTATTATGATCTCACAATCTGTCACAAACATGTTGCCATTTTGCCTTCTCTCTATAAATCGCGCAAGGATAACTAACTACAGGACAATAATCTTCATGTGCAAGACCGTGTTATGGCCTCTGCCTTTTACCCATGTCGTTTACTAGCAGACGTTGTTTATTAGGAGATTGATCGCTGCGCCTGCACTAGGAGACGGCTGCCGTAAACGCTGGATAGTTTGGCGTTTGGGAGAAGGTAATACACCCTGCTGACCCGTCATTCCAACGCCATAGACAAACCAGAGTAAAGCAGCTATTTTGTTTATATATACATACACTCGCAATAAGGCTGCCGCCCGGTGGCGAGCTCTCTCGACTCTCCTTCACCCAAACAACTCCTTTTCCACTCCCTTCCTGAATTTACCAACCCCTCTCACGGGTACCAATTCCTCCCTCAACACATTCCACTCCCTCACTGACCTCACAAGCATAGACTGCCTAATCCGCTCCGTTCTCCTCCACACCCTCTGAAGCTTCTCACTATTGTTTCCCCTTCCTCTAAACATCCCCTTACTTAGCTTGCAGTGTAGCCCTCCCCACCCTCCCTCTTCTTTCACCATCATGTACATCCTGACTAGCCGTTCAACTTTACTCCTGTCCTTCAATGAGCTCCACCCCACTTCTTTCATCATCACTGATGGCCGATAGTTCCCTTCTTCCTCACCATCTTGCCCCTGCCTTCTCCACCTACCCCTTCACGCATCTTGCTGCCCTTCTCCAGTTCTCGCACCTCCACGTACGGGTCCCATACTGCTGCAGCATATTCTAACATTGGCCATACCATTGTGCCATACACCTTCTCCTTCACCTCACAGCTGACTCCATTCAGCACCCTTCCCAGCATACCCAGAGCCCTTCTTCCCTTTGCAACCACCCTCTCTACCTGTTATTTCCACCTGAGGTCTCCCTGCAGTTCAATCCCTAGATACTTATATTATGCTGCTTCTTCTATCTCATGTCCCTCCCATCTGTACATGTCCATGCTTATCATCTTCTTCCTTGTGAACCTCACTACCTTTGTTTTTCTTACATTTATCTTCACTTTATTTTTCTTGGTATACAACCATAGCTTATCAATGCCCGTCTGCAAATTTCCGCCCCCCTATCCCACCACAGCATATACAACACAATCGTCTGCAAACAATCTGAGTTTTTCCCTAATCCCCATACCCAAGTCATTTACAATTATGGTAAAAAACAAAGGTCCCAGCATGCTTCCCTGTGGTACCCCTGACGTAACCTCCTCTTACTCCGATATTGCCTTCCCCACTTTCACCCTCTACCTTCGCTCCCTGAGGAAGTCCCCTATCCATTCCACTACCCTCCTGTCTGGTATCAGCGCCTCCACTTTCCTCATCAATGCCACATGGGGCACCTTATCAAATGCCTTCTCAAAATCTATGAAGCAGGCATCCACCTGCTTCCCCTCATCAGCTCCCTACTTGTGTATAGATACCACCATAGAATACTTCCAAATCTTGTGGTAACTTACCCTCTCCTAGAGACTTTTTAAACAGCCTCTCAAAATATTTCGCCAACTCTCTGCCACCAAACTGTGTTTCTTATCCCATCTGGACCCCCTGCCTTACTGCTCTCCAAACCCCTAATTACCTTTTCTATCACCCACTCCCTCATCTTAAACTCACTAAACACACCAGAGCACTGTTTGCCCCTATATTTAAACCCTCCTTTGCAACAAACACTGGCAAGTACTGTCCTTGCAGCATCTCCGATTTTCCCTGGTCATTTGTCGGATACCTACCATCCCTTCCTGTTAGCAGAGGGATCACTTCCCCTCTTCCCCTTAACTTCCTAACATACCTAAACAATTTCCCCTATTCCTTGCCTTCTCCTTCTTCCCCCATGTTCCCCAGAAATACATTCTTTGCCTGTTTGATCTTCTCTTCAAGCACCCTATCCATTTATTTCATCATTTCTTTAGATCTTACCATCCCTTCATTTCTCCACTTATCATGTAATTTTCTGCACTTCTTCATTTTCAAAATCTACTGTCCATAGTATGGCGGATCTCCCCCAATCTTCTAAACTCCCTCACAACGCCTCTACACCATCCTCCATAGACCATTTTTTAAACCAGTCTCTCAGGAATATTGTTGCCACACCAACCTTTCTGCCGTTTACACTTCCCTCTGCCTACCAATCCTAATTTCCACAACCGGGATATGATGATCGCGCATACCATCCAATACTATTGCATCAACTACAGTATTCCTAGGTCTGACCAACACCACATCCAGCACTGACCCAACACCTTCCTCTTTCCATTAGGCATTTCTACTACGTGGACTAATCCTCTGTTGATTAACTGTACTGCCATTCTCTGCATCATGCTACCCATTCCTTCTGCACCCTCTACCAATTTCACCCCTAGCATATTCAAATCCCCTGCTACAACAACTCACTGCCTGTCTTGTAGTCTATCGACCATCTCCTTGATCATCTCAATTGCCTGCCATCCCTGTCCTAGTGGTCTATATGCTGCAAGTCAAGTAATTTTCCTATTACTACCACCACTCAATTTAATTTGCATCACCTCAACATCCTCACTAACCCATTCTACTGCCCTTTTTAGCCCCTTCCTTACACACACCATTATTCCTCCTCATCTCCCATCCCTGTCTCTTCAGAAGATGGTGAACTTATCCTGCCTACATTCAGTGTCCAGTTATTCCTCAGTCAGCCAAGTCTCCACAGCTACCACTATATCCGCCCCATATCCTTCAACCTTTCCCCAGAAGCCCTCCAGCTTATTTTACACACTCCTACAGTTCACAACCATTATATTTATAATAGTACTCTGCTTTACCATGCTACGTTGCTTATCCCTGTGGCCTCATCAATGCTATCCTCACCATTCCTCTCCACTTCTGTTTCTTTGATTCTAACTGATTGCTATTTCAACACTTGCTGCTCTGCCCTGACCATCTCCATGCAGCCAGCTACTTCCCTACCTAGCAGATCACCTAGAATCCTCTTTCCCTGTTCTGTCAGGTGAACCTGGTCCCTCCCTAGACTTTCCCAGCCTACCCATTACCTAATATTTATCAATGTAGCCCCCAAATCCCTATACACCCTCTAATATACCTCACTCATAGCCACTGCCTGGCTATAGGATACTCCTTTCCTAACCAGCACGCCACTGATTACTGCCCTAGCTCCAGGGAACTTCTCCCGCACTTTCCTCAGCAATCTCCTGAGGTCCCGCTCTACCTCCTGCCCCACCTCCCTATGAGCCATGTAATTTCCCCCTAAATGAATGAGAACAACCTTTGCCACCCTGCTACATCTCATACCACTAACATTTTCCTCCAAATCCCTGGTATTTGCCCCCACCCCTTCAACAGCTGTTTTTATGTAATTTCCTTCCTGATATTCCTCAGCTCCACCCCCTTTACAACAAAGCTGCCTAAACAAACAACCTCTGGCTCCCTTCCTACAACCTGTTCCTGCTTTGTGGCTCTTCCATCCACCTGCCTACCCTTGTCTCCGGACTCCTGCAGCAAAAATTCCAGATGCTCCCGTACTTGAACCCACTTTCATTTCCACCTCTGATTAACAGTCCATTACTTTTCGTCTGAGCTGTTTTATTGTGTCTGTAAGATCCTTTTTCAATACATAGCTGTACAGAGATATTGGACAAGTCAAATTACAGTATACAAAATTTGTACGTTGACTATAGTAAACACATGTTGATGTGTGCCATGCGCCTGAACCCCTATTAAGACAGTTTGTCCGGCCGTTACTTGAGGAATAACTGCAGCAGGGATGTGCACTCTATTGACAAGCAGAGCGTGCAACAGGTCGTAGGTGCGCGACAAATTGCAGTGCAGGGTAGTGCAGCATGAGGGCACGCCAGTGCAGCATTACTTGTGGTTGCCAAAGATGGCTGCAATGTAAACTCCGCAAGACGGAGTAATACTCACTGGACCTGAGAGCCCAAGGGTTCACACTATCTATTATTTGCTGTGTGTTATTAAAGGATTTATTTGCTTGTTGTCTTTTCTTGTTTCCGGGATTTTGATGAGCTTGTTTTCATTTGTATTTCTTTCATTACTCATCTAGCGCTGTGTCCATCATCATTCATCAGTGTTTTATGTTGCAGAGTCTTAAATGTATTTCATTAGGATGAGTTTTGTCAAGAACCATGAAATAAAGCAAGAGATTTAGATCTGTAGCAGGAAGTAGTTCTGTTCTGGTGCATGGGTCAGCTGAGGTCTGCCAGCTCATCAGGTGGGAGAATCAGTTAGCGAGTAGCATCGTATAACGGTGGTGCGTGTGTCGCAAGCTCCGGCTTTTTCCGCACGCGAGGCGGCCTTCATTATTTTTTATATGGACATTTAATTGTAATAGACTTTAACTTCTGGAACCTTTGTCGTTTAAGCCGCCCAGTGCACACCCTCACTTCCCGTGGGAATAGCATCGCCCGGGAAGCATTTATTATCGTAAATGCATCATTGTTGCAAGACTGTTTTCAGCTTAACCGAAATGGACGGTAGTGAGTGGCCACAGTTATCGCATGTGAAGTGTTCCCCTGAGAGGGATGTGTAAATACTAAACTGAGCAGTACGTAAATTATTTCGACCACTGTGTGCATTTAAGGGTACAGACACTAACAATAACCGCTAGCATCATGTCAGTGTTTCTTAATTTTATCCAGTTTTCTCAAGTGCAATTGTATTAACAAGGTGTTCTGTATTCTTATTGGTGTATGGTTAGCCCTAACAATCCACGGATGTGAGTATTAAAGTTTTTGTAAGTTTCCCACCAAAAACTGATCAGCATGGTACGTAGTCGACACTGGCTACCGTGTAATAAACAACAATCACGCATCTTAGTTAGAAAAAGCATCATAGGGGCAGAGGCCGACGGCATCATTGGCGAGGAAATTCGGTCCGTGTGTACGGCCCGCAACCCGGTTGCCATCAATAGTCGTTGTGCTACAACAATCATCTACCATCTCAGCATCGCCTTGATGACGCCTGGCCCATAGTCGGGTAAACCACATCCTAGACCTTACCTTTACCACCCCTAAAACCATTTCTCATCCATTCCCACACAGCCACACGCCATCAACACATTTTGAGGCTGTCCCCGGCTCGAAGCACGTACAGTACTTATCGACTTGTGCACCATCTCTGAATGAAGTAAGCAACACGATATAGTAGAGTGCTGGCCCTGCAGCACACTGCCGAAGGATATCAATCACTATTAAGTGATTCAGTGCAGTGTCTATTTAACATGAAAGGAATATTTTTTTAAAGTAATAATTACAGTTTTTCGTATTAAAAAAGACTGTAACCAAACAATGCCCTGCAAGTGAATGTAGAAAAATCCCACGTAAAATAAAGCCTTAACTCACGTGCCAAGGGTAAACCACGAGGACTCTCAGAACTTATCATTCCCTCATATTTTGAGAAACTGACCAGGGCCTCTTAATCAGAAAATTAAAAGTAATCAAAGCCCATAAAAAACTGTTTAAACTTGACTGTTTGACTGCAAGATAATGGAGCAAAGTGGTGTTCAGTAAGGTTGGGAGTGGGACAGGTAAAAGTTCCATAGATTCTCACCAACTCTTCTTCTTGTATATGATCGGCACCAGGTATTTTAAGTGAAATGCCAACTAGCTAGCATAGAACAGACACTTTTCCTCTCTGGGTCGTGTGCCAACGATCTACAGGTAGTGTCCTCCCAGTTCGTCGACCATTGTGATTAATACAAAAACATTTATGTTACTGAAACCCTGCACAGTGTGATCTTGGGGCGGCTCACTCACCCATAATTAGTTGTACATAGATAAAAACACTGAAAGATAATACAAAACACTGATACATAACCCTTAATGATTGGCGGGAAAGGTGGGCACCCGTGCCCCTATGGCCTGTAGGCAACCCGAATGAGAACGCACACCATTATACGTTGAATCATTGGGTTTTATTAATAGCTCCTCCAGGAAGCAAACTTATACACATTGCTGGGCTTAACCTGCCGGAAGGTTGACACTGTACAAACAACCCAAAAGTAACAAAGAACCAACATGAAAACTTAAGCCGTCCCGGGCAATGGTACACCATGGGAAAGGACAAGTGGAAAATCCTGGGCAGCTGTGAAGTAAACAAAGGTTCTGGTAAATTAATGTCTATTGATATGAAGTGATTAGTGAACAAAGGCGAAGTGCTACCCAAGAGTGCGAAACACGACCCCGTCGGTCAGCACGTCCAACTCCTCGAGACACTATGATATGACTGACTTCCCTGAGCAGGCAGTGTTTCCAACACTGAAAGAGTCGATTTCGCTACACCTGTAGTAAAATTCTGCTACATTCCGCTACAAATTTTTTTTTTTTTGTAATTTTCATTCTAATAATTTGGCAGGACCGCCACAGATGGCATGAACTACTACTCAACTATTAATGGGAGGAAAAAATACCTTTATGATAACAGGTGATAAAATCAGAAGGGTGAAGAAATCAGAAATTAATTTCATAATAATAAAGATGTATTCTGAACATTCTGCTGTCTTCAGTGCAGTGGTGATATTGATGGTAGCCTTAGTAAGTATTTTGTGACAGGCGATGAATTACATGGGCGTCGAACAAATTACGTGTTCAAAAAATTAGAACAATATAAAAATATTTACAAATAAAAATAATGTTTAAGCTTTTAAAAAGTAAACCTAACTCAGCTGCGATAAGTTTTAAATTACCAATGGCTATTTTTTGTGGGTGCCAGTGGCATGCTGGAAAGTCATTACATTATCTGTTTATTACTATTCGCCACTTTGTCTCCCCAAGGTTTAAATGCTATGCGAAGCGGAATTTCGCTACTGTTGGCAACACTACGTGCGGCGTGCTGGCCGACTTTATAGGTGGGCAGTACGCCTCACAGGCTATTTTCCTACACTCTCAAACTCCAGAAAACACATCCACGTTACATTAAATGCTACAAAACTTTGCACAGTAACCCTTTGATTGACATATTACACTGTATGAAACGAAGTGTGGATGAAAATCTTGAGAAAGATAATTAATGAAAAATACAAAACGATGTAATTAAGGCCCGCAGGGTCATCAAACTATTATAGTGCTCTTTTATTTGCCATTTCGTGAACGGGCATCCTTGAGCGTTTCTTAATTAAGCTTGATTACATTTGGGCCCAAATTTGCAGGGTCTCTTTTTAAGACACGGGAGCGTGGGCACACGTGGCTTGTTCAACACTTCCACTTTTCTGCTCATGTCTCGAGCACTCTTTCTGGCCCCTGCGGTCGTACTTGTAACTTCTGTACACTTTCCAACTGGTGCGCACGAGGAAACGATAGAGTGCTGATAATTACTGCAAATGTCTGCGACGGCGGGCAAACCGGTTAGTTAGAAGCGGATGGCGTCAAATTCATTAAAAGTGTAATTTACTAACACTGACATGTTGACATCACTTGTGTGATGTAGCACACTTGAATTAAAGAGTTTAATTTAAATATTCATGATAATTAAGAGCTGCTCAAATTAACGCTATATATTTATGTAAATTCAAGAAATTATGTTTTTAATTCTCTTCCAAAACCCACGTATAATTAATTGGCAAAAGTAGTACTTTTTATAATAAAAAATTACTTACTTGTAATTTGTATATTCTTTTCAATTTTTGTGTGCATGTGTAATAATTGAAGTGCAAAGGGAATTATAGGTTTGTTCGGGCGACCTGAGCTTTCTACTTCTGCTGTTTTCCTGCAATTTTCTTGCGCTTTTTCATTTCCACCCATGTCACCCATGCCCCAAGCAATAAAATACCCTGACTTGCTCCTACTAACCAATATCATTGGCATTAACTTGGTTTTTGTTTTATCAGGCATCGCAAGATTAGGGTTATGTGGAAATTACGGCTGTCATTACATAGACCATTTTACAGTATTTGATGTTATATTGTAGTAGGGTTGCCAGGCATCCTCTTTTAACCTGATATAACTGATGTTGTGATCAGCTGATTAGTTCTAAAAAGTTGCATGACTTTTGGCGTTCGGTTAGTAGTAGAAAACAGCAGTTCGCTTTTTGCCCTTTCCTGCTCTCAGAAATTCTGAACTTGCTCTCGAGAGTAAAAAGCTCAGGTCTCCCGAACAAACCTTATGCTTCATCCAGTTCTATGTCTCACATAATTCATTTTAATTTTCCTAGGGACGGATTTTTGTACTGGTAGTGTATCGACTACGAGGCGTCACTAAACCACCATCTTTAGTCATGGTTCAATGGGCATCAGGGTAGGTCGCATCTACGCTGCTCGGAGGTGAATCAATTTTGTACTTTATAATTTTCCATCACAATAGTGTAAATCGTATGGAATTTTTAAATCAATTCTTTGTGCACCTCTCGATTAAACTTACTAAAGGAGCAGACATACGGCCCCTTCACCATATTTGAGCTTGAATTATTTTTAATGCGTAAGGCATTTAGCAGCTTCAGTCCATGTGGGGCGTTGTTCTACACGCCCGCATAGTAATCGTGTGCCATCGCACTTGATTTATTGAATAACCACCATCTTTATTGAAATTAAATGCTTCTGTCTTTTAATTCTCGCTCGCCGATGTCTTTAAATTTATTGAAATTATTATTTTATTAATTATCCACCCTGTGTTGCGACCACGTGAGTGTTTGTCTTCGTCAAGTGTACTTATGTCTTGGTAGGGCATGCTGGGGAGCCACAATTTCCCAGTTCGTGTGCAGATCTACGTAATTTCAACGTATTCAGTGTTTTATTTTGGTAAGGCATGCTGGGGAGCCACAATATCCTATTTCATGGGTAACTTATGTCTTGTCTGTTTTTGAATGCTATCGAACACCGACACAACTAGACACTAGGGGACATAGGGTCATTTAGCTCAGGCTTTTCGACCATGGCCTATCCTTAAGAGTCTCGTGTTAACCCGAGCAGGTTCCCCTCGGAGGTTAGCTGGAGCCCATTTAATATTGTTATTCGTACTCGAGACCCTGTGACACCCTGTGACATCCCGTATAGTGCTGAATCACCACGCCCCTTCTTGAGCTTCACCACGCCGATCCCTACTAGGCATCAATATATATGTCAGATTGCACATACATGATAACGTATCTTTCTTCATAATGCGAGTCATCATGGTAATGACGGCACAGGTCTGCTCTTAGCTCTTTTGGTATCCATATTTACCAATATGCCCCAGATTTTCCAGTACAGGACCATACCAAGTCGTCTCGGAGCTTGAAGTGCTGAGGGTTGTCCTGGAGAAGTCTCTGGATGGCCGGGTATTGCTGTTGGTAATCGTTTATGCTGTATTATCTCAGGCAGAGCTGAAGTAGCCGGATGTGCTCCTCGGAGTTAAGGTCAGTTGGGTGGAAGGGGGGGGGGGGGTATCTTTTCCCATTTCTCCTCTTCCGTTTCTTCACCATCGAGGTCCGGCTGGCATGACAGAGCATCTGGCAAATCGTTAATTTTCCCTGGGCAGTGCTATACTCAAAGTCGAACTCGGTGAGAAACCTTTCCCATCGTCTAAGCTTGACCTTTGAGCTTTGTGACTCACCCGAGCCAATAGTACTTTACTGTCAGTGTGCTGAATGAATTTCTTGGCCACCAAGTAGTACAGCACATCACTTCGTAAAAAATTTCCATTTGCAGCGGAGTCTAGTAGGGCTAGAATTTGACTACTATGTGCGATGCTCCTGAAGGTTCATATTCCTCTCTCAATTTCTGGAGGCTTGTCCCTTTGATCCCGGAGGCAACAGTCCACTTTTCAATCCAGTCATGGCAATTCCCGCCTGGCTAGTTTTCCTTTGTGCGCAAAGAGGGGGTCTGGCGCCCCTGCTTTTATTCTCTCCCCGCCGGCCCTTGGCAAGCCTGCCTGTCAAGGCGATTCCGGTTAAAGTGTTGGCTGGGCCAGTACCAGCACTTAGAAGAGAGGAGGTTGGTGTGGAGGAGTGTTCCCTTTCTTTTCTATTTGGCTTTTGCTTTCTGTTCGCTTTTCGCGTGTCTTGTCGAAGGCTACCTCGGTTCAAAATTCCTTTCGTTTTCACACACTGTTTCAACGAGTTCTTCTATCATTGTTGGGTTGGGAATTCGGAAATGACTACATAATTTAGGTAAGAGCATCCTGCCGATATTCCTTATGCAACTTTCATCTGTGGCAGCAGGGTAAATTCTCCAGTAGAGTTGGACTTTCCTCTGGATAAAGATTTCAGTATCTTCCTCAATGTGATGGCTTTGTCCATTGAATTCAATTGTAATATGCATAACTACTTCGCCTGAAAACTGTGTGTATAGGTGAGCACATAGTAATCACCATTCTGTCACAAACTCTCCGTATTTATTGCACCATTCTAAAGCACAACCGTGGCATTGTTTACTGGCACAATATTCATTTTTTACTGGGTATCTCATGTTCTTGGAACTCTTTCTAGCATTCCTAGGTAAAATAAATCCTGTCTTCGTGGGGGCGGCCAGCAAAACCTGGCAGCTGAGGTTCGCTGACGCCGCAAGTGGTAGCTGGACTGACTCTATGTCCTGAATTACTGAGCCTGTATCCTGCCACTGCTCAGCACACCTCACGACTAATCTCGGCCGCATGACACGCACCTCCGGCCGGCGTATGCAGTTGTGATGAAAGGGTTGAGCATACATCATGCAGTAAAACAAATTGATCCGGCGACCCAGGCAGATAATCTAATTGGCGTGTGTGGCAATCTTGGCACCGGTATTCTAATCCTTCCATGTACAGTACCTCATCGACCCAGCCTAGGCACTAGTAATGAAATACTTCTTGGCAGTAGGCGTATATGATGAAATGAATTCCGACGCCAGGACACATGGCTATACACCAAAAATCTCGGGCTTCGGCCATGGTGGCCTCTTGGGGATTGTACTGGCTTAACTCGGTTTCCGACATGTTCATCCGGGTAGTTGGGCGCCATGTGGTGATTCCAGACTCCCCAATGTCCATTGGCGAGCCAGCTAGCTTGTACAGATCTCAAATCGTACTGGCCTGGTTCTACTTGGCTACTTATTTCGCTAAGATGCTTAGACCCCACATTGAGCGCCAAGAAAAACCCTACATTACTCCTCGACGTGTGATACTATTGGCCTCAGGTTGAATGATGTTACAGTAGAAGCAGGTTTTTACCATGCAGGCTAGTCACACTGGTTAGTGAGTAGAGAGTACAGAATTACTGTATTTTCTCGTGTATAGGCCACCCCTTTTTACCAAAATAAAGGAAATAACTTCTGTGGTGCGGGCCAAACACAGAAAAAAATAAAAGGGAAGGAGTAGTGGTACCCATAAATTTTTCCCCAGGATGTTGAAGGAAGTGGTGGGACTGTCTGTTGTCTTACCTATCGCTCTTACATCACTCTTCTCCCTTCTCTCTCAGCAAACCCTTCAGTTGTGCGTCGGTCGCAACGCCGCTCCACCCCCCCCCCCCCCCCGCTTGCCCACGACCTCTTAAGGCATCGTGTCACACTGCAAAGCAGAGTTGCCATATATTTACGGCTCCCTCCCTCTTATAAAAATACCCAGATGTTGCCGATCGATAATTCAGACATCCCTCTGTTTCTATGGCAGAGGCTAGCGAGTCATTTTCGAAGGGGGGAAGAAGGGACAATACCATTTTTTTTCTTACAGAAGATTACTGTGGCGTTCTAGAACGGCAGAAAAAAAAGAGCGCGGGTCACTGCCAAAATGAGAAAAAGAAAAACGAAGCCGGAAATGTTTAGTAGTAGGAAAATGAAGGTTCCGGATTTGCACCAAATATATATAATTACAGTACTTTCCTAACATATCACAACCACCACACATGAAAGTAAAAAAAAAAATAATTATTTGTTCCATACTAACAGGGCACTGCAAATTTTGGTGCAATTTTATTTTTAAAAAATTTTCCCTGAAACTTGTTGCAAAAATCATGGTGCACACTATACATAAGTAAATACGGTACTTAGTCACAATGGCCTGACCTGTAACAAGTGTACACCAACCCACCTGCCCGCTGGGTACAAAGTCTATGCTCAGCTTGGCTATTTGCCAGGCTGTATGACCTGAGGTTGGTAGCTTACTGACTATGGCTGGGTGGTGCTGCTGGCCTGCTGGTGGATCTGGAGTGCCCCCAGGGGCTGCGGCAGCAGCGAATGCTGATCCGAATCAAAGACAAGCTAGTCACAAGGGCACCTTCTCTCCCCGGCATCCCTAGTACCTTTGGAGGGTAGGGGGAGGGGGTGAAGCCCCACTAACTTAGGGGCAGACTCAGCTCGTTCCCAAAGGTTGTCTTGGCTGAGTGCAACCCTAGGTAGCTTTGAAGGTAGTGGTTGGCTTCCTTTCTTGCAAGTCTTTCCCACCTCTTTTAACACAAGGCATGAGGCTAAACCTTGCCTCTGCAGAGAGGAACACATGACTTACAGTTCCCTGGCTAGTGTGTTCTGCCAACGCCGAGCCTGTTACTCCAGCCAGCAACACAAATGGTGCGGTGGTTGGAGTGGGTTTTCTCGGAGTTGTTCCAACGACAACGGATGTATTCCTACGGCGGACAGGCCCAAGCCAGAGCTGGCCAAACATTCCCACCAGCAACTCACATGTTGCAGTGGAGGGAGTACAAGCTAGTCTGGTAGTCTCCCTAGAGGAGTACGGCTAGTGGTTGTGGCTCTATCGTTTGATGCACTGGGTGCACCAAACGGATGACTGTCAAATGTGTGTGTACTCTTGACGTACGAGTTTCTAACATACACTGAGTTCAAACCCTGGTCTCCTGCTCCACTCTGAGGAGGGAAAAAAGGAGGTGGGGGGGTTAGTGTCTATAAGGAATCTCAAAGTCATCTAATGAAATCAGTGTATGTTAGAAACATATTTATTCCGAGAGGAATAGAACACGGAACACGGCGGTCCGTACTACCTCCCGACTACATTAAGCTGACCGGAAGTAATTGACTACGCAATATCCAGGTGAAGGGAACCTGGTTATAAACTAAAGGGTGACAATTTCGACTAAGTTAGCTAAGTAACTTCCCCTGTCTAAGCTGTTTCCGTGTCCTGAAGAGACTTGGGAATCCCACTTCCTGAAGGTTCACGGGGTAACCGTTGCCACGGACAATTTACTGGGGAGTGTTGACGTCTTCTCGGTCTGTTAGGGGAGAGACTCTGGAAGATCTGGATGCTGGCGGCAAAGATGCTGAAGAGCTTCAGGTTGTTTAAGGTGATGAAGAGGTCAGATAACTCCAGTGCATGAGGCGGTGCAGTGAACTGCCGGGCTGTTGTGGCTCTCAGAAGAATCCGACAACAACTCGTGTTTCCCGGCCAGTGTACAGATACACATCCTCCCAGCCAAGCCCTGGCGAGGGCTTGGCTGGGAGGATGTGTATCTGTGCACTGGCCGGGAAACTTGGAGGTGGCAGCAGTGACTCGCCCGCTGGCTCACTCAAACTTGATGTCTTCTTGAGGGTGTGGCTTGGCATAGCTTACTGACCGCGCTGATGATAAGTGTAATTCTGTCACGCTTGTAATATTCCTCGCAACCAGGGAATATCATGTAGCCACTCAGATAGTAATTATACAGTTCGGACCCATCTGGTGAGCTCAGAGAAATGCGCATATATGAAGCAAAGTAGTTTTCTTCTAAGTCAATAAGCATCACGCATCAAATAGTAGAAAAAGAGATGCAGTGTAAAAATATGAAACACAAGAAAAGAGGGAAGAAAATGTTTAAATCACATAAATTATAAGCCTACCGTAATTCAGATAGAACTTAAAACGAATATAAAGATTACCAACAGTATTTGAATTTTTTGGATAAATGTGTAATCATGTTTGTTGCTACAAGCTTATATAATATGAAATAAATCTGAATTTAAAGGAAAGTGTCCAAGACACAAAAATGTAATTTTATTAGACACAAACGATAAGAGAAAAATATGCAAGTAAAATAATATTTAACTCGCTCTAGATGTAAGCCACACAAATGCATTCTGATTTTTACAAAGAACATGACTGGAGTCAAAGATACAATCATATGGTATACAAAGTATGCACATCAGTTACCAAGTATAACATAAAATTTAAAGTCTTTTGATTTCTACAAACAAAAACAAAAAAACGTAGTACTTTTAGAAAAGTAAGCAAAAACTATGCACCTGCAACATATTATTATTACCATTGAAAAGATAATGAACAAAAAAAATAATAGTGTTACGCAGACATTTTTTTAAAATGAAACCTTCAAAAATTCATTCGACAAATATTCACGACTCTCTAAAGTACATTTTTAAAAAGCATTATTTATAAACTATTTTACATAAATACATACGTACATACATACAGCATAACAAACTTTAAAAAAAAATACAAATAACGTCATAAGCCAAAATTTGTGGGAATTCCAGACACAATATAAAACATGAAATAGTACCAAATGAATTTCTCACCTTCGATTTTTCTTATTCCAAACTTGAAATAATATATATATGAAACTGAATTAATACGAATCATTACAACTGGTGGATAGTGAAATTAAACAGTAAATGATGGGTGGTGAATTTAAATAATTAAACAGGTTTATGCTACATCTTATAGATTATATAAATAACATTTAAAAAATTATGATTTCCATATAAAAACAGATAAATCTTTAGTTGTCCTCCCACGCATGGGTAAACAGAGTTACATACCTTTTAACTAAAAGTCTAATTACAGGAACATCTGCCAACAGAACAATTGCTGTAGAACATGCAGCTAAAACATTAATGCTAGCGTGATCCACATTTACAAAGGTAGCTGGCACCTCTTAAACCTCACGTCTAGTCATGCAATTGATTGAACTGGCCACTGTTGTCCACTGTGGGCAAGCCATCCAATACAACATCTCGAGAACTGCACTGTAGCATTTCCAGTCATGGGAGAAATAACAGTTCTTGAAATCATACCACAACTGGAAAGAGAATGTTCGAAAATGTATATGAGCACTGTTCACAATCCACTTCAGTCTTTTGCACTGCTTGCGACATAACCACCACGCTTTCACCACTCAGCATCACCGTTGGATTTCTGGAAAACAAAATCTTTTCCGTTGAGGTTCATTATGCCATCTTTCAGGTAGAATTTCCATTTGTTCCTGCTACGTGTGATCTGCAAAGAAAAATGTGCACAACGAAAATTTGCACAAGAGAAAGTACAGCATTACAGGAGAACCTCAACACAAGTGCACAATAGGGCTTGAAATTTTTTAATGTACCGTATTTTGGCATGTATAACCGCATGCGTGTATAGGCCGCACTGTAATTTTTTGACGAAAAATTGGAGATAATTAGTATTTCAAGTATAGGCCACACTGAATTTTTGTATTCCTGTAAATATTCTTAAGTTACGATTCCATAAAATCATAATAAATTCTGACTTAATTTCTCCCCTACAACACATTTGTGACAACAGTTGTATTATGTTGCAATGTTTACAAATATATATCACACAATTACTATTCGACAGATGGTAACTCGACTTGAAAAAGCAAAACCATGGCAACATGTTATACAAAGTGGTGTCTTATCAATGTGCACTTATAGTGCCACGGCGGGCGTTTAAACTACGTAAGATATATTTCTCTTGAAGAGCAGATAAATTATTTCCTCATGTATGGCATCTATGGCTGAGCTCCAAAATATTTACATTTCACACATGCGGGATGAAGGTTATTTTGTTATGAATGTGTGAACAAATAATTAAAATAATTGCACAAGTAGAAGTATTTTTATTCCTCTTCTCCTTTCTTCTTCTCTTCTCCGCCTTTTCTTCCTTCAAGTTAAAGCAACATTCAAATGTACTGTATGTCGACAAATTTCTGAACATGTTTTGGAGAAAAATTTTTTTAAATGCCAATATCTCATACAAGTCGCACCCCACTTTTTGTAGTCATTTTTTTTTGTAAAAATGTGCGGCCTATACATGCCGAAATACGGTAAATTGATAAATATTTTATATTGAATGAGTATGTAATGATATTACATCTGCTGGGGGATTTTAAAGTTGTACTTTACAGTGAAAAGTATTTTACACAGAGATTTTACCGTATTCTTATCTTAGTCCATCTCATTTTGTTTTGGTATTCCCCAGCTATGCCAGAACATGCAGGAAAATACCCTATACCAGACCCCCTCAAGTGTGGAGGGGGTAATTCAGAGTGAATCATTTCATAGACTAAAGATGAGGTTGACAGCTTATTCGGTTTCTATGCATGTACCAACACAGACATACCCCAATTAACACAATTGTCAAAGTCACATGGTCAACATTGACAAATGTTATTGTTTATATCTTAATTTCTAAATGGCAAACACTATTATGTTAATAAAACACCTTTACTAATTCAAATTTAAGCAAACTGCATTACAAATTGGTGGGAGAAAGTACAAAAACATCTCAAAGCAATTGTTTACTGAACAGTGTTCTAACATTATCCAATCCATGCCCTTTCTGCAAGCCGTACTGGCAGAAAAGCACTTGGATGTTGTGACACAGATTGGTGGTGAGCAGCCAATGAGATTGGCCTACCTCATTGACGCGTGCCCAGATAGGCTACTAGTCACAATGATATAGGATTTTGACTGCTAGACCAAAATCAGGGTGGTCTAGATTAAATAGACGGTGAGAGACGGGGGGGTGTTGGTTAGTACGTATTTACTATTGCTCCTTGGGTGCCGTGGTAATAATGGGTTTTACCCAAACATAGCGAGCTTGGTCTACGCCAAACTGGCGATTCCACAGGCGAGCTTCCTTTGTCCAGAAGTGGACGTTATCCCAGCCGAATCCTGTTGCAGTGCAGGTTAACAATCCTTTTACCACGGGATGGCACGAGGAATGAATTAGTAACACGAAGATACAAACAAGACAGTTACCGGAGCAGTCGATACTGACACGTGCCCGAGTTGAGAGGCGCTGTCCCATTCACCTGTTGCTCCGGTGTGTGTTGAGGAAGTGCACTCAACTGTCTGGCGGTAAGGAATGCTGCGTTTCATTCCATACCTTTACGGCCGTGCCTATGGTCATAAGGCATTGAGTCTCTGCTTACAGTATGCTAAGTACACCTTGACGTGAACAAACTAAACACAGTTTATTGTGTAAGTCCGGTTTTGGCTTGCTGACTGGGCTCTGTTAAGTCTCCACTGATCCCCCACGCATGCAAGCTAACCAGAGACGGGGAGCAGTTTGGGTCACCAATGCCACCACTGGATGTGTGTTCACACAGAGATGGACGGCAGGTTTCAAGCTACAGATATCCCAGCACTAACAATGCTGTGGGATAAGGTAATAACTACAGATGGGACGAACCCAGATTTTGGAACCGAACCGAACTAGAACTTAACCCAGAATATGTGTATCGAACTGAACCTGAACCGAACATTTAAATTTGTACACAAACCGAACTATGCTATAGTTTGTCGAACTCAAACCAAACTTTAAAAAATGTCTTATTCGCACATACGCCTTTATAGTTCAAAAAACAAATATGTAGAACCACCTTAAAAATACAGTGGATTATGGATGATAAACAGTAATCGGTGTGTGCACATATGCATACCTGCAAATTAAGTACTTAACATTGATTACAGTGATCCCGTGGATCATTTTAGCAGGGTTTCCCACTCAAGTAATGAGAGTTTTGTTACTGGAGCTCTGGACTTGGCTACGAGGTGCAAAGTGAAAACAACATATACACGTACAGCATTCATAGTTCAGTCCCTATTTGTTCAAGTATAAAACACAAACAAACTAATACAACTACATTTCAAGTCTAATTGTTTAAACATGTGGGCCTAAAATAAACTATTAATCACAACAACAAATTATGAAGAAATTATAATAATTATTCCTGTAATATTCCTGATGTCACAACTAAATTAGGTAACATTATCACATTCTGCAGCTTAAAATTGTGAAATTTATTTGGGATAGTTCCCTATATATTTTTCAGTACATGTCTACAATACACCAGCACAATTTTTTGAAATAAATCTTTAAAAACAGGCTAACTTACCTTATCATACTGACAAACAACAACATTATCTGTGTCAAACAGATCAGTAGGATCATCATCGCTCACATCGTCTTCAGAGTTCAATGGTTCCTGCAACAAAACCCACCATGTACAATTGTAAAATGTTATGGGGTGAAGTAAAATTTAATAAGCTTACATAACCATTACCTACTACATACTACATTAAAGTCGTCAATACGACAATCTATGGATAAGGATGAAAAGAGAGAGGGGAGGGATTACTTAAACCTTAACATTCAAACACATTCACTTTCAGGGAGGTATAGCTTATAGAAACTGATTTATGCATACGTGATGCAAGTTTTCCACAGTTATTTTTCTTATACTGTCTCACGAAGTGACTAGCCAATTTTAACTTAATCCTAAACACGTGATTTATCTTTTTAGTTTTATGAATTTGACTTACAAAACTGATCAGCACTGGTTATCACAAAAGAACAACTAGCTCAATGGAAACACATGGTATTATCAGCATAATTACAAAGTTGTAGAGAAAACTATAAGAGGGGGAGTGGGAGGGTAGTTTCAGGCTGTTCCATCAGCATGCCACCGGCGCCGGGCGAGCGGATAAGCAGTCCACATTTAAAGTTTTTGTTACCTTGACGCGTGATGCTCTCGAGCACAGTCTAAGTTATGTCACGGTAGAAGCAAGTTTTTATTGTGCAGACCCATCACTTGACTGCAGGGGCCTGATCAGTATAAAGTGTAGGCTGAGTCGCCTGTCGGCCTGGTACCAAATTAGGACTGGTTTGGCTATGTGCCAGTTGGTGTGACCGGAAGGTGCTGATATACCTATGCCGACACTGGAGCGGCTGGGCGGTACTGTTGGTCCGGTGCTCAAGTGGCGGCTGCTAACGGAGCCGGTGGACCCTCAGATGCTGCTGCAGTCGTCCGGTCCGGGCTGGGGTAGCGGCGTACGTTGAACCATAAGCAGACTAGGCCCACTGGCACCTTCTCTCCACTGCGAAGAGCGGCAACAATTGGGTGTGGCATCCCCGACATCTTCAAGACAAGAGTTGCAGCCACGGTTGAAGCACTTCCACCCTTACTCTGGTCCCCGGCCTTCACAGCCTTGGGGTCGATGAGCAACTCGGGGGTGCCCCGGCCTTCGTGGCCCGAAGTATTATGAGCAACTCCTGAGCTCTAGTAGGCACGGCCTTCTATACTAATTCCTGCAGACCATAGGCACTCAGAGCAGTGCGAGGTAGTTAGACCCGCCTCTTAGGGGTGGAGCTTGTGACGTCACATGCATGAGCCCTGGATCCTTATCTTGCCTGCCGCTAGGAGCGTGGTGTCAAGATCTCTGGTCGATAGGTGCTCGAGGAGGCAGTGACTCTTTGTTGATTGGCCCACTTCCTAAAGCTGCGCAAAATTTGAATGGAGCGCTGTCTCTAGCGGGCACGGCAAAATAAAGTGTCATTTTATTCAGGCACGGACAATGACGTAACGGATTCTTGGTGATTTGGTTTGACAGTAAAAACTAGGAGCACGAGGTTGGAGGGGCGTTGAGGCTCTGTCAACATCTAGAAGTCCCACGTGTCCTTCCTCCATTACCATGAGTAAACGAGTGAACTTGCTCATACAACTTTGCCATTATTCAGATAGAGTGAAGTCGACCATTTGGAGAGCGCTTCTTCTAAGCACTGAAATGCATCATGCGTCAGGACTCATTTCATTAAAAAATATATATATATATTTAGCCGGGAGCTGACTATTCAAATTTGAATGAAATCTATACTTTCAACCCACATATCCTAGCACAGAAAACAAAAAACACAACCATAACACACTTGTAAAATTCGTGTTAGTTATGTTCCAGCTATAGTACCTAGTACACATTTTCTGTACAAAAGTACGCAAAGAAAATTTCTACACAACGTGAACTACCATCCAGATATAGGCAGATTTCATCCACAACAAATTTTTTTGCTCATGCCCAAATCATTTTTGAAACTAAATTTGACAATCCAAAATTATGTTCAAGCACTCAAGTATTTTTGAATAATGGGGTGGAATCCATTACTAGTACATCATATGCAAAGGCTGTTAATTTTAGAAGCTCCAGTTACTGCAGCAAACTCCACATGAGCATTGAAAACATCCAAGAACAGTTTGTGCATACAATCTCAAAGTAGTCAATCAATTTTTGAGACAACTTCTATACAGTCGACTCCCTATCCATCATTCACGGGACTGCCAAAAAATGTCCAAACATACGAGATTTCAATAGACGAGGTTTCGGACATGTACATCAATAAAATAAAACTTCTAGCCTTATAAAACTTTATGTTGAGTATAGTAAGAGCTGTACATTATCTGTGAATAAAGTTTAGCTAATAAACACAAAAAAAATGGGAATTTCACAAAAAGTATTATTGTAAATAATACATTAAAACACATTTCACCTAAACTCGTTTAAATAAAGAAAATAACATCTCAAAAATCCGTTTTATATAATTGATTGCAATCCGACACAAAATGTAAGATGACCTAAAACTTTCAAACCCACTGAAAATGAAAATAATAGGACAGAATGCAAGTCAAATTTTGAATGTCCCGTGCACACTACCAGGTTAGAGCACGCAGAGAAGTTATCAATCGGGCAGTGTGTTCTTGGCAGAGGGTGGAGGATGGGTCGCTGCGGGACGACTACACCTCCACGCCGCTACATGTTGCAGACACCTTGCACGTGTGACCAATGTCTGTCTTTTAAAGTAATTAATTATATATTACCGCAATGAAAACTTGTAATTTTCAGACAGAAATAAATAAATAAGGCAATTATAATGGATTTCTTCACTGTCTTTAATAATTAATCATTCAAAACCACGTCCTCTGATTTTCCCTGTCATGAGTTACACTGTACTCGGCTTGGTGCTTACCTACCCATTCTTAGATGGCAAAAGGTGTCGAATAGGCCCTTACATTTTATCACTTCATTCAAAAGGTGCATCTCTATTGAAGTAAATTAATATAAATCCTCTGATTTTGCCGCAAGAAGTTACTGAATACGAACTTTACAATACAAGATGCTCAATGTTCAAACAATTTTTGGTGACAAGGGGAGCTCAAGTGTATGCTTCTGGCCATATAATTTTATTTGCGAAGATGCTGCCCATTGAGTTAAATAAACATTACATTTTTAAATCATGTTGATTTTACACAAGATATAATGAAATGCCAACCTTACAGGTAAAAAAAACTTCTTTTAATAACAAAATAAAACATTTTTGCAAATAATCATTCCTCATGTTTTGCATAACATTTTCAGGTGAAACCATTTGCTTTGAAATACAAGTGATGACAGGTGGAACTATTTTGAGCGACGCCTAACGTTGATAAATTTCTGTTTGCCAGACGCAGTTTGCTCTGCCGCCGGCATGTGAAGACAAGAGTGCGCGGGCGAGTATGGTATTACACAAACCAGTCTCATCGCATGCCGCATCACGCTGCAGTGTTGACGGACGTGTTGGGATGACAAGACACTAAACAAAGTGCCGCAGAGCAGTTATAAACAGTGGAGCACGTGACATATTTGACATCCAGTTACTAGACTTTTTACATAAACAACCAGCTTAAAAACGATAGTTGCGGGAAACATCAAGTGAAGGGACCAGAAATATACTTTGATCGTCGCATCATGCAATAAACTATACAAGTGGTTTATGTAATTTCGCTGGGATAAAAAAATTCTTGCTGGATGTGATATCGGTACATGCAATAACAATACATTGAGAGTTGACTGTATTACAAACGAGTTCTAAAGCCTGCTGCTGTCACTGATTTGTTGTTCCTACGTAGAAGTTATTTATGCAATATTCATAAGTACTGTAGGTAGTGGGGAAATGATACATGAATTCATCTAAAATTCTGATTACATTTAACAAAGAATTTTTTGTTGGCATTCATTTATTAAATAGATATTTTACAGTGACTTGTTTATTGGGTGCTGGATGTGGCAATGTGTGCACTGACCTTACTAGGAAAGGCACCTTAATGTTAGTTTAGTCGAGCCTTAGTAATGTCTTCAAAAAATACAACAGGAACAGGAAATTACCAGTTTACAGAAGCTGTAAATAGGTGACATACATATACCTCCTCAACTCCTCCTTCAGCTTCGTCCTCGTTCTCTTCCTCATCCTTATCATCATTATCATCGTCGTCATCAAGATCCTCCTCGTCCTCCTCCTCCTCTTCTTCCTCCTCGGAGGTATCCTCTGTGCCGTCCAGCTGCCGGATGCCGCGGTTGGCAGAGTTGTCGGAGGACATGGCGCCCTGGAGGGCCGCCGTCACATGCTGCTGCAGGAGGGCGCATGCCACTTGCTGTGGCAGGGGCATCATGGCAGAGATCACGGGCCCCGTCAGGACTGAGTGCAGTGTATTACCTGTAACACACACATCCTCCTCATGCAGACTGAACTTACAGCGGTAGCACAATGGACCCAGGTTTGATTCCCAGCTCGGCCCTGATCCTGACTGTCTGAGCACATGATTCCATTTCTGGACAAACTGTAACACAAAAATAAAACCTGAAATAACACCGCTGACAAAGACGCAAGGTCATCTAAAAAAAACCCTGGCTACTAATCAACCTAATGATCTGCACGGCCAGGGAGCAGTGGCCCCTGAGCACTAGTATCACTAATCTATGTCCGTCAGCCCTCAACGCGAGCACATGTAAATCTACCCGCACAGAAATGTCGAGCACAAGCCCCAGAATCAATCCCTAACTACAATGAAAGAAAGGTGAACATTGAGCCACAAATTAATAGTGACAGTTACACTGGCCACTTGCAGCTACGCCATTTTATCCCTTCCCAAATGGAGAAACTATGAAGAATAAAGGAAATGGAAGGGAAAATGCAACCTTGTGTAGTTAATGTTCTTTTACTATGTACACTCTTCTCTGCGAGTAGTAACTAAAAATAATTTACCTCACACCATTATCATCTTACGTAGTTTGATCTTGCTATACTGACTCTACGTATAAGTTACACGGTGCACTGATAGTTTTTCCTGGGCAGTATTTATGTGATGGTGCAGGATACTCATTTCATGGCCAACTCCCCTTCCCCAACCATCAAAATTCTTTCTCCACCTTATTTTTAATACATTTTTCTGAAAAATTTTATTTATAATATTTGGGAGTTAAATGAGTTCTTAGGCTAAACTACGCACAATTCTGTTATCACAGGTCCCAGTCCTTTTAGATTAATTAAGTCTTTCAGACTTCCAGTTTCCACTAAACACCATAACATTTATGAATTGTATTTTTTTTGGGGGGTTCAAAAAGTATCAAAAGTGGACTGTACTTTTAGAAACTAGAGTGCACACTATTGGTAAATGTTTCCAAATAATTTTCACCCCTTGTTTCACCAACTCGCACAATTTTCAACTTAGTTTCGCAAATAAGTTTTTACACCGGTAGATGCACTAAAGTACAAATAACTTGCATTTTTAATTAACTTAAAGTTGAAATAAAATAAATATTAAATTATTTTGTTTTGGACAGAGAGCTACAAATAAGAAAGCGGAACCCAGTTAGCAAAAAATCAGGGTTAGCAACATCAACTTCAAAAAACCAAACACCTCAACACTTCTGATAAGACTTCTCAAGATTGAAATACAAAAAAATTGAGAAAAATTATAAATTAAATTTTTTTTTTTAATTTTTAGAATTTAGTGAGTCCAAATGGCTACAGCCTTATGAGTACATGGACCCGAGATATTTTTTTGTGTTCGAGGCAAAGCAATATGAGCTACAAGAACACGCGCACTCAGCCCAATGCGCTGAACCGACGTGCAATTTCTTCTGTAAATTAGATGAAAGCCCATAGATTAAACTACAACTGTATTGTATCAAATTTTTACTACCTTTTAAGGAAATTGTGCAGACAAGCTCTCAAATGAAATTCTTATTACCACTTTCACAATTATTTTGTATTAAAATACTATTAGTATGATAAAAACGAAAATATACGGTCTTAGATAACTGGTTTTTATCTTTTACGGCAAAAAGTCGTGCTCTCAAGGTATTCATTTTCCGAGATAAACGCACACGCGCAAACAATGAATCCACAGAAATTACGCCCAGACAACTAACTCTTAATAAGAGGGCACTCCAGACAATTACAACATAGAGGAATGAGGTAGTTGACATATGGAAAGTGGAAGTTGATAGCACGAGTTTGAAAATATGTAATTTTCCTAAAACACGAATTGATGCACAAACAGGATGGCAGCAGTACCTTGAAGTGCAGATGCAGGGACCTGTATGGTGAGCACCCTCGGCTGGGAGTCGGGCTGGTTGGGTTGAGCCGGCAGCGTGATCTGGATGGGCACTTGCCGGTTGGGGTCCGCGGCCAGCATTGTCGGCTGCGGCTGACTGTTTGGTAGCGTGTTGGCACTTTGCTGTTGTGTCACTTGCTGTTGTACCATATGCTGCTGCTGCTGCTGCTGCTGCTGTGTTGCCTGTTGCAGTGCTGCATGCTGTTGTGCAATTTGCTGCTGTTGATGCAACATCTGCTGTTGTAGTGGGTAGGACAGCATATTCCCAGAGTTCACTAGAACAACAAAGGCAACATGCACACCCAACTTCTACAACTCGGTGAGTGCATACGTATGTACACATGTACATACACACACATAGAACTACTGTAGCAATATCACTACAAAATTTGACATAAGCTATGACATACTAAGTTTTCAGTAGGTGCCATGTGAGATTTTAATAACTTTTCAACAATTTTTGATTTTCTTTCCAAAACAATGTTTGAATTTTTCCATGCATAACATAACTACTTTACAATACACAACTGTACAAACCATCAAGCTACGTAAGATTATTTTGTCTTGCCAGTTACCGTAGTAGTTCTCGCTAAATGATGAGGCCAGTGGTAAACCACGATTGTATCCTCTCATTTTCAAACAGTGTTCCAGTAGTTTTTCACAAGAAAGCTAATCCTATGTAAATTCTTATGTTGGAGTAATTGTGATTTTCAAATTACACCTGAGTTTAATTTTGTAAAAAGAAACTTTGAGACAGATCGCCCGCATTAGTGACAAGGGTAGGAAAATAGTCAGATTTAATGAACTGGTGATTATCAGTAAATACACTCTTGGCCATAAAAATTTGGGTAACCCTAAAAATCATTTAATATTGTGAAAGTTGATGAACAATATGCAAGCCAAATGTCATGCAATGATGCATGCACAAAATGTCAAGGAAGCTGCTATCTCTCGTGTGGCATACATAAAAACCCTCACAACAGTGCATGTGACATAACACACAAAGTCACTGAGCAATTGGCATGCTGAGAAAATGGATGGGAGAGTCATACAAACAATGGATGAAGTTTGACATAGGGTGGATGGCATGCCAAACTGCTTATCTTTTGGATTATTTGGACTTCGTGGACAGATTTTATTGGGCACAAGTTGACGCATTCCTTCTCTCTCACCTACTTGCTCGCCTGTATGTTATCTGTAAGGTTCCTATTGACTAGCAGACCTAGCGGATAAATGAAATAATATCTGGTGAGCGAGAGCGCTGATTCCCTCCTCTATTTATGGGAATAACCTTCAGCAGTTTCTGCGAGTTCTTGACGTGTTTTGCCTGGCCCCAGGGTCAGATTGAACGCATAAACTTCCCTCTCAGGGAGTTTGGTCCTACTTACTGTAAAGATTGCCAAGATACGTGATGCTAGCTGTCACTAATTAATTTAAAAAGGGAAATAAATGGGTATACTATAGTCACGAAATGGTGATGAACTATATTTCTCCTGGCAGTTCCTGCTCGGTCTCTCCTATACTACCTGGGCATTTACACGAGGCCGGCCAAGTCGTTTTGTGTACAGGGACAAAGTCTGAGGTAATCGTAGCCACCTTACGGTAATGTGCTAGTTTAGGGGGAATGACGAGAGTTATCCATTTTCCGGCAGTGGTACATATTCGACACATGTTAGTGTGATTACTAGGGACAGGGCACGACCGTCATGGGGGCTAGGTTCCGGTCTGGATTCTTAAGGCCCTAGATTACTCAAGTATTCTAGATCCGGCCACGGTCAACAAATTCCTAGCAAGGAATCTAAAAATGAACTAGTCCTCAGTTATAGGGAGCAGTTCCTTGGATGAATTAAAGAGAGGCTCAGTAAGCTGGGTGTTCTGTGAGGGCACATTGGTCAGGCTGAGATCTGCAGTAGTCAGGGGTAAGTTTAACTATCTTTGTAGGGCCAGTCGAGCTAGACGTCAAAGCTGGCTACTGCGCCCTCTTCCTTTCCGGGGCATTTAGAAACTATTCTTCAAGAGCAATAAAAATAGATAGCTATTAGTTCTCAATTACTACACTCAATTAAGATGGCACATTCCTGTTCTATCCAGTGTAGCTCAAGCCCTCTTGGGTTCAGTCTTGATCAGACGATCCGAGGTAATGAGTGAGTTAGACAATATGGATAGTTACGAGCGTATCTATAGGTAGGCTCGGGTGTTCCACACACCTCCCCGGAGCTCCCATGTCTTGTGCAAGGCTCGGGTGTTCCACACACCTCCCAGGAGCTCCCATATCTTGTGCAGACTATAGCTTTATTCAGGCGCCAGGAGTCCCAAGATGGTTTGGCCCACTCATTTCTATCCCGGAGCAGTCGCTTGGTTTTAAAGAGCCACAAAATTTACTGACATAAAATAAAGATAAACAAAGTGACTGAGGTTTAAGATTAATTAAATACCTTGGAGTCAATTTGGGCAAAAACTTATTTATTAAAATACTTTTGAAAAGCAGGGTGATGCATGGCTCTGTACACAAGAAGTAAATAGAATTAATATTTCATATATAAATAATATGAATAGAAACAATGAAAGAATAGGTCCATTCGTAATGTCTAGTATAGGCTGTTCACAGTAAAGTGAGTACTTTTAAAGCCTTAGATAATTTTTATTACAGCTATCTTTACCCTTTAACAAATTTTTAAAAATAAATATTACCACATAAGTAATAACCACAGTGTGTATGGTCCACCACATTTGGAAGTCAACATCTAAGACTAAAATAAAAAAATATTTATTGGCTACTATTCTGTATGAGAGGGCTTTCAAAAGTGCTCACTTTACCGTGAATAGTCTATAATAAATAGTTCCTATGCCAAATAGTCTTACACTGAGTGCAAATGAATTTGGTGCGTTGTCACTTTGGTGTAATTTTCGACACACTGTTAAGCTCTGTTTGTGCGAGGTGGAGAAACATACTGAAAGTAGAACTTTAGCAGGACTAGTGCTTCAGAAAAGTTGTAAGCAAGCATGAATGGACTATACTTCTTAATGTCCAGTTCACCTTTGTTTTTCCTAAATGCAGAGAATTTTCAAGAATGAATATCATTATGCTTTCTTTCATCAACTAGCACTGAAGAACAAAATCATTAATTTACCAAAACATTCTCTACTTTAAATCTACTACATGTAATCGACATAACCAAACCAGTATTTTTAAAAACATAATTTTGTTTTCCTCTGCTATCTGCCTGGCAACCAAATTTTCAATAGAGTTCAATGAAAGGTTCAGGAAAATGTGAACGTAGATTTAATTTATTGTTAACTGCAATAAGAGCAACACATTATCAAAAATATTATTAACTATATTTCACTACTGTGTATTGATGCATGCGACATTGCTGCGCAGCGCGCCTGCGCACCCTACAGGTGACTTCGCCCCATTAACGAACAAGGAAAAGCTCGGGGCAGGCCACAACAGTGGCAGACTACCATTCACATGCCGACAAAGTTGACTCCACGCGTTGAACAACCTCGGACACATTTATAATTAAAGTATTTAATTTAAAAATTGTACTGCCCCCCCCCCCCCCTCGAATTCCGAAATGTGGTCACCACCCCCTTGAACCAAGAGTGTTTTACCCAACAAGCCACTGACCAGAGATAACAGAGAAGGAAGTTACATGAGACACCACAGGATCGCAGCACCTCCGCGCCCCATGGCATCATAGTTGCCGAGCCTTGAGCAGAGGTTGTACACCTGTCGCCAGCCTCAACTCAGGGTGATAAGGAATGTGCGCCGCAGCCGCCACAACCCTGCTATGAAACAACCCCTGCAGAGAAGACTATAATCCTCCGCATCCCCGGAAGAGCCATTATGCACTGATCTTGGATTATATATGGAGGCTCACAAAAGCCTCCAGCCAGAGTTTGCCAGCCACATAGGTCAGCTAGCTCTCCCTGGTCTGACCAAGACGACCTCCTCTCCTAGCTTGCGAAGGCTCTACCTCACCTGCAACTTGCGAAGGCTACTCCTGCACCAGCTCAACCGCAACACCTGCAAGACGCTCCAGAGGTAACCTCGACGTCCTAACCCTGCACCCCTTTACCCCAGTCACTCCTTGACTATGCGGTAGCAGGTCGTCGTGACATCCCCTCTGGACACCCACCCTCAGGAAGCGAACACTGTTAAACAGTGCGAAAACTCAAGAGTTCAATATTTTAATCTAAGATTTGTCCAAGCTCACCTTTGCCTGCATAAGTAACTAAGTAATTTGCATAATTATTTGATTAATTATTATGTACGTTAAACCAGGATTCCCCATTGTTTTCAAGACGTAAAAAATTAACTACATCAAACTTAATTTAGTAGATTTCATTATTTCTTTATTACCCTCTCACATTACTGTTAGTTGAAGTGTTTGTACTACCTAACACCCCTCCGCGGATTAGGTGTGAGCGGGCCGAACTCTACAGGAGACAGGGCCTGAAGAAGGCGTACATTCCGAAAAGGACATAACAAAGCTCCTGGGTGTCCGGTGCCTCGCCTACCCGCAGCGGTGCTCAACTCTCTCCTGCAAATCCTGCAGTCAGTGCCCCAAACATGTCTGGAGAAGACATACCCCCACGACTGCACATCAGCAGGAAGGGAAGAGTATTGGTACTGTTATATGATTTGAGGTTTCAAATGAATAGAAAGAGAGGTGGGATACCTAGCCGGAATAGGCGTAGAGAGCGGCAAGCTCTACTGAGAGAACCGCAAATACAGACTACTGTAGGTGCTAACTGCGAGGTCGCACCCCCATCTGCAGCTCTGGAGTTCACCCCGTGTCCCGTCTTGCCTATCATACCGCTAGACCACCAATCGGAGCTTGACGCCTACCTTGGGATCTGCTGGCCATTACCGTACTTAGACCACGTGAGTTACTATCAGCAGAAAACACCCTTGTCTTCCGTACTCGTGCCGACCCCTAGCAAAGACCAGGGTACGAACCCACACAATATATGCACAATCCGTACCGCATCAGGGAAGGTGGTCAAGAACAACTTACCGCCTAAAACTGCTCCCAAACCTCGTGTAGTTTCCACCCCATTAAATTTCATCACCAGTAGTAGACAGATAAGACCGAGTAGGATCAAGCCAGCACCTCAGACCGAAACTCAAAACCCCCTTATTATTGTAACCTAGTAATCATCCACGGCCCCTATCGTGGCAAGGACCTGGGATAGCTGGCGTCCTGCTTATTGGTAGCCCTCTCAGTAAGTAAGATTGCACTCCCTGAGCGGGAGTCTTTTACAGTTTGAATCACCTTGGCGTTCGGTTCCCCTCAGCTCCAGAATAACTCTGCATTAGGCAGCACCAACATGAACCAATCACGACCCGCCGGACCAGGACAAATCGTTCGACAGGGCTCAGGAGAGTAATCATCACTCTAACCACAGCGAACACACAAACCACCGCGCACCAGTATATGGCAAGAAAACTTACAATAAAAATACAACTCTTACACATGTACCAACTTTCTTAATGAATTTATATTTTACCTATAAATACACCACACAACCACCCTCCATAAAGCAGAAAATGCAAGTGACAGAAGAAACATAATTTATTGAAGATCTTTTGCCCCACAAAATTTCTAATACATATCATAGCTAAGCAAAAGCAAGCTTTAAAAATTGCTGTAGATACGCATGCATTTCCCCCCTTTTGATACTGCATTAACACAATGTACAAAATAAGGTTGTTTCAAAATGCATAGAACATATTGAAGACTTATCAGCATACATGAAAACAACACCGTACCAGATGACATTAATATATACTAACATTTAACAACTTTTAGCGTTTCAAAAGTGGTATAAATTCAAAGATGAAAATTTTAATTTGTAATTAAGTCTATCAATAACAGTAAATAGTATTTCCAAGTGACGACAACCCCTAAAATTTTATATACCGTGAAAACAAAGGCATAACTCTAGAATTCACCAAAGTTATGCTATCCAACAAAGCCTCTACAAGTAACTTAATTAATGACATGAAAGGAAGAACATATAGCAAGCTTTAGAGCAGCTATCATAGAGTGTTAGCATCACCAGCCCACGTCACCATAGTACAGAATGTATTGTGTGTCACCTGTTGGGATGAGCATAGTAGAGGCACCCCCTTTCTTAGAGTTAGCGCCTCCTGTAAAACACGCAACACAGTAACTGGATCAACAACAACATGGAGGATGATTACAGCCATCCACAGAAAACACCACCACACTTATCACACCATGTGCCCACAGATTACAAAATGCTGGTGAGTTTGTATAGTCTATTCACGGTTTCTTCACCCTTTTTGAATCAAACATCTGAAAAATCAACCCATGTGTGAAGTGCTTGATTTTTCCTAAATTGGTCCTGTATCACAAGCATTTTATACTTGTGTTAACACAAAATACCTTATTTTTATTCAATTGAACTTTTACTTTCATTTTATCTATAAATTATACTATTTAATTTATAATCACTAAGAATAAGAACAAGAAGAAAATAGGCATGTTGGCAACCCCTAGTAAGAAATACAGTAGTTCTTATGCAAAATATGATTACACTGAATGTGCACAAATGCAGTGCATTGTCCCTTTGGCGTAGTTTTCTAGACTTGGTTAAGCTTTGCTTACACAAGGTGGAGGAATATCCTGGAAATAGAACTTAAGCAGGACTTCAGAAAAGTTGGAAGTGACCGTGAACGGAGTATATATGCACTTTCTTGTTTACAATAAAACAATAATATAATTTTTTTTAAATTACAGTATTCTTTTTAAACATCATCAATAGAGATGAAGTACAATTCCTTCATAACATATTATCAACATACCCACCAAATGACTGTGTAAGAGGATACTGAAAATTATTTGCTACATTTACCAGAAAATGGTTTCTTATTTACATTAATAATAATTGTGCATTCTGTATATATCATTTGGTAGCAGTGAATGATGGCAAGTAGAAACATTCAAGGATGATATGCAAACAATTAAAGAACTGCGTGATGGTGTATGCACATACGTCATACAAAGGTGTTGCCATCACGCTTAATTTGGCTTATATAAATAGTGCTTAAAACAGCACATGTGATCTGAAACATACAAAACTTGTCAGGCATGATCAATGTATGATAGGCATGCCAATAAGATGCAAGAGAGAGCTGTACGAACAGCTTACAGAGTTTGAGAGTGCCCAATAATATCCCTGCAAGAGATAAGGTCAACAACTATCACAGAATTTCACTGAATGCTCAGCAGTATGTTGAAAATATCCTGCGCAGCCAACAGCGACTGCAAGGAAGTTGAAAGTTCCACTCTTTATAAGCTTAAGCAAGGCAGGCATTCCTCAGGTTAAGACTGCTCGTCTCCCACCAAGGTGAACTGGGTTCAATCCCCAATCATGTCATTCCCGGATTTTTGCTAGTGGAAATCATAACGGAAGATGTCCCTAGTCGGCGGGGTTTCTCAGGAATCTCCCATTTCCCCACCCCTGCATTCCAGCTCTGCTCCATTCTCACCTCATTTCACACTCATCAGCTCTCAAGACCTTGTTCTTAAGAGCCGCCCAAATCTCTCAACTCAATTAAGGTTAAGGGGCCAGGGTCATTGTTCAGCAGGTGTGGTGGCAAGAGTTTTCGCTTCAATATGGACTAGTTTAAATCTCATATCCGGGACTAATTATTGTATCACCGTGACCCCAGCCCATGCTGGGATACTGCCAGGCATGTAGAGTCCGCCCATCCCAGCGACAGGTGCTCACTCAACCCAAAAAAAGAGGAGCGGACCCTCGTCAGCAACTGGAGGAGGATAAAACGAGGAACAGCAACAGCGCACAGAGGTAAGGCGCTGCCTGTGAAAGCCAGGTTCCCTCCATCGTCACCTCTGAAGGATGACTACATGTGCCTAGGTTTGGCAGCACAAACTAACCTGGGGCTATTGTTACACAACACATTTAACTGGATCCAGTCTAAACTACCCTGGACGGACTAGTCTGGGAAAAATACTGACGTATCATTCCCATCAACATTTTGGATCAGAAAACTTACCTGACTTCTAGTGTCTACGACAAATTTTCTTTTCACAGAACATGCAAAGATGAAATTTTTACATCCACAAATTCTGCCACGACAGACTTCACCTTCAAACAACTTTATTTAAGAACTCCTTACTGTCAAATTTTACTAACCAAAGCTTAATAATTAGTTCCTGCAATATTCAAACAACGATTTTCACCCGCAATCAGTGACAAAACCATAAATATTAAGGCCACAGGAATAATCTAAATTTTACTGTTATAACGGAGAAGACAAACAAATTCTGCATTATTATTCATACATTAATTACAGATAGCAAGCAGCTAATAAGGAAAAATATAAGTTACCAATAATAGTCAACGTGAAAAGAAATAACAAGTACACAAACAATGCTAATGTAGTTTTACTTTTTTCACAGACTTACACAAAATTTATGTTGAAAATCCACCATTCCTAATATCCTTTCATAGATTTATAGAAAAATTCAATTAATTTCCTTAAATATTGGTTGTACGGATTTGGTAACTAATAGAGTAATGTTTTCAGAACAAATCCAAATTTAACAAGTGGATGTGATTAAAACTAATTTTTTTTTATGCACATCAATGTTTCTCCCAGACAAAAATACTATCAGGTGTTTGTTTACTTAATCTTATACTCATTGTCAACATACTCATTCATTCTTAAATATCTAGACATTGCTCACCAAGAGCTGGTTATATGATTCCTGCTGTCTTTATTTTTAAAGATATACCAAAAACTAAAAGCTTTAACAAACAAATATGTTTACACTTTGAAATATGTGGTATGGGAAATCACCCACGCAGACACTGCACAATTTTCAAAATGGTCGACATTATAATAAATTGCTAAATTTTGTGTATAGTTTTAAACAAATGCCATTGCTAGTTGTCCATTAACACACTGTTTCACGTGAATTGTAGTCTATCAAAAATATTTGCATTTACAGTTGAATTTATCTGCCTTCAAGATACAATAGATATCATAAGTTTGCCACAGTACTTGTACACATATGTTACTCTCACTCGTCTCCTCTCACTACCCATTATGACACCAGAAAAACACATGAAGTAGATAATGGAGTCTCAACCCTCTGTGCTCAACCCTCAACATACTGTGAAGGACATCACAGAATACATACTGAGTTATCGAAGAGTTGTAATGAAATTAACTGTGGATGGATGAGGACATTAATTGTAGTTAACCTTGAAACTATACTGGCAGTAAATTACTAGCAGTGTGGCCAGCGTTATCAATGAACTTGAGACAGAGTGCTGGGTAACTCGTATTGTCAAAAATAACCTTTGAAAGTAGCACTTCAGTACACAGGTGTAGCAAAAATTCAGTACTGAGGATCAGTAATCTACTTAACATTGGCTTTACATTCACATCTAGTTCAGTACTTCAATTCAACAACACATACATAAGGCAGTCAACATTAGCTTAAAATACTTAAACACACATATTTACAATAAATAGTACATCAGTCGAAAAAGCACGTTTCCTAAAACAAACATGTACTGAATAGTAGTTAAATGAATACCAATAAAAAAAATACAAATTTAAAAGAAAAATTTATAACTGCTGCAGTTCAACTACTTTCTAGTCATGTGGCCTATTACCAATGTTTAGTCCCTGCCATCTTGATCTACAGAATATTTGCCATAACTTACGTCACATATTTTATATATAATTTTGGGCATTGTCACAGCCTAAGGCATTGCTCCATACCAGTCTTCAGTCATCTAGCCCTCACTGCTCGGACACTGACCAGTCTGCACCCTCGACTCTTTTACGTATCAGCCTTCCAGCATTCGCTACTCAGAACTGCTCATTAGATAAGCCCCTTGCTATGAGTAGTCTCACCACTCAACCACCGTGTTAGTCATGTGTCTCTTCACGACAAACCCTGCTAACCCCAACCTCCTTATTCAGCACGGACGTGTCAGAACCAGGGAATCCCACGCATACAGTCCTTTTTAGGAGTAAACCTGTGCTACCCCAGTTAGTTGTCCAAGTGTCGTGTTGGTAGCCGAGTGTACATCGATATAATACACTGACCCAGGACCAGTTTGCCAGCTTGGTGTTCGTTTGTCTTTCTACTGCACATCTGTGCTAGGAAAGACGGGCATTCCCTGAGTTGGGAAGACTCTGTCAGGGCAACACCCACATGTGTAACCTGAGATGGTGCAGCCTGACTTCCAGTGCGTACTGCGCATCCGCACCAGGTACTGGAATAGGGTGTCCACACAGTTTACGACCCTCACGTGGCCCGACACGTAATCTGGTAAACAAGGAGTCTGTCTTCCTTCTCTCAAACGGGGAAGGTATTTGTGTGTCCTGATGACCTACTACGGATGACGGGGTCTGAAGGAAAGAGTTAAGCTGACCTTACTTGCCTCTGGGCGCTTGCAAGAGCTATCCCCTGCACTCGTCGTATACATAGCTAAGCTCAACCCCAGGGAACAGGCCCAAGTTTGGAGGCACCTGCAGGATCCTGTTACGCCGGAGACACCAGAGGACTTGTTCGCCAACCCAGTACGCACCGGCCCGACAGAGTACCCGCGGTGGGTAGAAGGCCACTTCAGCCCACATGATCGACCACCCACACCGGCCATCGCCCACTTGGTCCCAGTGATCCTTTGTCCAGCCTCATGGTCTACACCACAATCCCGACCTGCAGCTCCGTCAACATCTAACTGACAGCCCATTGGTGTACACAAGCCCATTTAACCCCGTCGCCCAGGTATACCCATCAAGGCCGTGGCTCCTAAACCCAAGATTGTGTTAGCCGAACCCAATTTTGTGCCCTGCTGAAAAGCGACCAGGCCAGTCCTGTATAACTGACGAGCACCAGTGTCTAGACCCCAGGATATAGGACCAGCCGGTCTAGCACTTAGACAGAAAGGACGAAGCCTCTTTGACGTGTAAGTATTTCAACTCCCAGCTACATCATGCGTCACCCTAGAAATTTTTTTTTAAAACCTCAAGGTCATGTCTGGCTATAAGGGAGCATTGCGACGGGCCTTCCCAAGAGTGGCGATAAGCATTCCTGAGTGTGTCACAAATTAGAACTTGTATAAAAGTACGACATTATTTCATGCGATGAAAGCCAATGGGTTAAATTACAGATTATACTTTGTACCTTTCTCTTTTCCCTCAAGAAAACTGCAGAGAAAAGCCTTCAAAATGCTATTCTCCTTTTTGTTTCTCTCTGTGATACTAGGGAGTCCCCTAAGCAACACAATTTAAAAATTTTTTAGGAACAATACAATTGGCTACCTGCAAATACATTTTATATAATGTGGCACTCATTTCTGTATAGAAACAGTAAACATGCTTTGATTCCTCCGGTCAAACCCAGACTACAGCACGTTGGAGATGTGATGAAAGTTGTAGTAGACAAGTGTGTTATCTACAGGCGCTCCCCTCCGCTCCAACATTACATTACATTCCTACTGTTTCTCCACATTGCTTTACCCCACACCGATACTAACACTCTTCAAATTGACCAAATTTCTCACATCACATCCCTACTGGAACCATCACTAGTCTGAAGGATTTTTTACATTACGGGATTATCATTATTAAAAATATGTGCTTGAAAAGGCAATCTGGTGGTAAGATTTTCAAAATTATAAGTTATAAATGGTAAATATTTTCAATAAAAATTTAAAACATGTGAAAGTTAAAAATATTCAAATCAAGGTTTTAAGGTACTGTATGTGGAGATTGTCTATCTCATATAAGATGGCAAGATTTTGACAATCAGTGAGTGGCAACCTGACATATACAAAACAAACAAAGTGCCGTTTACAAAATTGTGTATCAGCTGATGCACGAACGAACTAAAGTTAATATTAAGTTGACTATTGTGAGTGTGCTGCTGACTCATATCAGACAAGTACAAAATACGTGATAATAAAGAGTTCCCAGATTAATTAATACATTTTATTTTACGTGGTCACAAAACAGCGGTTATAAGTGTTACAAACTAATCTTCGTGCTTAAGTAGTAATGTATAGGTGTTCAAAATGAAACATAACACGACGATTCATAGCCGAATGAAACGCGACTTCAAACCTTAGAGCTTGTCATGTTGTATTCCAACTGTCCATCCATGCTTCCGATATGTGCTTGATATTAATTCCAAAAGCCTACAAAAATATTACATGGTAACATTGAATTATTTTTCAAATAATTTGATGAAATATATTTCAAATTTGTGTCATTTCGAGACAGAAATACGAGAAAAGTCAAGTTTTAAAAAGCAGGATCTAGAGGCGGCGAATGTCGCTAACTGTAGGTACTGCCCGCCTCACACACTTTATTAATATCGTGCGCGCCATCTGTGGGCTCTTTCTCGAACCTAACCAGCTATAAAGCTGAAATGAATATGTTTCGTACATAAAATAAATTTACGAACAGATACCAATAGTTTTATTTTTCCGCGAGCTCTGCGTGATTTTTAAAGTAACATATATTTTATGTACAACGATTTTGATTACTAGTAATTTCTATTAGCCAGTAATTGTCCATCTATGTCCTAAACACGGCATGTTTTTTCCCGGAAACCCATTTCCTTGTTTTCGCGTAGCCTCCAACTGAAGCACCAGCTGATGGCGAAAGGATACATATACTAAAAACAAACATTCGTTGAACTGTCAAAAATCTTGCCATCTTATATGAGACAGACAGTATCTAACTCAACTCTGGCAAAACAAAAAATAAAATCAGCACAATTTTTTACATTGGTATAATCAATGCCGCAGAGCATCAGACCTTAAGGCAAAAAGCAGCAACAAGTTAAAAAAAGTGTTTCACCGGGAAATCTTCTGTTTTCCATTAGGAAAAACTCTCAAAAAAAATGCAAAGCTGGATTGAAGATAAGCTGATAACAGGCTGATGAATGCGCTTAACAATAACAGACAGTCTCCAAGTTGGTGATTATGCCAAGCACACATCTCTCATTAAACCCACTTAATATCCAAAGTCAATAACAAAAGCAAATATTGTCTTCCCAAAATAAAATAAAAAAATGAACAGGCAGTACTCTACTTTCATGATGACTCATAAATTAAATGTCCAACAACACATCAGTATTACACAGTCTTGCTCATTACTGCATGTGTACCAACATTACATTGATACAATAATTACATGTGTGCGAAATTACTGAGCATATAGTCTATTCATGGTTTAGTCACATTTTTTGATTAAACATTTGAAAAATCACCCAATGAATGATGTGTTTAGTTATTTCCTAAATATGGCATGTATGACAAACGTTTTATACCTCCGCTAATATAAAAGTATCTAATATTTCATTAAATTGAAGTTTTAACTGTATTTCAATTATAAATTGTAATATTTCATTTATAATAAATATGAATAACAACAGTGAGAGAACGTGTGTGTTTGTAGTTTCTAGTAAGAAATAGTTATCATGCATAATATTATTACAACTGAGTGTGCACCAATTCAGTATATTGTCTTTTGAAGTAATTTGTACACTTAGTTAAGCTTAACTTGCACGAGGCGGAGGAATATCCTAGAAGTACAGCTACCTGTGCAGGAGGAGCAGGGGGGCCGGAGGGTTCTATGAAAGGGTGGGCAATCCCCACAAAAACGACTCTCCACTACTACCATGAGCACACTTTTTCAGGCAAGCAGGTTGCACATATTTTGACATGTAACAGAAAAGGCTGGACCATGAGAAGATGGGACAGCGTCTCAAGAGAACCCATGAGCATGTGGTATCACCATGCTCACATGCGTGCACATGCACGTGCGCACACACACAAGCACACACGTGGAAAGGTTGCTTTCAAATAATGAACACAATATTGCTCACCTCCTTTGACAAGAGCATTCCTGTCTTTGAGCATGAGCGGAGGCTGAGGTTCCAAAGGGTCCGCATTCAGCTCCACTGCCTTTGTGTTCATCAGCTTTGTCTCCCAGATTTGTTTCAACTCCTGCAGCACCTGCTCATCAACACCTTCATCGAGAAATGCATCCTTCACGCCCATTATCACATCTTCCATCACACTGTTGTACAACTTCAACTGTAACAAATTACAGACCATGTTTAAAAGTTCAAAGGTTGTAACTATCTTTTCTCTATCAATATTATGTTTACTAACTTTTGTGCACATAAAAGGAACTTTTTTTTACTTTTACAGTTATATGTTTTCATTTTCTTCATCAGCAATGTGCCACTTTGTCTTAAGCTCTTGAATCTTTTCATTCAGTGCATGTTATGATACAATTTTTTTTCACATAATACATTATTAAATCTAGGGTAAAATCTACGCCACATTTAGATTTTCCAATTGGAATATTCCAAAATTAAGTATTAAAAAATTTAATTACGAAGAGCTACAGTAAACTATGATCTGGTCTATCAGAAACAAGCTACCAATTGTGTAAATTGAACTGTGTATAAAAATCCAAATTACTATTACTGTTGTAAATCTGTAAATAGCATATTTATAAAAATATTTTCAGGTCTGCATCACTTTCCTTGCCCTGTCCCACTCAAGCGAGCAAAGGAGCATGAGAAGGCGAGAATCTGAGAAGCAAACAGCAATTTACAAAGGCAAGTAGCTGGATGTGTAAGATAAGCCTATCGCAACTCGTGCACTCCTGACTTTCAACGGATTTAATTTCTGGGATTATCTTTGAAAGAATGTTGTGGTCATTGCTCTAGCCTCCTCAGATAGACTCAGGGTGCTGAGAAGCCTTGAGAGCGCGCCAGTAAGACTACCAGTGGCATGTAGTGAGTTTTTTTACAGAGTAAGAAATATAATATATTTTACACTACTCAGTCTTGCCAGTGCCGGGCTGTGGCTCCATTTTCAATTTCTACTAAAAAATACAACTTCCAACTTTGCTTACCCTCCACATGTATTTACTGTTTTATAATACCTAACATTAGTTATGAAAACGGAAATGAAATGAATGCAATAATAATTAAAATGAATATTATTTAGAGAGCATGTTACAAATTATAAGAAAACTCCCGTTTTCCCAAACACTTTCATCCACTTCCCAAGGAAAAATGTAGGACTGGAGGAAGCAAACAGAACGACTGCTTACCCTTGAGCATGTGGAGTGTTGTTGCTTGCGAGTTTGAGTCATTGCTAGTCGCTCCCGTATGTGGAAATAAATACTAGATAGCAGTACTTACTATGCGTGTACAGCATGTGTTTAAAGTTAAGGTGAAAACTATAATGGGTCAAACATTTCCAATATGTATTGGGTAAGCAATGCTTACCTTACGTCAATGGAATAAACGCCACTGGAGACTACCTAGGCCACAATGGACCCCCAAACTGACGGTCTGGAGTTTCGAGGATTGTGCGACGTTATGCGCTAGGCGCGTGAAGACAGCAAAGTAAAGGAGCCAGCAGAGCAATGAGTGGCGGCAAGAATGACCAGTGGTAGTAATGAAGTCTGTGGACTGCAAGCATTGGTGTATTCGCGAGAGAGACTGGAAGGCGGGACTGTTGAACTGGATGTGCGAGAAGACATTTGGAATGATGGTAACAGACAGATTGAATATTTGTAAATAATAAATGTGCCTTTAACCAAAGTAGACATTGATAACGACTTTAACTAGAATAGAGATAGACATTAAATATTGTTCTCACTGCAAATCTGAAGAATAACAGTGGAGATAGTTTAATATTGAAAATAATACCTGTGTGAATAAATTAAAACATAAATTTAGTTGTTTTATTTTTATTAGAACTCCCATCCCTAACAAACTCTGATACGCCCCTTCGGCATCTTGTAACAATATGTAGACAGCAGGTATGCAGATGTATGTTCACATTTATATCAAAATCTGATTCCAGCATAATAGCTGCACCAGGACTGTTCAAAAGTTTCTCAAAGCCAGGGGAAAAAATTGTATCTCCCTCCCCTTGGTCTTTGTATTAATACAAAAAAAAACCATCACATCTCTTGCAGGAGAGCCCCTTCCCTACTCAATGGTCTCCATGACACATTTGGGGTTGTCACACACCTCAGATTACGTGGACAATCCACAATTATCTGTTTAAGGGTAATCCATTGTTTGGGTAATCCAAATGTTATCATGCTACTGGCAATCTAAATATATCGCATCAGACATCAGCAGCATCGCATCTTAAACATACAGTTATATTGGGACACCAATACCAAAGATTGTATTATTGCATGCCAAAAACTATAATTGTCTTGCTGTTGTTACTCAGTTGTGAAAGTATTCATGCACATAATGAATAGGGAACATTTCATTTTGCTTAAATTATGTCTACCACGAGCAAAGTTAAATTCAGAGAAGAAAAATTAAGAATGAATTCCTAGCATAAAGTGGGGTAGAACCAATTTTGAAGTTTTCTACAAATTGTGCCAAGCTGAGTGTCCAGTGAAGATAAGGAACGTAAAATATGCACTGGCATGCCCAGTCATGGCATACTGCAGCCCTTCCTATAGCTTGCCGACGTGCAGCTCCACAAGTGGATGAAAAAACTACGGAGAGATGCTAACCCATGCTGTGCGGATAGCTACCCACAGCTCCCTGCTACTTGTAGGTGCAGGGTTTTTGGTGCGAACGGACCTATCCACCACGTCCCAGAAATACTTGATGGGGTTCACAATGAGCAAACGTGGTGACTACAGCAGTCATAGAAACACTCCAGAATGCTCCTCAAACCAATTCTAGCCAACTCGGGCTGATGACAAGGTGCAGTATCCTGCTGGAATCTCCCATCGTTGTGGGAGTAAGTGAAGTCCATGAAGGACTGCAATGCAGTGTCATCACCAGCAAACACTCGCCCTCGAGACATTGGACCACAACTGATGCAGGTTTGGGCGCTTCCAAGACATAAAGGTGTGGTGGCACCAGACTTGTTACTTTTAGATGTGGTTATCCAATGACTTTTGGCATGTAAGTGTATAACATGAAACTTAAAAAGAATTTTAAAAGTTGCACGATAAGTCTAGTTTTTAATAAAATAGAGTGATTGTATTGTTTTATGTTGGTTAAACATAATTCAGGGAGAGTTGCCACGACACATATTTTGTGCTGTTTCGGTCCTTGGATTATGGCAACTCGAAACCAAACTGCTCCCTTAGTCTTTTTTTATTGGTTAGGCTTGCATTTTATTGGCTACTTTCCTTAAAAACATTATTCCTCACCTATTCTTATTTCTCGTACTACAATGAAATTAAAATGTTGTTTTTAATATTGATTTCTAGTGAATGTTATGTATCAACACTTTTATATTTGTGATGCCTACTTTTTGTTACCTATAATTAATTCTCTCATAAACTGTGTTTACTATCTCAAGTATTCTTATGTATGCAAGTGTTCTTATGAATGTATACCAAAATTATGTATGTACTGTTCCTAAAATAGAGCCCAAAGCTCTCGGCAACATTAAAGTTATTGAATTTAAAAAAGTATTTTTCAGGAACCAAGAGATAAAAAATGTACTGCTGTCGCTGTTACAGAGAACAATTCGCTATGCAGAAAATCTGGTACGATAAACCATTTCAGGTTTAAATGTCCAGCATAAATTATTATTTAGCCAGATATCCCAAAGTTTTTCCTTGGCCATTCACAAAGTCATTCAAGTGGATTATAAATGTAATCTATTCCATACTTTTATAGTTTTCCCAATCCCAACCATACATTCAGGTTTCCCCTTTCTTATGAAGTTCATGACAGTGACCTCGGGCAGCCTGAATACCCATGACTTACAGTTAATCTTCACCCATTAACTGTTCGATCTAACAGTCTATCAACTATCCTCTACACTGCCAGAACAATTTTCTTTTCTCAGCACACGAGCTGATATCGTTTAATGTGCATGTGGGTAGACAACTCTAGGATGGTTAAGATAGGGTGGTGTAGAAAGAGTAAAATTAAGTTTAATTGATAACTTAGCATAAATAAGTGGGGTGGGTTAGCTTGCTAGAGTTCTAGTGTCTAATAAAATATGACTTAGGAGCGTTGGTTATCCTATAGGCTGTGGGTTAGTACAAATAAACAAAATTTGTTATGGGAGAGTTTGGCACTTTGGAAAATTCTCACCGCTAGGAACAGTGTTCCAAAAGGTAACTTATAAATTAAATTAAAATTTTAAGCCACATGAATAATAAAAGAAAAATATTGTACTTAGTTATGAAGTTATCTGATTAATAATTATTGCCAATAGTCTGTTTCTTTTTTTAACTGTAGAAAATGGAGAAATTCTGGTGTGTTTCAGACACTAGCAGCAGACAGAGTGGCAAAAAATTTCACTTTGCCAAACTTTTTCCACGTTGATCTTCCCCAACCTGTAGTAGATGTGACATAGTTTAAAGGTGTAAATGAATAAGTTGACTATAAGGGGTGTAGTAAGATGTGAAAGAGGGTAGTGGGGTGAATTCCAGTGTAAAGAATGTTTTCATGCGGGCTGCAACAAAATGAGTAGAAGTGTGGGGAATGTGGCGGTGCTGGAAGAGTGTGGTGGACGTCGCAGGAAACAAGAGCTGAAAACAGGAACAGTTGAAGGAGGGCCCAGATAGAACGTAGTGAACAGACAGGAGAATGGATGTGGAGGGGGGGGGGAAGCTTGTAGAGGTCTTGCCAGTGTCAAGTAGGGACGACGCCAGGGAGGGGAAGTGGAAGGGAAACCTTGTATAGAGTTGAGCAGAAAAGATATATATACGACACAAAGTGGAGAGTAGAGATCTGGCCAGCTCTTAACATTGAGGTCTTGAGAGTCGATGAGGGTGGAGCAAGGTAAGTATGGAGCAGCGCCGGAATGCAAGGACTGGAAAAAGGGAGACAACAGAGAAAACCCACCGAACAGCCCGGCACAATTCCCACATACGAAAATCCAGGAGCCGCCTGCAGAAATTCAAACACTGTTCGCCTTGGTGGGAGGCACGTAGTCTAAACACTACACTAACATGGCCCTCCAGCAGGGAAAGAGGATCTGTTACGACAGGTAGATAGAAAGTAGTTTAACGTGTGTCAGAGTAGAGCAGCAAGGGCTGAAATAGCAACCAACGTAAGAAAGGGGGACCCGGCTGGTGTGCAGAAACAGAACCAACCTGGGGGAGTGAGCCTTGGGGAGACGAGATGGAGCAGTCAGAGCGACTGTGTAAAATTAATAGTGGGAAACTGAAGGAGTGTGAACTGCAAATTGTGAGGGCTTCTGGGGTAAGGTTGAAGGATACGGGGCGGACATAGCAATTGCAGTGAGAACATGGCTAAGTGAGGAAATCTAGACCGTGAATGCTGACAAGATCAGTTTACCATCTTCAGAAGAGACGGGATGCAAGAGAGGGAGGAATAATTGTGTGTTTGTGAGAGGGATTGAATGGTTCTGTAATGTAGACTAGCCGAGAAGTTGAAATGATGGAAACTGAACAAAGTGGGAAAGATAGGAGCATCACACTGCTGGTGCTGTACAGGCCGCCGGGACCGGGGTGGCAGGACATTGAGGAGATCAAGACAAGAAATAGGTCAGGTGTGCAATGGATAGAGTAGAAAATGTGGGCGCAGTGATGCAGAGAATGGCAACACAGCTAGTCAACAGAGGCTTAGCCCAGGCAGAAAAAATTCCTACAAGATGGGGGTTACTGGGGCAGTGCTGGATGTGGTGGAAATAAGGGTCGAGGGAGATGAAGGTAGAACAAGCTATGGGTAACAAGGGGAGGGAGTGTGTTAAAGAATAGAAGAAGCAGATGGGTAGCAAGCTAGAGAGAAATATAAAACATGCAAGGAATGTATACTTGGGGAATATTATGGAAGGAAAACGTATAGAAAGGCGGAATTTTTTTGGGGATATTAAGAAAGTATGGGGAGAGAATGGTAGGCCTATATCGATCTTGAAAAGTATGGATGGCTTTAATGCGACAGAATAGAAATAAAAACAAGATGCACAGACTTGTCAGAGTGAGTTATAGAATTATTAGAATACGCGTACAGAGGATAATGGGGACAGAGGGTTAATAAATATAGTGGTCTTGCGTGAAGTCGGCTTGAGTGAGTGAAGAGATTTGGGCTGCTCTTAAAAGCAAGCTTGACAGCCAATTATGGTGATTGAGGAGAGTATGGAGCAGTGCCAGAATGAAAGGATGGGGGAAACAGGAGATCCCCGAGAAAACCCACCCACCAATAGCACCCTCTGGCACGAATGCAACATGTGAAAATCCAGCAGTGACCCGGCCAGGGATTGACTCCGGTTCGCCTTGGTGGGAGGTGAGCAGACTAACTGCTCAGCCCCTGCTACCTCTTCGAGTCGGCTTGAGATAGCTACGGTGGTCAGTGTTAAATAATAATAAGGCAGTAGAGGACCAGAAGGAACAGGAAATGGAGCTGTTAATTTTAGTGGAAGCGAGGTACTCAAATATCTGGAGGTGTTTAGCAGGTCACCAGAGGGGGGTAAGTTGTCGCAGGGATGGAAGGAGGCACTGGTGGTCGAGTACACAAGTGGGCAAGGATTGAGAGCGACCAGGCAGATACAGGCCAGAGAGTCTCACATCAAATACAGGGAAGGTAATTGCGAGACTGGTTGTGCAGTTTTAGTAGATGCCATGAACGAGAGGAATTTGCTGCAGGAGAACCAACATGGATTTATAAAGAGATATTCGTGCAAGGCGCAACCGGCAAGGCTGCTAGAGAATCTGGTGCAGGCAGTAGATGAAGGGAAGCACATTGAAGCCTGCTTCAATGACTTCAAAAAGGTGTTTGGCAAGGTTCTCCATGGGATTTTGATGAGGAAGGTGGATGAGTTTCTTGCGACAAGTGGGTAGCAGAATGGATTTGTGACTTATTCAGGGGACCGAGCGAAAGGGTAAACGTGGGGAGACATGTGCGATCAGAGGGGTGAAATCAGGGGTCCCACAGAAAAGTGTGCTTGGCCCTTTGTTGTTTACCATAATGATACATGTGAGAATGGAGGTGGGTGGGAAAATAAGGTTGTTTGCTGATGATTGTATGCAAAGGCAGAGCAACTTGCAGAATGACAATTAGATATGATTGTGGACAGAGGAATAAGATGATTGAGATGTATGAAAAGACTAAGATAGTGAGGTTTACGAGGAAAATTGTGAAGAGCAGGAGCGGGAAATTTGCGGGAAGCATTGGAATATACATACCTGGTTGTAGTACTGCACTGAAATCCGGTAGAAAAACCAGGTAGATTGAGTGGTTTCAAGGGGCAGAAGAGCTTCAGGAATGCAGAGGAGGGTACTGCAGGAAGTAAGTAGCTATGTGCAGGAAAAAGGCTCGTGGAACAAAGTTACTGCCGATATTAGGATATGCAGCAATGGAAATGGGACCCATATGTGGAAGTGAAAGTGCACGAGCTGATGAAAGTACAAAAAAGTGCAGCTAGATGGGTGAAGGTGAAGAGGATGGGGAGAAGGAAAGGCAGGATGGCGAGGATTAAGGGACATTTTGTTCATCAGTGATGAAAGAAATGGGCTGGAGTTTGTTTTTGAAGGCAGGACAAGGGTGGATAGTCTGGTCTGGTTATAAAGGGTGAATGGAGAGAGGATGGAGGAAGTTTTGTTGCTGTCTGTCTACAAAGGTATACGAAAGGAGAGCTAACAACAGCGTAACGATACAAAAGGTATGGAGAAAAAGTGGGGTAGGCAGTCTACGCTTGTGGGGTCGGTGAGAGATTGGAATCGCTAGCTGGGAAAGAAAAACCGCAACCATTGTCTGGGTCAATGAGCTACGATCACTTGAAACTGAATACAGTACATTACCGCATGTTTAAACTTTCTTTCCCTCTCTCCCTCTCACTAAATACTTTCAAGTCATTACTGCGTAACATTTTGGCAGTGATCTGCAAATTTTGTATACCCTCATTTTTAAACTGTGAAACAACTCATTACATCCAGGACCTTGAAGTTGTTAACACAAAAAGCAACAAGTATTTTTTATTGCCCTGAAGGGGACGCACCATAAGTTAAGACTACTTACTGAAGTTAGGAGAGGGAGTCTACTACTGCAAACCCTGTAAACTGACAAGTTCACACTCTTTTCCAGCCATAGTTGCGCAGTTATCCTCTCGGAAAATCTAACCAATTTGTTTCTTCCCCTTTTCGTTAACTACAGCACGGCAGTGGTACCCCAAGAAAGACTGTATCCACACAATTCAGAGAAAAAAATACTAAATAGGCCTGCTGTTCCATTCTACCACCAACTACACATACGATACACAAAAAAAAAATACTTCGGATGGTATGTTCTACCTACGGTTGACTTACTTACATAATAAAAAGTAAATGATACTAGCCGCAAATACTGTACAGTACATAAACTCATTTTAAAGCATGCAAATTAATTTTTACGGGTGAAATGTGCCCCAGAAGTGCATTTGAACAGAGCGAATGACCTCGGCTATCGAACAAACACCCATCAGGCCCATGGGCATTGGTGCCTGTAATAACGCGTGCAATCGTCATAGGTGATAAGCGATACCGCAAATAATCCGAACTTGAAGATTTACTTAATACGGCTTACGTTACTAATCAAATGATTTGCAGTTGATAAAAAGTTACTCCGTTCATTTAAGGCTTGACGTGAAGCTGCCTACCACAATGATTTCACGGATTTTAAGAATAGGTACTTCATTAAACACGTACGAAGCAACCGAAAATGTCCGACTAGTGTGTGATGTGTCATCGCGCGATTCGTCCGGAAATTATAAGTGTGTGAAACATTTTTCCTGCAAACACACCACGACATGAAGTAACACTCCACTCACCACAGCAGTTTGACTCTGTGCCATTATAATTTTTACACTACAACAACAGATTAACTTCACTTTACAACCGACGGGCTTCGACGAAGCCAACTTTCTGCGAGTTTCTGAGCTCTTTTATACTTCTTCACGTCTACCCATTCCACCTTGCGCATGGGCAAAGAGGAAGCAAAGGCAGTTCAGAATTGTAGAGATAACACAGATAAACCAAAGAAGGAAACACAACACAAACTAATTTATAGGAAACTTAATACTCATAAAATTAAAATAAATTCAAAAAGGATTGGATCCATCCCCAGTTTTCAGAATAACTAATTTATAAGGAAAAAGGACCTTGCACTGTATTTGCTTACACAACCGAAAACTTTAACTTTACTATTTACCGTTTGACTTTACGTTTACTATTCAACATTTTGTTTCTTATAGAACTTAACACAATGGAACTGTCATAAGTAAAACCAACCACTCTTAATTTTAAGATTTCGAAAAATTGTAATAAAAGTCTAAATCAAGCTAACATTTTGCAGAGGTTAAAAGGAAAGTGCGTTATTTTATTGTAGGGAGATTTTAATCTCCGTATATTAAACAAAAATGGTCTTAAAATAAATAAATTACAAACAAATATAGTGTGAAGAGGAAATATATTAATTGACATATTTTAATAAAGTAAATAAATAATTTTTGTAATGAAATAGATTTTAAATATAAAAATGATTTTTTTTTAAAGTATGTATAATGCTTTCCTGGATAGTGTCATAATTATTTACATAAAATTATACACATATTAACGAAGCTCTCTGAACTGATGTTCAATTGTCTGAACTCTGAATTTACAATTGGATTATGTATAGGTGGTTTTCGTCAGAGGAAAGGAAACGTAAATTCAAATGCTAAAGTTTTCTGCTAAACCCTCCTCACAAAAATTATTTTTGCAAACAGAAATACGAAAAAACAGTATTTATGGACACTTCCATTTCATAAAAAAAAATTTACAGCCATAAAAAAATTAAAAGTCTAGCATTTTAATTTACGTTGCTTATCCTTTTGCGAAAACACACATTAATAATACAACCGTGAAACAAAAGTCCTAACACTTAACGCCAGTTTTGCAAATGTCAGTTTTACGGAATCGTAAAGTTAATTATGTTTCTCAGCCTTGTGCAACTTTTTCTTTGCATTCACTCTCGCGATCTAATGCAACCTTACTTTTTCAGATTGTTTTTCCAAAGAGAACTCATAATATAATTTTTCTTTACTGCATTGGAGCAGCAGCCGACACAAGTATAAGAGATAGTGTTATGTGAATTAAGTTTTTAGTTTTTAGGAGGCGACCAACCAACAGTCCATAGAGGAAGGTGAGTGGGGGTCTGAGATGGACAACTCTGCAGTTAACCCGAGACTGGGAGGAGGCAGGGAGGGTAAAATGGCCTGGCCTCACACGACAACCAGTATTTTTATGATGAACACGTTCATCAGATGATGTGGTGTGAGATTGGGTTGGTTCAAGTTTTGAGGAGAGGTAAAATTATTTACCAGGAGAATTGGGATTGGAATGATACTGTATCCAGCCGCCAGGTAGTGCTCAGAAAACAATACGTAATGGATGTGGAGAGCTGACTATTGTCACGGGATTGTGTGCCGACGACCATAGGCGGCATCCATCCAGCATTGTTAAATTGCTGCTCCAAATGAATATAAAATATAAAATAACATGCTATGTGGTGGGATCTTGGGGTGGACCACATGCCCGTACAGAATTAAAAACGGTTGAATACACTAACACTCGGAGATCCACAGTACTCTTGAAATACATAAAACACTTACGGCTGGAATGTTAGTGCCCACACCCTTAAGTGCAACCTGAATAAAATATGTTGACGTGTTCCAGACGCCCTTGTATGCCTTGTGCCCATTTATACCACTGCAGATACATCAACCTGACACTCTCTCCATGTTGCAGCATCTGAGGATTGATTAGATGATGGAATATTCCCAGATTAGGTTTCTTACCATACAGGCACCAGTGCTCCCGTCAGTGTAGAGCACAATTAAATAGATTGGAAAGTGGAATGTTCGCCCTAAATGTGGCCCCCAGATGTGCTGTCGTCTCTGTAGGTGTAGTAAAATTTTGCAAAACTATACTCATGTTGCATAGTATAGAAGAGGATATTCAAGCTCCCTTTGTACACTTATACCAACATTGATGAGGAATTGTTCCAGCCAACCTATGCCATCACTGGTTACAGATTTTAGGTTAAGTGGCCGAGAAGCGAACATATTAAATCAATCGGATGCAGATCTCAAACAATCACAATTTATTCAATTCATTCCCACATTCCTTAAAAATCAGAGTACACTTACACAGTTAAAAATGGTGCGAAGCCAATATGAATTACAGGTTAAAATAAATCCCAGATGTGTACAATACACGCTGGGATGCTGAGTGGCATGCCCCACGGATAGCAAATGAGTTAATGATTCCAGAAATAAAGACTTTACGTATTGATATGCTACATGATTTAAAACATTGATGAAGATCCGGGGAGGATGCGATGACATACGTACACATAGTACCGAGGTGACCACGCTATCCTCAAACACTAGGTAGGCTGCCTTCTCACTAATCAACCCATCCCACACAACTAATGAAAAAACTCTTAATTTTACTTTTCTTGGCATATTAAAATGAATTTTATTTTAAGATGTTAACAATTGCTAAAATACAATGTGTGGACGCTTTCACTAATCTCTACAATGTCTCTTTAGGAAAATAATAATAATTATTATTATTTGTTACGCCGATATGTGGCCACTTTACAATACACCACGTGCTAATTGCATCCAAAATACAGCTTTTGTACACTTGATCACAGGTAAAATTAAGTGTCCCATTTTGAATGTAATAATTCACTTTACTCAATATAATATTGACTTTTCAGTGTTCATATTGAAAGTTCATATAGCTTTGTGACAAAAGTTGGGTTAGGAACCCACGTGGTCACTGTTTATGTTTGCAATATGTAGTTTGCAACAACCTAACTACACACTATTGGAAAGTTTCTGGCATGGTACCGCCGAATACTGAACTTCTTATATGAAAAACTTATATTAAACAAATTAGTGGCTTGTTCTCATAATTACCTTGCTGGCAAATTACGTGGTAATTTTCTATATGTTACACCACTGTTACAAGTGGAAAAGGAATTTTATATTTGCGTGAATATTCAGGTGCCTATGCGCACGTCAAACACACCATTTTCAAAACACATGAAAACTCTCTTAAAAAACTATACATAATGCAATGAATAATACATTAATTGCCGGCCTCAATATCATTCATTACTGTTGTATGTTCTGCCAATAAGTTGGTGGTTGTCAAGTTATGATAGAATGATAGCTCTGTGTATTTTTCTTGCAGTCAATGGGATCTTTAAGTAGAGTATCATCCCTCTCCCCTTTGGGAGCGGTTGGTTAGGAATAAGTTGCGAGTGAGGCAGTTTTGTGATTTGCTGGACCCCTCCCCCTTCCAACTAGGGGCAGCAGGGGTCTTAATAATTACATAAAGAACGTGTCGCCGTACGTATGAAGTCCTGGAATATTACCTCAGGATGCAAGTGAGGCCTCTTCTCGGCTAAATAGATGTTAAAAGGTGCTGGTGTTATGTTAAACTATTGCAATGAAATTAAAACAGGCTAAATTGGATAGCCGAGGGGTGTAACGCATCATCTACATGCCAGAAAACATCCTCAGAAACCACATGGGAAGTTAAGCCCCAAAAGTATCAAAGAGACAAAGGATAACCACCGCCATTTTGGAACCAGTGTGTCGTGAGTGGAAGCCAATTATGTCACACTTGCAGCAGCCATTTTGGGGAAGCAACAGAGGGGTACCGTGCCAACTTCCACCTTTCTACCTGCCACGTTGGTGATACCACCCCTACCATGTCGCATCATAGGGTGTCTGCCGCGAGCTGGTGAGACCACATGGTCCCGGCAAGAAAACAGTAACTCAAGATTCAACTCCAGTGGCAACCGTGCCGTGCAGGTGACCCCAGGTACCTGGACATTCGAATGGCAAATGGAAGGCACTCAAAACTTTGCCTGAAGTGTGTTCGCCCCGTGCCTTCACCGGACCCATTCACATCAAGTTTCCTGCAAGGCAAAACTTATTTGTGCAGTGACGAAGTTTTATTACAGAGAATGGAGGAACAAATTCTGCACGTCAACACTGAACTCGCGGGCACACCTGACGACATAATTGTGCAATGTCTCAGACTTTGACAGGTCCAGGGTTTTGGAAACCCTGTCTTCGATCCCACACTTTGCATCTCTTCCGACACTTTAAACAGTTCTCGACATGCAACCACAACTTATCGGTGAGACCTAGTGAAGTGCACCAATTACAGTGGATGCGAAGGAGGAGCGGCAACACTTGTGTGCGCTCTCGCTGACTGCTGGTGTATCACGAACAATGTGTCATGCCAAACGAACGAGCCAAGCTTCATGAAAATTTCCTCATACATTGTGTAAGGTGTGACAGGGAAACATGCAAAACAGCTCAAAAACCGCAAAAAAAAACGCTAACAAACAGAAGCACCTCTACTCTGGTTACGAATGCCACAACAACACACGTGCAGAGAGGAAGCAACACTGCCAGGGGACACTTCATATTGTCAGCCACTAGTTACACCACTACAAGAACAGGGACAACAAAATCCGCACAACACCCATCAGTGCTACAGCCTGCCAATGAAATAACCCATGACAGTATCACCGAGTTTCACACATCACATAGAGAATGAATTAATGTCACCACAACAACACCAGCACATTTCCAGTCATTGCCAACTTACACCAGAATGGCAAACAAGAACCCACTCGGCTCCATACAACATTGTGCAAATCGCCTACGATGCTACCAGGTACACGAAGATAACTGGCCATATTGCATTGGTGCGAGTTTGGGAGGAGATGTCAGATTGTGGTAGCGTGGCATCGCCCACTATGGAATGTCGTGAGACAAATCTCATAGTGCCTTCACGTACCGATTCTGGCAGAGCAGGGAGAAGAGTCACTTCACAACTTTGCCACCCAGAAAGTCAGCATAATTCTTGCCTACCATGTGAAATTGTCGATGTGGGAAATCTTCGAGGTCGTTGCTAGCACTGCACAACATGACTACCACGCAACATTGGCATCGGTCATCCACGCAGCGGAAGCAGACTTCATCCAAACAGTGTTACACCTAGATGCAACTATTCCAGAACAACAGCACCACAACCTGGATACCACACAGCCGCATCGAGAATCAGGGCAGTCACGTGAGAATAATACTGGTGTAACAATATCCACAAGTACCTGGAGAAGTAGTGCAACATCAACATACACACTCATCAATGTTCCGTAAACGTCACATACTGCACAACCACTTGCAGTTAACCGTACGAATGTGCCGCCCACTTAGTTTCGGTGGTGCAATAGACCACATTGGAACAATGAATGCCCTAACAGAACCGAAACTGCAAGTGCAGATTCGACCAGAAAATTTTCTCTCCGAAACGGGACATCGGGGTAGAGCGAACCGACACCACCTGCCCAAGGGCAATCATTGAATATACCGAAACAACACTACAACAAACTGTTATCGCAACTCATTTGTCCCAAAAGCGACTTCTTCCGCATTTCTGTTGTCATCAATCTACATTAATGTCGAGCTCTCAGCGATACTTCAACATCACATAATTTCATCCGCACCTCACTCATAAAACCGTACAAAGTCAGACCGACACAACAAGACGTACACTTGGCTACCCGCCAACGCACGGGCGAAGTCACGGATGAGGTGGACATAGAGGTCAGCATCAGAGATATTGACAACCATGCGAAAGCCCTCGACTCCAACGACATCCGGGAAAACGTAATTTTGGGCATCCCATGGCTCACTGAACAGAATAAAGGGTAATTGTTCTGTATTACGTATTGTAATGGGAACAACATACAAATATTCAGCGTGTACTATGATGTATCCATCCCAATTGTTTGCTTTGCAGTGTAGTGCCGTATCGCATATCCAGCCAAGTTCCATTTAGCATATCCAAATTCAGAAAATTTTGTTCCATATAGCGTATCCAAGCTTTACTTTCGTTAATTTTCTCTCGCAACTCCCAAGATGGTGTGCGCGGGATGTAAAATCACAACGTTGAATGTCAGGCAAGTTATTCATTCCTCGCCAGACATAAACACATTTCTCATCGAGCATGATATTCTCAAATCGACAAATACGGTGCGAAAAATGCGGGGAAGGCGAGGCAAAATTGGTGGAAAACAGGTGCTTTTTTTTATTGGTGGCGATGGCGAATGGAGGATGGTACTAAATGCAACTTTAAAGGATCGGTGCGACCGGGCAGTTTCGTGGGAGGTTCAATCTTGCCTCCGGGCAAGATAATCGAGTTGTGCTTACTCTGGTGCCTGATTAAATACCCTCGACAGCAGACTATAGTGAACGAACTGTTATGCTCGGAAAAGATGGTCGTCGCCTGGTCGAGTTTCTGCCGCCAAGTGTGCATAGACTGGGTGTTGATGTACAGGAAACACATCAGCGGGCGACGGGCAAAGTGGTCGAGATCGACGAGTCGAAATTGGGCAAACACAAGAACCACAAAGAATGTAAAGTTCACGGCCAGTGGGTTTTCGGAGGAGCGCAGCGGGGCGATCCGTCGAATTTCTTCCTGGTGCAATTCAAATCTATATTGTTAAATTGATGGTTTTGGTGTACCTTTTTAATGATTTTGAATATATAAAACATTAAAATCTAATTGGTTAAGTTTATAAGAAGTTGAATTTTTAAATGTACATTGTTTAATCAAACTTTTTTAGTGATTGTTTATATGTGAATCTTTATATAATAAATGGTTAAAATTATTTCAAAAATGTTAATAATGTAAAAAAATATATAAAAAATTATGCATAGTGAATCACGTGTATTTAAACAGGGACGAGAAAGAGGTGAAAAAATTAATTTTTTGTTATCCGATAGAAAAAATTTTGGAAAGCAGTAGTTACTTTTGACACCGGGATACACTACAGGAAACAAATAGGTTCTTCTACCATATTTCGTTTTCTCTTTGGATACGCTATAAGAAATAATTGGATGTAGATCGAAATTTCCCCCTGACTCGGCTGGATACACAATTCGAAACAAGTGGGTTGTGGCACCAATTTCCCCCCTTCCTGCTTGGATACACAATGTCGTCCTTTTCTGTACTGCTCGTTTTGTCACCTGCATACACAAAGGGAAACTTTTGTTAAAAACCAGCTTTTTCAAGATGGAATCAACGAACTACCCCACAGTGTAATTAATTCTGCCATAACCTTAGCACCTTACAAAGATGGGTCTTGGTGTTTTAGCATGGATGGTAGAAAACTAAACCAATTCACTCAAATACCCCACCATCGTACATTTATGTTAAATATGCTCTCAACAGTTTAGGCCGAGCTCGCATCCAACGACAATAAATCTGTGCAGCGGGTATTGGCAGGTGCCCATGGGAATAGAAGACTGCCACAAGACCGCATTTACTGTGTCCGATGTTCGCAGGTTTCAATTTTGTGCAGTGCCTTTTGGCCTCAAATGTTATTTCCCTGGCCTACCTCGACGATGTGGTCATGTAATCAGAGAGCTGGGAGGACCACATCCGCCATCTGTTATTGGTGCTGGAGCATCTAGCCATGAACGGCCTCACCTGCGCTAACAAAAAGTGTCACATTGGAAAAGCAGAAATACAATTCTTCTGCCACCTGGTGAACGAGAAGAGAAGCAGACCGACAGAGGAACAGCTGTGGCTAATTGGAGACTACCCGCAACCCACCACCAGCAAACCGATACAAAAGTTTTTCGGCCTAGCCAACTGGCTACGAGAGTATGAAGTAGATTTTTGCCATTGTCACCACACCACTCACAAACCTGATTTCACCGAACGTAAAAATTCCAGTGTCGGAAATAGCAAGGCAACAGCGTTTAAGAAATCAAACTGTTTTTTGGTGAGTGGCCAGCCCTGGCCTGTCACAACCCTACCCAACACATGTAATTACAAACAGACTGTAGCGTGCAAAGCATCAGTGCCGTCCATTTCCAACTAGGGGACCACAAGAGTCGTCAGATTATCGATTTTAACAGTGCAAAATTCAGCGCAGTACTACATCGTTATATTGTAAATGAGAGGGACTGCTTGGCAGTGATCTGGAGTGTTAAGAGATACCATCAACTCCTTGAACACCAAATATTCAGCTCCTGACAGACAACCATTTGACATGTGCCCACTTTGACCCGTTCCCCCTAGCACGTTTGCCAGCTACACCAGGATTCATAACATAGTGTGCATGTGGCGCTCAAAGCACAAGTGCAGTACAGTGTGGCAAGGAACGATGCAATTGCAGAGCAGAGGTTTCACGACCACGTGCGTGTGGGTAGGAATCAGAAAATAGACCCTTTGAAATTTGTGTTATTTAATTTGTGCAATAAAAGGGCTAGGTAAGTTCATGCAAGGGGAAGCAACTAATAAAAACATTTGTTTCGCAGCTCTAAAGCCCTATGTTTTCTAAGTCTCTTTTGTAATTTTCTGTAATGTTCATTCGCGTGTCTTAATCTCCACATCATCCACGCAGTGCAATGTTTTTGTATAATGAATAATATTTACAAGGTTAATTTTAGGAGAAATATGCAACAAACGAAATGCAGTGTGAGTGTCTGATTTGCATATGTTGTATACAAGGAAGTAGTGCAGTGCGGGGTACCAGCCTGCCAAGATGGCCAGCACACAGAGTGGAGAATATCAGTAGTCGTTCATCTTTAGGAGGGGTGTGCTGTGTCATGTCGTGACTCGTATTTCCCGCACTCGTGCAGCCATTCCCGTGTTGGACGAACCATTTCACAGCAATAGTTACTTTAGCATTCCGGAACCTTTTTTGTATTTCAGCTGCCTGAAACTCCACCACCCCTCGCACATAATTGTAATTCAATTATTTCATGTGACCACATGTCTTTTGTACTGTATTACCCCAGTCGACGGATTCGTAAGCAGCACCATATGTAAGCTGTTCCCGATGGCAATGTAATAATTTACTGAATCAATCGCAGCAGTGACGAGTTACCATGTGTGGCTTATTTCCAGTTCGCCGCAAGGCATTTAATGTAAGGGCTTTCTCGAGCCAATTTTTCGCAAAGTGTACCTTAGTGTGTAAGTATGATTTAAATGATAAGATATCCCACAACACAACAAGTAAGGAAGTTATTCAGTCAGTATTAATTTTTATTCTACGGTGGGACAACATCTGCACTTGAAGTATTTACCATGGTCTTCGGCCGAACCACCCTGAGGAATGAGTCCACAACTGCTCTCCTACTTCACGATACTGTCAACCCAACAATATCTGGCATACTGTGTAATTATCTCCACGTGAAATGTTCTCCAACTTTGGTGCAAATCCTCATCTTAAAATCTGAGCAAGTGTACTTACGATTTTCTTGCACCAAAACTATTTTTCCGAATTTTTCCAAATTTTTCCCCACCAGTTTCTCGCATTTTCCCTGGATATGCCTACAATTAGGGGAAAATGTGGTCAACCAGGTGACCAACAAGGCATGTGGCAGCGTTAAGATGCCTTCTATACACCCCCAAGGATGCCAGGGAGAACGTGCGTGGCCGGCGAGTAAAGCCCCGCAAAACAACTGATGCCGCCATTACTTCAACACAAGGTGGTAGTAGCAGGAAAGTGGCGAAGATCCGCCATCTTCGGACAGTGACATCACATTACAGCAGCGGGACAATGGACAGGGCGAGACGAGCACGCCAACCTACCTATCTGTCAGTATCATGCCGCTCTTCGAGGAGGGATAAGGAGAAACGAGTACAGGGAGGTACATCTGGCTGCTCCCCCCCCCCCTCCTCATCCAAATCAAAACTTCGCACGCGCCGAGCGGAACAACTGAGATCCCGTCATCTGTTAATCCTTTCTTGCACTGTGCAGGTTTGCAGGGCTCCCACAATACTTTCACACTGCGCAACTGCGCTATCAGGCTTCTGCATACTGCTCTTCCGAGCTTGTGTGGTAGTGTTGTCAAACCACCATGGCTGGCCAGATGCACTACTGTATACGGCACTGCCTTGCCTGCAGCGTCTGCAACCAAAAATCACTGGAGGTGGTAGACAGATACATAGTAGGGACCCGATTTTGCAATTTCGACCAAAAGACCAGAACGGCAAGCAACCGTGTGGCGAGCAACCATGGTGCCATATGCACGTGTACAAAGATTTCATGAGTCCCACGGAGCTACACACCGCAACCGGATTGCGGTTCATTGCGACGAGTGCGTTGGACAGTTGAAACCGACCATGATCACTCGCATTTAACCGACCTACTCGCAGGCAACCAGCCTGGTGATTCAGTGTGCCAAACAGAAGACAGTACAAGAAACAATATGCTAGCAATGCAAACGGACGGAGATTGCATCACCATGGTAAACACGGTATGTCAGGTTGAGTGTGAAGGAACAGGCGAAAAGGGAGTGCAAGGCGAGGAAGTACACTGCACAGTTGAGGAAGTCTGCAAACAAACATCACACGTGGGTGGTGCTCATGTGACAGCTGTCAATCATCCAGCACCGTATAGCCAGTGCTCGCAATCACTGCCAACCCTACCCCTGTTACCTCTACCAATCCCACATATGACACTTTACCTACCGCAATTTTCTGCCTACCAACCAACATCTGTATTCCCACAACAAATACGCAGCGTATTTCCCACATCTTTTCTGTCGCCGACATCTCTAACATATTTCCCGCCAATAGCTATAGACTACAACTTGCGTCCAGCTGGCAACCAGAAAAGGAACAGCAAGGAGAAGCTTAACAAGACAGAAGCAGCTCAGACACAGCCATCAACCTCAAATGAACACCGACACGATTTCAACACATACCGACGATTACTGGCATGGCAAGCGAAGACCCCAAAGCTTTCTTAAAGGAGTGCACATCACGTCTGAAATGCTATGGGGTGAATGAAAACAAGTGGGCCAGTTGCATTGGTGGCCAATTGCAAGGTGAAATAGGGAAGTGGTGGGGCGCTCTCAACAACTACGGCATGCGGTGGTTGCCTGGTGAACAATAACCAATGTTCATCATGCAAAAGGCACATCTGAACAAGCGATTTTTCCCGCAACGTCCAGATTGCGAGGCACTGGAAACCATTGCCGAGATTGCCTTACCAGACTACAGAGCTGCCCTACTACCTTTCCTGAACAGCAATAAGGAGGAGGTTCTCAAGGATGCAATAATTCTGGAACAAAATCGGAACTAATCACGTCATGAGAAAGAGATGTCACGATGGAGGCATGGTCAAAACCAGAGTGATAACAACGCGACTCAAGACCGGGCCGACTGACCCACGAATCAACTTGTGAGCAAACCAGAACGGGACAGTGGATGTGTGAGCAGTGATGAGCCAAGTGAGAGTACACGCGTGAATGCTGGAAAAACCTGCAAGTGATTTGACAAGAGCCAGCAACCCAGGCAGAGCGCGTGCCTCAAAAACCCACACTTGGATGCCTACAAAAGGCCCACACCAAGAGGGCAGGGAAACAGCCAGTAGGTGTGAAGAAGTCTGATGTCTATTTCGCTGTAGTCACGTCAACAAAAACCGGCAAAATGCCGCAGCAGGCATTCATTCAGCAGGTTAGAGGGTGTCAGACAACATTTATTCGCATCCTTGTGATCATGAACGGTCAACCCTGTCACACACTAATTGATATGACCATGTTTTGCGAATCCCAGAGACATAACATCTAGCAATAATGTAATTATGCTCGCTACTGTCCAAGTCAGTAACGGAGAACGGGGCCAAACAACTGTAACTGTAAAAGTCAGAGACCTCGCGACAATAACGAGTGCTACTGTAACTGCAGAGGTTAAGAAAAATTCAATATTAGGCTTGCCTTGGTTACAGGAACAGAATACTATAGAAGAACAATAAGCAGCTAGGAGAATTCATTTTGGCCCAAAAGAGTGGCGTACAATGTACACTGTAGAAAGGGTAGTTGCAAGTGTTTTACCCCTGGTATCATTAAAGAAATTCCATCGTGAGATCCCTCAACAACATCAGGTGGCATTCCAGCATACACTAAGCGAGAGAAGGGCCGCAATACACAGGGCCCCAAAGTTACATGCCACATCAGATCTAAATAATTTGTGAGCAAGCTAAAGAGATGCTAGCAGACAGGGTTATCGAGCCGACGTGCAGTAAATATAACTCGGTTAATACATTAGTGCCTAAGAAAGACAGGAGTTGGCATTTCTGCACGGATTTCCGTCTGATCAACCAAGTCACATGTAACGATCTGACACCTTATATCAGCGTAAAAGCCTCGCTCACAACACTTGGCAAGACAATGGCAATGACGTCATTAGATATCAGAGGTAGATATTGGTAAATTTCCCTCAAACAGGAAGACAAGGAGAAAACTGCATTCACGACACCTATTGGGCGATGATTCCATTTTTGTGTGTTACCTTTTGGCTTAAATGGAGCACTCGCTACCTTTCAATCAATGATGGTCCATGTGCTAGACAGGCTTATCTGCGACTTTAGTCTAGCGTACCTGGAGGATTTGATTATTTGGTCGAGCAGGTGAAGCACATTCATCACATCTCCACGGCACCAGAGAGGCTCGCAGTCAATGGAATTACCTGCGCCATGAATAAATTCATTTGTGTAAAAGCATGTCGGAATTTTTAGGGCACATTGTAGACGAGGACAGAAACACACCTAATCCTGAACAGTTGAACTTAATAGAGAACCACCCGGCACCACGCACATGCAAACAGCTCCACAAGTTTTTTGGATAAGTTCATTGGTTTGTCAGTAATTACAGCCCCTCTCACGGATCTACTTTCGCCACAGAAGCGATACATTTAGGGAGATGTAAAAGAAAATTAATTCCAAGCATAACAGAAAAGGTTCCGTTCTTGTCCCAAACTAGTACGTTACAAGCCATGCAAACACCTTTACTTGCAGACGGGTGCCAGTTAGGAGGGGCTGGGTACCGGCACCAGTACAAAATTGGGACAAGTAGAGTGCAGACACCATGTAAACGAGCAGGAAATGTTGCCAGTAGTGTGGGTGGTGAAAACGAACCTGCATCACCTGGAATACAAAATTATCACATTGTGAACAGATAACAGGTGCCTCGTTTGGCTACATGCGATTAAAGAAGCTCACAGCAAACTCACCCGGTGAGTGTTGCTCCTACAGTCATATAATTTAATGGTAGGGCATGTCCCAGGGAAGGAAAAAGAATCAATTGGCGGACACATTATCCAGTGTGCCCGATGAAAGCATACTGGTTACAGATGACGCAGAATGGGATGAAATTCTTTCCCACGAAATGCACGAGTTATTCCGTGAAGTGCAAGTCCACCAGGTACGAGCTAAGGACGGTGATATCTTTGTAGACGCACTGTACCGGGAAGTAGCCGAGGCGAAAGGCAGCTGTGTGGTAGCAAGAGAGAAAAAGTGTAAATGTGCGAGAGAGAGCATGGAACAGTGGCATGTGATGGAAGGCAGGTTGGAATCGTGTGCTGCAAATAACACAGTCGAATTGTATCTGTTTATACCATCAATGTGTAGGGTGAAAGTTTTGTAACACGGAAACACAAGTAATGTAGCATGGCACACAGGTGCACAACAGACAATCCGAAACGTCAGACAGCGTTTCTTCTGGCCAGGACTTGCGCATGACGTACGAAAATACGTGCAAAAATGTGTTTTCTGCCATACATTTAAATTACGAGGACAGATGGCATACAGCTGCAATAGCCCTGCCTACCGAAATGAGCATTCGAGACAATAAGCCTGGACCTAATGTGTCCATACCCCCCATACTTCCAACGGGAAAAATTTATCCTGGTCGTCACGTACAACTTCTCGTGGAGGGAGGGGGCCTATGCATTATGCAGTGCAAGAGTTACTAACATCGTACAAGTACTGGAGAGAGAATTTTTCCCCTACTGGAGCCATCACAAGCAAGTGCTAATAGACAATGGAACATAGTTCATAGGAAGAAAGTTGCAACAAATTGCAACCGGTGGAGGGATGCAACACTTTAAGATGGTGGTGTACTACCCCAGAGCCACCCCCACTAAGCGCCGCAACAAGGACCTGCATGTGCAACTGCGGCTCTGTGTGGGTGAGGTACACACCAGCTGGCCAGACCACCTGCCTGCTGCCTTCTTCACCCTCCACCTGGTGTGAGAACGCCGGACCAGTCCAGTCACCTGCAGACGTCCTGTTGGGTCAAAACTTCAAGCTTCCCAGCGAAAGGTGCTGCCCACGCAATAGCAGTAGCGATAGTACAGACTACAACATGGCAAGACGAAAGAGGAGGAAGTAGAGAGACAGGAGCAGGAAAGGTACTTGGCTGAGTAGGTCCTGACAAGCAACCGGACACCACCCACACTCGAACCTACTCAGTTAGTGTACGTTATATCATATCCCCAGTTGGCAGTCCACCAAAACGTCTGCGCAAGGATCACTGCACAATTAACAGGCCCACACCGGGTTATCAGAATGCTAGGACCAACCACGTACCTGGTACATGTTGGAAGAAGGATGAGCAAGTATCACCGTGATACCATACGCCTGTCACCTGGAGACGTCCGTTGCGACAACAAGTCCAGGATAACAAAACCCACAATGGTGCAACACCTGCCAAGTCCACCAAGCAAGGGAGAGACGAGGATAGTGGGGCGGTACCTCCCGCAGGAGGTCCCCCACCAGATGACACTATATCGCCGACACCAGGCGAGCCCACGTCCCCAAGGTGACATTATGACATAGGCCCGGATGACAGAGGGCGTGTCGAACCAAGGGCCGCCGCCACCTCAATATCCGCTGGAAACAGAGCACAGCAAGCAAGAGAGCGCATGCACATAGTCGAGTACGAGTTCCAGGGGAAGAAAACAAGCACGGAAGGTAGGTCGGTACCTGCCCCAGGACCACCAGCAGTGGACGTTTAAGGCACGATGTTGCCCAGCACATTAGGGCCAGTCAGGGTGCCTCCAAATGCCGGCTCTGTGGATATCGGCGGCGCAGTGGCTACCAGCCCAACACGAAGAAATTCGGAACTGCAACCAGCGGATATACCTCTGCGAAGATATCGCTCAGGAGAAGATGTGACGCCTGTCAATGGGTCGCTGATCGTCGTGGAGCACAGCATGACAGAAGATGCAATGGTGCCAACACCAGCTGGGGAATCACCCGAAGGTGACTCCAACAGCCGTGAAGTCGCCAGTCCGCTTAGCTACCAGCAGTGACGTGGAGTTGCGCATGAGGACAGCAGCAGCACGGCAGCGATTATGGAGGATCGTGCAGAACGACATTAGCAGCCAGCAGTTCCACAACATAGGGGTCTGGCAAGAAGCCCCTAGGTGCTATATCCACAGAGGGTAGACACAAGGAGTTGTCTGTCATCAGTGACGTGTGTTGCTATAAATGATTCTCGCGAGGTGGGGAGGGGCATTTTCGTGTGCCCATGTAGACGAACAGCTTGGCACTAGTTGCCAGCCTCCTGCACATTAGATAAACATCACATTGTTTAGTTTGGCTACATAGTGTGCGATAAAGTAGTTGCAAACTCACGTGCTGAGCACTGTTCCTACTAAACTTCGACTTCGAAATGCCACACATCGCATTCAAAGACAACGAACTCGCCGATTTCCTATCACGCACGCTAGGTAACAACATTGCTCGCGACGAAGAAGAATGGGAGCACATACTTCCCCCTACCTACATGCCACAGATGTCAACAAACACTGCAACACAATACTCCAACATTACAGTTTTCAGCAGCTCCGAATCTGTATGCGCTACTTAAAATTGTCGAAAAAACTCAACTTCAATGTCATACTGGAGAAAAGTAGCGATTGGAGTTCGCATGCAGGATCACAGACAAGTGGTGTGTAGTAGTTGGCCACATGGAGTCGAGGTCAGATAACAATAACAACAAATGGTGGATATTCATGCCCGATGCATCCCACACGCAGTGTTGCAGTACCCTCATACCAGTACCATAGCAGGACACCTCGGCGTAGTCCATACGAGAATAAATGCTTGGAAAAACTTTCTACCGGCTGGGATTAAAAGTTCAGGTTCAAGAATTTGTGTGCACGTGTATAGCATGCAATCACTTCAAGAGTTGCCATACTGACAGGACACAACAACAATGCCCACGTGAACTACAAAACCCTTCTAAACTGTTGTGCTAGATCTTCTTGGGACTATTTCCACCTATGTCACAAAGCAAATGTTTGATTGTCGTTGGCACTAACTTGTTTTCGAGGTAGGTGGAAGCCTACACGGTAATGAGCGATCGATACATTGCTGGGCTATTTACTACACAGGCCAACATCGTAGAAATGGCAGCAGAAGCTGAACACGTTCCATCGCGTCCAGAACCAACAGCAAAACTGAGTGTATACACATTTACAGGTGCTTCAGTTGGCAATATTGTACCCATGCAAACAGATCTTGCCAACGATGCAAGATCATCCTGTATACATGCAGGATGTCACAATACCCTGGGGATGCTGAGCACCAACTGCGATTACCATAGGGAAATCATCATCAGCATCGTCATCCAAGTGTACTACGACTGACCCCGGAGATCATATGACTCGAACCGCAAGATACCCACATCCGTACCCCTGGTAACGCAGCAAATATCATCAGGGAATACATCCCAGAGCAAGAAGACAGTATCTCGCTGTTACGTGGCTCAAAGCAGTTGTGCCGCATTCATCGTACACAGTGCGCGATCAGCAGGCTATCTGAGACACCGAAGGCTGCCGTCACCACCCGAGTGCACCACGCTACCAGTAACGAAGTAAGTACATTGTTTGGCCACATGTGTTTATATGCCGGCAGAGCCATTTCAACGAGTTAGACCGCCTCAGCAGGTCTGGTCGTGTTCCACGAACCCCAACCTCACATTTATCCTGTTCGCAGCATCTCAGCCTCGAAGAATGCAGTGAAGTGATACAACATGTGCATTTGTGTTTTTTATTGTTAGTTGTCAAAACTGTACCATAACTTGTTTTTGTAAACAAGAGTGTTCTTCAAGTTAGTTAGTATATGTCATATTATTATGTTCTTTATTGTTTTTGTTATGGTTACTGCAATCGGTTGTATTGCTAGTTTCATTGATAATAAATGTTTTATTAACAAATACTGACAACAGGTTATGGGCCCAGAATATCGCAAGTGAGTCTAAAAGATGAATTCACAAAACCCAGCGGGCACTGTAAAAAGGTTTGGAATTACGCCATTTGCAGGAACCGACTTCAATAACTGGTTATATAGTATTAAAACTGCCCTTACGGAATTAGATATGCTCAAGCTAATTGGAGAGTAAAACGGACCAGACGAGAATGATTGGTTAAGAAAGGATGCTAAGACCAACTCAACACTCGTCCAGTGGATTGCAGACTTACACTTGGACTACATTAAGGACTGCAAGTCAGCAAGAGAAATATACACAACACTACAAAAGAATTTCGAAAGTACCAGTATATTGTTAGAAATTTATTACCACAAAAAACTGCTAACCTTGAATTTTCAGAAATGTTTAGTTTAACCAATCGCCTTATGGTATTCGACAACATCGTTTCTTGCGCCTGAAGGAATTTTTATATAAGGAAAATGGTGTAGAGTGCATGTCCGTTGATTCCCTTAGGGACGCCATGCCCCTAGTTGTGACTCCGTTTAAAAATATGACTATCAAACGTAGCATAATAATATTTGAGTTTGGAAAACTGTTAATTTATTTTTTATTTTATTGTATCTTTAAGATCTTTTTTCAAAACGTAGCTGTACAAAGATATTGAACAACTCATATTACACTACCTATACAAAATTAATACGCCGAACATAGTAATTAATTATTACATATTCATATAAACAAATGCTCTGAAATTCTTATGTCATTGCAATTCCTCTTCTAACCAAATTGTAATGATAATAGATTAAAATAGAAATAGGAAGTATTATTTTACTATATTTATTTAGTGAAATTTTTTTCGCATCCGTAGAGACTATCACATGACAAAGAGTTCCATAATGGCAATGGAATATGTCATGTATGGACTAAAAGTTATTCCCTTTGGAAGATTAAGAATTTAACTTTCTCGTTTAACGCTGTTATACGTGAACTTTGACGTTAGTGTTGGTATGTTTATTTTTATATTGTGTAGTCTGTTTATTACAATCGATCTTCACCTCACGATACTTATCAACCTCAACATTAGTCACCGAGGCCGGATATTCCAAAACCAACCGCGGTAAGGGTTTTCCATGATTACAACATCGACTGTTGTGTTGTTGTTGACTAAGAATTTAACCAATTTACTGTGAATTTTTTTTTTTTTTTTGTAAAATAACTGAAAAAAAAATTTGGAATTTAGGAAATGGAGGATGTTCTGGATGAAATTGTTCCTACTGATGACCTCAGAGTAAGTAATTTATGATACAATAAAAGGCATATAATTGAAAGGTTTTAATTATTAATTAAACCGCAGTTGATCTTACTACTGATGTGTTTGGATACGTTTGTAACCAAAGACGGGGAAGTTAAATAAATTGTGGCCGTATAGAGTTTACAGGTCCTGCTTTGCTGAAGGCTGGACTACAATTGATTTAGCGCAGAAAGTAGAATACATGTACATATTGACAGGGCACTCGCCACAGACGGACTACAGGTTGTGTTCTGTATTTAAGGTGGTTTTGGCTTGGGATTAGTTCTAGCATATAATTAGAGTTAAGATTAGTGTTTTATGTGGTAATTAGTTATGAGGAAGTAGTGTCCGATTGTGTGCACGAGACCAAGGCTTTTGTTAATGTACGAGGGTAAAGGGTGTACGGTGTAAGTTAGGCTAGTTAATACAGTGTGTGTATATACGTAGGTATTTGGTGTATTTTATAAGGGAGAGTAGTTTTAGTTCAATTATCTTTAAAAAGAGAAAGGGAATGAAATAGTAGGGAGGTGTAAGTGCAGGAGCTGTGGTAAGGTGTGGAGAAGGTTAGATAGTGGTGTGCAATGCGACCAGTGTGGCGGCTGGTACCATGTTGGCTGTATAGGGATCAGGGAGGAGGAACTGGGATCACTACAGGAACATGAGTGGAAGTGTGAGGAATGTGCTGAAGGAAAGGGTTTAGTGGCGGTGGTAGGGAACAAATTAACGGTAGAGAAGGAAACACAAATAAGTGGAGAAGGTGGAAACTCAATTTGGAAAATGCTGAGGGGAAGCTTTGTAGAGGGTGTGCCAGTGGCAATGGAAGGGGCTAAGGAGGAGAGGTGGAAAGGGGAGATGGTAGATTTGATGAGAGAGGGAAATGATTAATTGGATGGAGGAAAAGGTCAGGAATGAGATGGGTAAGAGTAGAGTATAAATGAGGGTGGATAAGTTAGAGGAGGAGTTGGAAGATGTAAATCGGATGCTAAGGAAAATGCAAGCTGGTCCACAGGAGGAAAAGCTGAGTAGAGACGAAGAGTTAGGCAGAATGCAAGTAAGGCTGCAGGAGGAAAGGCAGAGGAGGAGGGAGGCAGAGATAGAGGTGGTAAGATTAAGGAGGTGGATAGAGGAGTTGGAGGCAGTAGCAAGGGATAAGGTGATAGTAGTAGGCAGGAAGTAATCAGGAATAGAGGAACGGGAAACAGAAAGCAGGGAACAGGCAGTGGTGAAAGGTAGGAAGCAGTATGCTGAGGCTTGCAAGTGTGCGATTAGCAAAGATCAGCAAGCAGGACAAAGTGGACAGTTCAGGGCCAGAGGGGAGAGAGGAGGGCTGGCCAAAGGGAGGAAAACAAGGGTGCTGCAGGAGGCCGGAGACAAGGGTAGGCAGGTGGGTGGAAGAGCCAAAAAGCAGGAACAGGTTGTAGGAAAGGAGCCAGAGGTAGTTTTTCTAGGCAGTTCTATTGTAAAGGGGTGGAGCTAAGGGAAATCAGGAAGGAAATTACGTATAAAGCAGCGTTTGGGGGTGCAAATACCAGGGATTTGGAGGAAAGGGTTAGTAGTATGAGAGGTAACAGGGTTGCAAAGATTGTTCTCATTTATGTAGGGGGGAATGACCTGGCTCGAAGGGGAGGTGGGGCAGGAGGTAGAGCGGGACCTCAGGGTATTGCTGAGGCAAGTGCGGGAGGAGTTCCTGGAGCTAGGGCATGCTGGTTAGGAAAGGAGTATCCTATAGGAAGGCAGTGGCTGCGAGTGAGGTATATGAGAGGGTATGTAGGGATTAGTGGGCTACATTTATAGATAGTAGGAAATGGGTAGGCTGGGAAAGTGTAGGGAGGGACCAGGTTCACCTGACAGAACAGGGAAAGAGGATTCTAGGTGATCTGCTAGGTAGGGAAGTAGCTGGCTGCATGGAGATGGTCAGGGCAGAGAAGCAGTTGTTGAAATAGCCATCAGTTAGAAGCAAGGAAACAGAAGTGGAGAGGAATAATGGTGTGTGTAAGGAAAGGGCTGAAAAGGGCAGTAGAATGGATTAGTGAGGATGTTGAGGTAATGGAAATTAAATTGAGTGGTGGTAGTAATAGGAAAATTACTTTACTGGCAGCATATAGACCACTAGGACAGGGATGGCAGGCAATTGAGATGATCAAGGAGAGGGTCGATATACTAAAGGACGGGCAGTGGGTTGTTGTAGCAGGGGATTTGAATATGCCAGGGGTGAAATGGATAGAGGGTGCAGAAGGAATGGGTAGCATGATGCAGAGAATGGCAGCACAGAGGATTAGTTCAGGTAGTAGAAACACCTACAAGATGAAATGAGGGTGTGTAGGTCAGTGCTGTATGTGGTGTTAGTCAGACCTAGGAATACTGTAGTTGATGCAATAGTATTGGATTGTATAAGCGACCATCATATCCTGGTTGTGGACGTTGGGATTGGCAGGATTCGGGAAGAGCAAATTTCAGAAAGGTTGGTGTGGCAGTATGGGAGAGGAGACAAGAAGGGGGCAGAAATCTTCCTGAGAGATAGGTTCAAAAAATTGTCTATGAAGGTAGTTGTGGAGGGAGTTTAAGGATTAATGGAGGTTATGTTGGAGAAATTTGTGCCAATGAAAAGGTTACGGATTGGGGGAGATCCGCCATATTATGGACAGGAGATTTTGAAAATGAAGAAGTGCAGAAAATTACATGCCAAGTGAAGAAATGAAGGGATGATAAGATCTAAAGAAATGATGAAACAAATGGGTAGGGAGCTTGAAAGGAATATCAAAAAGGCAAAGAATGTATTTCTGTTGAACATGTTGGAAGAAGGAAAAGGCAAGGAATGGGGAAAATTGTTTATGTATGGTAGGAGGTTAAGGGGAGAAGAGGAAGGGATCCCTCTTCTAACAGGAAGGGATGGTAGGCATGCGACAAATAACCAAAAAAAAATAGGAGATGCTGCAAGGACAGTACTTGTCAGTATTTGAGGCAAAGGAGGAGTGGAATAGGGTGGCAAACATGCTTCGGGGGGGGGGGGGGTGTTTAGTGAGTTTATGATGAGGGAGTGGGAGATAGAAAATGTAATTAGGGGTTTGAAGAGCAGTAAGGCTGGGGGACCAGATGGGATAGGAAACGTAGCACTAAAGTTTGGTAGCAAGGAGTTGGTGAAATATTTAGTAGTGCTGTTTAAAAAGTCCTTAGGAGAGAGTAAGTTACCACAAGATTGGAAGGATGCTATGGTGGTACCTATACACAAGCAGGGAGAGGATAGGGGGAGACCTGGCAGCTACAGACCGGTGAGTCTCACATCAAGTACGGGAAAAGTAATGGAGAGGCTGGTGGTGCAGTATGTGGTGAGGGTTATGAACAATAGGAATTGGTTGGAGGAGTCCCAGCATGGTTTCAAGAGGGGATACTTATGTGAGACTCACCTGGCTGGGTTATTAGATGATATGGTGCAGGTAGTTGATGAGGGGAAGCAGGTGGATGCCAGCTTCATAGATTTTGAGAAGGCATTTGATAAGATGCCCCATGGGACATTGATGAGGAAAGTGGAGGCGCTGATATCAGACAGGAGGGTAGTGGAATGGATAGGGGACTTTCTCAGGGGGCGAAGACAGAGGGTGAAAGTGGGGGAGGCAATATCGGAGGAAGAGGAGGTTACGTCACGGGTACCACAGGGAAGCGTGCTGGGTCCTTTGTTATTTACCATAATGGTAAATGACATGGGTTTGGGGATTAGGGGAAAAATAAGATTGTTTGCAGACAATGTGTTGTGTATGCTGAAGTGGGAGAAGGGGCGGAAATTTGCAGGCGGACATTGATAAGATATGGTTGTGGACCAGGAAAAATAAAATGAAGATAAATGTAAGAAAAACTAAGGTAGTGAGGTTCACAAGGAAGAAGATGATAAGCATGGACATGTACAGATGGGAGGGACAAGCGAGAGAAGAAGCAGCAGAATATAAGTATCTAGGGATTTTACTGCAGGGAGACCTCAGATGGAAAAAACAGGTAGAGAGGGTGGTAGTAAAGGGAAGAAGGGCTCTGGGTATGCTGGGAAGGGTGCTGAATGGAGAAGTCGCATGGCACAATGGTACGGCCAATGTTAGAATATGCTGCAGCAGTATGGGACCCGTACGTGGAGGTGGAGGTGCGAGAACTTGAGAAGGGCAGCAAGATGGGTGAAGGGTAGGTGGAGAAGGCAGGGGCAGTATGATGAGGAAGAAGGGAACTATAGGCGATCAGTGATGATGAACGAAATGAGATGGAGCTCATTGAAGGACAGGAGGAAAGTTGAACGGTTGGTCAGGATGTACAGGGTGGTGAATGAAGAGGGAGGATGGGGAGGGCTACACTGCAAGCTAAGTAAGGGGGTGTTTAGAGGTAGAGGAAACAACAATGAGAAGCTTCAGTGTGTGTGGAGGAGAACGGAGCGGAGTAGGCAGTCCTTGCTTGTGATGTCTGTGAGGGAGTGGAATGTGTTGAGGGAGGAATTGGTACCCGTGAGAGGGGTTGGTAAGTTCAGGAAGGGAGTGGAAAAGGAGTTTAGTTGGGTAAAGGAGAGGTGAGAGAGAACACCACCAGGCGGTAGCCTAATTGCGAGTGTATGTGCGTGTGTGTGTGTGTGTGTATATATATATATATATATATATATATATATATATATATATATATATATATATATATATATATATATATATATATATATATATATATATATATATATATATATATATACACACACACATACGCACGCACACGCATAGAAAAATAGCACAGGGGAAGTGCACAGAAATTAGGGCTATATCCTATAGTGCATGTGCGCCATGGGTGGCCAATCATAACGTCGCGATACCACCGAGTTCATGTGATGATGTACATGGCTACAAAAGTAGGGAATTTGACCTAGTTAGTGCTTGAAGAGTTTGTCGCCACATAAACAGAAGTTTGTTTTTATTGAAATTGTTATTGTACAAGTAATGTATTTTAAGAACAGTATAACTTATATGTTTCTACAAATTATGACACGAGCAGCAAAGTAAACAGAGATGTCAATAGTATTTAGTGCCAAACACAATTGCTTCGTCAGGTGGCTGGTGGTTGCAATTGGCCCATGTGACCCTACGGATCCTCATTAAATTAATTTAAGCATATTTGTTGGGACGTAGTTTATTGTTTGTTTATTTTGGAGATCTGTGGTAAATCAAAATATTTACACCTAAATGATTATTTTCTTTTCAAACTGATCAGAGCTGTTTATTTTGTTTTGCTAAGTGACACGTTGTTGTTCTTGTGTATGGATATGAACACAATCTTTTATTTACCATGGCATTGACTGATTGATATATTCGCACACGTGTTACGAACTATTTAACTTAATAAGCTGTGTATAAAACTTGTAATTTCCACTTTTATGAATTTTGAATATTTTATTTGTCTCCCTATGATGGGCATATATTTTTTTTATGGGACATGTGTCATACACCTTGATTTGTTTACTTAGGTTTTAGCAACCCACACTGTGTGCTCTAGTCCTGGGAAGGAGCCAAATTCAAATTGGATTGTTTTATCAGCCAGTCTCGGTTGAGCTGATAACAATGCAATTTGGGGTTTCCGCAATCGCGCATGGCGTGGATGTATAGGTTACACCCTGAATTCGCCCTTCTTCCCCTGGCAGTCATGGAAAAGGTGTCAAATTTTGACACCTTATTTAGCTTAAATATGTGACTTTTCAGTATGTAAGTAGGAGCCCTGTGACTTCCTGCGTTAGCAGCTCACAGGCTAGGCCAAGATGCATAAAATGTGTGAAATGAAAGTCGACGCCTAGGATGCTGTTTTTCCTCCTCGATGACGATACATGGGTATCATCAGGATGTCCGTATCCATAGTGCTTATTAAGTTGCCAAAGATGTCGCATATAGTCGACGATAAGTGAGTTTGTTTCATGATGAACTGCTTCTGAGTGGCCGAACAAATTTAAAATGTGGTTTCAAGAAATGTTGAACAGTTAATTTTTTGCAACACATGAAGTCAAGAGAATATGTTCAAGTGCTTAATTTGTTTTGCAATAACCCAGAAGCCCCTTAAAGATAATTTAATTTGTTGTCTAAGCCGTGTGCAATGAGAACTGTCACATATCAAGTTTATTTGATATAGGAGTTATTACCCGTGCTAAGTGAGAGAGAGACGCAGTCTGAACTTAAGATAAATCAAATATATTTCTTTTTTTAATTTTGTTGGAAAGCTGTTTCCCACACCAAAATCTTATACACTGAAATGAAAATCTGTTCGGTGTCTACTCAGAGCAGTTTCCTAGTTCTGTAGTTTTTGTTAGTGTTCTTAGGGTATTTTCTTGTAGTGAAACTTAGTATGTTATTTCTGCAGTATTTTCTTCCATTTGTCACAATGCCTTATGTTTTATTTGTGCCCATGTTCCATATTTGAGAACTGCAATGTGTCTTTTTGATTTGTGCCTATGTTCTGTTTAATGACTTTTGTCTTGTTTCTTATTTGAGTGTTGTTTCATGCTATGTTTGTGTTAAGTGGTCTATTCTATGTGTAATTTCTTGTAATGTTGAATTTTTGCTGGTGTAAGATGTTTTTCTATTATGTGTCAACTATTGATACTTGAAGGGTCTCATGTATGTTATTTTCCAAGTGTTTTGTTTTGAGATATAGTCAAGGGAATCTAAAAGGTCACATGACTCAAATTATTATAGGTTGATTGGTAAAATTACTCTAGCTGATGATGTGTTTCATAGAAGTGGTCAGAAACACATGAGTGATGATTTAATTTAATGCATTCGAGATGGAGTTGTTTTGACAAATGCATAGGAAATTTTAATAAGGTAATTTACATAACTAGTGCCTTTGCTACTCCAGACAGATAATGACTGATATGTTCAGTAATCACACTGCAATTGACGTTTGCACATGAACTACATACTATTAGCAGAAAAACAAGTTCCTATACTGGATTTCCTACTCGCACCACTGTAAGCTACGCACCTGGCACCAAGGCCTTGTGGAGCACGTAAGAAATGTTAAGTTTCTGTTTATCTTGCCTTGTTTGAAGCACTCTGGACACTCAAACATTTGTACACCACCAAATATAAATTTGTAAGTTTTGTATGTGTTCTGGGAAAGTAATGTTGGCTGGGGTGTGAGTCCCAACACTTCTTTATTTATTCGTCGTGACAACAACACTGCCTCCCCCCCCACCCCCCCATGAGACTACAATTACATATATATTTCTACAAATTACGACATGAGTAGCTAGGTAAACAGAGCTGTCAACCATATTTATGGCCAAACACAATCACCTGGTCAGCTTGCTGCTGATTGTGATTGGTCCACGCGGCCCTATTACGTCATCACCTGTGTGCCAGTGGCTGGTCAAGTCGAGTAACTCAACTTTTTACTGCCGGTACAGCCGGCACACAATTGGTGTGCATTTGAATGTATTATGAACTTAGCAAAGCTGTTGTGTTAGGGCTGGTTTCACCAACAAATATTAGATTTTCAGATAATCGAGATACGTTTAACTGCGATTTTTATCTCGATAATGTTAAGTGTGTTTCACCATGTAGGCCTATTATTAGAGGTACGTGAAAATAGCATTTTGAAATGCATCTTGTAGCATTTTATAGCATTTAGAGAAGATTAAATGAAGAGTGTAACTATTAGGTTAGACATAACTAGAAGCCAGCAGATACGATTCCTTGCTCTATAGCCATGCAAAACTATGAACATTTTACCATGATTAGTTTCTCAACATTTTATGAGCCAATTGAACTTAATTTCTCATGTAAATTACCCATTTTTGAGATGCGTTTTAGAATTCATATCTATTACTATTGATTTTCTAATTTAAAAACAGCTATTTTTATTGATTTAATTGATTATTTCTGAAATTTCTGCACTTGTTGGTTTTATAAAGGATAAATGTGTACGTAAGTCAGAAATCATTAGTAATGATTATATTGCTAATGTGTAAAAAGTATGACGTTAATTACCTACCTGGTTTTGAAATTTTTCAGTCAGTCATAGTTTCATCGAATTTTAAAGGTAAAAACATTTTCCCATGCTCTGTGTCAAACAAAGGGAAGCAGATTCACCAGGTGTCATTACTTTCCATCTAGACGCCACGAGCAAAGAGAAAGTAAGCGGCGTAGTAGGAATTCTGCTAAGCATAATACGCACATCCGACATCTACAGGTACATAATTATTAATTTAAATTTCCCTTTCTTTTCACACTACAAATTTTATTATTTGTTTATTCATGCATACTAAAGTTCAAATGGGTAACTTAATAAAAATAAAGCAAAAATATTTTTTTTATGCTCTACTGAAGTAAATTCATTTTTGGATGATGCATTTTAATATTCTGTGTAATAAATTGTTTAGTAAGTTTTCTGGGTGATTGTTACTGGGAAAACATTTTGTAATGCAAAATTTTATGTATGGAGGCTGGCTAACAGCCAGCAGAGTCAAGCCCATGGCGGAGCTCACCACTCACGTGACACGTGAGAAGCACATGCGCAAAAAAGGCCTTAAACTGGACTGCCCCATAACGGGAAATATTGTATTTTCAAATATTAAATATGTTTTCTTTTATTCCAGGTACATAGTGTTTTTATGTTTAATATTTGTATGTTTATAAAGTGTTGCACCATACTTTGTTATAAATTCAAACTGCGTGATGTGCTGAGATTAAGAACAGTTCTACTCGGGCCAGAATGCCGTAACAAAAGACAATAAAAGAAGATAAGAAATTACAGATTAAAATGTACAGTGTCAATTCATATTTTAATTATTAAAGTGCCTTTTATTTTCCAATAAAAAATATTTTACTCTGCGTGCATAGCACTTCCACTTATGTGAACCCCGTAGGCAGCCATGGTAGGTCCGCGCGACGCTTGCCTCTGGGCAGTCCGTCTAGGAGAACTGGCGAATTAAGACGCTGTCACGTACCACTACGACTTTTTGAGCACTTATGTAGATTACAATAGTTTCATTTTAGTTTACCAGTCATCCTTTGCTTCCGCTTAACTAAACAATTTCTGCCCTTGCGGCTTTTTCAATTGTAAACGAGGAGAGAGGGAAAGATATGTCGGAGAGGCCACGTGGCCCACATAACTTGAATCAGGCACCATTCGCCTAAGTTAAAGGCGTTTCATTATAATTTCTGTAGTATTTCTGCTTGCAATTTTAAGGACTTTGTTTTCATTTATGTATTTTAGGGTATTTTTCATGATTAATCATTTTACGGCCACATCACGTATGACCACACGGTCAGATACAGCCATGTCAATATCCGTGCTATCCTTGTGATTTACAAGCTTATTTGTGAAAAATCATGTGTGCCATAATTTATTTCAGGGTTCTTTGTAATTTTTCCGTAAATTAATGCTTTTTATGTAGGACTGCGCTGTCGTTTATATGTTTGCTTTTTCCACCATCAGGCATGCTACAAGCCTGTAAATGTTTCAATTGTCAGGGGAATGTTATTTCCAAATAAAATACCAATTTGTCTGAATTAATTTGCAGTTTTTACAAAGAAATATTGCAATTTCACCTGCACCACGTCCATTACGAACTTCATCCAGCGGCATCCACGCCATCTAAGCTTGCTTTCACACATGTGCATGTTTATTGTGATTACTCATATCATGCCCCATCTTGTTTCATTGATATTTGTGTAATTTTGTACGGTGATATTATTTCTGTCCTAGCCTGCTGTGTGTGTAGGCAGTCATCACACTAACCACGTGCTGGAGGGCGAGCCCCGACGAGTCCACGCTAGTGATGCCAAATAATTGCACGTGTTCATTTATTGATTCATCCTGTAATTCTCCATATCATCTCTTCAGGAAAAATGATCAGTCCACCCTAGCGGCTGTCTACCCCCCTTCCCTTGTGAAGATTGTGTTTTCAAACACCACGGTAAACGTCATCCACATAGGAGTGCGCTAGAGTAATTGCAGGCTGGGGAGCACCCAAACGGAGTTAGTTAGACATGTCTGAGTTTATCACCATTAAATTTCTTGGCACGTTATCTGTATGAGCGGTAAAATAAAAGTAAGTCTCACAGTGATCCAATCTTATATTTGTAGTGACAGTGTTTTCGCCATGTGTGTTTTTAGTGCTAAAAGTTTAGTATTAATATTTAGTGATCCAAAGTGTTTCGTTAGTACGCTCGGGTGAGACAGACACACAGAACACACAGCATCTCTGAGAACCATGAGTCTCCACTGTGCGGTGATTGGGAAACACCGCTGGCACCTGTCATCAGTAAGTAATTTGTGTCTCGTTCGTCTCATGTCTCACCCGACTGCGTCAATACATACCCAGTTGACATACATTTTACATAAGTTTTACAGCACAATTTCCCTGATCTTCATAGCTCTCCACACTATCACATTTCATGGTATATACACGGTGAGTCCTTTAAAAGAGGCCGCGTGGGACATGCGTGTAACGGAACGAGGGAATGAGGAGATACAGTCCAGTGTGACAACGAAATACCTACAGTAGGTGCTGAAATGGCTGTTACTTCCAGAATGGTACTCTATACGTTGTTGCCACACTGGACTGTATTTTCTCAGTCCCTCGCTGCGTTACACACATGTCACACGGAGCCTCTTTTAAAGGACTGACCCTATATTAGGAATAATTCAATGCCCAATGAAATTCATATTAATTGTGATTAATAATGTTGATATAAGAACATAATTTTCAGGTGTTGTTTACCCATTCTTTGGAAAAGCTGTAATTCTTGACAATTTCCCACAATTTATGTTTTTGAAAAAAAAAAAATTTCAAATTTAATTGGAAGTGTTATTTTAGGAATTATCAAGCAACGTTTATAGTACCTCAAAAATACAATTTCTGTAATATTTTCCCAGTTTTCAGGAAATGCAAACGTTCATGATCCTCAAAATTATTTGTAATAATTCAATGTGTGTGTGTAATTATTTAAATCAATTCTTCATTTTTGAAAGTGTCCAATTTTCTGGTCAGTCGTATAAAATTGGTTTTTCTAATGTCTAAACTTACATATTTTACAGTGTAAGAGGGGGAGTAGACAAGAGCAGACTGCTGTTTGATTAGTTCTGAAGAAAAATAAATAAATGTTTCAGAAATTTGAACGTGTTTACCACAGCCAGTTGACAGCTAGAAATGTGACTGACAAGGCGCAGTTTGAGTACGCATGGTGCCTAGTGCGCAGCAAGTTTGCCACAGATATTAAGAAAGGCATCATTCTCTTTGAAGACTTGTTCCACAAAGGCCTGGGTGACACCAAGCGTGACTGCTTGTATTACCTGGCAATAGGTTATGCTCGCGTGAAGGTAATTTCACTGTTTGGTATGAGAGCTTGTTTCTGTAAAGATAGCTTTTGTGAATGTGTGGCTTTTTCGCCACCTGTTTTCTTCAGGTTACAGATTTGGTTGTCAATATGTCACAAGCTTGTGAATGAGGTATGAGTGGTCGTGTTTAAGACCCTATGGCAACTGTTCAAAATGTGTCTGAGCTGTTCAACCGTACTGAGAGTCCACGTAGTTTTCCAATCAGGACGTGCCATGTTTTATTGACTCTGGAACAAGTAATTAAATTTTGCGATTATTTTTTTATTATGTCTCTAGAGGATTACCATTTAGATGTTGTATTATACAACGTTTATAAGAAGTTTTATACCACATTTTGGACCCAGTTTGATAACATTGTTTTCAATGTTTTAATTCAAGTTTTCAAGTCTTTATTTCCATTTGAGAACTACTTGCCCAGTTTCTCTCTATTTGCAGTCCGGAGCAAGTTTTTCATCTCCAGCTTCATGACTTCGCCTGAAGAAATTTCAGCTAAGTGCTAGCTAGCTTCATGGAACATTGTTTTCATTAATCTTGTTATCTTTTGGACCACATAGATATGGTTAATATATCACTGATTGATGAACTTTTATTTCTTACAACATTTGCAACAACATAATAATTGTACTATTTATCTGTAATTTATGAATTATTGTTTAATGCGAATTATTGACCATGTATAAGAAAATACGAATTTGTGTTTCAAATTAATGGTCTGGAGTGCACTCCAAGGTTTTTCAATGTCTCCAGGGCCATAAGCATTTCACTAAAGTAATTAATTTCTTATGTGCTGCAATTATTTCTTGAATCGCTAACTCAAGTGGGATAATTAAAATATTTATTTTTAAACTGTTATTTTATTCTTTTCATTTATTGGATATATGCTTACCTCTGAACAATTGACAACTAATTAAAAAATATAATTAGTAGCGTATTACAAGAATCAGTTTCTTGGTAAAATGTTGGTGGTGTCCCATTTGCCTTGCACATACATCTTCTAAACAATAAAATAGTAATAGTGGCTTAATAGTGTCGGGCAATTATGGTAGCAGAGAAATATTATAATTTTCACATAAGTGTACACAGTATAATGTTTTGTTGTTCAGGTGATTATTGATTTTACAACATAATTTTTGGACACTGTGTTTGTTAATTTACCAGACACTACTGTAATTTCTGTCACTTTGAACATGGTTGATTATCGTGATTTAAAGTGATATTGTATATTTCTGAAAGCAAGCATTTAATTAACAACCATGCTACACACCACGGTACAATATGTATCATCAGAGTCTAGTCCTTAAAATTCTGAAGTGAAATTATTTTTATTTTCTTGGCAGTCTTTTCATTAGCTTCTGGCTATTAATTTTTAAGATGTAATGTCAGGTGATGCGTTGAAAGTGCATATTGGCTCTGTATGTTGTGACACTTGAGACTAATGTTGACAAAGTCCTTTTGAAAGCTGAGTGGGTTTAGTACTGAATACACTGATGTTCAGAAAAGGAGTGAGTGGGTAGGACTAAGAGCGTATAATGTTGCAGCTGTCAGAAACAGATACTCATATTGGTTCACTCACTCAGCAGAAATATGAAGTGTAAATAACAGTGCCAAAAAAAAAAAAAAAAAAAATATTTTCCTCTGTGATTTATTGAAGTTTATGTCGTTCACATACTTTACACAGCAGACATGAAAGTTCGCATACGAGCCAGGCAGATTATGACAACAGTGTCGCAGAGTTTGTTATATGTCCTAAGTGATGTCCCTGGGGTGGTGTTTCAGGAATATTCCAGGGCCTTGCAATATGTTCGTGCCTTCTTGCAATTGGAGCCCGACAATCAACAAGTGCAAACCCTGGAGAGACAGATCAAGGAAAGAATGGAGAAAGGTAACCAACTTGAGTTTTATAGCTAAAAAGCCTTCATGAATTTTTAATTGTTTTTGTGTATACTTATGTCCATTTTGTACTCTCTCTCATGTAACTTGGTGAGATTTTGACAGTTCGACAAAAGTAACGCCAATGTTTACTTTTCGTTTATGTATCCTTTAGCCATCAGCTGGTGCTTCAAGTGGAGGCTTTATACTTTAATATCAATACGCTGTCAGCTAAGCCACTTGCCAATGTACTGTAATGCTAAACAAATTTTAAGGTATTTTAGACTGACAAATGTCTAAAAAATTCGTCAGTTGTAAGAGTAAAAATATAAAACCTTGCAGAAAAATTAAGTATTTGCTAACATTTTTTAAAATTTGTCCTAGATAGCGAGTTTATATTTACGAGATGGTAATTGTAGTTCTTATCTCTCTTACTTAACAGTTCGAGTTGGAAATATGTGGTGTGGAAAAACATTAGAATTGCTTAAAAACTACTCACAGGTCACATTTTCCTTGTTTTATTAATACAAGATAATAACAACACAATGGGTTTGCGCCTTGCGGGAAAAAATATATGGCGTCTAATAGATGTGGATGGTTACCGACCCAATAGAAATTACTAGTACTCATAATCGCTGTACATGAAATAAGTTACTTTAAAAATTATGCAGAGCTAGTGGAAAAATATAACTATTGATACCTGTTTGTAAATTTGTTGACATGAAACCTATTCCTTTGATCTTTCTGGCTGGTTAGGTTTGGGAAAGATCAGACAGATGATGCGCATGGCATGATCAAGCATGTTCTTGTGAGTCGAGCGAGCGCAATAGCCAACAGATAACATCAGGTTTGCCTGCCTCTAGATCCTGCCTTTTTAAAACTTGACTTTTCTCGTATTACTGTCTCGAAACGATACGAATTTAAAATATATTTTGTCAAATTATTTGAAAAAATAATTAAATTATACCATGCACATATTTTTGTAGGCTTTTGGAATTATCAAGCATGGATGGAGAGCGGCGATATGACATGAAAAGATCTAAGGTTTGAAATTGCATTTCATTTGGATATGGATAGTTTTATTGTGTATTTCATTCTGAACACCTGTACATTACTACTTTAGTACGAAGTTTAGTTATCAACACTTACCGCTGTTTTGTGGCCACGTCGAATAAAATGTATTAATTAATTGAGGAACTTTTTCTTACTGCGTTTTTTCTGCTTGTCTGATGTGCATCGCCAGTGCACTGAATAGCCAACTTAATATTAACTTTTGTTTGTTCGTGCATCAGCTGATACAGGATTCTGTAAACTGTGCTTTGTTTTGGTTACGTTGATGTTTGTGCGCTCCTACTTACATTCTGTGGGGGAAGAGGTTACTACGCTGACCATTCTCTCAGGTTCATCGAACAAGAGGGGAGTCAAACCCCAGGGTGAAGCAGATTGAAATGGATTCTTGTCCACAGGGAGTTCCACCTTCCTCATCATGACTAGGGCTGCCAAAAGGCAGAATGCCAGCGGTCCCAGCATGTATGAGTGGTAACAGATGGTGATTAATCAGTGGTGATGGTGTCAGTGGATGATCTGGCCAATGTTTTTGGGGCTATCCACAGAGGCCTCGTCGGTTGGCGTGCGGGGATATGCTAGTTGGCTTGGGGGGGGGGGTGTTTCCATGTGGTTTGGGAACGACCTTCGTTGGAGTCGAACCCGTATGATTTTTCCAATGCCGACTTTATGGTACAAAAATTCGGCAGCTCCTCAGGTGGGTTTTGAACCCGTATGAGCTTGCCAGAGGCTAACTAATGCGCAAGTTGGGAGGGTCCACATTTATTGGGTTGACCTTGGTATTAGTCGGGCTTACCCCAGGTGGGGGCGTTCCTGGCAGAATAGGACGTGTTCCCTCCAGATCGTACTCCGCCCAGCAAACACCTAACAAGTGGTCCAGCAGGAATTCGAGTGTGGGTGGTAATAGAGACTCATAGGAGAGGGGTACACACTCTAGTTCATCGAGCGGCGGCTCTACTTTACTAGGTGTCACTATGGTTACCTCTGCAATAACCTACTGGTGTAGAGTCTGTCTCTCTCTGCATGTTATGCAGCTCTTAACGCCGCCGTGCTTATTGTGCATCTGACTACTGCCTTCTATCTTTCTGCTGACGGACAGTCCTGGGGGCGAGACTTTGGCAGTCTTGCCCAAGGCCCTGTCATATGAGGTGCAATCGGGACTACGTCGAGTAACAGCCGAGGGAACACTTGGAAACCAAGGAGCTGTGACATGCCCACCTCGGGCTCTAAACCACTTCAGGCTCTGTCTCCTGTGTAGTTCAGTGCGCCTCATAACTGGTTATCAACGTGGCTAATTATTTGCACAAATTAAATTACACGTAATTAAATTTAACAAAATGAAACGGGATCTAAAGCTAGAATTACGATAGGCGAAACAAGAGTTTAAATTCACATAATATTTATTACGTCTAAATGGAAATTGGGAAGTCCCAGCTGACTGATACACAAATAAGCTAACTAAAATAATTATAAATTTGTGGAATGTAATTAGAACAGGCAAAGGTGAGCCTGGATGAATAATTAATTTAAAGCACAAAAACTTATATATGCAATTCTCAAGTTCATGCAGTTCACAGTGTGTTCTAAGTAACTGGATTTTCCAGTGGGCATTAGTATCGTGACAACCTGCTACTGCGGGAGTCAAAGGAAGTTGACAGGGGTAAAGGGTAATGGATACAGTATGTCGGATTACCTCTGGAGAGAGAGCTGATACCTTGCGGTCAGCTGGTGGTGGACAAGCCTTCACAAGCTGCTGGGTTGGAGTGGGTGTTGCCTTCACAAGCAGCAGGCAGGAGTTCAAAGCTGTGTTGCAGGCTGAGGAGAGGAGAGGAGAGAGGTCGCCTTGCAGACCAGAGAGAGCTCGCTGACATACACAGCCGGCGAGCCCTGTCTCTCTGCTGGAGCATGGTTCTTGACTTCCTTTTATATGGAAAAATTCCTTCATCAGTGATCCTTCGGGGTGCGGTGGGTAGCGTAGCCTTCCAACACAGGGATAGGTTATCAGGGGTTGTGGGAGCGCCGCTCATTTATCTCCCCGCTTGGAGGTGACGACAAATTAAAACACCTCTTCCTGTGGCTGGTGGGATGTGACGTCACAAGGTCACAGGGGTGCTGCCATCTCGTAGGTTTGCTGGAACTTCTTCCATGGCTAACTGTAGAATAGTGGATCGTCAAAAATATTTAATTTATTCATTGGGAGTGGCATTTGCATGCAAGGTTTCGGGCGGGCTGTAGATTTCGTAATTAATTGCATCAATTACTTTTACATAGTCGGCTGTCCAGCGCATGGAGTCTCCTTGCTCTATACGTGAAATTACATTTGCCACTGTTAATGACTTGCCCCGAGTTTAGGTCACTCATAGATGGGGCGAAGTTGCCCGTAGAGCCGATATCTGCGCTGCGCACCTATTAGCATGTGTCAACATCAAGTTGCCACTCACTGACTATAATTTTCTTGCCAAGTTATATTAGACAAAGAGTAAATAAGGAGCCGCAGGGCCATAGTAGTTATACTACTCACCTCCAACCAAGGTGAACTGGCTTCGCTGGCAGGATCGCCCCTGAATTTTCACTCATGGGAATCATGCTTGTTGATGATATTGGTCATCAGACTTTCTCAGGGATCTCCCATTTCCCCCACCCTTGCATTCCAGCACTGCTCCATACCTCGCTTTACCGTCAATGGCTCTGAAGATCCCAGTGTTAAGAGCTGCACAAATCTCTCCACTCCATTTACTAAATAAATATTTTGTGGATACAGCACACACACTGCTCGCAAATGACTCCATTGTGGAATTCCTGTTGGTATGAATGTTCTAAACATCTCAGCTTTTGTGTTGTCATGTTTTTTTTACAGGGGATAACTGTACAGATGTGGCCTTAACCTAGAAGCTGAGACAGTTACAACTACTGCCACATAAATTCTTAGATATTTAAGTATAAATGTTAACTGTAATTATGAGTTGATAATGGCTCCAGAAGTTGTGAGATTAATTTCGCTAATTCAGCATGAACTTGGTGATAAAAATACTCCAGTACACATATTATGTTAATATGACTTTAGTGGTTACAGCAATTACTTTATCATTTTTATGCAGTCGACAGCAGTTGGGTACAACTTTGGTCACATCTGATCCTTGTTTGGATTGTAACCCAAGTATGTATTTTTGTAACACCATTCATAGACGAGCTGTTGTGTAGTATAAAATCATTTTAGGCAGTTAATTGTAAAGTAAATAAAAATTGTCAATGAGATATTACCGTAATATACAGTATTTTGGCTTTTATTGGCCGCATGCATTTATAAACAGCACCAGAAGTTTTTGATGAAAAATTAGGGATAATTAATATTTCAAGTATAGACTGCACTGAACTTTTGTATTCCTGTAAATATTGTCAAGTCTCAATTCCGTAGAAACGTAATAAATTCAGATTTAATTTCTCCCCTACAAAACATTTGAGGTAGAAAATTTGTGTTATGTTGCAATGTTTACGAATATACGTTGCACAATTACTATTACACAGATGGTAACGTGACTTGAGAAAGTAAAACCATGGCAACATCTTACACAAAATGGCATCTTATCAATGTGCACTTGTAGAGCCACTGCGAGCTTGCAAACTACGTAAGATATCTTTCTCTTGTACAGTAGGGAACTTATTTTCTCATGTACGACATCTATGGGTAAGCTCCAACATGTTTACATTTTACACGTGTGCGATGAAGGTTATATTGTTTATGAATGAGAGTGAACAAATAACAGCACACATGTAAAGTTTCCCCCCCCCCCTCTTTTGTTCCTTTCTTCCTTTAAAAATCAAAACATTAAAATGTACTGTATGTTGACAAATTTGTAAACATGTTTGGGGGAGGGGGGAATTTCAAAAATAAATTTTAATTCTAATATCTTGTATATAAGCCGTACTCCACTTTTTTATTTATATATATATATATATATATATATATATATATATATATATATATATATAAAATGTGCGGCCTATACACATCAAAATACGGTATGTGGTCTCATTGTTTTGTGAGTTCATAGCTATGAAAATTCGATAATTGTGATTTATCTTTTTATGTTGTTTCAGTATCCATGTAATAAATGTTTTCAAAGCTGTTATCAGGTAGAATTGAAACCCTTACAGCATTTAAATCGAGATAGATAATTTATAGAGTGATAATACAGAAAAGTGTACACATTTTGCATTATCCTGAGGATATATCTCTGATGAACTCAGAAGGAAGTAATCAAGTTTGCAAAAGAGAAACGTGATGTGTATGTACATAAGTTGCACACAAGGTTTGCGATAACGTTTTCATTGGTATAAAAATTTATACGCTAGTTTTCTTATGATCATGTGTATTAATTTTTTATTTTGCCAAGTAATGTGATTTTTCTTGGTTGTTTTGTAGAAATATTAATAAAATGTTAAGTTGTGACTGTTAAACTAAAACTATGAAAATTCTCAAAAATTATCTGTTAGTAAATTATATGAAAATGTTGATGCATGACACAATTTTCACATTAGAGATGCGCACTGTACTCTTCGACTTTGCCCCATCTTCAAGCACGCCGCTCACATCCAGGCCAGTCATCGCTCCAACACTTTACAATGGGACACGTGCCTACAGGGTACGTTGGCGCATGTCAAGTGGGACTACAGACACGTAGCCATAAATTGTACTGTTCGCCGAAATTCAAAGAAGCCGTCACGCTGTTGTCCTACCCCCGACATGGGATTTTTCTGTCTGCTGAGGCATCGCTTCCCTCCAGAGAGGTCAAGCTAGTGCCTCGGTGTGCCACTGGAGGGCAGCATTCAGCCTCTCACCGAAGCGATACGAATTGGAGCGCATCCCTTCAGACCACAAATCTTCACCATCTGTGGAGAGAAGCTAGCCACCCCCACACCCCTCAGAGAGACTACAAGCTTGGAAAATAGTATAAAAGGAAAAGCCAACCCTGGCTCTGGGCAGTCACTCTGGCTGAAGCCAGCACCAATTGAAGAATCACAATTACAGCACCCTCTCTCTACTAGTCTTTCATCTCTACTAATAAAGCACGAGTTCCAACCTCTGTCTCCTGTAGCATTTCTGTTTAATGCATGAATAATTTTGAATTCTTTCCTGTACTGGGTTTTTACGTTATCTTTTACTGTTTTTCCCAGTCTCCTCTAGTTATAGTCTTAACTATAGGTACACTCAGGTAGGTAGTCATGGCCCCAATCGCTGGCCTTGGCTGCCCAATCCCTCTCTGCCGCTATACATGTCTCCTTGCAAGAATTCCTTACCTTGAAGGCGTAAGGGACTCAGCTCTGAGACGAGATTAGCTCCCGTCCCATCTCAGGCTCACACTTAACACTTAGTAATAGGGTAGTGACAATTGGTTCTGGGCAGTCACTGCCACCCAGCCTGGAAAGGCCAGAGGTACACGCGACAGTCGCTGTGCCCTCCATCTTGCAATAGGGGTAAGTAGTTGCCAACCCTTCTCTCCCAGCTTGCGAATACCAGAGAACCTTTAAGGGTGCTAACCACTAGGCCACTTCACGAACTCGCTTCATGAAGTATGGTATGTGTTCCGTCTCCGTTCTCTCTCAGCTTGTGAAGGTCGGAGACCTTTAGGGCGCCGACCACTAGACCTCTCCGTGAATGCACGTTGGAAGAATGGATCCCGAGATTCTCCACTTCGCAACAACCGCCGGCAGCCAACTCGCAGAACCTGCCACTGCTGGTAAACTTCAGCCAGAGCCAAATGTTCCCCTGCTCTTTCCACCTACCTGGTGAACCTCCAGCGCTCACCGTGGTAGCAGGTCATGCCGTCGTACCTTCTGGACTTCTAGATTATTCCTGTTACCAGTCTGGTAATTGAATTTAGTTAGATTTCTTCAGAACAAGACCTGATTAGGCTATGTGCTAGTTAATCATTTACTTCCAGTTCATTATCATCACACCTAGTTCTTGCGCAGGTCACCTTTTCCTTTATTAAAATTTAAGTTGCCTCCATTTTTTATTAATTTTAGAAGGTAGCGAAGCATCACTGTTTTTTACTTATTACGTATTAGTAGAATACATATTTACCGTATTCTTGTGTGTGTCATTTTTAATGTATTTTGTGTAATCCTTGTACCCCTAATATAATGTGTTATTCGTAATTTCGCAAAGCGAGTCTGGGTGAACAATACAAGCTAGGATCACGCGTCTGTAGTATCTTGACTGTGCCAATGTATCCTGTAGCCATGTGTCCCGCCTCTTCAGTACTGTTTTAGAGTTCATGGTCTGTCCCATTCTGAACAGCGTGTTCAAAGATGGAGGAAGTCGTAGAGTGCACGTTGTAATTATGCAGTAATGCATCATGCGTCAAATGTAAACAGACTTTAACTAGTAATTCCAGCATTTATTTTGTAGTGAAACTTGTGTTTAAAGTTTTTGATTTGTGTGTGTTCCAGAGGGTCTTGTCGGTATGGTGGTGGCAGGGGCATAGTCCTGGCATTGGGTGGGCTGGTGGGACTCGGCATTGCCATGTGCAAGAAGTCATAGCACTCACACACAAAGAAACTTGAATGATTGCTGTGTTAGCACTGCAGTTTGTCGCTTGCAGCTGTAGCATCACAGCAGTGACTTGTGACTGGCTTGTCTTTTTTTTTTATAGGAGAAATTGTTTTTTGATATGCTACTGCACAGAAGCCTGTTAATCGTCAGCATAGTTGTAGGTTTTTCATAGCTTATTAAAAATACATGTTTGGTCATCAGTGTTTAACTGTGTTGTATCATGTCAGTTTATAATAGAGAGTAAGCAACTATGCCACATCTTCTTGTTTGTAGCCATTAATGATAAATTTGTCTCAGGTGTTATTGATTGCAGATCTGAGTTGGAGGTAATGTTTTACAGAGTTGTTGTTACTCAAGAAAATTGTGCAGCTATATATTTTGTGTAATTGTGCCCATAGTCATGTTTGTGCATGTATGCAAGCACACTACATATTCATTCCAGATTTTTTAAAAATCTATAATACTAGCAACTTCAGAATATTCTTTTTGAGTTTCGTAGTTTAATTTCTCTACTCTGGTTTTGTGTGAATGTGGTAAGTTCCTTAAGAAAATATTTTTGTAATGCCAAAGAACTGTATGCAGAATGTTTTGTCATATTTATAATGTTTTTGGTTTGTGCATAGTGTAAAATTAAGTTTCTATAGCTGTATATATGCTGAACATTATATTTTACGTGCAGTATTGATGATTTATTTTTGATACACACACACACGCACACTAGAACATGATACATCAGAATATTCCCTGTAGACCTATTATGTTGAAATTCTCACTTTATGAAACAGTTTGCTATTCTTTAATATCACACAGTCTTTGTGTTTCACAGGGAATTGTGAACATTGCAATTTGCTTCTGATGCTGAAATATGCTTCTACACAAAGTACTACCCAAGAAAACCATTTTCTGAAGGTTTTTCTTAGAGCTATATAATGTATGGCTGCCAGTTTTAATGAAAATGCTAACAACTATGAATATTTTGCTTTATCGTGTTGTTAAGCCCAAGAGTGTAAAATGTAACAGGATAAATACTTAATCCGCTCCTGATGGTAGTCTCAATGTCAGCACAGTTACGCAGAATGTCACTGGGTAGATGTGCACTCAACTTATGCTGCTGCTCTATATGTGTGCGTGTGTGTGTGTGAGCAGAGAGAGAGAGAGAGAGGGAGGGAGGTATTCAAGGGGACACACAAAGAAGGATGACACATTTTTCACATGATTACGCAACTACGTGAAAAATGTGTTATCCTTTGTGTGTGTGTGTGTGTGTGTGTGTGCATGTCAATAGGTACTAGACTGTGAGATACTTAATATCCTGTCCTTTTATATATTTTTATGTATTGAAGGAAGCACATATCTTTCAGCCTGCTTTGCTGTTTCCAGACTTAAGTCACAGAAGAATATTTGTAATAGTTCTTGAGGGAGTTAGTGTTTTACTGGTGCTTGGCCAGTATATAGTACAGATCTTGTGGCCTGTCGTGAGAGGAACAAAGTCAGGCACAACTGTCAAGCCCCACTGAAGGGCTAACCCTTAGCAAAGGACGTGCCTTCCTGGATGATGCTCCTTAGCAGTTGCTGTGCGAGTGGGTGACCGCTGGGAGTCCCGTCGTGATGGGGTGTGCTGTTGGTGTCTAGAGTAGACTGGTGGTTCATGACTTACTGATCCCAGAACCAGGGGGTGTGGTGAACCAACGGTCTTGATTGGGGGTGGGGAGAAGAGCGTTAGGGTTGACACAGAGTGGTTAGGCCTCTAGTGAGCGGACTAAGAACTCTGCCCTGTGCAGGTGTACTGCAAAGAGTAGAAGAACGAATTGTATCACAATTCAGGCTATATCTGGAGGCGTAAGCTGCCCTTCTAGACTTTCTCCGGGCACCATCCTTCCGGGTGTACGGCATAAGAGAAAGTACAAATTACCACATCGGGAAAGTGAAGCTGGAGACACAATCCCCTAAAGTGATCTGCCAAAAAGGCTGCAGCCGCAGAGGCAATAGCTATACCGTGTATTCCTTTCGTCCAGCCCCGTAGAGAGTGGTGTGTTTTCTCCAGCTGTACATCAACAATGCTGGTGTGTGGTATCCACAGAGGTCAGTTCATCAACATCAACTCTTACTACTTTCTGGCCTTGTACAGAGTGGTGGCAGAGTATACATTGGAACTCCTGTATTACCGTATTTACCCGAAAGGGAGAGGAGGGTTTTTTGACGGAAAAGGAATAGAAAAATGAGGGGTTGTCTACAATTCAAAACCTAGGCAATTTTGACAAAGGCTTTTCATGCTTAAATACTGTGTGTCCTATGGTTATACGTATTTTTGTAGTGCCGAGACTGTACCTGTCAACTTTTACAACAGTCCCCTTATTTGATGTCAGCCTGGCAGGCCTTAAAGAGGAAGCACTTTGCTGTAAAACAAAATGGCTCAAGTCAAGAATAGGTAACACCCACAAAAGGTTTAGTGTAAGAAAAATGCTACCACCATACAGCCAGGTTACACACACCTATTTCATTGTGATAAACTTTTATTTAAAATTAAATCAAATATATCATATTTTTCATATAATAGCATCTCTTCTTGAAGGGTTTGTCATAAATTCATGCAAAAATACTTCAACCTAAATAATTTTTTCAGCACTTCACAGGGGTAGTCTAGAATTCAGGTTTAAAATTTTTTCCCTCAAAAATATTTTTTTTTTAGGAAGGGGTTGTCTTAGATTCAGGGTGGTCTTCCTTTCGGGTAGATACGGTACATCTTCTGATATTACTCTTTCCTGCATTTTACACATGCTTTTTTTGGTCCCAATGTCTGTTTTTACAGCATAAGTTTCCCTCTTTTTACACTTTCCTACATTTGGCAACATTTATTCCCAGTCCCTTGAAAAGTGTAAAATAATGGTTTCACTGTAGATTGTCTTGACTGGCTAGCCACCTGGTGGTCTAATGGTCGTGGCTCTACCGTACTATACCCAGGGGTGGCCGTCTAATGTGTGTGTGCGCTATTGAAAAGACAGTGGTCTTCTGGCTTCAGTTTAGAGGACTGGTTTCTGTGAAGGATTACAACAGTGACGCTCACAAATCAGTACTCAGAAGTGTAGATCACATGTATATTCACTGAGAATATGCACTGTGGCTCGTAGTACCTCCTAAAACAAACCTGAAATTGACATGGAAGTTTAAGTTACATAGCCAGGTGAAGGTGGCCTGGTTCTAATCTGCTGGGAAGGTGATAAAACTAGGTATATATTTAACAACTTTGCCCTACCTGCCTGTATGTCCTGAAGGGACCATTAATGGCCGCTATCATCCGGCAAGGCAAATGTGGTAGTCCAGAAGGGACAGTCAATGACTGTTACCAGAGGGTCATAAGGAAGGAACTGTCTGTCTCTTCAGGAGCTGGTGGTGTTGAGTCTTCCAGAAGGTCTACAGGACATCTTCACAGGTGCATAAGAGATGTCTGGTGGGGTTGACGACAATAATAGGCTTCATCTGGCCCTAAAGAGAGCTGTGGAATCGGCAAGGCATGCTGGAGAGCGCGAACCACCGGTGGCTTCCTCTGACCCTGTCCAGAGCATTAGAGGAAATACAGATTGACTTCTGCGGGTCTCGCAGGACCTTAATATACTGGTTGACCGCTGGACAGGAGGCGTGGGGTGAAACGGGAGATAAGATCCACCCTTGAGGCATCTGCTGATGTTGTTTGCAAGCGTCTTCTGCTACGTGGACAAATGCTGATGCGGCGCGCTTCATCCATATCGCTTCCTAGTATGCGTGGTGCCCTTCCTTGGCATGTGCAGAACTACGTGACCATGGGTGGTGGGCTCAGCCAATAGTACAGTCTCCCTTCGGAGGGTTTGATGATGTGACATCTGCTTAGCGTGGAGAGTGAACAGTACAAGTTGGACTTCCGTGTTTGTAATAGTACTGTTTAAATGATTAGCCTAACGAAATGAAACTGCGTTCAGAGGAGGCAAAGTTGAGTGTGCATCAATGTTACGTAGAGCATCATGCGTCAATAGCAAGAGTAAAATTTTTCAGTCAGCTCTCATTTCAAGGCCCCTAGAATACTGACTCTCGAAATATGCCTCACTTTGGGGAACCATGAAACAAATTTAATTTAAAAAAAAAAAAAACCCTTTTCTTGGGAACCATGAAATGTTCTATAAATGAGAGTTTACTGTATTTTAAAACAGTCTTGAGTAATACACATGTGGAATATCACACTCATTAAAATGTTCTTAAGAATGTCGGAGTTACAGGCGGAGTTTTACCAGTTTTGACTTCTCTTAATTCGCAAAATAATTTTTTCCCAGCGTGGTTTTAAGCAGTAAAGAACTAAATTTATAGTGTTCAGTAATCTTTGTGTTTGAACCAGGTTGGTGGCAGTGTGATAAAACTGATTGCTCTCTTTAGGAAGACTGAGTTCAATTACAGATATGACCATTGTGATTTTGATTTATCATGGTTTTTTTTGGAAATACTTCAGGCAAATGTTGGGATGGTTCCTTTATTCAGATCATAACTGCTTTATATTGAGCCATAGCCATTTCTTTATTTCATACCATAACTGCTTGCTTTACTGTGTTAGATTGTCCAAATACTTGTGTCTGTCCATAATGACCCCACCGTTGACCCCACCGTATCTAGCCGTAATCAAAATGTGTAAATTTTTACTTTAATAAGATAGCAGAAAACTGGTATTCTCATGTTACATATTCATGTAATAGCTGAAATACTGCTTGACCATTTGACAGAATGTTACTGCTCCCCATATGGTAACATCACAAGTTATTCAGATTAAGCTTGCAGTGCCTACCACCTTAGCTGGTGGGCATTGTATATTATAAAACTGTACTGTATTCAATTAATATACTATTCATAAATTAAAACATCAATTCCATAACTAGAAATACATACATATTATTATTACTACACAGAAGTAAGGCCCTTTCCTCGCTCACCGCCTGCCAACTACGCTGCTGGGCAATCTAGTATGTTCTGTTGCTAAGTGTGTTATAAACTTCAATAAATTTTCTGAGTACGTAGAGTCCTTGCCTTTAATACACTTGAGATTCGTCGGACTGACTTGGACTTTCATGCATCTAGCAACTTGCAGGCATATCAGTATGTTGCTATTAGTTCTTATCTAACACTACCTTGTTGCCTATCCTTCCCACATCATAGTTTTTGAATGATACAATGCTTCGCAATAAGATGTCTAGCAGTCTCATTAGCACAATACAGAGTGCTTTGGATTAAACAATATGTGGATGTCTGTGAAATGTTTACTGTTTGATGCCAAGGTGCTTATATTTTGCCTATACTTCAGAGAGCCCCCGTTTTCAGGGTTAAAAACTGCTTGTGAAGAATTTGAGAGTACAAAGATGCTGTTAAATGTTCGTTTCACATCAATTTAAAGCCCTTCAAGCCCAAGTTTAGATTTTTTTTTTTTTTTTTTTTTAAGGATGCCATGTTGATATAGTATTGTGTGTGTTCCTCAGAGACAGTATTTTATTTATCTGGTTATTTAATCTTATCATTTACTTACTGTTTGAAGCTTTAAAAGCCAGACTTGTAATATTTGACCTTTCATAATGCCAATATAAACAAATTAATGTTTCTATGGGTTCATAAACACAAATCAAATGTTTGCATCTTGTAAATATCAGCATTTGCTACCACGTAAACAGATTATGGTTAAAAACACTGAGTGCTATGCAGAACAGACAGGAATTAAACACAAATATGATCAGCCATCATGTGTGTGCTTAAGGTGCATTAGAATTAAACTTTGTCAAATTGTAAGGTGTGTTTACACTAGATATTTTGTACCTTCAGTATTATTATAATTAAGTTACAACATTGTTGGCCTATTTAATGTGATGCACGATGGCCTACGGTAGGAAGGTGGTCACGTGGTCAGTTATAGTTATGTTTGTGCCGCCAGTGACACAAGAAATTTTGACTTAGAATTAGTGGTAGTGATTGACCGGAGCTCATCTGGGGTAGAGAGCAGGCGCGTGGTCTGTCTACATGGTACAAAATTGAATACTGCTTTCACAGTCCAGTGGCATGGTGTGCACACTGCCACAGGTTTTCCTGAATGGATGGTGGCCTGCGGAGGTTGCTGACACAGCTGCCGTGGGTGTTGATGCTGCTACCTGGTGCTGAGGATATGTTGCTGGGTAGAGCCCGGGATGGGCTGCTGTGGATGGTCCAGCTGCTCCCGAACCAAGGGTTGATGATACACAGAGGGATGTCCTCCCCTCTGCGAATGGCTTCTGCTATTGGATGCAAGGTCCTGTCTGTCTTGATGAGCAGTGGAAATAAGTGTGGATTGGGAGCTGGAAGGTCAGGTCTCTCCAGCTTGTGGGTGACAAAGAGCTCTGTCCCGCGGGGTTTGGCTGCAAGTGCAGTTGGTGGAGTTGGGTTGCAACTCTGTTTAGTCTTGGCCGCACCAGACATTTTTGATGAAAAATTAGGGATAAGTAATATTTCAAATATATCCCACACCGATTTTTTTGTATTCCTGTAAATATTGTGAAGTCACGATTCCGTACAAACATAACGAATTCAGACGTAATTTGTCCCCTACAAAACATTTGAGACAGAAAAATAGTGTTATGTTGCAATGTTTACAAATATACATTGCGTGATTACTATTCCACACATGGTAACGTGACTTGAGAAAGCAAAACCACAGCAACGTGTTATACTAGATGGCATCTTATCAATGTGCAGTTGTAGAGCCGCAGCGGGCATGCAAACTACGTACGATAACTTTCTCTTGTACAGCAGAGAAATTATTTTTTCATGTACGGCATCTATGGCCGAGCTCCAACATGTTTACATTTTACATATGCGGGATGGTTATTTTGTTTATGAATGCGAGTAAACAAATAACTGCACGAATGTAAAGGTCTTTTCTTTTAATTTATTATTATTCCTTCCCTTCCCTCCTTTAAGAGTTAAAACATTAAAATGTACTGTACGTTGACAAATTTCTAAATATGTTTTGGGAAAAATTTTCCATGCCCATATTTTGTAAATAAGCTGCACTCCACTTTTGTAGTAATTTTTTTTTGTAAAAATGTGCTGCCTATGCACACCGAAAATACTGTAATCTTCTGCTGAGCACCACCCTTCTGAGTGTAGAGCGTGGGAAAGGTACACTACCGGCCTCGCAAGAGTGAAGCAGACAGCGTAGGTCCCTAGCTTCATGTACTTCCAAGACCACAGCCTCACAGATAAGTTACACGTAGTGCTCCTTTGTCCGGCCCAATTCAGAACGGTGGATACAGAGTGGCGGGTTCCCTCAGGCTATATGTCGACGACACCTGGATGTGGTATGAACAGGGGTCAGGCCTCCAGAACCAACCAGCCCAGTTCAGAGCGGTGGACAGAGTATAAGTCGGCCTGACTGGCTAGCCACCTGGTGGTGGCTTTACCATTCTGTACAGTGGTGAACAGCACAGGTGGCCTAATGGGTGTGCGTTTACTATGTTTTGGTTAGTGTGGTCCCCGGTTTCACTCTGGTCGGCTTGGTTTCTACATAGGACTAACACAGTTGCACTGAGAAGAGAACTCAGAAGTATAGGCTATTCACAGTAAAATGAGTACCTTTGAAAACCCTGCTTGAGATCCACTTGTTTACACATTGTGTGTTCTTCCGCCTTACGTAAAATTAACATTGCCGTGGGTCTTAACACTTTATTCATACATCGGTCAAGTGAAACTTTGAAATTATTAGAAAAGTTAATATTGTACAAATCTGCTCAATTGTATACTTCCGATGCTTTAAAAATTTCAGAAAGTGAGAAAATATTTATGTTATCACCAACTGATACTCAACACTTTTTGTTCGCCGTTAATATATGGAACTACTTTACCCTCCATCGTTACCAACTTTACTGGATACATGGCACTCATTGTGCCCGTTAAAATATATGCAGTTATGGGGGCAGACGGTTGATTTCAAAAGTGCTTACTTTAGCGTGAACAGCCTTTAATCAAGAACACCTGCGTATTCCAAGTAGAATATACTCTGTGGCCCGTACTACCTCCTAAACTATCCCAGAGTTGAAATGGAAGTTAACCTATGAGAAATTCAGGTGAAAGAGACCTGGTCCTGAACTGAATAAGGCGATACGGCTAGGTAGCAATAAAAACTGTCCCATCTATTGCTATTCGCTGTCCAGGAGGGACCGTTGACGACCACTGTCAGAGGGGGTGGTGGTGAGTTATTGCCGTTACCAACTGGTAAGGCAAGCAAAAGGAATGTCCAGAAGGGATAGTCATCGACCACTACCAGAGGGGGGAGGTAGTTGCAGGTACCAGTGTTGACAACATCTTCGGGAGCTGGTGGTGAAGAGAGTCCAGAATTTCTTGAGGGTGTTGCCGCAGTCGCTGAAGAAGCTTCTGATAGAGCAAGTTGCAAGAGTAGGCTTCTTCCGGCCCAAGGCTGAGTCGTGAAGGAGGCATGGGCTTATATTCTACCTGCCGGTGGGCCCTCAACGGCCCGCGGTGAGGAAGGTGGCAAGCTCTGCCCCTTTAGTTGTCTGCTAGTCTTCTGCTGGTGGAGGTTCCGCTTTATCTCTTAGTACTGGTAGTGCCCTCCCTTGGCCCACTGTAAAACTACGTGACCTTGGATGGTGGGCTTGATGGAGTGAACAGTACAAGCTGGATGGACGTGTCTAATGTCATTTCTTGTTGCAAGGGCGTACCTTACAGGCAAGTGACCAGTCTCTTCTAGTTCTGTTTTGACATTGCCTTTGTGGAATGATACTACCTTCAGATGAGGCGAAGTTGAGTGTGAATTATAGTTGCCCAGTGCGTCATGCATCAAATGTTGTTATATTTAGTCTATTTAGTGTAATTTTAAAGGATGGACATGGTAGGGAAATCTTCCTTCAAGCCCAAGGGCATGTGGGACAGGCGCCAACCAGCTACCATGTTGGAATTTGCCTTTTTCCCCCCCTTAAACTCTACAAAATTTCCCTAAAAAAATATAAAAATTTTCCCTGAATATTTTCTTTTTTCCCCAGGCACATCTGTGACCCTGGGTCAGAGCAGGGAGGCGGACCAGCGACTCAGGGTCAGGGAAGGATTAGCGACCCAGGTGACCTTGGGTCAGGGCAAGCAGACCAGTCAGGACCTTTAACCCCAAATTCCAAAAATTTACAAAATATTATTAAAACATTAGTAAACAGGTATTTAAAAATTTATTTAAAAAAACTAAATTTCTTGAGATTCCCCTCACCTTCAACCCCCCTCGCCCATACCCAGTCAGCCATCTTGATGCTGTCAGCCATTGTAGTATATAAATGCATATGGGGTGTGGACTCAGGGCGAGGCAACACCCTCCGAGTGAAGGGTTCCAGCTTGTACCCGTCGGCCCTGAACATGACATGAAATGAGACCCTAGGATGGAGCAGCGCTGGAACACAAGGGCGGGGGCAACTGGAGTACCCCAAGAAAACCAGCCGGCAAGCTGCATCATCCAGCACAATTCCCACATGCAAAAATTTGGGAGTGAACTCGCTGGGGAATCGAACCCAGATTGCCTTGGTGGGAGGTGAGTGCGATAGCCACTGCTGCCCCTAGCCATCATAGTAACCATATTAGATGCAGGCGACTTTGACCCCATGACCGTAAATGACATGAAAACAAAAACTCGAGAAAAATGCAAAAAAGTAAAAAAATAATATGACGTTACAGGCTACTACCAACATATTAGATGCCTTGACAACAAAAACTCAAGGAAAATGCCATAAAAGTCAGCAAGCATATTATGTTACTAACTACAACTACCATATTGGGTGCAGGTAACTTTGACCTTGACGCCATGACCTAAGATGATCTTGCAAGCTAAAACCTGAAGGGAAAAGAATTTACATTTGCCACTTTCTCATACGCTACACACACACACACGTCCACAGCTACACATATACATGCACCTACACACATACAGAGCCAGAAATATTCCAAATTACAGGGGAAACTGATAACGCATTAAAAAACTGATAGTGTGTCCAGGAATGTCAAGGTTACCTGCATCTAATGTGGTGGTATTAGTCTGTAACGTAATATGCTTGTTGAGTTTTATGTATTTTCTCAAGTTTTTGTTTTCAAGGTCATCTATCCAATATGGCTGCTACAGTGGCTGATGGTATGGGCGTGGGTGTGGAGGACTGCTGACTAATTTGGTGAGTGAAGGGGGAACCTCAGGAAATTAAATTTTTTAATACGTTTTTTGGAATTTTTAAGATTTTAATTTTAATTTTTGGGTTAAGGACAAAAATTCTAACTAGTCCATTTGCCCTTACCCGAGGTTACCTGGGTTGCTAATATGTCTCCCTTCTCTGATCCTGGGTCGCTGATCTGCCTCCATGCTCTGATCCAGGGTCATAGATTTGCCTGGGGAAAATGGGAATCTTTTAAGAGAAAAAAATGAATTTTTAGGGGGAAAAGGGAAATTCCAACATGGTGGCCAGTCGGCTCCCGCTCCTGCCCCCGTCCCCTGGGCCGTCAAGGAACATTTCCTTACTACTAATGGGAAACAAATGGATTTATGGTCTTGTGGCGTAGTGCTTTTACTTGATGTATGAGTGCTTTTGCTTAATATATGGTAGATCCTTACTACTGGAACAATTTCCATAAATAAGGTCGATCTGACAGTTCAACCGTAATAGATATTTTGGGGAAATGTTACAGCAATTTTGATACACTATCTCTGTTAATCTAATTTGCAATTTTTTGCAAAATGTCAATGTTAAACCTTCTCTAGCAAGGAAATTACTGTTTTTTAAATTAAATATACGTACCTTTATTTTAATAGGCAGATGTCTTCTGAAGAAAATAACGTGAAACTTGTATACTTAGTTTGTTGATATGAAAACTGGGGGGCAATAACAAACACCATTTATCCCGAACGAATTTTGAACAAATGACTGTCTAAATCTGCTAGTTCCTAGAAGCACTATGAGTGTGCTACCGATGCCAATGGCAGGAAGTTCAAATCTTTACTCAGTAATATTTACAAAGATGTTGATACAGCACCAAACATCACCGCCCACCTGGAAATATTTATTTCATTTCTTAAGAACAGGAAGGGCACAGTTTAATGTCAAGGTGTTTAACTGTTCCGTCCACTGTACAGACAGTGGCTGCTCTAGGCGTTTTATCGCGACCAAGATGTAGCTCAACGATGCGTCCTAAGCGCCACTGCAGTGGAGGAAGCCTGTCCTCTTTTACTAATACAAGCTGCTGAGGCGATGATTTTCTTCCTGCCACTTTGGACACTGCTGTAAGGTGTGAAGATAGTCCTAATGCCAGAGTTTCCAGAAATATTGCTGAATCTTCTCCACGAACTGCCAGAGCTGTAAACGATTCAGCTGGACACATCTTCCAGGTTTCACTCTGGAACTGTGACACGTGGCTCAAGAGTTAAAACATTACCAGGAGTAAGCGCAGACAAGTCATTTGAATCCGAGCTCAGGGGACAAAGAGGCCTAAAGTTGAGGATAACTTTGAGCTGCACAAGAACAGTATTCAGTTCCTCATAAGTGAGGACTTGCTCTCCAATAACACGTCTCATATGGGACCACATATGGTGGTAACCAGTTATGGCAAGAGGTAATATTAACTTTAGCTATGTAAGTTCTGGACGTTTAATGTGTAATAAAATGTATAAAAAGAATGTACAAAAATAATTTTACTGTCACAACAATATACATTTGTACCAAGAATGACAGGAAACAGTAATGGCTTTCTGTGTGCGACTGTAGCAACCAGTCATGAAATTTCCCCCTTTTGACCGGGGCTTTTATCTCTTCACATTAAGTGTTTTTATGCTGCGCTACAGATAGACAATACTCCATTCGCAGAAGAGCAAGTTGAATGTTTGACCTTGTAGCCACTCTTCCAGTATACCCTCATGTCTTGCAGCAACCTCACCATGACCAGTTTATCGTGCTTGTTTCACTGAAGTATCAGCCCCCTGCCCATCAAGTTGTTAATGTGTGGATTGTTTTGTAGTACCGTGCGCAGAAGTCTGCTATCCGCTGACATGCTTCTCTCAGCAGGTTCTCCGGAACCGTGATCACCAGTCTCATGTAGTTTGGGTAGTCGAAACACTGCAACACAAACGTTGTACCAAAACTGATTTGGACCATTCAGAGAATGTGGCTTAAGGAGAATCCCTAGTAAAGATTTAAAAACTGCAAGGTCACATCTGGCCACAAGGAAGCATTGCGATGAGTAGGGACAGGTGTTTTTCGCAAAAATATTTATGGCCATGATAGACAATATCGTACGTCTACGATCAAAACTTCCTTGGTTATTGGCCATGTGTCTACCGTAGATGATGTGTTCTTTTTTGACTGGGCCAATCAGAATTAAGTTAACGTCCATGATTCGCGGACAGATATTCTATGCATGTGACATTTAAAATCATCCAACCACGAAAGTGCGTATGAACTAAAGTGTTTTGGAGTACAACTGGTCTTGAAATATTTTTGCGAAAAACACCTGTCCCTAGCGATGGGCCCTCCCAAGTCTGCTTTGTGCATTTCCATGTACCTTCTAGCTAAATTTCTTGCAAATTACATCTGCAGCAGTGGAATGTTATTACATGCAATGAAAGCCGGTGGATGAAACTACAGAGATGCCATTTTGTATTTTTCTCTTTTCCCTTATGGAAGCCAAGCAGGAAAATCCTTAAAATGCGGGGGGGGGGGGGGGGGGGGTTTGTTCAGAACTTATTAAAAAATATATTTAATAGGATGAAAGTAAAAAGCGATGCTTGTAGAGAATGTTTTGTTTTTTCTTTTCCTGCAAAACAAATAGCATTCCCACACTATTTATTTACCGAGATACACATTTATGCCCAAACACTGATTTTGCAGGGAATATTTTACTAGAAAGTGCTTTTTAAACACCAAATGTCATTCATGTAGTAACACGTTGTTCTCTCCCAACAGAGAGGTTTTTTTTTTTGCCACCAGGATTAACAAATTACTTGGTTCAGAATAATGATTAGCACACTGTTTATGTGAATGGACATTTTGAAGTATTAACTATAGGTGCAAGACACAAATGCAATACTAATCAAAGTGTGCAGGTTTTTGGATGCCAGTGTATTAAAACACCACCACTGTTTTTGCCAACTTATTAAGCAATAATTTTTCCAGTGCGTTGTATTCCTTTAGCACAATACAGTATCATGCACTGCTTCTAAGTATACAAAATCTCGGTGTCATAATTGGCCAATTTAGAAATGCATATCCTTGGAAATTCTGGAACTAATCCAAGGGGAGGTTTAGAAGGCTTGAACCCCTCCTTTTTAGTTTGATTCTACACTGTATAAAATGGGATTGTTCCTGAAATCAAGTATATAGTTAATACAGTATTAATAGTAAAGCAACTGAATATTTTACAAAGTATTTGGATAGCCTGTCCACTATGTACTGACAGTTACAGATATACCCTCTTAAGAAGTTTCCCCGGATAATAAGGATGGTTTTTTCAGTCCCTTCTCAAACAGGGTTTTTCTGTATATGCAGTATTGAAAGTAAATTTTGGTTGTCAAGCCTATGGTTCGAACATAATACACAGTTTCCCACACTGTATGTAGCCCCCTCTGTAACAGGCTTCTAGATTCACCACTGCACGTTGGCACCGGCTAACAGCCAGCGGCGCTAAGCTCATGACGGTGCTCACCGCGCACACGACATGTGGACATGCACGTGCGCAAAGAGGCTCCAATTTGAACTTTCCTTTAACAGAATATTATTTGCAGTGTAAAATGTGTCTTTATTTTTCAGGGTCAAAAAAGTCTTAAAGTGTTTGAAAATGTATGTTTGTTGATATTGCAAAATGTTTGGTTATGATACAGAAAATTAATAAGAAAATTCTAAAATGTAAAACAATATTTAGTGCCACTTTATTTTCATATATAAAAGTTTTACTCTGCGTACATAGCACTTCCATTTATGTGAACCCCGTAGGCAGCCATGGTAGGTCTGTGCTATGTTAGCCTCGGTGCAGTCGTTGTAGGAGGTCTGGTGAGGTAAGACGCTGTCACGTACGGACTTCAAACTTATTGCACTGATGTAGATTACCATAGCTCATTCTTAGTATACCAGTTAACCTTTGCTTGCATACGTATTTGCCAGATAATTTTCCCAGCATTATGCTTCCGCTTAACTAATAATTTGTGCCCTTGCGACTTTTTGAAACTGAAACGAGGAGAAAGTGAGGAAAGATGTCGGAGAGGCCATGCGGCCCGTACAACTTGAGTCAGGTGCCATCCGCCTATGCTAAAGGCGTTTCATTGTAATTTCTGTATTATTGCTGCGTGCAATTTTAAGAGCTTGATTTTCATGTATGTATTCAAGAGTATTTTTCATGTTTAATTATTGTAGGGCCACATCTTTTGCGACCACGTGATTCATAGCCGCCAAGTCGATATCTGCGCCATTCATGCAGTTTGAGGGTTTAATTGTATAATATCATGTGCACCATAATTTATTGCAGGGTTCTATATCAATTTTATTCCGGGTTCAACGTATTTTTCATGTAGTTGATGTTTTGTATGTCTGACCATGCTGTCTTTTCAATGTCTGATTTTCCTGCTCTCCAGCATATTACAAGTTCAAAACTGATTCAGTCCGCAGTAGAATCATTTTTTCAACCGGAATAATATTTTGTTTGACCAGAGTTTGCTGTTTTGCTGAGAAATACAATAATTTCACCTGCACCACATGTTCCGCTGCAACACTTATCCAGCAGCATCCGCATCATCTAATACTACTTTCACGTGCTTGCGTGTTTATTGTGACCACTCATGTCTTGTCCCATCATTTTCCAAGTGTATTTATGTGATTGTATGTAATTTATACAGTGACATTATTTCCGTCCTAGCCAGCTGTGTGTATAGACCGTCACGTCACTAACCATGTGCGGCAAGACGAGCCCACCTTAGTGATACCAAATAATCACACATGTTTATGTAACTTGTTCGTTTTTTGTCTCATTTCATTATTCTCTGCGCCTTATCTTCAGGGAAAATCGTCAGTCCACCCTAGCGGCTGTTGACCCCCTTCCCGTGTGAAGATTGTGTTTTCTAACACCACAAAGAAGTTATCCATCCAGGAAGTGCACTAGATTAATTGCAGACTGGGGAGCTTCCATTCAGAGTTAACTAGCGAGTGTAATTCACAAGTAAATTTCTGGCATGTTTTCTTTGTACGAGTGGTAATAATAAAAGGAAGTAGTACAATGCATCAAGTGTTCTCTCTTTGTTTTCTAAAAATTTAGTAATTATGTTTATTAATACAAAGTGTATCGTAAGTACGCTCGGGTGAGATGGACACACAGAACCCACAGCATCCCTGAGAACCCTGAGTCTCAACAGTGTGGTGACTGGGAAACACTGCTGGTGCCCATATTACCAGTAAGTATTTGTGTCATCGTTCATCTCGTGCCTCACCCGACAACAGCATTGTCATATTATTTGCTTAAAAAGTTGGCAAAAAATGCATGTAGGATTTATAGTGGGAATAAACCACTAGGATACTGATTACATTATAAAAAGTAGACGGAATGGGATTCAACTGAGGACAACCTATCTACTTCCTCAACCTCAACTCACACACCCTAATTAAGTTCACCTGCACCTACTCTAAATCACCGGCCATATTTCTGGATATGGAACTAGCCCTTCACAATGACAAAATTGAAACTACTGTTCACATTAAACCCACCAATACGTACAATTTGACAGCTACCATCCATTCATAACCAAAGAAATCTCTACCATACAGTATTATTGCCTTGTCACCAGAGCTAAATCCATCTGCTCCATCCAAAATGACATAAACAAGCAATGTGATATAATAACCAAAGCATTTATCAACAGAGGCTACCCAAAATCCCTGGTTCACAAACAAATACAGCGTACCATTTCAACTATAGATCCTCAAACTAAGATCAGTATCTCAGATATCCCTCTGATTGTCCCCTACCATGAGGACATGGACAAACTTAGAACCATTCTCATCTGTGGACACGAAATTCTAGCCTCATCACCATTCACTCAAAACTTGTTCTCCAAACCACCAGATTGGTCGTCAAACGACTCCAAAACCTTCTAAACAAACTGGTTCACCCCAAATACCAACCAGTTCTACAATCAATAATATCACCACCCCCAGGGAGTCTCATCCCTGCAGTAGCCCATGTTGCAGCTCTTGTGCTGTACACTAGTCTTCCACATCCTTCAACAGCAGACTCACCAATCAGACTTACACTATCCAAGGCAGCTACAACTGTGTATCCACCAGCTAGAGTGCGGTCACTACACTGCAGAGTACATTGGCATCACCACCAAAACTCTCAGACAGAGAATGAATATCCATAGAGCAGACACCAAACAAGCCATAGCTGGGGCAAATGTAAATTTGCAGTAGGAGATAGTTACAGCACATGCAGCATCTCACAACCAGAACTTGACTCCTGTTACACAACCAGTGCAGTGAGGACCCGTGCTGGGGCTCTCTACTGACTACCAGGTCTTCTAGATCTTCAGCAGCCTCCAGAGGCTGCCATCAGAAGCTCTTGCAACTTCTACCACCAGTTACCAGAAGCTCCATTGGCATCTACCATCGTATTCATCTACCTGACGCTCTCCATCAGTAAGCCTGCAGACACAACCACACATTCCATTGCCGTTCCTCCTGGTTCAGCAGCTGCCTCTAACTGCTGGTAGAGGCAACTACACCTACTGCCCTTCAGGTAGTGGTTCCCTTTTGGTAAAATCTCTTCAAGACATCCCATGGTTAGTAACTGCAACTGAGTTGTTTTAATAACCGTCAAAGTAATTCACCATCTTGATTAGTTTAGGAGCAGGTCGCCTACACCTGTTTATCATAGGTTACTTCTATACCACACTCTGCACGGTTAGGAGGGAGTACGCGTCACTGCATTAATTATTCCTAATAAATACATCTTGTTCCTATTCCGAGACTTTCTATACTAAAGGTAATACCTACAATCACTAAAAACTATATAATCGTACGTCAACCACGACCGCGTGTTACAAGTGTACAAACCATAGAGTAGGACTGCAGATTCCCTTCAGGAGTGTGTACGTCATAACATACACCAACTTTCAACGGTCACCCATTCTATACACTCCGGTGGATAGAAAGGTAGAGCCACAACCACTAGGTACTCATCCAAGAGGGACGAGGCAGTCAGTTGAGGTTGTACTGCTACCAGAGGGCTTATAGTGCTGGAAGAAGTATTTGCCTGGGTCTGACGGTCTAACCCCTGTTGCGACCTTGCCCTGTAGTGTTAGGAATACGGCACACACAGTTCACCGCTCCAGGTTCATATGCCAGAGGTGCAGGGCTGATTGGAGCACCGAACTCGCACCACCAACCACTATTGGAAGTACACATAGCTGTGAAAAGGTACGGATCTCACAGGGGGGAGCAAAAGGTGGCATATACCGCCGCTAAGCAAGTGTGCATATCTGATCCCTCTGCACTTAGCAGACAAGTCGGACGGGGGCGAGCTCAGACCGCCCGACTGAAGAGGCCTTCCTCCCCAGTCTACGCTTATGTTTATTTTCCTGCCCACTTACGACTAGTCTACGATTATTATCCAGTTGTCCGTGCTCCGCTAGCGGGCACAGAAGTCAGGTACAGGGTAGCCAACCCCTTGTTCTGGAGCAGAGAAGCAGCAAAGTGGAACCAAGGATACTGCGTGGGATGACAGTTCAGTGAGCCAGCACGCAACCGCTCACCAGGAGTCGCCGGTCCCGGCCAGCCCGCACAAGGCTCCACGCCGGAGAACCAAGATAACCCCCTGGTAAGACAGGTATAACACGTTCAGCCAGTGTTTCAAACATTGTACCTAACTGCCGACCGACAAGCCCGTTACCAGTATCCAGCCAAAAACCTAACCCTAAATAATGTCAGTTATAACCAGAGGAAGCCTGACATAGTGCAAACTAAACCATGTTGACCGTGTCATAAGTTCTCCAAGATTTAAAATTATTCTCTTTAACAAGCATAAACGTAACTTTACCTTAGCCTTAATTACTACTAGTGAATTGAAGTGTTTTGTGAATTTTGGGTGTTTAAATGAATTTTAAACTTTTCAACTTTAAATTTAAAATTATTTGATTTGACCAGTGAATCTTGCTATTTGACACATGGATTTATAGTTTTCCTTTCTCTTATTTGGAACATCAAAATGTTTCGTTAAACATTGGCTACAAGACTTCTTTTTAATTGGTGCCTGCACTAATACTACATGTTACCCTAGGGATTAAATTTTTTTCTTTTCTTTATATTACATGCTGAATTGTCATGTCTATGATTTGTCTTGATTTAAAGTGTCACTTATAATTTTATTTAGGGTTTAATAATGTTCAGTGATATGTGTTGAGGTATTTGAGTGTGATGATATAGATATTTTTGTATTACTTCAGTACTACAATTTTCTTCAGGATTGACAGTTTACAGATCTTGTACACTTCACGTACACCTACGTAAGGGTATTATCTAAATCTGGAGAAGCTTTTGAGCTCCGTATGGGCATATTTTAAGGTTAGTGCTTCCCTTGTTTTTCAAAGTGACACAGATGAAGGTGATGCTGGCTAACAGCCAGCGGCAGTCAGATCATGACGGCCCTCATAGCTCATGTGACACGTGGGTAAGTATGTGCATGCAGACACCACAACCACGAACTTTCCCAAAACGGGATAAGTGATTTTTTTCAGCGGCATGTATGTTTATTATCAGGTCAAAAGTGTTCTCAAAGTGTAATATGTCTTTTCTAAAATATTGTGCTATGTTATTTTCAAATTCAAAATGTGTACTGCGCGAAGAACAAGGACATTAATATTCCAGTATAAATGTGTATAAAAGAACAGTCATTGAACACCAATATTTAATAATTTAAATTATTATTATCATCATTATTATTATTATTATTATTATGAATTTCAATCTCTAGTGTGCAATTTATTTTCCATAGTAAAAGTTTTACTCGGCGTGCATAGCACTTCCACTTGTGTGAACCCTGTAGGCAGCCATGGTAGGTCCGCGTGACCCCTGCCTCTGGGCATTCGTCCTAGGAGAGCTGGCGAGGTTAAACGCTGTCACGTACGCACATATTTTTGCACCGAGTTAGACTTCCACAGTTCACATTAGTTTACCGGTTAATCTTTGCTTTGCGTACATTTTGCCAGACATCTCCAGCATAATGCTTCCGCTTAAATAAATATTGCAGCAACCCTTGTGGCTTTTTCAACTTAAAACGAGGGAAGGAGGAAAGTTATCGGAGAGGCCATACAGCACAAGCAACTTTTGAAGAGGCCATACAGCCCACGCAACTTTTGATTGAGGTGCCATCTGCCTATGTTAAAGGCTTTTGGTAATATTTTCTGCATAATTGCAACATGCAATATTAAGGGTAATCATGTTGTGTATGTATTTTTAAGGTTTTGTCATGTTAAATTGTGTTACGGCCACATAATTTGCGACCACGTGGTTAACAGCTGCCAAGTCCGTATCTGCGCCATACTTGCGTTTAAAGTGTTCTTGTTTGTAATTTCATGTGCCCCATAATTTTCTCAGGGTTTGTGTATTGTTTCATTTAAGGGTTCTTGAAATTTTTCCATGATTGATGCTTTTTGTAAACAACCACGCAATCTTTGCACATGTTTGATTTCCCACAATCAGGCACACTAGACGCATTTGCATGCTCGAAATGCAACCAGAATAATTTTCTGAATAGCACCGTATTTTTTGTCTGACAGGATTTCAATGATTTTTATAGAAAATATTGCAATTTCACCTGCACCACGTGGCCCACTATGAACTTCATCCAGCGGCATCCGCGCCATCTACTAATGCTCTCACGCACCTGCGTGTTTATTGTGACTGTTCATATTGTGCCCCATGTTTTGTAATTGATATTTGTGTAATTTGTACGGTGACATTATTTTCGTCCTAGCCTGCTACGTGTATAGACTGTCACCACACATCACGTGGTTAGGAGACGCATCTCGACAAGTATGCGTTAGTGATGTAGGTAATCGCACGTGTTAGTGTTCATGTTCATACTCCAGTCTGCAGTCCATCACAGTGGCTGCAGACCCCTTACCCTGTGGAAATTGTGCTCTCACGCACCACGGAGGAATCGACCACCTAGGAGTGCGCTAGTTGAGTTACAAGCTGGGGGAATCGCCCACCGTAGTTAGCTAGTCACGTCCGAGGTTAAGTATAACTCAGTATTTGCACAATGTGTAATAAGATGAAAAATAGAAGCAATTCTCTCAGTGTACAAAATATGTTTATCTGTAGTGTCAAAACCCAGCCAACTCCTACTTCACACAGTGTTTTTCATAAATGTTTAATAATGCAAAAGGTGTTTATAAAGACGCTCGGATGAGACAGACACACAGAACCCACAGCATCCCTGAGAACCCTGAGTCTCGAAGTGCAGTGTCTGGGAAACACCGCTGGCGCCCATCAACCAGTAAGTAATTAGTGTCTTCGTTCGTCTCACGTGTCACACAACTGCGTCAAAAGTTAGAGTGAGAGGAAAAGAGTACTAAAGCACTTGACATTTCCAGCAACGTTTAATTATTTTCATTTTATTATTATTAATATTTATTTCCTCTGTGCAAAGCAAAGTGCCAAAGTAAGTTTCATGTTGAATGCCTTGCCAAAATTTTCAGTGTATGCACCTGTATATAATATTGTTTGATCAGGTGATATTGATAGTATTCTTGACAAGATGCTAATGTTGGGGACATGTACAAGAAAACTGGAGAACACTATATAGCACTGTACCATTGTCACAGCTGCAATTTGTAAAATAACTTTGCAGATTTCAGTATTTCGAAACCTTAAGGGGGTAGTATCCATTCCATCTTCGAATTTTCTTACAAATCTTCATAATGAAAATGTATGACAAGAAATAAAAAATCAAAGCTAGACATGACATGGACGACTACTTAACAAATTTTTTTTAATTTGTAGTGTTTCAAATATACCTGTATTTTCCTATGTGGGACTGAAATCCTCCGAAAATTAAGTTAATGAGCAAAATACCTAAATCCAAGAAAGCAAGGATACTTCCCCCTTAAGTGTATAGGCAACTTACTTGACCAGGCAAACAGAAAACTGATTCTTCACGCATGAGCTGCTGTAGGAACTGAAGTTCATCGTCGAATGGAAAGTTTATTATGTTGATGCCAACCTGTCGGTAATAAGAACCATTGCACGTTACTTACTATTGATCCACAAGAAAAATTGCAGTACAAAAGTTTGCAGTGCAAAACAGTGTATTCTGTTTCCTGTTAGAATTTTGAAACAGTCTTATTTTTAAGCTTTGCATATTTTACAGAGTAGGCTGCAGATTTGTGCTAAGTTTATTGTATAAGCTGCCATCAATAGCCAATCCCCAATCCGTAACTTCTTAATTAACCTGTTGGGTCCACAGTGGTATTGTGGTTAGAGTACTTGCCACCCTCCAAACAAATTGTGTTCGGTTCTCGGTGGGGTCATTTCCGGACTTTTGCATGTGGGAATCATGTTGCTGATTGGTGGGTTTTCTGAGGGATCTCTAGTTTCTCATGCCCTTGCATTCTGGCGCTGTTCAAGACCTCCATGTTAAGAGATGCCTAAATATCTCCACTTCACTCCACACTTAATTAACCTGTTAGCACAAAATTGGAAAGTTGATCAATCGACCACTTAAAAAAAATCGAGACATGCAACGACGTGAACTTAAAAATAATTTTACCATCATGTACATGGCTCCCTCAGGCATGATGGGGTAGAGCCCCTCCACCTTCTTCAGCACGTCGAATGCAACTAGAGCATTATTCTGTGAAAAATATAAACAGAACTGTTACAATCAACATATCATCTGTAGATATTACACAGTTTAAGGTGGGCTCTATGTTTCAGTGCAGTGTTCTAAATGAGAATTACTGCAGATATGAGAAACATAATAAACCTGGAAATGTCAGGGAATTTGAAAATGTTCAGGGAAACTAATCACGGATAATGAAAGTTTTAACTTGTAATATTTCCTTTACGCACAGACTTTCTCGGTGACAGCCAAATAAACCAGTTTTAAAACTATTGGCTCATCTAAATTTTTTCATTATAAGTAAAACATTATTGCAACTTAAAAATTGTTCTTAATGCTCTAGAATAATTTTGAAAAACACTAATTTCTTACTCATTCATTTTAATCACATTTCATAATCAAAACACTCATCAGAATATGTTTGTTTAGTGTTGAAAGAAGATTAGAAAATTTGTTACTGGTATTTTGTAGGAACCTTGTAAATGTACTTCCCCTTCAAAATAGTTAGGATTAAGCACTGTCCCTGCTGAAGAAATTGGTGAAGAGTGTTTCTGACAACTTTGTCATGGCAAGCGCTTGTGTGAAGGCTGTCGTGGGTTTGGTGGTATGTGTGCCGAGTGATAACACATTCAGTGTCTATTAATACATATTAGACAATAGAAAGAGAAGTCTTGTCCAACTTGAACATTAACTTCCTAATCACAAGGAATATATTTGAGTATCAACATGAACTAACTTCACAGTATAAAACTGACACATGTACTAAAAACTGCCCTTTATACAGAATATACTTGAACCTGTGCCATTTACATGTCTTACAGCCTTTTGTGGTAAATTATTCCTACTAACCACATAGTAGCATCGGGAAGGATAAGATGAAGTAATAAATGACAAGAAGAGACAAACTTCAGAAATTTTAAACTGCCATATCTGATCCAAACCTGATCTAGAAAAATTACAGAATTTAATGTTAATATACATTGTGTTTACTTTAACTGCCTATGTATGTAACAGGTGGTTTGAATTGTATCAGGTTCAGTAATGTAATGTCAGTTTAATTAGTGTAATCAATATCAAGGCTTGTTGCCTGGAGTTTCTATCGACCAATCTCAGAACATGTCTTAGTATATCAAGCACTAACACAGTGTGGAATTATAGTACGTATATGTAAGTTAATAGTTTGTCAGATTCTACAACAATTATGCCCTGGATTATTTATAAAGATGAGTGATTACTTTTATACCTCAAAACTACGATCAAGGCCCATCTTTCGTACTTGGAAATGTATTCCAAAGGATTCAAATCCAGCTGATGCGTATATAATTTCATTTTTAACAGCAATTTTTGTTTGGCTGACAAGTAATGAAGTTACAAACCAGTAATATGGATAAAGAAACCATATTTTATCATCTGGAGCTTCTATTTGCAAACATCAGAGCACATTATTCAAGTAGTAACGTAATGAAAATGTTTACATAACCAAATGGGGTTGAATTCCGTAAATGTTTCGGAGTGGGTTCATTGGGATGATTAGTGGATATTATTCATTAGACATTGTACTGGAAAAATTCTAAAAGGTGAAATCCCACACTAATTTTTTAATGTGTTCTTGGTGGTTTGTTATTTGCCTTGTCATTAGCATCTTAAATCACCCAATGAAAAATCCAAACTACAGCATTGAAAAATAGTTCTATACTATATTTAATTGTAATATCACACAGTTTTGACACAGTAACATATTTTGGTAATCTGTAAGAGTGCAAAAGTATGTATTATACCAAAAAATTTATTGCTACATGCCGCACATTCAAACTTTGCATGTAGTAACTGATATAAAATCAATTTACAATGACAATTTACTATCTCATTTTTCTCATATCAAAAATAAAATTAATTATATAATCAAATTTGGTGTTACTGTTCTTGTGTGCAGATTCTGCTCATTTTAGTTCCCCTTGTTTAATAACAGTGGTTAAATATATAATGTTTACGTAAAATGTTGGCAGATATGCAGTGAATGTACCTACATACAGTATGGTGATAGTGTTGAGATAGAAGTCCTTGGGCGTGTTCTCGAGGATGCCGGGCAAGGCTCCTTGCACTAGGGTATTGCTGCCCACAATTCTCTGACTCAGTCGCTGCAGTCCGGCGTACACCTGGACACAGAAAATCCGTATTACAACCAGGAGTACATTTTTTCAGATAACTGAAACAAATATTGAAACCTGCTTGCCATTTTTGAACACGACCGAGAATATATATGAATAATGTGTAGGTAACACCATTTAAAGGCAAATGGACATTCCTTTATTTTTGGGCAATCTGAAGTACCAGATAAAGAAATGAATTTGAGAGAGGAAACATGTACATATATCGAAAAATATAATGTAAATGTACATTTTTTTTAATATTTCAAATTATGAAGACCATTAATTTGTAATTTAATTTCAATTGTGTAAATAGCCCATTACCAATTACATAGAAATAATGGGTCACAATTTTACAGAATATATACTGATCTGAAAGGGTATGTATGGTTTGTAATGATAAAGTAGAAAGTTTTCTTGAAAAATAAAAATATGGTGCGTTCTGTATTTATGATACAGGCCTACGTACGCTATTGCACTCCTTAAGGATATTGCCTAATGTATGACCTTGATAATAGAGACCAAGTAGGAGTGAATTAATAAGAGTTTGTGTTTTTGTGAGTCTATAAATGAAGCGTGCCATCAAACGACTGTACGAACACTGTACGACTGCACAGTTTACAGGAAGAGAGAGAATACAAAGTAATTATGTAAAACCATATGTGTATTTGTTGTGCATACGGACGGGAAATACGTGAACTATTACAGCAGGTGATACAGACTGTCGTTAACAGCATTATTCCACGCTATTTTCAACAAATGACAAAACGTGCCATAGAGCATTATTCGAGTGCATGCTTCAAATCTTAATTCGCCCACAATTTTCAAGGTACCATAATCAAAATTTTACAAAAAAAAAAACTTTTTGTAGGCATGTGATCTGGGAAAAGATGGGTGGAGTGTTTTTGGTTTGAAAGTGATGTGAAATCATTTGATATGTGAAACCTGGTCCTTTCACTTGGCCAGTCCCACACAAGGCAGTCACATTAACAGCCAAGTGCATATGGCGAGCTATAACTAACACCACCTGTTTTTCGCAAGTTAGACTTAAAACTTCTTACATGCAAGCTTGTGAATTGCCTTTGGCTATTGGCTGTGTATCTCTATCAGAAGACATCTCCTACTCGACTGGGCCAATCAGAATGAAGCTACGTGGACACTGAACATCCGTGATTGGCTGGTAGACACCGCGATATTGATTCTGAATAAACGTGCTTTCGAGTATAACTATTTGTGGAATATTTTTGCGAAAAACAAGTGGCGCTGGCTATAAGATACATGGCACAGTCAGTTGGTGCACCGCCCCCGCGCGGGCTGGGAGGTGGGAGGTTCTGGGTTTGAATCCTAGGTAAGGGACGGGTATTAGTTTAAGTTAGATCATACGTTAATTTATAAGCCTTCTCATGATAAGGCATAACACAGGGGGACGTTAATAAGACCTTTCCAATCCAAATCCTTGGTGATACATAGTTTGTTAAGCTGTGTGCAAGAAAACTGAACACAAAAATTAAGGGTGGTGTTTGAAAGGCATTCAGGCAACGTTTTCAACACGCCCCGTGAGATACAGTTGCTGTGATGCAGCACGGCCCATTTTACACCTGAATATGTGAGTGAAGATTTGGATGGCTCTTAACATAGAGGTCTTGAGAGCCAATGAGGGTGAAGTGAGTATGGAGCGGTGCTGGAATGCAAGGGCAGGTGAAATGGGAGATCTCCGAGAAAACCTGTTGACCGGCGGAATTGTTCGACACGATTCCCACGCGCGAAAATCCGGGGCGACCCCGTCAGGAATCAAAGTCGGTTAGCCTCGGTGGGAGGCGGGTAGTCTAGCCACTACACCACCGCGACCCCTGCCTGAATATGTTTCTGTCATATGAGCAATGATGCATTCATGTTGCTGGAGGTACAAGTTGTAGATCGACATTACATAACAGGTCTTCGGACCCCTGACATCTGCCTCTTTTACGTTCCAGCGGAAAGAAACTATTCACAACTAAGGTACAGTATTTATTATACCTTTAACCCACATAGAACATAAAGCATGGACAATTATAGATAACAACTTTACTGAATTTGTAAGCTAATAATCTGTGGTAGTAATAAATTCTTTTACTATTTATTGGGCCACGGCGACTTAAAAAAATTTGATTGTCCGGATGTAGGTTATGTGGGCATAAATGAAATATGCTGTCAGTCTACAACATCTATTTGAAGCCAAAATAAACATACTTTGTATTTCTAAAACATACATAAATGTATGATGTAGCCACCTATCTATATTGCGCGTGAGCGATAAGGGCGACATTGACACGCCCGCCTAGTGCCCCATCGCCCCTATTCGCAGTGTTCTCTGGTCCTGCCGCGTGTACCAATGAAACTTCAAGCGGTGACCCTATCATTTCATTGGTGGGAAGTTTGCAACAAAGCTTGTTGCAGTGCGCGGGATACCATATGCAATATACTACTTACTTTTTTATTTTTGCAGAAAGGTCTAATCCGAGGGGGAACAAGTGTGCTATCCTTTATGCTAACCGATGGAACTTTCTTCGCACATGATGCTACAGAAAATAATATACACAACCAGTGTGATCGTTTTGACCTTATTGACAAGGTTGAGAAAAATTACTGAAACTATGAATGAATGTGTGTACTATTCATTTAAATTAAATTCGTGGTGTATTAGTGATTGCACACATTCAAAGGTATCGGGTAGTTACCCTTATTAAAATGGAATTGTCGTATATATAGAATGTTCAGACACTCAGGGCCCAAACTCCAGACATAGTTTCTTTGGACCAATAGTAACACAAAAGCCCTACACGCTTATATCCGGAAAATTCTTTTTATATCAAATAATTGAGTTTGAAGTTGCAGCTTACAACTGGAGAACAAGGCAGCATGAACATGCTTGTAGTACAAGTTGCATAGCAAGCACGCCTGTGACACTACATAGGTATGTAATTATTTAATGTTGCGTGCCTACGACCTATGCAACTAGCCCTACCCGCACAATCTCGCCACCTTGTTCTGCAGTTGTTGTAAGCCGCAACTTCAAACACCATTTAATGATATAAAAAAAACATGTCCGTATATAGGTAAGTGTGTAGGGATTTTGTGTTCCTATTGGTCCAAAGAAACTATGTCTGGAGTTTGACCACTGAGTTTTAGAACATTCTGTATACATTAATACTGTATATTGAATCTATGCTGGTGTACCTAATAGAACAGGTTCCCATTATTGATCTTAATTCCACTATCTTCGCTAGTTCACATATCGTAGTGAGACAATCCTGCAGAATACACTTGATCGATTAGTGAACTGAATACAAACAGTGGTTGCCTCATTTCTAAGCTTCGAGTACTTTTGAGTAGTTTTTAAAAGTAAATGCTGAAGCACGGCTCCATCCCTTTTGCAAGAAATTCTTTGTTTTTGTGTCATAATTTTGGATTAATAGCAATTACTGACTATGTATGATTATAGAAAATTTTTCATTTTTACGATATGTTTAATATTTTTGTGTGTAATTTTAATTGTATATTATCTGCTTGTTGTTAAAAGTCGAGAAAATATTGTATTTTATCCACAAGTTTCTTAATTTTTGCAAGCAGGAAATTACACACAGTGAAAATTGGATACAAACTTATTAAACAGCTTGTAAATTGTAGATTTTCTATAATCCAACATTTCCAATAATATCTCTGAAACAGAAATTATGACATGAAAACGACAAATTTCTACAAAAGAGGTGAAGCCAAACCTTACAGTCACGGGAGATTTTTTTTTTCACATTTAAGTCCCAGAAGCGAGGAAGCAATAAGGGCAACATCAAAACAAACGCCTAGCGCCTCATTGATCCTATGTGCAAGGCGTGCAGTCTTTTATACATGTGCACTGCTCTGCGCACTTTATCACGTGCGACGAGAGCCCACAGATTAAACTACGCTCGTACGATTTTACTATTCTCCTGTTTCTTAAGGTAACCATATGCAAGCTCTAAAAATGTAGATTTTTGTAACCAGTTTCACATATTCTGTTTTTGAATACACTTAATATGATAAAAACAAAATGTTGTATTCCTTGAGTATTTATTTACAGAGTTATGCATAACCACACAAACATTGATTGAAACAAAGCATTACGGACTACTAACTCCTATCACTAAGAATTTCATTGATAGCTACGAGCCACAGTCTCTGGTTGTACTAAGTTGTTTGCCGAGTTACCCAAAACCGTATCCATATAATTATGGTTTATTTTTTTCCAAATTTGAGTTTAGCACATGCAGTTTGCTTCCCTTCTATTTTCATATGCGACATTTTGAAACAAACAGTGTCTAAACATTTTTGGTTGGATCAATGAGGAAGAAAAGAAAGAGACATGATGGATTGATCATATTAACCACTATAACTATCTTCCCACTGCTTTCCCAAACTTTCTGTACCTCTTTTTGGAGAATCCCATTTCTGTCATGGATGATTATCCATCCAATTCGCCAACCGGGTACAAGGAACCTGAGAAAAAAATATTACATACACCATTTATAAAACTCCCTTTCCTTATTTTAAAAAATACATTTTTTTTTAAATACTAATACTGTGCTACATAAAACGAGTGAATAAATGAGGAAAGCTAAAGCACAGGTCCTTGAGCACTTAATGGAACTTACTGCTTTAATTTTACCTCTCTATAACTAATTATATGTTAGGAAATTATATTTCAGATTTTAAAATAAAACAAACTGCTTTTGACAGGCTACAGGGAACAGCAGTCGTGGATATTCTGAGGATTTAAGTTGGACGAAGAATTTTGTGGGTGGTATTCGCTTTGAGAGGATTTTCATGTGCAATATCCTTTTCCTCTTCAACATGCACCCCCTGGTTCAGATATGCATCTCATATACGTACATTATTAAGAAATGAGGTTTAAGCCGACACAATAATACAGTGAAAACCAGCTATGTCTAATAATAAAACACATATATGAAATTTTGGTTCAGCACAACCTGAACCTGAAAAACAAAACTGGCAAAGGAAAAAAAAACAGAAGTGACAACGTAACTGTTCTGTAAACGGACTTCAGAGGAGCTGCAAGCAAGCTTCCATGCCAGCAACAGTGTTTTCTGTTAGTTTACGATAGTAGTTCTGAAGTTGCTCTGTATATGGAACTATCAGTTATGTATTATGGACACTGTAGCTCTGCAGTAAAGGTTGTTCATGATAAAGTGAACACTTTTGAAATCAACCTTAGAAAAAAGGCACTGCCCCCCTACCTGCGTATATTTTAACAGGCGCAATGAGTGACACGTGCCCAGTAAAGTTGGTAACGATGGAGGGGAAAGTAGTTCCAAATATTAATGTTGAATAAAAAGTGTTAGGTTACGTTTGTGATAAATTATTTCTCTTGCTTTCTGTTTTTTTAATACATCAAAGTGTAAATATGAGCACATTTGTACAATATTCACTTTTATAACAATTTCCCAGTTTCACTTGACCGACGCATGAATAAAGTGATGAGGCCCATGGCAATGTTAATTTTACATAAGGCGGAAGAACACACAATGTGTATACAAGTAGATCGTAAGCAGAGATTTCAAAAGTGCTTATTTTACCGTGAGCAGTCTATATTTCATAGTTGCTAATACAACCACAGTTGGGATGGTAACATAAACTTATGTTGCAATAACTATCTAAATTAACAATATTTAGATGGTTCCAACAACCAATCTACTTACTTTCCTTATATTAATAGTCTAGATTAGCAATGAGAACAGAAATTTGGTTCCTAAAACCATATTTTTGTCTGAGTGTAGCACTTTCATTCCATCATCATTTTTAACATGCTCCGCTCTATACTGGATCTGTATTCTTTTCCTGTAGTCGGATTGAAAGGCAATAAAGTTTCTTTGAGCTAAATTATATTTGATTATTATGAAAGTATATGAACATAACTATTAACAATGTATGTCAATTTCAAGGAGTATTTTCAACTAGGATTCAAAAATTGCAAGGCAGAATGAGATAGAAAATGTAACACATGTATCTTAAAGGGGTTATTGAGGGAGCTATGCGAACTTGAATACTGATATTCCAAATGGTTTTTATTTCAAAATATAAAAAACTAATTGAAATGAACTAACAGAATTCTGGGTAGTTTAAACTTCAGGTAGTAACATCCACTTTCGTTGTGAAAATAGCGAGTGCCACGTTATTGTAAAAATATTAAAAACTTGGCCGGAGATAAAATTTTTAACGACAAGCATGAGTTACCATGTGAAATTAAATTAACAAAACCTTTTGCCTTGTTGAAACAATCTCAGGCATACAGTTGTGAAGAAAAGGGCCTCTCGAAAGAGAGTGATTTTATTCTCATATAGAATTATGGAAATATAATATTTCCCCACAAATTTATTAATTAATTTTTTTATATATGTATCGCAGGATGTTCATGGTAATTGAGCATTTTTGAAAGCCCAGTTTAAGATCTATTTTTATACTCAATTCACACCTTTCTATCAGATGTGAAATTTGCATTGTCATAGGCCTGATCTCATTATTCAGACCAGTCAAGTGAAAGCGTGGAACTGTTAGGAACCTTATATGCGAATTCGTACTGTAATGTGAGTAAAGCAAAAAAAACCTCAAGTTGGCGTCAGTGAGCGCGTTTCTATGGTGGCCAATCCCGAAACGTCTTTTATTCATTGAGTAAAACTTGCGAATACAAAAAAAATAAACATAAAAGGCAATACTTAGAAACTAATACCATTGTTAGCAAAGTGGTAGTTTTGTTTCTGAAATAAGGTATACATTCTTCAACTGCCATTTTGTATATAGCTTCAACACAAGAGACACTTTGAAAGTTCTGGCATTGTCACTCATAATTCTAGCAGGAAAAAAGGACATTTTGGTGAGAAAATGATGCAGATTTATAGACAATAGAACATCAGGAATACAATGGATCAAAAATGTATTTTGGAAAAAAAAAAAAAAAAAAAAATTGGATAAGAGACGTAAAAAATTGGCTGCCTCGTGTGAAGTTAACAAGAAAGAAAGAAAGAAATATATTCTTTCTTTCTTCCAGAGTTTGATTTTGAAAATATTTACCCTTACTGTGAACAGCCTATACATAGTTTCTGTTAAGTAAAAATGAAGAAAAGCTAGATAACTTCATAAAAATATTAGGATCTCTCAGTGACTAATACAAAAGTGATGGTTATTTATCATCACTAGAGAGAAACTGTGATGTTTATGTGCGATAATCGTACAAGTGTTGAGTAACATGCCACATACCTCTTCGCCAGTCCACTACACGATAAGATAGGAACATCTTGTGAGAGGCAGCCCATTGGGATAAACTCCTTTCCAGGAAACACCTGCAAGAAAATACACCACCGTCAACTAAAATAAGTTTTCCGACAACACTCGGAAACTGCGTCAAAATCAATATTTCACTTCTTTGTTAGCATTACAGAGTGTGTATAAATTAGAGTGAAAAAACTCGGCAGCAGGTTAATCACGTAAAAAAGAATGTGAAAACGTATACAGTGGAACCCCGTTATAACATTTCTCCAGGGGCCCAACAAATGTCAGCCTTATATAAGGGAAAACATTATAACAGAGTAATTTTGTATTGAAAAACATGTTTGTGGACCAACAGAAGGCAGCTTATTAAGCAGGAAAATGTTATAAGAAGGGGTGTTATAACAGGGTTCCACTGTATACGACCTATGATCTAAAGTGATTCTTAAGGGTGGTACACATTTTTGGATTTCGACTTCAAGCCCTAGTCAGTATTTGCAGTAAACAAGTGTTCTAGGTCCAACTTAAAAAATGTATAGCCCCCTTAGGATTAAGTTTGTCAGTCTAATGTATATGCATTCTATATGAGACAAACGTGTGCTTGCATGAAATCTACATAACTGAGTGAAAGTGCGAGTGAGGGCAAAAATAAACAAACATTGAATTGCTTAAATGGGCAATGAATAAGCCCTTTAACAAAATTAACTTTCACCTAGAAACGAGACACATGCAAGTTTCATCTATGATCCAAAATCAAGACGCCTCGCTTTGTAAGATGGCGTCCGTCCGAACTAAATCTACAAAAAGCTCTATGCCATGTAAATATAGTACTAAAACGTTTCCCAATTAAAATTTTTCTTCTGGAAAAATGGTTATGAAAACATATGAATTAACTTCTTTCATTATATACGTGTGTGTGTCTATAAGGAAGATTAGGGTGGAATGGAGAGATTTGGGTGGCTTTTAACATTGAGGTCTTGAGAGCCGATGAGGGTGAAGCGAGATGAGTATGGAGCAGTGCCGGAAGGCATTGTTGGATGAAACGTGAGATCCCTCAGAAAACCCGAACACCAGTAAGATTGTCCGGCACGATTCCCATATGTTAAAATCCAGGAGAGAAATCCTGCCGGGAATCGAACCCGGTTTGCCTAGGTGGGAGGCGAGTAGTCTAACCACTACCTCACCGCTGCCCCTAAGATGATCAGACATCTGACTATTTTGCCTGTGCTTACTGCATTTAAAGACACTGACGCATGAATTGATGGCAGGCGTGAGCCCAGCCAATAGCGGATCTGTCACAGCATGCACAAGCAAATCAGACATGAGGTCCATTCCCAGAGCCTCACGCGGCCAATTAGAGAATGAGTGCACCCTCATCAAACGAGCCGTCACGCCATACGTCTCTGTGTGTTATGAACATACTGTATGATGACTTCAGACAGAATTACTTCTCTTACAGGTTGGGAAGATCAATGTTACAAGTTTGGTAACTAAACATTTTCGCTGCTAGGTAAGTGCGGCACTACGTTAAAAAACAGAATAATTGTAATAATGATAAATCATATATAAAATAACTTTGTAACTGAGTGAAATATTTTTCTTTGATTATCCACGTAACTTAAAATGATAATTAAAAGTTACCTTTTGGAACACTGCGCACCTAGCGGTGGAAATTTCCCCTATGCCAAACTCTCCCATAAGAAATCTTGATTTGTTCGTACCTTGAGTAGAATTAATCTTACTTCAGAGCACGAGCGAATCCAGTAAAAGTTGAGGAGGGGGGTTCCACAGGGTACAAGTAACCCTCGCCCCCCCCCCCCCCCTTCCACTTCAAGCCCTTTCATTGACACAATACTGTCATGTGCATGCTTTAAAAGTGAAATGAAATAACATAATACTGATTTCATTAAATTAATTTAAAGGCTGTTCACTGTAAAGTGAGCACTTTTGAAACCAACCTTTGAATAACGTCATTGCGTGTATTTTAATGGACATGCTGACCAGCATGCGCTCAATGAAGTCGGCAATGACGGAGAAAGTAGTTCCACGGCTTTTAAGTTGAATTTAAAACTGTTGGGTAAATATTTGAGGACAGTGGAGTAGTTTCTTTTGCTTTCTATATTTTCATTCATAATAAGATTTGTAACATATTTTCTTTTCTAATAATTTCACGGTTTCACTTGACCGACGCATTAATAAAGTGATCAAGCTTATGGCAATGTCAGTTTTACATTTGATGGAAGAATAAACAATTATATCTTAATCAGGGCTTTCAAAAGCCCTCAGTTTACTGTGAACAGCCTATAATACTGTTTCCTAAAATTATTATGAAACTGTCTTCTCTCTCATGCTGTTAACAAAAGTCTAGACAGTACGAAAATGACCCAATCCCCCCCCCCCCCCCCCCGGTACAAAAAAAAAAAACTGAAAGTCTGGTGATCCACTCTTGCCACAGAGTGAACAATAGAGGTAATAAAGAAATTATGAAATGTGGATAACAGTTTGAATGCAAGATTATTGTAGTTCAAAATTTTTTACTTCCGGTGAATGAGAGTCAAGAATCTGGCATTTTTAACATGTTTTGAAAGGAAAAGTATCACCACGGGAATGTGCAGTATCAAAATAGTGTTAATATAATGACAGTGTGTCTTGCAATACTTTTAAGACACATGCATGTGTGAACATGAAATGTTATTTACTTATCAGATATCTTTTTCAAAGTGCGGCACTTATTTATGAGCCATTTGTCCAGTGAAAGTAAACAGAATGTTGCAACAATCTGTCAATCTTTAGCGGTAGATGTTATCCACCTTTCTGCACAACTTATGAGTTATAAGATGTTCACGGTCATTTCATCATTTTTGAAATCACCCTCTGGTCCTCTCTGCGTACATTTTAACCGGCACATTGACTAGCATGCACCCATTAAAGTTGGTAACGACAAACGGAAAATAGTTCCATGTCTCGCATTTGAATTAAAAGTGTTAGGCAAACATTCGTGAATATTGAAACAATTTTTTTGCTTTCTATTTTTTTGTATGCCTATAAGACTAAGAACTAAACAATTTGTATAACATTAACCTTTTTTGAAATAATTTTGCAGTTTCACTTGACTAGGTTAGTTCTAATCAGTTCTAAAATTTTCATGACACTAGGTAAGCGCTAGTGTTCCAAAGATGTCACTTTTAATTAAAATTTTAAGCCACGTGAATATTAAAATAAAAATATTTTGCTTAGTTAAATAGTTATTTTATATTTGATTCATTAGTTCAATTATCTTTTTTAACATAGAAAATATAAAAAAATCAGTTAACTTGCGACACAAGCGCTTACCTAATGACAAAAAATTTTAGTCGCCAAACTAAAAGCATTGAGCTTTCCAACTTGAGTAGAATAAACATTGACTTGATGGGCACATGAACAAAGTGACGGGTCCCATATGGCGCAAGGACATGCAATATGCGTACACGTATATATTGAGCAGGACTTTGAAAAGTGCTCAGTTTACTGTGAACAGCCAACACAATAGTGTCACACTGTGTTGACATACCATGTGCTCGTATATCTCGTCGCAGATGATCGGCACGAAGTTCCTCCTGGCGACGGCAAGTATGTCGAGCATGTGTTGGCGGCTGAAGACGGAGCCGCAGGGGTTGGAGGGGTTCGTCACAATGAGGGCTGCCGTCTTCTTGTCTATCTGCTGCTCCAGCTGCACCAGGTCTGCCTCCCAGCTTTTCTCTGGCTGGCCACACATCACACCGTGTTACGGGGGGTTGGCCACACATCACACCGTGTTAAAGGGATTGGCCACACATATCACTTCGTGTTAAGGGGGTTAGCCACACATCACAATGTGTTAAGGGAGTTGGCCACACATATCACACTGTGTTAAGGGGGTTGGCCACACATCACACCGTGTTAAGGGGGTTGGCCACACATGTCACTCTGTGTTAAGGGGGTTGGCCACTTATATCACTCCATGTTAAGGGGGTTGGCTACACCTATCACTCTGTGTTACGGGGGTTGGCCACACATGTCACTCTGTGTTAAGGGGGTTGGCCACTTATATCACTCAGTGTTAAGGGAGTTGGTCTCACATATCACTCCGTGTTAAGGGGGTTGGCCACACATATCACTCCGTTTTAAGGGAGTTGGCCACAAATATCACTCCGTGTTAAGGGGGTTGGCCACACCTATCACTCTGTGTTAAGGGGGTTGGCCACACCTATCATTCCGTGTTAAGGGGATTGGCCACGCATCACAATGTGTTATGGGGATTGGCAGGGATGCACCCAGGATTTTGGTTTGGATGGGGCACAATGCATTAAAAAAATTATATTAAAAATGTTTCACTATAGAAACAGGCAAGCACTTTTTAAAAAAATAGTAATTATTCACAAAATATTACATCCAGAAAATATTCAATTAAGTTTGCGAACTACAAATATATTATTTTTTATCGTGTTGCTTTTTTTTTTTTTTTTTTTTTTTTTTTTTCGGATTCTACTCACGTGGTATCGTAAGCTTTCACCCGTGTGTGGGGCGGACATGTTTTTCTCTGTCACAGTTAAGCGGGTTTCTCAATACGGCACGATGCGGAGCGTCGAGCTTCAGCAAATCAGAGTGAAGCAGCGAACTGTCGGCGTCGGACGACGGCGGAAAAGGATAACTGTTTGTTTAAAGTATTTGAACGTATAAGTGGCGTGAAGCTGGGATAAAGAACTGAAAACATACATATACGGTTAGCAGATATACGTAATAATTGGAGATCAATTTATAACGATATTACCTACCTTCATAAAAACAAAAGTGTTTTCCGATGCCTGAACAGTCGTTCATGTTCTAAAACATCGTTTTGGTATTTTTTATGTAATACTTTTATTAAAGAAAAGTGTATATCATTGAAAAATAACAATTTTATTAACTAAATGGCAAAAAGTGTATATCACTGAAAACTAACAATTTTACTAACAAAATGGCACGAAACTTCACTGCATTTCGTTCGTTTTTAGCATTTAATTGTAACCTTCATTGCATGATACAAGATGGCAGCACTGTCTGTGTCGTCGGCGGCGCCGTCAGAACATCACTCTATCGTGAAGACTCCCTAATAACGCTCTTTGCTGGCGTCGGACGCGATGCGCCACATCGCGCTGTTGTTGGATAACCCGCCTAACAGTAAGTTGCCAGTATCTTCACTTGCCGTAGAAACACTTTTTTCAGTCTTCTTTTCCTTCATTTTAAGAAGCTTAAATCCCATGAATATAATAAGTAATTTACGGATTATTCTTACTGGCTATTCTGTAAAACGATTACAAAAACATTTTTCTTTGAAGATAGGTAACCATTTGTGATCATTCAAATCACTTTCTGGCTTTGATTTAATGTGCTGATGTGTAAAAATTTGCAGATTTTTGAAATATCGGTACTTAATTTTCTAATGATTTTTAAGTTTCACTTGACCGACGCATGAAGAAAGCAATGTGGACCATGGCAATGATGATTTTACTTAAGGCGGAAGAACACACAACGTGCATACAAATAAATTTTAAGGCCGGGCTACAATTGTCATACACGTAACACATTCACAGTTATAGCGATAAGAACATACAAAAAACAACACGAGCACAGTGGCCTAGTTACAATTGATATAACGATAATAATAATAGTTTGTTTATGTTGCTACATTTGTACCGAAGAAATTAAGTCCGTATAGTTGGTAGTGGTTTTTTTAATCAAAAATAAATCGTTCAAAGTGATCTGAGACGTTTTTAAAATTATAAATTATTTTCATTTCAATTTTTACTATTAACATTACCTAAGTACATTATAAAACTTCCGTGGTTGCGATTATCCAGAAATAAACAAAAGAAAATATCTGCCCGAGGAATGAAGTCGAAATACACAATTTCTTGATTTGTGAATTAAGTTTTTAATTTGATATCGTAGTATAAGTATCGGGGCTTCTGATTGGCTGAATATTGACGCACAACAATAGTAATAAGGAAAGTTAAAACAAATACTATAGAGACTAATACGGACAGCTGGCGATTTTCCGTGCGAAAAGTGACTGCCATGCGCTCTGCCGGCTTGAGGTGGCGTCACATTTGTTTACATTCACCGTCGTGCGTTTTAGACTGGAAATTGCTTATGTTTTATACAGTTATTGATTTTAGTGATTCACGTTAATTTAATTACCATGGCTGGTGACATTTGCGTTGCGTATAATTGTTTCAGTTACATCATTAGTTCTGCAAAATCTATTTTATTTTCGGATTTGCTTTTCCACTAACAAATATCTTTGTAATATTATTTCCAGCACATAACATGAAGTACAAGTTTCCGAAGCTTGACATTCATGTTCTGGAATAAACAGTTTACTAAACAAAACCCTACTTTAGAATTGAAAATAAAAAAGGTGGTGCGGGCAAACGCCAACTCCCCCCCCCCCTTTTTTTTACTCTCATTTCCACCCTCCGCTCCCAAAAAAAAACACGTAATCCAACACGGGCCAGTAAAACAAAAATAATTGGCATTAATATGTCCTTGATTTAAAAATAGGGTAGTGATTATATTTAGGATCAATTCTGCCTTGTTTGGGACTACAAAGTCGTGGATCACAAACATACAATCATCACAGCAGCAGCTTTGAAGAAGCTAATTTCCAAAAATATTTTACTGCGTGGGAACTGAAGCTATTTGTTCATTTTTTATACTCTTACGCTGGAGATGGGCATTAAATCGGTATTTAGCTAGAGGGACTGCTCGTACTTGCTAAAGCTACAAATTTGGTTTTATCACTTTTTATTTTTGTCACGAGGAAGGTCACAAACGTTTTTTTTAGAACATAATTCTTATACAAAAATTACCAACACAATAGTATTAATTCGCGATAGATGTTAGGAAACAGTATGTCAACAACGTGTGTGTGTAGTAGGTTAGGTATTAGGCCTAATGAGGAAAAACAAGCATATATTTTTAATGTATTTCTTTAGAGTACACACAACAAATCATGTTTAATCACGGTGTATTCCAGATTACATTACAAGATAAATTTTGCAGTAATTTTCGTAAAGATTGTAGAGTTCACATATTATTCGAGATTTTCGGCATTATATATACTACTGTACACTCATTAAGATTCCTGTACTACAATAGAAAATAAAAAGAAAAATGTTACAAACAAAATACTTTGTAGGAATACTGCATTTCGTGCACAAATGCACTCGTTATGTCCACTGTGCGTATACGCAGATTCAAAGTTCGCGGGTGTTTGCCACCTCAAGCCGCTAGGTTCGCTGCTGCTGCTGCTGTTCACAGGCTCGCCTGTGTTGTTCGAATACAGCTGTCCGGTTACTAGTCTCTATTGTATTTGGTTAAACCAAGTTGAACTCTTGTTACTATAACTGTGCTTAGGTAAGTGCTTATTGCTATGCGTGATTGTAGCCACTCGAACTGGAAAAAAAAGCAGTTGAACCTTATGTATATCACTGTGTTGTGTTAGTGATGTGCTTACAGCAATTGTAGCCCGGCCTTTAAGCAGGACTTTCAAAAAGTGCTCGTGTTACCGCGAACAGCCTATAAGACGCTGGACTGCATTGTCTTGCAAAGAACATTCGCGGTTTCTTCACACTTTTAGAATCGAACCTTTGAAAAATCACCCCATGTATGACGTGTGTGTGGTTACTTCCTAAATATGTCCTGTGCCTATCACAAGCATTTCATAATTTTGTAACATAAAATTGTCTTATTTTTGTTTAAATTGAATTTTTTTGTTAGTGTTTTATCTACAAATTAAAATATTTAGATTGTCATTAGTATTAATAAAACCAGAGAGAGAAAGGTGTGTTAATAATACCTAGTAATAATTAGTGTGTATGGAAAATGTAATTAATCTGAGTGCGCACGAATGGTGTGCGTTATTCCCTTGGTGTAATTTTCTATACTTGGTAAAACTTTATTCGCACGATGCGGAGGGATAGCATGCAAGTAGAACATTAGCAGAGCTCCAGAAAAGTTTGAAGTTGCAGTGAACCCAGATCACGCCCATAGAATACGGAAGAGGTAGAAAGATCTCGCTGGCTGAGCACAACCAATCTCCGTGTCCCAGCATTTAACTACTTTTCTGCCTACACGCCTAGCGAAAATGACGTGGATTGGATTTGAGGTTAGAACACTTTAGCAAACACGTGCTTTGAGATTTTTTTATCTTTCCTCTGGCCACTTTGTATTTCAATTGGTTTTAATTCAAACTGGTAAAAGTAATTTATTAATATAACAGCGCTTATCATTTAGAAATTAATTTATAAAAAAACACGTTCATCAGCGTTGACCACATAAATTTCACAGTGGGTAGGTCAATGTTGGGTAAATGCGAATATAGGCCATTCACGGTAAAGTGAGTACTTTTCAAGGCCCTTCAGACACGCATTAACCACTAATAAATACGTTTTATTGCAGGCTCAGACGTTGACTTTTGATAGTGGTGAATTTTATACACTGTGTGTATTAGTCACATTGCACTGTTAATACTAAAAAGAGGCGGAAAAATAAAAATTGGCTCAAAGAAAAATTTTTGCATGGCCTTAAAACGTGCTCACTTTATCGGAACGGCCTCTAAAGCCTAGTACACACGAGCATCTTTCTTGTACAAGAAATTGGACACTAAAGTGCCTACTAGCTAGTATGCACTTAATTGTGTGATCCATACACACGACACTAGCTGGTAGGCAAGAAAGTGGATTGTTGATGTCAACTATGTATGATTTGGAAGCAGTTTTTGGGGTTGGGGTAATTTGTGCATTATCGATAGCATCTGCCATAAAAAAGAATACAATTTTTAGTCCAATCAGACATAGTTATAGCAATACATATATACACGTGTAGAATATCTGCAATCACCCACAAAAAAAAGAAGATAAAAAGTCTCAATTTTTTTTTAAATTCATACAGAGAATTATTTACGATAATGGGACTATTAAAAGTTTTATTGTATTAAATACATTAAAATATCTGCTTATTGCCAACATCAAAAAAATATATGTTTTGTTTACATTCGACTTGTACAAGAAAGATTGTAAAAAATAGGATCGTCCCTATATGGTACTAATTAGTATACAAGCTCTTGTGTGCTATAGTAACTAGCATACTCGGCGGCCATTACACACGATGCAAGTCTGGATGTACATACAAGAACGTGCTCACTTTCTTGTACAAGAAAGATGCCCGTGTGTGCTAGGCTTAAGCGGTTACGTCATCAGTACTCTATGGCGAGGTCGTCACCTTGAGGTCGTAGTGCTTGACTGTGATGCCTGCTCCCTCGGCGAGTGTACGGTATATGGAGAAGCCGGGTCGAGGCACGATGATGTTCTGTCCCGGACTTGCAATGCCGCCAATGCAGATGTCTAGAGCCCCGGAACAGCCGCTGCACAGGATCACGTCCTGTGAACAAAACACAGTCGCCACTGAGTACCCCACCTACCTGCAGCTTCTTCCCGCTCGCCTTCAAGGTCGACACTCCCAAGTTCATCAAGCGCGGGAGTTTGAACTGACGTGCAGTGCTCTCGTCGCGCTGCGTGTAAAGGCTGTTCACGATCAAGTGAGCACTTTTGAAATCAACCTCAGAAAAAAGTCACTGCCCCTACCGGTATGTATTTTAACGGGCGCACCGAGTGACATGCGTCCCGTAAAGTTGGTCACGATGGATGGGAAGTAGTTCCATATCTTAACGTCGAATAAAAAGTGGCAGGCAACCATTTTTGATAACTTAAATTATTTATTTCGCTTTCTCTTTTTTTTTTTATGCGTCGAAGTGTAAAAACGAACAGATTTGAAAAATATTTACTTTTCCAATAATTTCAGAGTTTCACTTGACCGACGCATGAATAGTCTGATGAGGCCCATAACAATGTTAATTTTACATAAGGCGAAAGAATACACAACGTGCATACAAATTAAGCTTAAGCAGGGCTTTCAAAAGTGCTCATTTTACCGTGAACAGCCTGTACCTATCGGATATCCGACGGAAACCCTATCATTATTTGGTAAAAAGTGTGTAGGAAGGTTCAATGCAGGGCGCTTGAGTAGGTTTGTATGTATCTGAAGCGTATATTTTGAGATACAGAGCTTTGAAAATACCAGTTTTAGCTATGTCGGAGTGCTCTGGAACGATGTAATCTGTTTTTCAGTGTTTTTTTTTTTCGTTGACAAACTAAAATATGTTTGTCCCCCCCCCCCCCCCCAAGTATCCTGCTATTTCGCAGAAAACAGGAAACTTAAGCTGAATTATATTCTAAATTCAAAGTCGTTGACTGACACGAACTGGTTTCTTGGCAAGAACCTATACGGGTGTGTTACACCTGCAGCCTTATCTTAATTATCGACAAACATCAACATATTTCAGTATTACGTAGAGCTACCATAACCATAACAAATGTTCAAAATTTCATCATTAAATTTTCATTACAAAAAGTACTTGTAAACAGGGTCTACTCAGGGTCATAGACTTGTAGATGACAATATTGTGGATTTTTCTGTAACACAGCTAACAAGTTTGTAGGTTTGTGGTACAGATGGGATTTCACTTGTAGTTACAAATCCCAAACTCGCAGCTACAAATAAGTACGATTGTGCTTAAAGTTTGTAGTACTTGCGGGCGGGAATTATGTTGTAGGCGCAGTCAATCGTGGAATGGTTACACCATGAAAGGTACAGTCATGCTAATGTTTTTTGTTGTTTCCTCTCTGCTATGGGGATGTTGGATACACGATGACCTAACGGACGTTCTAACCCTTCCAGTCATATATTAATACGCACCTAAGAAGAAGTTACATATCCCGCCGTCAAGACAGTTACGCTCGAAGAATGGTCGCTGGAATAGTAAGCGCATTACAAAAAGACATTTGTCAACTCCGGCGTGGGCATCTGTACAGAAAGTGTGTATTTCCATCGCGTACTTTCTCTTCAGTATCTCATAAATCCAGGTGATACAAAATTGTTCTTGAGGTGTGTTATTAATTCTCAGGCGTAGCAATGAAACGAACCTTTGTTTTGCAGCGGCCGTAGGGACAACACTCGAGCAGCAGTGTTTAGGGGGAACAAACAAGAGCCGCCGAGAGGAAGATAGGCCAGCAGCGCACGGGCTGGCAAGGAGTCGGACCCAGCAACACAATCCTAGGCGCTGGCGCGGCCGACGTCGACCGGGGCCCTCGTAAGTGAAATGTGCTTCTAGACATTCTGTCAGTGGTCAGCGCAATACCGTCGTGAGGGTAAGAAGGGTCGTAGTGGACAGAGGCCGCCAATAGTTTCGATAGCTTTAAGTCCAGGCTTCACCATGCATGGACGTTTAGGGAATCAAAGGCTAAATTCCGATAAAGATCTCTCGGTCGCTTTTGTGGTAGTATTTCCAACTAAAGATTTTTTGTTAGAGGGTGAACTCGTCTAGATTTGTAAGCCTTCAAAATTTTTATTTTTTAATTTCAAATGTACGTTTTCATTATTTATGAAATTGTGACATTTTATAAATAATTAAAAAGTGAATTTAGAAACTAAAATTTGAATTGTTTACGAATGTAGATGCGTTCAATCTTAAACAAGAAAACCTTAGTTAAAAATAATATCACAAAAAATGACAGCGATCTTTGTCCAAATTTAGTCTTTGATTCCCTATACGCCTGGCCTAAAGTCAGAGATTGACGTGAGCTGCTAAATGCGTTATAAGTATCTCAGTCCTGTAAAGTAAAGTAGAAAGAGTTAATCTGTAACTGTAACGGTTACGTGTTTGTAGAACAGTTCGAGACAAAGTAAAGAGTAATTTACTATCAATTCCAGTTGATTATTGAAGTGGCACTCCTACTAGTAAAGTAATTTATTGCGATAGGCGATTCACGATAAAGTGAGCACTTTTTATGGCCTTGCTAAATTTTTCTTTTCGTGAGATTTCTATCTTCGTGTCACTTTTTAATATAAACATTGTCACGTGACTAATAAACACTGTTTAACGTCTGAAGCTGCAATAAAATCTATTTATTAGTGGTCAATGCCTGTTGAATGGGCTTTAAAAAGTGCTCACTTTACCGTGAACAGCCTATAGTAGTTTGTCTGTCATAAGGCAAGGAAGGTAACTATATAATACAAAACTGTGTGGGCACTTTCCCTTTAAAACGATTTTTAGAGGAGCTTTGCGCCCCACACAATATCCTAATTTGAAATATCTTGTTGTGTGATGTGAGTTGCCTACGTGTAAAGCAAGAGATATTCCGTGTCGAGAGTAAACCGTGTATTTCTCAAGAAATATTCACCTGAGTGTGTTCTGACAAGACGACCTTTCTTCTTCATTTGGACGAGCTGATTCACGCGTGGTGTCTTAAAAATCGCGTACATCTAATTTTTACAAAGTTCCTTCCAAAATAACACGCCAAAACCCTATTTTCATAATTAAGCGGGGTGATACTGCCAACTGTGTTTTCAAACATGTAGGATATCCGTTCTACAAGATACCATCCATGGTTTGTTGCTTAATCGCAAGTTTTTTTTAAATATATTCTGAACGAAAAGCATTTTTAATATTTGAGTTTTGGGGGTGCGTAGCTCCTTTAACATATTAATATTTAGTTCCAGTTGTTGCAAAAGAGGAGATTTTACAAGTACTAATGAATTACTTGTAATAACTTACTCGGTGGGCGTTATGGAAAGTATTTAGCAGAAACTAGCAATGACATGTTTGTGTGATGCAGCAGCAAGTAACATAAACCAGGAGAAAGACGATGTCAGCACAGACCATGATTATGCCTATCTTGCAGCACGCCATACGTGAACGAGTACGCTCGGGGTAATATGGTGACGGGTTGGTAATTACACGCGGGAGAAAAGTCGTACATGTATTTTTGCTTGATGCTATTGGCAGCAGATATTTACTAGCCTACGGAATGTCGTCTCAAAAACAAATGATACCTTTCAAACTTGAGTCACTTCCCTGATTTGGCACTGTTTTCTGCCAGGTACAGTGCGGATCATAAACTGCACTTCCCGCGGAACATCACAGATGTAGGAAACTATGACGAAGGGTTAAATACTCATGAAAAATATGTTTTAATTGTTCAACGACGCCTGTTTATAAAAAAAGCTGAACTTAAGAGACTTCTCCCTCGACACATTGATCTCTATGCAAGCAGCTGTGTCTATTATCATTTCTAGAAAACTATGGAACAATCTGATGCAAATCTTTTCCCACGATAGAAATGAAAGTCGGTATTTTGTTACACATTCATAAATTTGGTTACTGAGTAATAAATGTGGACGTCGAAAATTGTCAGTCTTTTTACGATATTTATTATTCTGTAAAACAGCGTTTTAAAGTATAGCGACTATGCTATATATATATATATATATATATATATATATATATATATATATATATATATATATATTCCGAATACTATATTAAAACAGTATAGTCGCCGCTTAAAATGCTGAGTAAACAGAACACACGCGATGCTTATTCGTGTCGCCGTTGCAGCGCTTCCTTATGGCGGGATGTGACCTTGAAGCGTCTAATATTGTTTGCTAGGCATTCCCCTTAATGTACAGCATATAATTTGTGGAACCCGTATGTTGTTGGCGTGAACTGAGAGACTGATAACTCCATTCTAGAAATCATGAACAGGTGAACGATTGTGGGTATTTAACATTAAAGTGTGTAAACATTTCCAGTGCAATACACATACACAGCCAAACAAGTCTCAAAATTATTCTCAACAATTCCTTTTATTTATGTAAGTAACTTACGTTTGCATCTACGATCATGCTAGGAGTCGATGAGTACTTGGCCACTGCCTCTCTAGCTTCTTGGCTGCCTGCAACAATAATTACGACAAATCGTCAGTGATTAGCAATCATCTTAAAACGCATTTGAAAATAGCGTACAACAAGCAACCCATTAAAAATTGATAAAGAATGCCACGGGAGGATTGCATTAAAATGCCGGCCGCTTCATGCAGTATTTTCACGTTCGTTTCTAGTTAGGTGAACACTTAAGAAGACAACCTTCAAACATTTAACTACGCCGATAAACTATGTGAGATGGTCCTTCCCACTAAAGCTCGATGGAAATGAATAACTTATTACTTATGGTCTAATTCGAAAGCCAAGCAGATCACACGGCGGTGCACAATACGTTTAGTTATACGTAAATCTACATGTGACCTCTGCGGCATATGCTGACTTCCGTGGCATAGTTGGTTGCATGCCGACTAACGATGTGACGGGGTTCCGGGTTTGAGTCCCGGGTAAGGCATGGGTGAACATTTGTGTGAGTCTGTATAAGTCATTCTACCACGGGAAATTACATTAAACCTTGTAAGAGATGTTACATGCCAATTAAATCTCTAGAAAGAAGTGGCAGAATAGCGATGACATCACCTCTGGATCATGGGATGCAGGGTTCGAGTCATCCCGGATAGCCCATTAATAGGGACGCTCGATCTTCGGGAAAAGAGTTCCTTTCCATTTGTATATGAAAACTTTTCTACTTTTGCGAGTAGGAAGTTTTAACTACTATGAGTCTTAGGTTCCTGCCAGCCAGTGCCGTACACAAGGTCGGGGGGTAGCCTACCCCGAGAAGACGAATTCTTCTATAGTTATCTTAGTATAGTACTGCTGGGTTGGAAAATAACATTCGTGCGTCGCTGGCCTTGTACGGCGAATTTTTATTTTAATTATAGGCTATTCACGGTAAAGTGAGCACTGTTGGAGGCCCTCTTATTTGGAATAATAGCCAATTAATATATATTTTATTTTTGCCTTACACGTTAACTTCCAAGTTTATTGGAATATACACATTGAGTTTATTTATAACGTGGCAATATCTATTTTAAATGGTGGTTAAAAATTTAAAAATGGTTGAAAGTAAAAGTAAATAGGGCCTCAAAAGTGATCTCTTTGCCGTGAACAACCTATAATTTAAACGTTGTTCTAGTTTAGTACAATTTTGAAGCTTGCCGAATGTATTTATAACTCTGTTTACACATGTTAGCTCAAAAATACATTATCATCATTATTATACATGGTTTCGTCCTGATATAAGCTGATTTGGTTGCTCCTCTTACCGCGGATCTGTAGAAATCCTTTTCTTTAGGTCCTATAGTGTCCGTTGTTATAAGCAATTCGCAAGTACCAAACAATCTCTTATTTTGCCATTTTCTTGTGCCACAATTATGGTACCAGTATACCATAACTTTCGGAAAGCATACGATTCTTTTGAAAAGCGTATCTTAATTATGGTATGAGCGTACCATAACTTTAGAATTTTTAAGTTACATATATGGCAGGATTTCTTGACGTGTCAGTAAGCCTATCCCCTCAAAAATACTTATTTGAAACAGTTATCAGGTGTTACAAAAGAATAAATTTTTGGAGGTGAGAAGAACTAACAAACTCCTTACAATACCTGGCACTTTGAAACCGATGGAAAGAGTTTCGTTAGATCCACGACAGAGTAAACAACCAATTATAAATTATTTGGTGAGTCAGCAGCAGCAAATATCATTGACAAGGGAACGGCAACGCCCGCATTGATTCTGCCTTCTGGATACGTACAGCATCGACCATGAGTCTGTTCTGCAACATGTCAAATGTGAACCAGGACACTCGGGATAATGTGTCAAGGGGTTGAAATTGATGCTTTGAGAAGGAATTTCTGGAACACTTGTTACATTTCCGCACCATTAACCTTTGTATTAGTAAAAGCATGTGGCGATATTCTGAGCTTTCCAATTATTTTTTTAAATATAAATATTTCTCTTTAGTACATTTAACTTTTTTCTCATCTTCTCAAACATAAAATATTCATATAATTATTCTTTCACCTCCTCAAACAACATATGACATATTACTTCTTCAGAAACAAAATGAATAATTACTTACACATACTACTCACATTTTTGGAGCAATCTTTTTATATTATATCATTAAAATATACGTTTTATTAGCCCCAAGTCCATTTGGTGAGCATTGATTCTAAAGGAAACTTTTATTTTACATCTGCCTTACTTATGTTGTCTCATGTCCTCTGATTAGCTGTCATATGACCATGATACATTTATCTGCCAATCAGCAATGGCGAGACGAAAGACAACCAGGATAATCTTATGGTTAATACACATTTAATTAATTAATATCCTCTAGGAAGAAATTAAAAATAACAAACATAAAAACTGAATATTTTCTAGAAAAAAATGACTATGTTAATAACTATTAAAATTAACCAATGATTATATTATTAATTCATATTTTTAAAAGTAATTTGGAATGATATCAAAATAAGGTGACAACATAAGCAAGTACTCAATAATCATATATAATAAAAATAATGTCTCTGAATAAGTGTAAATATAACCGAAACTCTGCAATGTTACACACTGATTAACTGCAAGTTTGGTAGGCAGAGACCTTCAAGTGTTAGTTTTATCAAAAGGACTTCCTCCACGGGTGTGTGTTGGAGTGCCGTATGCTCACGTCTGGCAGGTTTGGTAGGCAGAGATCTTCAAGTGTTAGTTTTATCAAAAGGACTTCCTCCACGGGCGTGTGTTGGAGTGCCGTATGCTCACCTCTGGCAGGTTTGGTAGGCAGAGACCTTCAAGTGTTAGTTTTATCAAAAGTGCTTCCTCCGCGGGTGTGTGTTGGAGTGCCGTATGCTCACCTCTGGCAGGTTTGGTAGGCAGAGATCTTCAAGTGTTAGTTTTATCAAAATTGCTTCCTCCGCGGGTGTGTGTTGGAGTGCCGTATGCTCACCTCTGGCAGGTTTGGTAGGCAGAGATCTTCAAGTGTTAGTTTTATCAAAAGTCCTCCCTCCACGGGTGTGTGTTGGAATGCTGTATGCTCACCTCTGGCAGGTTTGGTAGGTAGAGACCTTCAAGTGTTAGTTTTATCAAAAGTACTTCCTCCTTGGGTGTGTGTTGGAGTGCCGTATGCTCACCTCTGGCAGGTTTGGTAGGCAGAGACCTTCAAGTGTTAGTTTTATCAAAAGTACTTCCTCCGTGGGTGTGTGTTGGAGTGCCGTATGCTCACCTCTGGCAGGTTTGGAAGGCTGAGACCTTCAAGTGTTAGTTTTATCAAAAGGACTTCCTCCACGGGTGTGTGTTGGAGTGCCGTATGCTCACCTCTGGCAGGTTTGGTAGGCAGAGACCTTCAAGTGTTAGTTTTATCAAAAGTGCTTCCTCCGCGGGTGTGTGTTGGAGTGCCGTATGCTCACCTCTGGCAGGTTTGGTAGGCAGAGATCTTCAAGTGTTAGTTTTATCAAAATTGCTTCCTCCGCGGGTGTGTGTTGGAGTGCCGTATGCTCACCTCTGGCAGGTTTGGTAGGCAGAGATCTTCAAGTGTTAGTTTTATCAAAAGTCCTCCCTCCACGGGTGTGTGTTGGAATGCTGTATGCTCACCTCTGGCAGGTTTGGTAGGTAGAGACCTTCAAGTGTTAGTTTTATCAAAAGTACTTCCTCCTTGGGTGTGTGTTGGAGTGCCGTATGCTCACCTCTGGCAGCGGTGTAACCGTTGTACCTGAGGGACTTGAGGCTTTCTTGCACAGCTTCCAGCAGTTCTCCAGGCGGCTGCAGATTGCCGAACACCGTCGGATCACCTGGAAACACATGCAATGCCACGACGTGTCACATATCAAAATAAACCCACAGCTGATTCAGTTCTCACTTCAGTACCGCCATCAATTTCATTCGCATGATTTCCCCCGACTCAGTTATAAAGTAGTTCGCAATAAACACATGCTCTTCTGAATGGCTTGCTTAAGATCTACCTGTATGCACTTTGTGTATTCTTGCACCTGTAAGCCTGTTCACATTATTCATGCGTCGGTCAAGTGAAACTGTGGAATGTATAAAATCAAAATATTTTACTTTTTTTATTCATTTTACACGTCCATGCATCTGAAGCACAGAAAGCAACATAAACCATTTCAGTAATCACAAATGTTAACCAAACACTTTTAATCCAATGTTTAGGCATGGAACTTACTTCCCTCCGTCGTTACCAACTTTACTGGGGTGTTCACCAGTCAGTGTACCCCCGTTTAGATATTTGTAGTTAGGGGAAGTGACAGTTTTAAAACGTTGGTATCATAAGTGCTGAAATAACAGTTAACAGGCTATACGTAGTAGTGATCAGGCCTTAGCTGAGCTGCCTGCCTGATCACACCTTCACATATTTATCCAGGACACGGGCCGTGATTGCTGAAATTAGTTATGAAATCGTAAACCACAGAAACCCCCTCCACCGGGCAGTAAATGGGGACAACGCAGCCGATATAGGCCAGTGTAGGCCTTTTGTCGTCTGGCCATTGTAACGAGAAGACCACTGAAGATGGGGACAACGCAGCCGATATAGGTCAGTGTATGCCTTTTGTCGTCTGGCCATTGTAACGAGAAGACCACTGAAGATGGGTATGTTCGGCCGTGGAATTCCTCCATCTTAAACATCCTCAGGAATCATGAAAAAGGTGGTGACTCTCCGATTAGACTTTACTCAGAAAGTGGCTGCTTAAATCGTTATAATTTAATATAATTTAATACTTCAGTATATTTGTATAGCTCCAACCACGCATACTTCATAATTTTCATATTCAAAAATATTGTAGAACCTGAATCTTAAATAATCCCCTTTTATATAGTGTTCATTACATAACTCGTATCAATAACTTGCATTGCCTCTATAACCCCGTTAAGGTATGATGATCGACCATAAATCTTATCATAACAGTGTGTGTGTGCGAGTTTGCACCTGTGTATATATGTATGCATGCATGAATAAAGACATATTTTTTATTTCCTTCTTCTTCCATGGGTTAGGCATATTCAGGCTGTTCCAGTGTCCATTTCGCTCGAGGTTTTCCTCTCGGTCGATATCCCATTGCTAAAGCTGGTAATCTGCTTTCTCGCATTCTTCTTCTTGTTTTTAATTCAGCTTGTCAGGCAACGGCTCTACTTCAAGTTCTTCCCTTTTTTATAAGTACACTTATGTGTATACACGTAGAACGAATTTCGACGCAAAACAGCTCCATGTCATTTCGTTATATGGACGAGGAGGAAGAATTGACACTTAAGTTACTAGCATTTACGCAGTTTCAGACGATTCATGTGTAACTAATGCCTGGTTGCACCAACATATTCCTCGATCCGACATAGAATGATCCTAATTCAGAACCAGGATCCAGTTTGATCTTGGTTCCAATGTAAAAGTGTTGCACCAACGAAATTTCATGATTCTGGATCTCCGATTTGTAGATGTTGGTTTCAAAATGAGAAATCGAGATTAAGTATGAGACAAATTTTGCTATTGGTTCGTAATATATGACGTCATGAAAGTAGTCGTATTTTTCACTATAGATAAAACTAGATGTACGCTGTTTTATCTGTTTTAAGTGAATTATTTTTGTACGAATTTTACTGAATAATGTTCAAGTGCGTATAATGTTGTTTCAATTTCCCAAGAAAACAATCGAACGTAGTTCTATCTGTTGGCGTATTTTCAAACTACATTTGTCGCCGATGGCTGCTGATCTCGGATCGAGATGAACTTCATCTCGATCTCCAGTCCAGCTCGAACTCGAATGGTACAGGTTTTGTGTGTCGATCTTAGATACGAAGTCGGATCGAGTTTAGAACCACGATAGTGCAACCGGGCATCAATAGTCCTGTCCATGCCAATGTCAAGCTGTACCCGAATTGTCGGCATAGACTTTGTTAAGTATGTATGTACATATGCCCTGACGTGTTTCTGACATATCCAGACGTTTCATAGGTTCATCGCCTCGTCATATTACGCTTTGTCACACATTCTCTCGGCAACATGGGGCCACGGTGGCTGAGTGGTTAGTCTTCTCACCTCCCACCAAGGCGAACCGAGCTCAATCCCCGACCGGGTCACCAGATTTTCGCAAGTGGGAAACGTGCCGGACGATACCGTTGGTTGGCGGGTTTTCTCGGGGATCTCCCCTTTCCCCCGCCTCTACATTCCGGCACCGCTTCATGTTCACTTCAATCACCCTCATTGGATATCCAGGCCTCGCTATTACGCTGAGAGAAAATAGAACAAAATATCTGTTTGTATCGGGCCAAATATATATTTAGTTGTCCTAACAAAATATATTGTTTTTGTTCGTCTAATAAAATATATGTTTGAATAAACAAAATCTCTGTGTTGGACAAAAAACAATTAGACTGTCAACTAAATATTTTGTTGAATCAACTGTATATATTTGTTTGGCCACTCATTTGACTGCCTTCGTTCGAAAATACAGCTCGAGTGTTTGTTTGTATTTTTTGTGACAATTAGGCTAGCAACTGCGTTTGTTAGTGCATCTGTTAATGATGCTTAACAATCGTATAAACCCATTAATAAAATAATGCAATAAGAAAGTGACAAGTAAAGCTGTAAAATTTGAAATATTTTTTTGCACACGTTACCCGATATTTGCAGTATATCTTTTTAAAAACTTTTCAGCGTCATCAGTTGTCGCGTTAACTGAGATTACTAAGGCGTAGCGCTCGGACGCAGGTGGTCTAGGTTAGAAACTCGCGCGAACTTGTAACATTTATTTATATCGACCGAAACTTTTTAATGCACGTGTAGTCAAGCAAATCTTTAATTGCGTCAACTAAATCTTACAGTTTGGGGCAAGCGAGCAACAAAATATTTCAATACCCCTACACAAACAAATAATTTGGTTTGCACCAAACAAATCTTGTTTGATTCAACAAAACCTTTTTTCTCAGTGTAACAGCCACCCAAATCTCTTCGCTCACTCAACCTCCGAAACATCATAAAGTACGAGAAAAAAAAATTGCGCTGGATGGAGGCACAGGTGTGTTTGATAATCACGTACAAAACAAATATCAATCAAAATAGATTTTGAATATCGCCGAGTTCGTAGGCTACTGCCATGGAGGCCTATAAATACTCTCCAAATATCAGACAGTAATATTAGTCATTCACGCAAGCTATTCACGGATGACAGAGGGAAAACTGGTTTTGGATGACATTTCATTTCAGAACAACGAGCATGCAACACTCGTAAGTTTTCAAAACTGGAGTTCTACGTAACCTTCACGAACTCAAACGAAACAAATACCGTCAAACTAGCCAAGTACGCAAACAAAGCTATAGGCTATCAACGGTAAAGTGAGTGCTTTTGAAATCAACCTTAGAAAAAAGTTACTGCCCCTACCTGCATATATTTTAACTGGCGCACTGAGTGACATGTACCCAGTAAAGTTGGTGACGATGGATGGAAAGTAGTTCCATATCTTAACGTCGAATAAAAATTGTTAGGTAACAATTTTAGATAACTTAAATTATTTCCTTCGCTTTCTGTTTTTTTTTTTATGCATCGAAATGTAAAAATGAGCAGATTTGTAAAATATTTACTTTACTAATCATTTCACAGTTTTACTTAACCGACGCATGGATAAAGTGATGAGGCCCATGGCAATGATAATTTTATATAAGGTGGAATAATACACAACGTGCATACAAGTAGATCTTAAACAGGGCTTTCAAAAGTGCTCATTTGACCGTGAACAGCATATAAAACGGTGAAGGGATAAAAAATGGTTGAAAGCAAAAAGTAACTAGGGCCTCAAAAGTGCTCAGTTTAGCGTGAACAGCCGATATCAAGTAAGCAGCTTTATGTACTTGACAAGGGAAGAGATTCTGTATACAACGCTAGTATATGCTATTCATGAAGGCGTAACCATTCGCTGATTGGCTGCACGAAGAGTGAGTGAGTGAGGGAAGCGATTGAGATGGCTGTTAACATCGAGGTCTTGAGATCTGACGCGGGTGAAGTGAGGTGAGAATGGAGCAGCACAGAAATGTAAGGGCGGGGAAAACGGGAGATCCCCGAGAACACCCACCGACCAGCGGCATCGTCCAGCACGATTGCCACTTGGGAAAATCCGGTGGTGACCCCGCCAGGTATCGGGCCCAGTTCGCCTTGGTGAGAGGCGAGTAGTCTGACCACGTCACCACCGCGGCCCCCATACGGTGGAAGGATACGAAAATGTACAGAGAAGTAGGTCACGGGTAGGGCCCCCAGAAGTATGCTGCAAACAGCCTGTTAGGGATGCGCATAATCGAATGACAACATTTAGAATATTCGATTATCAAAGATCATTCGAGTGATCGATTATTCGTACTCGTCATTCGAATGTTTTTAAACCGAGCGATCGCCACCTTTCAGTCCTACTCCCCACTACTCGTCGCTTATCTGTCGAGCAGGAAAGTCAGCTAGTGGCGAGCGCCGAGATTCAATCGCCGTTCAACACTGGCGTGTCTGTAGCATGCGCTGTTGCCAGTTCGCCACACAAATGAAACTACTAGGGCACAAAAATTCGTTCTGGCCCCTTCAAACACGAGTCTCTCCACTGAAATATACTACCTTTCGGCCAATATTTTGCTGCACTAAATCATTATTTTGTATACTATTAAATTATTTCAGGCCAAGCTATTTATATTTCATTTATTAGTAGTTTTAGTATCATGATAACTATTATATAAAAATAAATGTAATACCTATAATAATAACAGTGGATGTACTATACTCAACATCTCTTACAACTTATGGCGATATAGTTTATTGTTATATGATAGCATAAGTATCGCGAAAAAAAGAGCAAATAATTTCACAAAATAGTGTAACACTAATTTTACCCACACGAATGTATATTACTTTCATGTACATTTTTTTCTTTGTTACGCAATTTATGCTTCAGTCAGGCTGTATTATATACAAAACCTATGGTTACATATTATGGAATAATAAATGTTGCAATAACAACAATGACCATGTTTGAAATTACTGTTTAAGAACAGAACGTAATTTTCATTTGAACTTGTCAATCTTTTTCGTCGAAATCCAGTGTTGCCAAAAAAATTATGGTAGCATGCATGGTCCTTTTAAAATTAACTTATATAAATAAGAAATGGCTATTGTTAACTTCTGCTTACTTATATGGTAGTTTCATGTAGTGAATGAGCAACTGCTAAAAACAAAATTGAAACGTTTCCTAAGTTGGTTAATTTTGTAACCGAGTAATCATGCGATTACGGAATCATTAGAGTATAAGAATCACTCGACTGCTGAGATCGTTGGATCGATAATGCGTATCCCTGCGGCGTGCGGCGGATGAAGGCTAGGGTCGTCTGTTCATTGGGTGGCTGATGAGACGGCGTCTCGTGTTGCATCAGCCGACCAGGTTAAAGCCGCGTGTCCCTGGTACAAGCCAGTCTCCAGTGAGTCCTGGGACGGTGTACCCGCACTTCGCAGATTGCTGCGCTTGGAGCCGCGGCGCAACTCCCCAGGTATAGATGGAGGTTAAGGCCATTGGTACATCCAAGCAGTATATTTATATTATTTGCGTCATAACTCATTTCACAGCGGATTTTTTTTTTCTCGTCAAGACGTAAATAACAACTTTTAGCACCTTTTTTTACGTTGTTAGATATTCACCGCCGTCGTTATTCCCGGAGCCCTGATTGCAGATACGAAAACAAAAATTGTTTATTGTCTTCCATCAGTGCTCCAACAATAATGACGGAAGTAAATATCTAACAACGTAAGAAGGTGCTAAAAGTTGTTTTTACATCTTGAAGAGCCTAAAATGTTGAAAAATCCACTCTGAAACAAGTTATGGCACAAATTATATAAATACACCGCCTTCGTGCACCAATGGCCTTAAGGGTCACTTTTACACGTTTCCGTTTAACTTCCTGTTAGACTAATGCCCGGTTGCACCAACATTTTCCCCGATCCGAGATCGAATGATCATAGTTTCGTACCAGGATCTAGTTTCATCTTGGTTCCAATGTAAAAGTGATGCACCAACGAAATTTCATGATTCTGGATATTCGATTCATCGATTTTGGTTCCAAAGTGAGAGATCGATATTAAGTATGAGACAAATGTTGCTATTGGTTCGTAATATATGACGTCATTGAAGTGTGCGTATTTTTCATTATAGATCGAACTAGATGTGCGATGTTTGATCTGTTTTATGTGAATTATTGTTGAACGAATTTTACTTAATAATATTCAAGCACGTATGGTGTTGTTTTAATTTCTCAAGAAAACGATCGAACGTAGTTCCATCTGTTGGAGTATTTTCAAACTACATTAATTTTTCAACGATGACTGCTGATCTCGGATCGAGATTTCGAGCCTCCAATTTCGGCGGTTCGAAATGAACTTAATCTCGATCTCCAGTCCAGCTCTGAAATCGAATGGTGCAACAGTTATATGTGTCGATCTTAGCTCCGATCTCTGATCGAGTTTCAAACCACGATGATGCAACAGGGCATAACAGCGATTCAACCGTTAGTGTCTATAGTCCTCGTCAGCTAATTGTCACTTGAAGTTGTCATTAGTGAGTTTAACGAAAGGTTTTGAGTGGGGCTTCGAACGTAAACAATGTTTATAATGATTACGCCAACACAACGTTTTCAATCAATTAATGAAAGTTATGATGGATATTACAAAATACTAAACAAAAAATGTGTTTCTTACTTATATGATAGCAATGAATTTTCATTCACTGTGACTGATTTTGGTAGAAGACCACTTTGGAAATTAAACATTTGGCTGTTATAAATTTTCCACCACCAAATATTTGCTAGGCATTAAAAATTTCTGAGAAATGGTTGAATTTTATAATCAATTCATACCAAATTTTTTAGAACTCTAAATCTGTTACTTCATCCCAGGCTTTGCTTTTTCTCACATCATGGTATGGCATCTGCTTGCTTTCAATAGTTTTTTTTTTATTAATCAACCAGCAAACTTTGTTCTACGCATACCTTGGCCATGTCATTGCTATAGTAATAAAACTACCACTACATAGAAAAAATAACAACGAATTTGGTTTTTTCGGCGCATGTCATAGAGAACATGATCTACTAATCAATACGAATGCGTGTTTTATAATGTTGAGATAACAGCTACAACGAGAAGGAATACACATTTCCATAATTGAGCGAAGATAGCGAAAAATTGACTGTAAAATGTAACTCCACGTTTAAGCTATTGTTATCTTAACGTGAAGTTTATGTTTCGAGCAGTTTAATGCGAACTTATAGGAGTGGAAAGATTCTCCGAGCTTTGCTGTCATTTATTGTGAATGGTGTTATCACTAGAGGCCTGCAAGATAAGTGTCCCAAGGACACTTGTAGTCAATAGTTAAGGTGGCCGCCTGAATAAAGATGTGTGCAGAGTTCCAGCAGGAAACGTTTTATTAAAAATCCGTCCAACGTGCCTGAGTGAGGTCTGCTTACGAATAGCATTTAAGAAACGTTACGCGTCTCTATATGTTTTTCAGTACCTGCATTTCTCTCTAAAGTATTTTATTTTTGTGATAGTAAAAATGGCTCAAACGGGTGTTTTCGCGGTCGTTTTTAGGTATGAACATTTTGGTAAAAAACATTTAAAAAGAAATAGGGACGTGCATCAAACCTGTATTGTTATTATTGCGTCATAAAAGTGTCATATAGACGCGTGTTCAGTGCTTTGCGCGTAGAGGCGATGAGAGAGTTGATGCGCATGTCTCGGTCGCCCCTAGCGCTCCCACGCTTTTAGGCCTCAGACGTGCAACATTCCTTCAACTAGGCGGCCACCTTAAGGTTCACAGATTGAACAACCAATCGCCGGTAGAGCAGTCATACGTGCGGTTGACGCTTTATAGTTGCCAGTAGACAAATCATGAATTGAGCTCAAGTAGGTATAGGGTAGAAAAGTCTAGCATGTTACCAAATAATAACGTGAATTTTGCATCTATCTATATATCCCATGCCGATCCAACAAATGCGAAAACCAGTGGAAAATTGATTTTTAGGACTAATATTAACATAACAGAACATCTTGTTTCAAGCCAATTTCAAAATTTTGCCGAAGTGAAATATTTCGCTTCTGATGGAATGCCACAAATGTGTTTCGTCTTCAGACAAATTTCAATTTTTATGATAAAGTTCAAGTCTGAAAGAAAATAATGTAGAAGTTAAGCTCTTTTAGGCGAAAAAAATTTCCGCACTTGAAATAAATTGCCTCGTGGCATTTGGTAACCATTTTAGCAAAGTTAAATTGTTTTTAAATTATTATTTTTTATGTTTTTTACTCTAGTTTTATGATCGAAATCTTTACATAATTTATTTTTAATTTTTTTTTATTGGATCGCTGTCGATTTCATGTTTATAAATCAACGCCATTTTTCTTCAAACCTAGGAGGGATATTTTGGCACTTGAACTCTCTTGAGACGCCAGTATACATAGAGCGACTTACGTCATTCAATCGGCCATTCCAGCGTCTCCGGATTAATCGGTAACTGAAAATAACCCCATTTACTTCAAAGATGGTGATGATTCCAGCGATGAAAATAATAAACATTTACAAGTTATGTTTGTATTATTTTAACGCTTCAATCACTCTTGTCTAATAACCATTCTCCGAAATCAGGCAGCGTTTTTTTTTCACCTCTGCTATCATACAGAGACGATTTCTAACCTTGAATGAGCTTCATTACTAGAACCATAACGGAAAAGCCTTGAATTAATAGAAGTTATTGCTGGTTACATTATGATCCTGGAAGCAGGAATTGCCTCTTAAGGGGATTGGTGCACGAAAATAGTATATTCATATAATTTTTGTCACAGTTTGTTTTACAGAGGATTATTAGAAATTTTTGGTTCGACAAGACGTAAACAACAATTCTGAACACCTTAATATGTGGTAAAAAAATTCTCTACGTTTGTTATTCTCGGAGCTCTGATTGAAGATAAGAAAAAATAATTCCTTTCCTTTCTTTCATCAGTGCTCCGAGAATAATTAAGGCAGTAAAAATCTAACAACTTAAAAAGGTGTTGAAAATTATTATTTACGTCTTGAACCAAAAATTTCTATAAACTCTTTGGGAAATGACTTATATCGAAAATCGGGTAAATATACTGACTTCATGCACCATCCCCCTTAACAGTAATGGACTCCATAAATTAATTATTTTATTTTTGTAACAAACATTGTCCTCGAATAAAAATAATTTACACTTTATATTTGTTTAATAATTTGATGTCAAATTGGAATATTTTCTCTGTTTTGCTGCATATACTAACCAAGTTGTACAAACTAAAAAACCTACAAAGTAAAGTAATGCCGTGGGTTACCCATGCGACGTTTACCAAATGACAGTTCATGCATTTTAAAGAATTTGAAAGATGTGAAAGAGATTTATAATTAACCATTTATTTCATGCACACGGCTTGTTATTTGGTGATGAAACATATCTTACATGGTAGTCCATGTCATGAATTTACTTTGTAAATTTTTTATTTGTACAACTTAGTGTTTGTTATGTTGGCTGCAGCAGAACAGAAAAAAATCGAATTTTACATCAATTATTTAAAATATATAAAGGGTATTTTTATTTTATTCGAGGGAAATTTCATCACATATAGTGTGTACGAGTTGAATAATGCTTCGTACAAAAATTAAATTATTAATTTTTGGGGTCCAACACTGTTAAAGGCCTGGCTACAATCGCGTTGACGCTACAATAACGCGTTACAATAAGACATGAATCCGTGAATCGTATACGCTCTGGCTACAACCGACGTAAAACGTTACCATGACGCTAAACGTAAAACGCAACGCGGAAGAAGCTGGATGACTTTCAAGTCTTTACGTCTTACGCCAGCCAATCAGAATTCAAGACGTCACAAACAAGTGAAAACAAGTGTTACGACTATTAGTAACAGATAGCACCACTATCGCCGCATGTATTTAATTTGTTAGTGTTATACGGAATCAATACACAAATAATGCGGAATGCATTAAAAAATAATTGAGTGTAACTATTAAGTCTGCGGTGCGGTGTATCCTTCTTTACAAACGGTTCTTTTTAAACACAAACGAAAATATTTGTAGCTACAATCTTTTTATTTTTATTACTGTTGACGTTTTCTTATGGATGGCGACGTTTAACGTTTGACGTTTTGTGTCAACGCGATTGTAGACAGGCGTTAAAAGGCATTCATGCATGGCAACACTGGCGTGTATGTATCGTGTCCAATAGGCGATATGTGTCAACTACTGAGGTGATGTGTTGCATGTAACTGCAAGGCAAAGCCGTTGTTCTCTCATTCTGCTGTGGTAGGTTTGCAGCTGAGTTCAGGGCAGGTCTTTATGCACGTTTCGTAGATATCAGAGTAAAACATTACACAACAGAGCAGTTTGAAAATCTCGTTCTGACTGTGTTCAACGACTTCAAAATAATGCGCGAAATGATGACAGTTGTACATTACGCCTAAATTAATGAATGACTGGCTTTGGGAATATCCACATTATCGTTATGTATTTTTTAAAACTGTTATTGCCATTTCCTTTCGCAGGCAAACACTGGTACAAAAAGTGAGCTTTAATAGATGTGAATTTGCATTCGCAAATCGAGTTTTGCAATTGTGTCGCTATGGAAACAGAACGTTGTGTACTGCTAACTGTTTGTGGAATGTACTCCTGTTTATATTGATAAATAACTCTGTACAAATAAAAGTGTAATACGATGCGCGGAGAAAGAAAACTAGTCATTTGACGGGGGGCCGCGGTGGCTGAGCGGTTAGCTCGCTCGCCTCTCACCAAGGCGATCCGGGTTCAGTCCCCGGCCGGGTCACCGGACCTTCGCATGTGGGAATCGTGCCGGACGATGCCGTTGGTCGGCGGGTTTTCTCGGGGATCTCCCGTTTCCCCCGCCCCTCCGCTCCGGCGCTGCTCCATGCTCGCTTCAATCATCCTTATCGGCTCTGAAGACCTCGCTGTTAAGAGCCACCCAAATCTCTTCGCTCACTCATTAGTCATTTGATTGGTAACTACTTTGCCACACAGTGGTTTTTTTTTTATCGACATTGTCGAGCGGTACTGAGCAAGTGTTGCATATGTAATATGGATTTGTAACGCAGAAATTCGGTAATAAGCGAAATATTCCTTCTTTTGCTTTCTTTTTTACCTGATTCGGGCTAAACGTTGGTATATGTAAACTTCAATATTTCCTGAACAAGTAGGCAGATAGCCACTTCGCGGTTACTTCAAACTTTCCTGAAGCTCTGCAAAAGTTCTCACTTTCAGGCTACTCACTACGTATACTTCCGCCATATACAGGGTGTCCCGGAAACAGCGTGTCCAAACTCCAGACATAGTTTATTTGGACCAATTGAAATACAAAATCCCGATGCACTTAGATACGGGAAAGTATTTCTATATAATCTGTGGTCAAAGTAGTGGTGTACGACACCTGCAAAGCAAGACGGTGCGGCAATAATGTAGTGTTGCCAACACCGCATTTATAAAAACACTAGATATGGAAATGAAACTTTTGTTTCACAACTAACGTTAAAAAAATATTAATCCTAATAATATTATAAATGCGAAAGTTTGTTTGTTTGTTAATCACGTCATAACGACTCTACGGATTTAAATGAAATTTGGTGCAGGAGTAGCTTATATTCTGGATTAACACATAGGGTACTTTTCTTCCCGGGAAAACGAACAGTTTCTTAGGGAATATATAATATTTCACCAACCACTCGAGTAGGCGCTGGTTTGTGGTCTGTTTATATTTTGCTCGGAGGTGGAGCCGTGGGTAGCAGCTAGTAAAATAATAATTTACATGAGAACAATATCTTACCAACATACTTATTCTCTCCCTATTTTTACTGCGTATTGACCACGAAACAAACATTATAATTGGCAAATAAAAATCAGTGAGATTTTCATTTAACCATAAAATAAGATTCTTTAATGTTAAAACTATATAGAAATGGCGTGTTATCTGATTTATTTAGTACACAACAAAATGCGTTGTGATTTTTCAAACGTACGATTTGAAAAGTGTGAAGAGCCAGTGGGGAGATTTGTCATAACTTAGGTACTTTGTGAGATTCATCGATATAATTGGTTGTCGGTTAGTTAAATTGTTGAAAGACTAGCTCAGTCTATTTTTTCTCTGCCAGCTGTGCATCCTTCTGTTATAAACAAGTAGAAATTATTGTTAGAAACTTAACTACATATATCTGTTAACGTCATTTTCATGTCAATTTTGCAAAATCTTTTCATCATGTAGTTTTCTCGAGTATTGTGACTGCACGCGGATATGTGTGTATCCTAGTAAGTTGATGTTCAGATTGGTACTAGAACATAAGTAGTACCACCCACACGTGTTACTGTACATAAGTAGTACCACCCACACGTGTTACTGCACATAAGTAGTACCACCCACGCGTGTTACTGTACATAAATAGTACCACCCACACGTGTTACTGTACGTAAGTAGTACCACCCACGCGTGTTACTGTACATAAGTAGTACCACCCACACGTGTTACTGTACATAAGTAGTACCACCCACACGTGTTACTGCACATAAGTAGTACCACCCACACGCGTTACTGCACGTAAGTAGTACCACCCACACGCGTTACTGCACGTAAGTAGTACCACCCACGCGCGTTACTGTACATAAGTAGTACCACCCACGCGCGTTTCTGTACATAAGTAGTACCACCCACGCGTGTTACTGTACATAAGTAGTACCACCCACACGTGTAACTGTACATAAGTGGTACCACCCACACGTGTTACTGAACATAAGTAGTACTACCCACACGCGTTACAGTACATAAGTAGTACCACCCACACGCGTTGCTGTACATAAGTAGTACCACCCACACGCGTTACTGCACATTAGTACCACCCACACGCGTTACTGCACATAAGTAGTACCACCCACACGTGTTACTGCACATAAGTAGTACCACCCACACGTGTTACTGCACATAAGTAGTACCACCCACACGCGTTACTGCACATAAGTAGTACCACCCACACGCGTTACTGTACATAAGTAGTACCACCCACACGTGTTACTGCACATAAGTAGTACCACCCACACGTGTTACTGTACATAAGTAGTACCACCCACGCGCGTTACAGTACATAAGTAGTACCACCCACGCGTGTTACTGTACATAAGTAGTACCACCCACGCGTGTTACTGCACATAAGTAGTACCACCCACGCGTGTTACTGCACATAAGTAGAACCACCCACACGTGTTACTGCACATAAGTAGTACCACCCACACGTGTTACTGCACATAAGTAGTACCACCCACGCGTGTTACTGTACATAAGTAGTACCACCCACACGTGTTACAGTACATAAGTAGTACCACCCACACGTGTTACTGCACATAAGTAGTACCACCACACACGTGTTATTGCACATAAGTAGTACCACCCACGCCTGTTACTGTACATAAGTAGTACCACCCACGCGTGTTACTGTACATAAGTAGTACCACCCACACGCGTTACTGTACATAAGTAGTACCACCCACGCGTGTTACTGCACATAAGTAGAACCACCCACACGTGTTACTGCACATAAGTAGTACCACCCACACGTGTTACTGCACATAAGTAGTACCACCCACGCGTGTTACTGCACATAAGTAGTACCACCCACGCGTGTTACTGCACATAAGTAGTACCACCCACGCGTGTTACTGCACATAAGTAGTACCAACCAGGCGTGTTACTGCACATAAGTAGTACCACCCACACGTGTTGCTGCACATAAGTAGTACCACCCACACGCGTTACTGTGCATAAGTAGTACCACCCACACGTGTTGCTGCACATAAGTAGTACCACCCACACGTGTTGCTGCACATAAGTAGTACCACCCACACGTGTTACTGCACATAAGTAGTACCACCCACACGTGTTACTGTACATAAGTAGTACCACCCACACGTGTTACTGTACATAAGTAGTACCACCCACACGCGTTACTGCACATAAGTAGAACCACCCACACGTGTTACTGCACATAAGTAGTACCACCCACACGTGTTACTGCACATAAGTAGTACCACCCACGCGTGTTACTGCACATAAGTAGTACCACCCACGCGTGTTACTGCACATAAGTAGTACCACCCACGCGTGTTACTGCACATAAGTAGTACCAACCAGGCGTGTTACTGCACATAAGTAGTACCACCCACACGTGTTGCTGCACATAAGTAGTACCACCCACACGCGTTACTGTGCATAAGTAGTACCACCCACACGTGTTGCTGCACATAAGTAGTACCACCCACACGTGTTGCTGCACATAAGTAGTACCACCCACACGTGTTACTGCACATAAGTAGTACCACCCACACGTGTTACTGTACATAAGTAGTACCACCCACACGTGTTACTTTACATAAGTAGTACCACCCACACGCGTTACTGCACATAAGTAGTACCACCCACACGTGTTACTGCACATAAGTAGTACCACCCACACGTGTTACTGTACATAAGTAGTACCACCCACACGTGTTACTGTACATAAGTAGTACCACCCACACGTGTTACTGTATTTTGTACTATAATTACGTAGTCCCGAAAATACCCTATACAGATGGTGGTAAACTGAACACACAATGCTTAATAGGGAAATAATTTTTTTTAGACGCATTGCATCAGTATTTTTAATATCAGTAATTTCATGCAATCGTCGTTTCCTTCGACAATTAATTTAAATGTTGGATCCGTTGTCTCCTGAGCGTTGTAGCTCTCGAATAAGATTTAACTGCATTTCCTCAAGTGTTTTGTGCGTGTTGAACCAAATACAGCCCTAAAATATTTGTGTTGTTCTGTATTTTCCTCCTTTTTTTATATGTTGTAATATGTATTTCTGTATCGGACCATCTGGCTACTGTATAATTAGTGTGCTTTGTAATATATTTAAAAATTATTGGAATTAGAAGAAAGACGATAATACTGAGACCTAAAGGCGTAAAGCAAGCACAATTTCATGTTCCTATGATTTACAATATATTTTGCATTTTGCAATGTATGATTATCTAAACCTGTTACTGTAATTGCCTAAGTTTTACACAACACACGACTGCAGATATTGTAATTTTTTGTCACTGAGAGACTAGTTATTACATATTACGAAAGGCCTATCTGAAGTAGAACGTGCCCTACATAACACGAGCAACAGTACGCAACGCTATTTAGTCAATATTTTATAAATATATATGAATGAACATTTAAATATATAAAAACTTCGTTCTTCTCAAGCGATAATGGAGCTCTAACCTAGGCTACCGGAATTTTTTATTGAATGATGAGAATACTTTAGTTTGTGTCTGGTCAAATACACTCATTGCCACAAAAACTTGCGCATGCTGTAAAAATCATTTGACACCCATAACATTTTATGTAGAAAATCCTAATTTTTACTGTATCAACTAATACACTTTGCGATGAACTTTCCTTGGATTTCTGTACGAAATCAAATTTTAATCTAGTTGTATGACTATAGAGCGTCTCACTCTCAAATTGCAGTGTGGTGTGTAATGGACAATCACTCTCTTCTCCCAATACATGGTTTCCGTAGTTAACTCTGTCCTTGTTCCTGCGTGCACTGTTGCCTGATGTGTTATATTTTTCCAGCCTAAAAAAAATGCTATTTTCGTTGCGTGGGCGCCATGCAATCACGATGATAGGGTTTATCACATGTTTCAATTTCAAAGGAGCCGCTCAGCTTTGCGTCGAAGTATTGGATTATCCTAAAGAGTTGTCAGGGAAGTAAACAGATAAAAATCCTCGTAATCAGGCAACTCCCTTCATCACACATTTGTTACTCAGTCTGCCAGTTACGTCGCCAAGTTGGAGTAATCTGGCAACAGTGCGCGCCATTCACACTGCAGGTCCTACTGAGATCTATGAGTGGGACAGGCTATAGTTTCGAGCATTAAGAACTTTTGAGGACTATGCGAAGACGCTGTGTGTTTGAGAACGTTTTACAGGTGATCCTGCTGGCAGGCCTAATGCTTTGTTCTTACGAAATTACGCACCGCAGCAGCATAATAGGCAGCAGAGTAACCAAAAAAACTGCTGGACATTTTGTCTGAGAAGGTGACAGTAGCAGACTATACATGTTCCAGTATAACAGCAAATCCACCTTGACTTGACCTTCTGGCACGAAGCCAATTTTCATCAGGTTTGGGTCTTCAACAGGTTTTGCTGGAACTTAATATGCAAGAAAACGACCGCCTGAGTTTGCTGTGGCAGGTCGCATTTCTCTTCGTAACATGTACACTAAGATCCAAAATTCTGATGGCGTGTTCAGGCGGGCCGTCGATATCGTTACACAGCTCTCCAGTCGTCGGCTGACATAGAAGAAAGGTCCCCGACTCACGTTACAAGCGGACGAACTGATATTGGGCAATAGTTACTTTGCTAAAACAGTCATCTCGACTACATTCGTAACTGCAAAAACAACTTGCCTCACATACATTTCCCAGCCACTTTGTTACACATAACAGCAAATGTAAAGCATGCTGTTAAAGATAATATACATTTTGATAAGCAGCGTATCCTGCAAATCATTGTATCACACTGCTAGAAGTGGAAATCTCTACACCCTTGTGTAAGGCCACCAGTTTTCGCGACAAGATCCCACGACTAGTTGTACTCCAAAACACTTTAGTTCAGAATCAGTATCTTTTTTTAAATATTATTATTTCAACTCGCACGCGTCGTAAGTGTCTAACAGCCAATCACGGACGTCCAGTATCGGGGTAATTTAATTCTGATTGGCCCAGCCAAGTAGAGAATGTCTTCTCACACAGACACGCAGCCAATAGCCAAAGGAAAATTTGCAAACCTGCATGTAAGAAGTTGAAATCTAGTTTGTGCATAAACATTTTCGCAATAAACAGGTGGCCCTAGCCATGTGTAATCCATTCATTTGTAATAACATCAAGACCACATGCAGTACCAATTTTGTGATGCAAGTCGTTAAAGTGACGTTGCAGAAACATCTGTGCAGCTCGCGATGTAGCAGGCACTTCTAGCCAGTACACAGTGCTTTAAAAATGTGGTGCGCTGTGTCGTCTACACGGCCGTGGATATTTTTACGTGACGTCTCTGGGTGGTGGGAAAAAAAATAGAAACGTCATTAATGTATTTGCTGGAGACGTTTCTATTGATATCTTCCTTCGTTTTGCATTTAATTCTCTGAGATGTTACAATATATCTTGGTGCTTTGTGCATTTGTGCTGATTGTGTTGTTGTTGTTTAGTCTTAGTCACGTCACGTGATATGGCACGTGATGATTACGTAATCACCACGTCCACGTTTCGCTGCTGCGTAGAATTGTCAACTTCTTCTTCATATAGCTCCGGAATGGATTGAGGTAGCCGAGTCATCCTTTCGCTGCTGCATAGAATTGTCAACTTCTTCTTCACATAGCTCCGGAATGGATTGAGGTAGCCGAATCATCCTTTCGCTGCTGCGTAGAATTGTCAACTCTTCTTCATATAGCTCCGGAATGGATTGAGGTAGCCGAGTCATCCTTTCGCTGCTGCGTAGAATTGTCAACTTCTTCTTCACATAGCTCCGGAATGGATTGAGGTAGCCGAGTCATCCTTTCAGTATTCAATTTTTCTTGTAGAGCACTATTCATGTTGTTAATATCGTTAGTGTCCTTTTGCCCTAACTTGTAATTTTTAACTAATTTGGTTTGTAATCTGCAAAGGAAATGATTATTGGTTAGGAAGTCACCATATGTGTTTATTATTTATGAGTCTTGGTTATGTTTTAGTTACCCCCTTTTTTTACGCACAAACTGAGCCAGAATTTCTCCAATCGGATGAGCCGGCTCCCACCGCGGCCTAATGACGTCAGAACGATAAGTTTTTGTGTGAAGCATGAAGCCAAAGGACCGACCTGTAACTATCGTACATTTACATTTAACGTACTACTCATTCTCAACGAGTAATTGCCATGGACCCGAGAGCAACATTTAGTGACGCTCACTTCCTGTACATAAGGAGCTGAGTCGTAAGACGACGTCGCATGAAAATGGCCTTACATCAGGCTGGAGAGGCAGAAGTCTGCGTGGGAAGAGGCAAATCAGTATGCCATGGCGTCGTGCTCGCCAAGACAACACAGACCCATTTGAACGGGTGTTTTGCGGATGTTCAACAACGCGCACTCTACGCTTGAAAGGCTAATAACTACTTGTTTGTACTATCACCTGTCAGCGTGTGATGGTTTGATTAAGTTTCATGCAAAGAAAGATAATAAGCAATTTCCATGTGCCTCAGGATATTTTGTAGGAGCCGCGCATTGATGCGACATTGTTGACCTACGCTACTCGACTCAACCTTCCGCCTTTAGACGCTAACAGGGATTGTAGAACATTATATAGGATGTTCACAGTATAATAAACACTTTTAAAAGCCCTGGTTAAAATCTGCTTGTACGCTCACTGTGTATTATTTCTCGTTATGTAAGATTAACACAGCCATAGATCCCATCACTTTATTCATGCGTCGGTCAAGTGAAACTGTGAAATTATTAGAACAGTAAATATTTTACAAATCTGCTAAATTTTACACTTCGATGTATTAAAATACTAGATAGCAAAAGAAATAATTTAATTTATCGCAAATGTTCACCTAACACTTTTAATTTGACGTTAAGATCTGGACCTACTTTCCAGCCATCGTTACCAACTTTACTGGGCGCATGTTACTAAGTGCCCCCGTTAAAATATATGCAGGCAGGAGCAGTGGCTTTTTTGAAAGGTTGATTTCAAAAGTGCTCACATTATCGTGAACAGACTTTAATAAATTGTCAAGCCACAGTTATATAAATAGGCACCTGACCTGATCCAGTTTCACCACAATAATTCTGGCAGCGTACGCTACAGCTAGAAGGTCGACGGGTGCAGGTAAACGAGAAGTTAGAACCGAAACGTAGCTGTTCCCTGAATTATTCTCTCTCTCTCTCTCTCTCTCTCTCTCTCTCTCTCTCTCTCTCTCTCTCTCTCTCTCTCCCTCTCTCTCCCTCTCTCTCTCTCTCTTTGCGGAGTCAGTTTTTAACGACTCTATTTGAGACACAGACTTGGTTTTCATTTTTGTGAGAACATTATACCTCCGAAATAGTGCAGTTATACGTTTAACCCTTTCATGCCCACTTTAATTTACGATTTCAGATGTTGCAAACTAAGTATTTTATGATGCGTGCTGTACTGAAGTCAACAAAACACTATCGTTTCGTTGTCACAGTCAATAGGCTGTACGCTACGGCTATAGTTACATGAACTAATTATGACATATACCCGTGAGACAGTTTGCGAATCATTTACATACATGTGAAATCATTGGTCATTGGGTGAGTGAGGAGATTTGGGCGGCTGTTAACAGCGAGGTTTTGAGAGACCGATGGGGGATGAAAGGGTGGGGGAAACGGGAGATCCCCGAGAAAACACGCCGACCAACGGCATCGGGATTCCCGCTTGCGAAAATCCAGTGACCCGGCCGAGGATTGAGCCCGGATCGCCTTGGTGGGAGGCGAGCGGCTAACCACTCAGCCACCGTGGCCCCATTGGTCACTGGGCTTCGCAGTGTGCAGTATTGACCAAAAATTACCTTCCCGTGCGTAGTGTACACAACTGTGTACGCAGCGTCTGAATGCATTGAGCCGAAACAGTTTAAACTGCTCCTAATCAGCGATTTTGACCGCAGATCTGTTGAAACTGCTCTACTTGAATGAGTAAAATTCTAGTGATCATTTTAGTCGCTGGTGTTCACCGATTTAACAGTGATTTATACTGGTTTTTGAGGAACTACCTGGCAGTAAAACGTCAGTCAATTCCACTGATTCACAAATAGATAACAGTTTATTGACTGAAGATTCAGTTAAGTGATTCTGCTGACTGAAATCACTTATTCGGATTTTGAGTGTAGATTACCTCTTTTTATCTGCACAGTGTTTAAACGCCTTGGAAGCAGTAAAATACAATAATGAGAGAGTTAATGAAGTGAATCAGTTTTTGGTGCAGGGAACCCGCCAGTTAGAAGTCCATGTCTTCTGGTTTGCGTCAGACGGCTTTAATCTCCTCCAGTAATCAACAAGAGTGTATTATTATGGATGGGAGGACACCATTATACTGAATGCTGAATTCACATGTCAACAACGACGTTAGCTCAGGAACTACAAGTCCAGTACTCGAAATCACGTTATCTCTGAAGTAAATGTTTGTTTTCCGTAAGGCCCTGGTTTTTTAAAAGATATATTGTGTAAATTCAATACACCATAGTTAGTTTCAAACATACTCTGCCAGATGCCGTGCACTAAAATTCCAAAGCATATATTTGTAAATGGTGTATTTTCTACGTGTCCACATCACGTGCTATTTTGACAATTCCGGCAGAAAAATAAAATTCCTCCGCTGTTGGCATTAATGAAATTACAGACATTTGTTGAGGCAACATTATCTTCCAAAACACTGTACCATTTACATTTTTTACACGGCTTGGCATTTTGCAGACCAACCATAAAGGTCAGAGTTGGAGAAATTACCATTAATAAAAATAAATAAAAAGTACTCTTTGCATTGTGTGGATACCATCAATTCTTCTGATAGTGTTGAAGGCAGAAAAGTGATTTTATAGCAGTGTCCCCTCATGGTCTGCGTTTCCTTGTGATGCCTCATCGCGGTTGGATATTGTAAAACACGTTAGTTGTTGAAGTAAAACTATAAGCTGAACTCAATGCTATTTTAAGTATATGATACGAATGTTACAGTAAACAAGGAACTCCGACATAAGTATAGTACAGGGGTCCAGGGGGTCCATGGTAATTCAAGTGTGGGTCCTTATAACCACGGTGTGTGTCCTTATAACTTCAATGTGGATCCTTATAACACCAGTGTGTGTGTCCTTATGGCCACAGTGTGTCCTTATAACCACAGTGGGTGTCCTTATGGCCACAGTGTGTCCTTATAACTGCAGTGTGTTCTTATGAGGATCCGGAACCCATGGCTTCTACGCCCAAGCCAGGCGCTGATTAGCGAACGGGGTACCGTGTTCCTGGGTAGTGACATCAATGAGGTGTCGTGTGCAGCTGGAGCTGGTGATATCAGTGGACGTTCCAGCTTTGTATTACTGAGTGTCCTGTGGCGCCACGTGCGGGGCCACGTGGACTCGCGGCGTCCCCTGCTACAGGCCTCCCCGACGTGTCCGAGGCCGTAAACAAGCTACTTGCGTTGCGTCAGAACCACGCCTGCGCTCTCTGCCAATCACAAGCGTCCAGTCCGCCGACCTCCTCCTCATGTGTTTGTCGTCTCGGCGACTCTCTCTCAACAACAACATATGCCCTCGGGCTCTGGGGCCCCTCCCCCTTCTTCCCGCATCACAAACACGTTTGCCTCCTGTTTAACCCGTCCAGTCCCCACTGACTGAGAGTAAGGTTTGTGCCTGACAACTAAATACTTGTTTGTATAGGACCAAAAATATATTAATTAGCACCAACAAGATATTTTAGCGAGTAAACAAAAACTTGAAAAACAACTAATTAATTTTGTTCATCTAATAAAAATACACACTTGGATGAACAATACTTCTGTGTTGGTCCAAAAGAAACTACATTGCCAAAAAATATTAAGTTGAATCATATATATATATTTATATGTGGTTTATCTGTAGGTGTGTGTTGTAGGCTTGAGAGTTCATCTGGGCATGTATCATTTCCTATGATCCAATGACCAATACAACAGAAAGACACGTGTGTTTGAGGTCTAGCATGTCCTATTTTCCATTTCTTAAATATATACATATATGTGTGTGTATATATATACACACACACATTGCCACTAATTTAACTGCCTTTGTTTGAATACAGCTCTACAGTTTTTTGTAGTTGTAATAATGAGTAGTAGCAGAGTAACAGTGTTTATTGGCGCATTTATTGATGCAGTTGTATAAACACCCTAATAAAACAAGTTCAACAGGACACAATTACGTAACGCTGTAAAACTTTAAATATTATTTTTAGGCAAGTTGTCCAATATTTGAAATGTATATATAGGCTGTTCACGGTAAAGTGAGCACTTTTGAGGCCCTAGTTAAATCTTCCTTTCAGCCCCTCCTCATCTTTTGAATAAATATTGCCATGTAAGTAATAAACACAGTGTGTACATTCCACCTAACTCGGAAGTTTACGTCTAAGGCTAAAATAAAATATATTTATTGACTATTACTCCAAATGAGATGGATTTAAAACGCGCTCATTATACCATTAACAGCCTATATTTAAAACCATACTAATGTTAACAACAGTCACCTTAGCTGAGGTGGTCAGGACGTAGCGCTCGGACGCAGACGTTCTAGATTCGAATCTCAGCTGAGATTCAATTTTTTTTTAATTAATCGAAACTGTTTGATGTGCCTAGATCCAAACAAGTATTTGGTTGTACCAACCGAATCTTGGTTTATAACAACTGAATAAGGAAAACCAAATTTTTCGGTTTCAACAACAAAATGTTTCTTTGCTAGGGGCAGCCGAATTTCGCGAAAAAATTTCCGCACATACTAGATTGTAACACCCTACCAGCGTGTCAGCAGTTTTCTTTAGCTTATTGGCGAAGTTGTGGCTCGTGAGGAGACATTTTCTTACTTGTCTGGCCAATCAGAATTAGTCTACTCCGATACTGTACGTCTGTGATTCACGGGCAGACAGCTAACACCTAGATCATCCATTGAAGAAAGTGGACCTGAGCTGAAGTCTTACGAAATAAAACTAGCCGTGAAATCTTTTCACGAAAATCGGGTGTCTCTATTCATTACCCCTATACAAACAGTCGATTTGGTTGCGCGAAACAAACTTTGCTTAACTCAACAAAACTTTTTTTTTTTAGACCCCGTAGGTATGATCTAGTCTATGTCGCACACTGATGTTGTTTATGGTGACGGATACGCTAGTGATACAGTGACACAAGTACTGAACGTTTGCGAAGGATTGTTTCTTGGTGTTGTTGCAGCTGATGTTACAGACAAATTAAATAAAACGTGTGTTTTATATGAGGTCAATAGTTCGATTACGATTTATTCACCGAGCCATCGTGTCTGTTTCGCAGTCCACGCCAGTGCAAAAAGAGCGTCGAAAGCGTACAGTACATTGTATTTTGCTACGGATGACATTTACATTTTGTTTTTTTTTTCGTTCAATGTTTGCAGTGAGGTGCGTGTAGGATATCTCCGCTGGACATCTCCCAGCTGATGGTTCAACCTACCCCATCACAGCTGCAGTCAAATGCGTACACCTGTGTACACTTTCCTACATCTCAAAGTACACGTAGTCCAAAGTAATCATGTCACTGAACTCCCCGCGTAATAACATGTTATGCTATTGGGAGACATGAGTATATCTCCTTTAAGAAAACAAAGTTGATATAGATATCTCAGTACTTAATTTCATCTCGAAACACACACAGAAGTTATTTTATGGGCCCCTCAGTGTCATTTACAAATTAGAAATCAAAATTTCGGTACCTTTAGAGGTTCGGAAGATATTCGGCGTGAACATCTTAGCTGAATAATTCTGTGCACACACATACATTATATATATATATATATATATATATATATATATATATATATATATATATATATATATATATATATATATATATATATATATATATATATATATATATATATATATATATATATATATATCTATGCACATACACTCAAAATGTGTTTGAATAACATGTCGAATTTCAAACCACAGCTTCTATGGACTAGTATAAAGAAGATATCTGGTAACAAAGGTTTTAGAGATGGTATCTAGTAAGTTGAAATCGGGCAAAATAACCCAGGGAGTCTGCAGCAGTTCGTACTTGCGTGCACAACTAGTTGCATACCACGAAGACGAAAGGAATTGGCGCGCCATACAATACACACACTTCTGGCAGCCTTCACTGCTCAGTTGCTAATCTGCCATTGCCCATGTAGCGTGACACACGTGTACTAATAAGGAACCACTAGCGGCGCCTACGTACATCGAGATAGCGGTGTCGTATGTGGCGGCGCTCTCTGCATTGCACGCCAGTTCCGTTCACCTGCGTGGTATGCAACTTGCTACACACGCAGGTACGTATAGCTGCGGACTAGCTGCGATGTTGCCTAACTTCTACTTAAATTTATAAATACTTGATGACATTTCCAAAAATTTGGTTACTGCGATTTTTTGTTTGAATTATTGCATAGATGTGGTTTCAATTTCAACACATTATTAAAACACATCTTGTTTGCATGTATGAGTGAGTGAAGATATTTGAGCGGCTCTTAACAGCGAGGTCTAGAGCCGATGAGGGTGATTGAGGTGAAAATGAAGCAGCATCGGAATGAAAGGGTGAGGGTAAAATGGGAGATCCCCAGAGAAAATCCACCGACCAGCGGCATCGACCGGCACGATTGCCACATGCGAAAATCCGGGGGCGACCCGGGCGGAAATCGAACCCCGTTTGCCTTGGTGGGTAGGCGAGTATACCACCGCGGGCCCTATATATGTATATATAAATTGTTTTTTTTGTGTACTTATGAGCCATAAACTGAGTAGCGCGGAGTGTAAGGGGTACGGACTGAAAGAGGACGATGAGGTTGGAACGTGTGCTCGCCGTACTTAACACGGTCATCTTGTTTTCGCTGGTGTCGAAGTTTCCAGCGACACAACAGCGAGTCGCACTGCGCAGTAGCGCTCGCCGGACTGGTTCTTGCTGGAAGGTCAGTTGGTTTTCCCGCTCCAGCCAGACCCGTCGTAGTTGCAAATATTCCCCCGGACGCCACACCTCCGGCGCCTTCGCCCCCCCCCCCCTCACTCCTCTTCACCGACGGTCCTCAGCCAGTCCGCCGCGACGCCATGGTGAAATTAACAGAATACAGAGGTGAAAAAGCCTCTTATTTCGCGAACTTTAGTCTAAGGATGTGGAAAAAGTATCGATACATCGAAATGACGGTATATCAACAGTTCATCGATATCAATAGTCGATATTACATCGATATTTTATCGAAATCAATATATTTTGCCAGTTACCGGAAATAAATATTTTTTAATGCTTTTTAAAAGCTCAGTTTTGATTTCAAAAATTTAATGAAATAATTACTATGATTAATTTGGCAACATGCACCAAAAACAGCAACCACATCTTTTTGCAATGCCCTGTGTCCTCAATAAGTAATATTACAAGCATTTTATATTTGTAAAGTCCTTGGTTCCGAAGTACCGAAAATCGATACATTAATTTTAATATATTGTTTCGTAAAGTGATACTTTTATAAATAAGCAATATAAATAATATCGATATTTTCTTCCGATATCAACATCCCTACTCCAGCGGCAACTTTTATTCCAACTAGGTGTATATATAGGCCTACACCGTGTTTTAACAAATGTAGTCTGTTCACTGTTTCTTCACACTTTTTGAATCAAACCGTCGCAAATCATCCCATGTATGACGTGTTTGGTTGTTTCACAGGCATTTTATACTTGTGCCAACATCTAAGTACTGTATTTTCCGTTAAATTGAACTTTTTGTAATACTCTATCTAAAAATTATATTTCATTTATAATTAATAAGAATATAAAAAGCGATAATATAGGTGTGTTGGTTGTGCCTAGTAAGAAATAGTTCTTACGCAAAATGTTATTACACCGAGTGCACAAGAATGCGGTGCTCTGTCCCTTTGGTGTGATATTCCAAATTTTGGTTAAGCTTCGTTTGTATGAAACGGGGGAATATACTAGAAATAGAACTTAAGCAGGGCTTCAGGAAAGTCGGAAGATACCGTAAATGGACTATACTTAAATGCTGTAAATAAATCTCTATAACCGGTGTATTGCCAACTTCATTTGACTCAACATACTCTCTGTTGCAGAGAGTCGTGAATCCTTTAGCCTCCCGATTTGGTCTGATGCTTTAAGGCCAGGCTTCACCATGCATCGGCGTATAGGGAATTAAAAGCTAAATTCATAAAAAGATCTCTCAGTTGTTTTTTGTGGTAGTATTTTCAACTAAATATTTTTCGTTGGAGATTGGATGCATCTATATTTGCAAACCTTCCAAATTTTAACTTTAAATTCACCATTTTATTTTTATAAAATTCTTACATTATATAAATGGTAAAAAAATGAATTTAAAAATTAAAATTTGGAATGTCTGCAAATCTAAATGCCTTCATTCTCTAACAAAAAATCTTTATTTGAAAATACTACCACAAAAAACGACTGAGAGATCTTTGCCCGAATTTAGAGTTTAATCCCCTATACGCTGGTGCATGGTGAAGCCTGGCCTTAAGCTGGGCTCACAACCATCCCATCCGCCAAGCGCAGGGCAACTTATTTTATATCCGTCAATCCATAAAATACTTCTCAAACTGTAACTTTCGACGGATCCGACGGATGGGCCACCGCCTTCTGGCGACATTTCGTAGATGCGAATACGCACTTTGAAATAAAATGCAAGGCGACGGATTTGTGTATATTATCTGTGGTGCTAAATTCAGGAATTGGAAATGTTAACAATAATTATGTATAAATTCTTATCACGCAAAAAAATATATCCCGAAAATGTTTTTATCTTAAAAATGAATTTCCGACCAAAATATACCTCCAACTAAAGAAATACAACGATGTTAAGTTGTAACACTGAAGTTTTGTCGTACAGAATAATTGACGGACGACGGATTGTTGTGAGTCGCTTTCAACTGACGGACGAAAAAAAAAACAGACAGATGACTGACTGATGCTTGTGAACCCAGCGTTAGTGGTAAAGAGCTGGAACCCAGTACTCGCCTACCCCGACACTGATCTCTCCAGCAGCCAGGGCTGGAAGTTTCCCATGCCACGCGATCCACCAACCAGCACTCAGATGATCAGACCAGAACATATCAGAATGGCACCAGTACCCAGCCGAAGGCCATAACTGGTCTCGGTTACTTGAATTTAAAATGAATTTATAAAATAGTCGAAACATAGAATTTGTCGCGTTATAACATTTAAAAACAAGTTAAATTTTAAAACACAGGCTTGAAATTATTTTGTTTAAAGTTTAAAATAAAACGTTACGTTATAATTTTAAATTGTCACAAGTAAAAATTCCTCTGCCTCCACCCTTGAACCCTCACCCCGCCATCCTCTCCGGAGACAGAGGGCCCGACAGTTGTTTGTCAGCTGATCAGGAGTCGAATATATTCAGAAAGTCCCGTCTTATTTAGCCAACCTCTGCTTAATCTCAGAGTACTCAAGTATACAAAGGTGAAACAACTGTTCATCCCGAGAGCTGTAGCCTCACGCTGGCCACCAAAATGGCGTCGCTGGCTCAAAAGCACGTCGGAACGCCGTTAACCAATCAGCGCCTGGTATACTCTATTCCCAGTGTTAATTTTATACTTTTGTTAACGTAAAAATATCAAATTTTTATTAAACTAAAAATTTACTTACATATTAATTATAATAATAATTATATTTTTAATACGAATAAAAACACGTAGAAAATAAGAGTGTTGGTGATACCTAGTAAGCAGTAGTTCTTATGTACATTATTATTAACGCGAGTACCCTCGAACTTGGCGCATAGTTCCTCTAGTGTAATTTTCTAGTCTTAGTTAACCTTTGTTTGCATGAGGCGGAATAATATCGTGAAAGTATAACTTGAGCATGGCTTCAGAGAAGTTGGAAGTAACAGTGAATGAGATATAACATAACATACTCGCGGACCGGCAACGCAGCCAAATACGGAGAAACTTCGCACTGCACAGTCAGTAAGCCAATGGGACGGAAAACCCGTACCAGAGACCTCACTCGGCCAATCGGCGTCAGGGTGAGGTATATTCATCCCAGGTTGGGAAGCACAATGCTTAAAGTTTGGCAACTAACAATTTTCGCCACTGGATAAGCGTTAGTGTCACATGTGTACCGGATTTTCTCTATTTTCTACGTTAAAAATAATAATAATAATAATTGCAATAGTATAAATTAAATATTAAATGACTACGTATCAATCTAAAATATTTCTCTTTTGTTATTCACGTAGCTTAAGATTTTAATTAAAAGTGACATCTTTGGAACACTGCGCACCTAGAGGCAGAAATATTTCCTATTCCAAAATCTCCCATAAGAAAACTCGTTTTGTTCCTAACCTGAGTAGAATTAACCTTATAGGATGTTCACGGTAAAATGAGAAATTTTGAAAGCCCTGCGTAAAATCTACATGTATGCACGTTGTGTATTCTTCCGTTTTATGTAAAATTAACATTGTCATAGGCCTCATCGCTTTATTCATTTGTCGGTCAAGTGAAACTATGAAATTATTAGAAAAGTAAATATTTTACAAATCTGCTCAGTTTTACGATTTGATGCATAAAAAACAGAAAGTGAAAGAAATAATTTACATTATCATAAATGATTACCTAACACTTTTTATTCGACGTTAACATACTGATTTACTTTCCCATCCATCGTTGCCAACTTTATTGGGCGCATGTCACACAGGAAGCCTGTTGAAATATATGCAGGTAGGGGCAGTGACTATTTTCTAGGTTGATGTCAAAAGTGCTCACTTAATCGTAAACAGCCTTTATCGTAGCTTGGCACGTGTCCGGCTAGTATGTTTTAAGATATGGCAGTCTAAAAAAGCCAGCTCCAAAATGATATTTACAGCTCGCATGGTAACTTTTAAGTACCATTCCTTCCTCGTCTGGAGTGCGATAACTTTTCGTATGGCAATTATATTGTTTCGTCAAAAAACCAGTATTTCGAACACACTACAATGCAGTTCGAACCATTAAGCTAGCGTTAAATGGAGGAATTATCAATGTATTTTTGTGTAAAAGTTTGTGTTTGTATTTGGCTAGAACTGTTATTGTTACGCGCTCGCTGCTTCGCATCTCGCTCGAGCGAGTGGAAGTGAAGGACAGTAGTTATATGATAGCGGCAGCAGCAAGCAAAGGAGTGTTTTGAGTGAACATGCGTGCGATAGGCCGGTGGCCGCGTATCTGTTACAGAAAGCGAGCATACACGATCATACTTTTTTTGCGGCGTGCTCTGCTGACAGCGGTTGTATTGATTTCTGCGTTTATCTGAAGAATGCTCGTATTACTGCCATCGTTCTCTCAGCGTGACTCGGGGTGCGTTGCACCTTCCAGATGGTCAGGGCGAATGCTATATAAGTGTGACAGGCCTCCAAGCCGAGTAGTTGATGAGTGAATGAGTGGCTGAGTTCCGAGCGATAGAAGACGAGCAGCGAGAGAAGTGACCAGCGGAAGGGAAATCTGCGACTGCGAGTATCAAGCAGTGAAGGGTGCGGCTGGCAGGTTGGACTATTGGACTAGATGCGTGAGTGAAAGACATTATGGGCTGTTCATGATAAAGTGGGCACTTTTAAGGCCCTAGTTTCTTTTTCCTTTCGTCCGTTTTTTATCCTTTAACTACGTTTTTAAAATAAATATTGTCATGTAAGTAATAAACACAGTGTGTATATTCCACCGCACTCAGAAGTTAACGCCTAAGGCTAAAATACAATGCATCTATTGACTATTATTCCAAATGGCAGGGCTTTTAAAAGTGCTCACTTTACCGTGAACAGCCTATACAAATGGTGGCAACAGATAGACTGAACATGTGTTTATGATGAGCATGAGTTAATTGACTATATTCGAACAGAGACGATTAAGAAGGGAGTTAATTAGGTTTGAAATAGACATTTAATATTGCGCTCCCTCTTAAATATAAGAGTAATAGTGTAGACAGAAAACACAGGCCTGCAAAATTTTGGCCATTATTTTTTTAATGTTATCCTAACATGTTTTTGGGATGCTGAATCCGGAACTGGCCTCACTTTTTTTCTCTATCACGTACCAATGTTTTGCAATACGCCTTTGTACTGTAATCCTATTTACCGTTGTTGCTAAATTATTCGGGGTATATTATTGAACAAAACACTTCTGTAAATCGATATGTCAGTTACATAACTTTACTTTATGGAAACACCTTGCGTGATAAGAGAATTTGAGTAAGATTTCCGAATTTACCACACTCAAATACACATAAAAGAAGTAAAATTATCAAATGAGTTTTTTCATCGCGGGCCTATATAATTTAATGTTGTAAATAATATCACTGTGAATTAATTAGAAATAAAATTAAGTTATTTTACTGTTATTAAGACCTCCATCCCCCCACGAACTCAGATACGCACCTCAGGCGTCCCATGTGACATTATATAGGCCCTATATTTGTGCCAGTCAAAAATGTTAGTACTAACTTTATTCCGTGTCTGTTATTCGCTCCCTAGAATGGTATTTACAAAAGAAAACAGTAAACACACAACTATATTTAGCACTGCGCGTTAATAAACAAGCTTAATTCAATAGGAGAACGTTACGAATTTAATTTCGAAAAAAAAAAAAAAACAGCTGTCATTAGAACGAACTTTGTACTTATCTTCTTTCGCCTAATGGAACTGCACAACAAAGGCCTGAAAATTGTATTTCTAAACATTTCAATGTTATATTTTTCAATTCAGTTGTGATAGTTAAATAAATTAATGAGGCAAGCCTATGTTTTGCTAAATCCAGTTTACGACAGAATATTTTAAAATTTGTGAATATATTTCGTTATATTTCCACTCTGGTGCGTAGAGCAAAGTTTATTCTATATGTAATGTCTAACACTATTCAATTGGAAGATTGTACACAATTACATTTATCTGATGAAAATTGCAATCACCGCATTTACTTACATACAGGACGGAAAAGTCCAATACACGTGCGACACAACTGCTACCTGGCGGCCAAGAACGTCAGTTCCTTAACTAGGAGCTTTGATCTTCCCAGCCTGAGTAGAATAAACCTTGGCTTGTGACACTGAGGGTAACCTGAGCAGTTTACACAATGTTCATTTACACCTGTGTCAGCCCTGACATACAGTTGCACAGATAAATATATCATTATAGGCGTTGCAACGAACAATTCTTTTGTTCAGAACAGTACCGACATCACTTCAACGCTCTATGATATGTCGGAACTAATAGAAATGTGTATTTGGTGTTACTGGTGGCAGAACTGCGGAGGGTAGTGTCAACAGTATATTATGTCTCCCAGAACGTGATCGACTCCGTGTACAGTGCAGGACATAAATTATACGTCCTGCGCGATCTAACTTGTATACAGGATGAACATATATATATATGTGTATACACGACATACAGTCGACGATGAAGGTGAAGCAGAAGCACATGTTTATTGTAAATATTACAGAAAGTGCTTCAAATGGAAAATACACCCAGGAGATAATTTGTAGTTGAATGAATACCAACAACCGCTGAAAAACCTGTCGTTGCCACAAAATAAAGAAAAATAAGCGTTGCAACTCTGTTGTCGCATTAATTACTAGAGCTGAAGCTTAATTGTCTTTCCAATGGCGGATTATGAATGAGCATTTTAAATTAACGAAAAAGTGAGTGAGTGAAGAGATATGGGCGTCTCTTAACATCGAGGTCTTGAGAGCCGATGTGGGTGAAACGAGTTGAGCATGGAGCAGCGCCGGAATGCAAGGGCGGGAGGAACGGGACATCCCCGAGAAAACCCGCCGACCAGCGGCATCGTCCGGCACGATTCCCACTTGCGAAAATCCGGGAGTGGCCCGGCCGGGGAATGCGAACCCTGTTCACCTTGGTGGGAGACGAGCAGGCTAACCGCTCAGTCACCGCGGCCCCACGGTCGTAGTTCCCATCACATTTGAAGATTCCTCGCAACGTCACGCGGTAGAAACTCGTTGCGGATCGTACTGGGAGGAGAATGAGGAACCGAGTTTGGGTGACATTCTGAACTCGCCGGCAGGAGCGGGACTGGAGTTAAGATAACCCGGTTCACCTTGATGTCTAGGCTCTAGCGTAGATTCCTGAATTATAATTCACTCTTAACATACAACTTTGTCCAAACCGAAAACTTTCTAGCTCCCTTCTCGTCGCTGCTGTTAGAAACTACAGATAAATCAGTAACCTCGAATGTGACGAGACAAGCGTTCACTTTGTAAATAATCCAAATGACACGCTCGACACTTCTGAACGATTAAAAAGAAATGCACGAGGTATTGCAACTCATGTTAAAACCTATCCGATCGGATATCTGCGGCAAAGGGGAGGGATCTGGTAAGTGAACAAAATGTATTTTTAACTTAAGATATTTTTCAGTGTGTGACAATCTTTGTTCACTGATGGAACAAACCTTAGCTATTTACAAATAGAGCGTCATTAACGAAAAATTGGTAAGAAATCAATAACTGAACATAATCGTACGCACATGCATTTTTGTTATTAGTTTAGGGGGTTTTTTTTCAACAAGCAACCGGCATAGAACGGTACACTACTCTATACACATACACACAAAATTATGCAATTTTACTAAGACACAATACAAATTATGGGCCACACTCTTATAATAATACCCTCGAACCAGCCATAAAAGGCATAAAATAAATACAATTTTAAATATTATGCTAGTGAGGTAATATAAGTATAGGGTATACACGGTAAAGTGAGCACTTTTGAAAGCGATCTCATTTGGAATAATAGTCAATAAATATATATAATTGTAGCCTTAGACGTTGACTTCCTAGAGCGGTGGAATCTACGTGCTGAGTTTATTACTGACATGGTAATATTTATTTTAAAATATCGTTAAAGGATAAAAATTGGCTGAAATAAAAAAGTAACAAGGACCTCAAAAGTGCTCCCTTTACCGTGAACAGCCTATAATAGGATCTACTTCAGTGATGGGGTGGACCTTACGCGAAGAAAATTAACAAGATAAAGGTTTGACTCCGGAGAGAAGTGGAATTGAACTACGATTGATAACGCGGGTTTTCAAGGCCGAGTCTGTAGTGAGCCATTCCATCTCGCACACACTGTGTCCGTGTATTCCCGGAAATGTACAGTTAAAGCGATCCGTCAGGACGAAGAATTTAGATGAACTCAGCAAATACAACATAGGGAAAGTCTCCGTGTTTCCTGAGGCTTCGGATTTCGGGAACGAACAATGGCGAGTCCACACGAAGCTTCCATCCCCTCTGTAGCCAGGAAATCATTGTTTCTGCCACAGGTACTACAGCCACGCCACTGCCACTTATTCCTTCAAACATTAAAAAGTAGCATCCGGCGTCTGTAATACTTTAAGACGCTCAAATATCAAAGGCTGCTCATGTTAAAGGGAGCACATTTGTAATCAACCTTAGAAAAAAGTCACAGCCCCTACCTGCATATATTTCAACGGGTGCTCTGAGTGACATGGCCCGTTACAGTTGGTAACGATGGATGGGAAGTAGTTCCGTATTTTAACGTCGAATAAAAATTGTCAGGTAACCATTTCTGACAACTTAGATTATTTATTTCTCTTTCGGTTTATTTTTTAATGCATTGACGTGTAATAATTAGCAGATTTGTTAGATATTTACTTTTCAAAGGATTTCACAGTTTCACTTGATCGACGCATGAATAAAGTGATGAGGCCCACGACATGTTAATCTTGTATAAAGCGGAAGAATACACAACGTGCATACAATTAGATTTTAAGCAGGGCTTTCAAAAGTGCTCATTTTACTGTGAATAGCCTATACAAGAAACTGAAAAAGTTAAGTATTTCTTAAATTTCCAAAGTAAAATATTTTTGCCCTAAGTTGTCACGTATACATTTTTGCAAAAAATAAATAAATAAAAATACAAGAAGTTGTCGATAAAACAAATGAGCTTACTCTCCTCTACTTGGATGCAAATAATGTATACGAGGTTTGTAAAAAGTTAGATGGTGGGTGGGTCGTGATGTCTCGTTGATTGCGATATTATCACATATGCAACGAGAAACAAATGCCGTACTACTGAGACCATTACAAATACACATGGACCTTACCTGGGTCTCGAATACAGAACTTCTCGTACCGTAAGCAAATGTGTAACCAGCTACATTACAGAGCTTGGATTCTGGACATCAACTTCTGTAGTAATCAGTCTAAAGTGTTTGTTTAAGCTGTTCACGGTAAAATGAGCACTTTTGCAAGCCCTGCTTTGGATCTATTTTTATGCACGTTGTGTATTCTTCCGCCTTATGTAAAATTTACACTGGTAGGGGCCTCATCACTTTATCTATCCGTCGGTCCAGTGAGTCTGTGGAATTATAAGAAAAGTAAATATTTTACAAACATGCTCATTTTTGCAATTCGATGCGTTAAAAAACAGAAAGCGAGAGAAATGACTTAAGACATTAGAAATGGTCACCTACCACTTTTTATTCGACGTTAAGATATGGAACTACTTTCCATCCATCGTTACCAACTTTACTGGGTGCTTGTCACTCAGGGCGCCCGTTAAAATATAAGCAGGTAGGGGAAGTGACTTTTTTCTGAGGTTGATTTCAAAAGTGCTCACTTTATCGTGAACAGCCTTTAGACTGAGTTTAGCAACTTCAAATATCTACAGAGACATCACTTTGAAAACAAGTGTGGGAATCATCTAGATCTCGTAATTTACATGGTCTACAGCTGCACACTTGAGTGCAGAATTGAGTGGAAACATATTGACTGGTTGAGATATGACATAAAAGCTTTAGTTTATTATTTAGTGCTATCGTACTAAAAGGCCTAAAAAAAGACCCTAAATAGACATATCTGAAGCGTCTAATAGAAAACGTCCAAATAAAAAGTTTGGTTGAAATTTATCAAATTATTTAATATTTATGATTAAATTATCTATATAATTAATATATTGCTTATTTTCGAAACAAATGTTTAACCCACTTAATTATACAAGTTTAGATGGTCCACTGTAGTATTAATCGTGTCAACATTTGGTGGGAATTCCGAGTATTAGTTCCCGAGATATGGCATAAATGTCGTATTTTATCATCTGCCACTATCTTACAAAACGTCGGCCAAAGATAACCTTTATAAGCATATTTAATGTTTCTAATGGCCACTAAGTCTAATTTTAAGCGGTTGAATTGTTTAATAGATATGACAAAGTTATCTAAATGATTTATGTGACTACCATACTGTAAATAAAGACACACACAGACACACTCAAATCATGGCCTTTTGTAGCACTACTTATTTGCGAAGTTCGGTGGGAATTGTTTAGTTGGTCCAGAATATGACATAAAAGCTCTAGTTTCTTATGTCGTGCTATTTTCATTACTATATTAGAACATTCTATGTTTGTCCTAAATATTGATACACATTAAACTCGGTTCAGATTGTTTCGGTCATACGGCTTACTAACCTAAAATATTTACATGGCTGTTATCTTGAGAATATATTAAATATATTGTGACTACTGCATTAAGCCATATAAATTTATTGGAATACAAAAGGATAACGTGTTGCCTGAATTTGATGTGTATCAGTTAATTGTTTCCCGAGATACTACAAAAAAGCTTAATTTTTCGTGTAGTGCTATCTTCCAAAATGGCTGACAAATTAGTTTATAAATTATATTATTTGATGTTTGCATAGATACTGCCACCATACAAAGTTAAGTTGGAATTGGTTACAAAGAGTCTATAATGTTTATTGACGTCTTTTTAAGAATAGTAATCTGGCCCACTGAAACGTGTTACTTTAAACTATAGTATTACTCGAGTGTCAAATCAGTTGACTGTTACCCGAGATATGACATGAAATCTTTATTTTTCACGTGGCGCTAGCTTACAAAACAGTGGACAAAAGAGGCTATGTTTTGACACATTTGATGCTTGTAAATGATACTTCCAGCATAATAATATTCTTCCAAACTGGTTAAACGGTATTGCAGAAATTGCAACAGAACCTAAAATACCTATTATGCCGTTACTTCGAAAATATGTCTTACCCATTTAAATTTCATATATGAATATGGCTTACGATAGTATTACTTATATGCCAAATATCGCATGAATCGGTTGTGTAGTTACCGAGATATAACTTAAAAGCTAGATTTTTCATGTTGCACTAACTTCCGAAATGTCTGGTTAGTAACATTATGACTTTCTAAATAGAATGCTTAAATAGTGCACTGCCAACGTACCAAATCTGGTTTAAATAGTTTAAATGGTCGCTGAAATATAATGTAATAACTTTATCGATTTCTAAATGAAATGATCACCTCAGGCACTATCAACGTTCCTAATTTGATTGTAATTGGTTAAACAGTTCTAGAGATATAACATCGTAACCTAAATTTTAAAATTGCCACCATTTTGAGAATAAGTATCCGATGTGATTGAAAACTATAAAAATCCGATGCCATTGCTAAATACTACACGTGGGAGTAGTTTTGTGTAAGTCTGTTGTCGGTTTTAAAAGTTATTAGAAGGGGCATACATTCTGGTGATTGCATAAGTCTATATTTCCTTCGGAAAGGAGGCTAAAAATGAATGGATGAATGACAAGACTCAAAGCTTCCGGAACTTCTGATTTGATTTAAAATATGACTCTACAATTAAATATTTTAACTCTTTAAAATTTCTTTTTATACGCAGTAAGTCACCCTTGTAACGAAAATTGAAATTTTTCTTCCGAAACCTCTCTTTCTTGTCAGAAGTACAGAAAAAGTGCACTTAATTTACGAAGAGGTTCTGCGAAATGTTTGGAAATTCCGTTATTGAAAAAGCAACTTGTTCGCAATTTGACGGGCAGTTATAGATAATGTTTCACGGGCATTTTCCCATAAGATTAAGGGAATTTTGTTTTAACAGTGAAACAGTCAACAGTGGCATGGAAGTAATTACTAGTGCTCAAGCATCCTTGAAACGACGCCGTGAAGTAGCCAGGTATACTCTATTGTCGGTTTCTTCACACTTTTTCATTCAAACGTTTGAAAAAAACATGTGTGACATGTTTGGCAGTTTCCTAAATATATCATGTATTTCAAACATGTTATACTTGTGTTGACACGCAAGTGCATTATTTTGGGTTAAACTGAAAGTTTACTTAATTTTTTTTCTAAAAAATAATTATATTTAATTTATGAATAGTAAGAATGAAACATGGAGAATATATGTGTGTTGGTAATGCCTAGAAGGAAATAGTTCTTATGGAAAATAGTATACACGGAGTGCACACGTATGCGATGCACTGTCCTTCTGGTGTAATTTTATAGGCTTTGTATGAAGCGGAGGAATATCTTGGAAGTAGAACCTAAGCAGAGCTTTAAAAAAGTTTGAAGTAACCGTGAATGGACTATGTACAATTACAACTACGAATTGTTATTGTCGTGTGTGTAAAAATTTAACCATTTTAATCGCCATCAATTTAACCTTTTCACATAGAGTGAGTGGTTTTGATGATCTAAGTCATACACCGTAACAAAAAATTAGGGGTAGAGTGCCCGCCCAAGGTGCGCAAGAAGCACTACATGTCCCAACATTGGACTGCTTTTTTGCCAACTCGTCCAGCGAAAACGGAATGGTTTGGATTTTAGGTTAGAAAACAAGTACTTAGAGATCTTTTTATAGTTCCTCTAACCAGTTTGTATTGCAGTTTGACTAAATTCAAGTTGGTAAACGTATTTTATTAATAAAATAATGCTTGTAATTTAATAATTAAGATATAAACACACATTCATCACTGTTGACCATGTGACTTAGACAGTTGTGTATGAATGGGGTAGGTCAATGTTGGGTACATGCGCAGAAGACGAATAAGCAGTCTACTTCATCTTTAGTCTACGTGTCAACCAATAAAAAACATTTCACAGCGCACAGTGAACAGCCATACATAAAGTCCATGCCTAGAGCCCCGCGTATCCTACCAGGGATAGTGTGAGTAAAGATTTGGGCGGCTCTTAACAGCGAGGTCTTGAGAGCCGATGAGGGCGACTGAGGTGAGAATGGAGCAGCGCTAGAACGACAGGGCGGGGTTAACCGGAGATCCCCGAGGAAACCAGCCGACCAGCGGAATCGTCCGGCACGATTCCCACTTGCGAAAATCCGGGTGTGACCCGACCGGGGATTGAACCAGGTTCGACTCGGTGGGGGGCGAGTAGTCTAACAGCTCAGACACCGCGGCCCCACCAGGGAATGAATACGCCCACATGAAAGGAAGCGCCAAATGATGTAGTCTCGGTGTACTCATCTGCCGTCCGTAATGACCTCGCTGTCGGAGAGATGTCCAGAGGGTCGTATTTTGAGCGTAGAAATCAGTGTTTCCGTGTATACGCCGTTCACGGTAAAATGAGCTCTTTCGAAAGCCCTACTTAACATCTAAAGGCAGTTCACAATAAAGTAAGCACTTTTGAAATGAAATGTACTTTACAAAAAAAATCACTGCCCCTGAACGCATATATTTTAATAGGCGCACTAAGCGGCATTTGCCCAGTAAAGTTGGTAACGATGGATGGAAAATAGTTCCATATTTTAACGTCGAGTCAAGAGTGTTACGGAACCATTTGTGATAACTTAAATTATTTATTTCGCTTTCCTTTTTTTTTTTATGCATCGAAGTGCGAAAATTAGCAGATTTGTACAACATTTACTTTCCTAAAAATTTCACATTTTTACTCGACCGACGCATGAATAAAGTGATGAGGCCCATGGCAATGTTAATTTTACACAAGGCGAAAGAATAAAAAACATGCATACAAATAGACCTTAAGCAGGGCTTTCAAAAGTGCTCATTTTACCATGAACAGTCTATACTTGGGTGAATGTTGTTTAATTTTCCGTCTTATGTAAGATTAACATTGTCATGGGCCTCATCGCTTTATTCATGTGTCGGTCAAGTGAAACTGTGAAATTATTAGACAAGTAAATATTTTCAAATGTGCTAATTTTTACACTTTGATGGATTTAAAAAGCAGAACGCGAAATAAATAATTAAAATGATCAGGAACGGTTACCCAACACTTTTTATTCGACGTTAATATACGGAACTACTTCCCATCTATCGCTACCAACTTTACTGGGCGAATGTCTGTCAATGCGCCCGTTAAAATATATGCTGGCAGATGCAGTGACTGTTTTCTAAGGTTGGTTTCAGTGCTCACTTCTCGTGAACAGCCTTTATACGCGAATCTCAGTAAAGTGAGCACTTCTGAAAAACCAATCATTTCTTCATAGAAACAATTATTAAACACTAACCTAACTAAAATAAACACAATATGCCGAACAACTACGCCACCTACACAGAAGCCAATACTGTTCAGCTTTTGGCAGGGCTACTAAACCCAGATAACTTGTCTGATTCACCTGTTAATCAAATATGCTTAGTATATACATTCCGCCTGTTAGCATGGAAACATTAGAATTTCTATATAAATTTAATGACTCCGGTTAACTGAAACAAAGGAATGTAATTTGTCGTTTAGTTTCCCGTTAAAAATTGACACTTTTGCACAGGAACTGGGTGTTTGATCAGGAGGAACAGTCTTTCATGCAGAATATTCCTGGGAAAGGGAAATTGGATCGGTCGAGACAGTGTTATTACTATGTATAAATACAGTGATTTATTGTAAGAGTTAGATGCCCAATATCAGTGTTTTTTTTTTTTTTTCTTTTTCCCCCAGGAATCAACCTTTGAAAAATGTCACTGCCCTACCTGTGTATACTTTAATGGGCAAACTGACTGGCTTGCGCCCAGTTAAGTTGGCGACGACAGCGGGAAAGTACTTCCACGTTTTAGCGTTGATTTTAAATCATTATATAAACATTCTATATAATAACAGGACGATCTCTGTATATCTGTCTGTCTGTCTGTCCGTCTTTAATACCTCTAAGTCACTTGAAACTCAACAGAAGTTCTTCAAATTTTTCAGACTGAATCCTCGGGGTAAAATACAGGTCAAGTTCGAATTCCAGCAAGATCAGATTATGCAATCATTACCTTTTACCCTAAAAACACATTTTTAATTACCTTTTCCTATGAAAAGTTTTGTATTAATGGATAGAGATATGAAGGTAATGGAATATCATTTTTGTTTTCTTTAAATGTCTCGCTTCAGTGTTGAGTAAATTAAGTGGGGCCACAGTGGCTCAGCGGATAGAGCGGTTCCAAGTGGGGCCTTAGTGGTTCAGTGGATAGATATTAATCAAGTGGGGCCACAGTGGCTAAGTGGATAGAGCGATTCTAAGTGGGGCCTTAGTGGCTCAGTGGATAGATATATATCAAGTGGGGCCACAGTGGCCAAGTGGATAGTGAAATATCAGATGGGGCAGCAGTCACTTCAATGTTGAGTTAATATCACCTAATTTAATTAGTACCTACATGTATCTATGCAATATGTTTTTTTTGTCTTTGTATGATAACCAAATTTTTTAACATGGTAACTGTTCTAGGCACGTGACAATACTAAAAATAGTCACAGGCTGGGCCCCAGTTTGAGAATAACGAAATGAATTGATAGTTTTTCTGTTTTTTTTAAAGCACTTAACTGTCATAACTAGCAAATGTATAAAATATTTACGATGATAATAATTTAACAGTTTCACTTAGTGTGTCACATAAATGGAGTGATCAGGCCCCTGGCCATGTTACTTGCACATATGGCGGAAGAATACACAATGTTCATGTAAGTAGGTATTCAGCAGGGCTTTCAAAAGTGCTCACTTTACCGTGAATAGCCTATAGCTACCTGCTTACCAATCCTGTGTATTTTTCTATTTTGTGATTTGTATGTTGCAGAATGCCAGAGCGTCACGCCGGCTTCTCGACGCTGCAGTTTATGTTCGACCCCGCGCCCTGCCGCCTGCACCCAGCGGGTTTGTTTATTACAGTTACTTCTTCATAACAGAATCGACTCTCATCAAGACCTTGATGTTAAAAGCCGCCCAAATCTCTTCACTCACTCACTCACTCACTTCATAATAGAAGCTACCCATCATCCTACCGAGCCAATGTACCATTTGTCGACCTTCAACGGTTTGAATCTCGAGCAAGCCAACGATCTCCATGCCTTTTTAAGGCGTAAGTTACGTTTAATTTCTGCTGTGAACTCACATACCGAGCGTTTTTACGTTTCCCACTAAAAATAGAAATTGGGAAGTTGCTAATCCAAAACAATTTTTAAATGTGTGAAAAATTTGTTAAAATACATTAATTTAATTATTTAATGCTTACAACAAAATTGTAAACATCACGTGTATGACGTATTTCGCTGTTTCTAAATATGACATTTATCACACGCGTTTTATACTTCTGTTAACATTAAATTATATTATTTTTGGTTAAATGGAACTTTTACTTATATTATTTATATCTAAATATCATAATATTTTATTCATAATTAATTTGATTAAAACCGAAAGAAAACATTTGTGTTGGTATTGCCTAGTAATAAATAGTTGTTCCTTTGCGTGTGCACGAATGTGGTTAGATTCGGGAGTAATTTCTTAGACTCGGCTAAGCTTTGTTCGCACGAGGCGGAGGAATATTCTGTAAGTAGAACTTTAGCAGGGCTTCAGAAAAGTTGGAAGTGACCGCGAATGGATTATAGTTCTATAAATGTAGAACATTGACAGTATAAAATAGTTAAGTTTATGCTGTTATAAGCATTTTGTGTCAAAATACGTGAATAGGAAGCTATGTCTGTATGTGTATAAATACATGATTGATTTCATGGCAAAATTTTGGAAAGGGGCGCATTTTGCAACACCTGGGGGGGGGGGGGCTATTTATCTATAAGACCTTCCCTTCTTCCCCACTTAACCATAAATGGTTCCGTCGCTCCTGGGCATTGTAATTTGCACGAGACTGTTTAAACGCGTGTCGTTCCTTATGCTGTTCACGGTAAACTGAGCACTTTTGAAAATCGTTCTTAACCTCTACTTGTATACGCATTGTGTGCTCTTCTCCCACATGCAAATTTAATATTGCGAAGGGTCTAATCACTTTATTGCTACATCGATCAAGGGGAACTGAAATTATTAGAAAAGTGAATACCGTTTTTTACAAATTTGCTAGTTCTTATATTTTATATGCATGAAAAAATAACTTAAAAGAAACCATTCTAGAATTTACAAATGTTTGCCTAACATTTTAAATTCAACGTTGCCAACTTCACTGGGAACATACTTGTCAGTTCGCCCGTTAAAATACACACAGATAGGGACAGCGACATTTTTTCGAAGGTTGATTTCAAATGTGCTCACATTTTACCGCGAACAGCCCTTAACAGTTTTCATGCGTAACCAAGACGTACAGGAAAATAAATTTTAATCTTAAAATTTCTCAAATTTTATTGTAAATTAAAATATTTCTCAAAAACTTTTTCCAGGATGGAACTCCCTTAGGGATCAGCGCCTTGGTAATGGCGCAACCATTTGATGTCTAGTGCCGTGCGTATAGCCATTTCACCAGAGGTTCGAAAACTGTTTGAAATTGGAATATGAATTTCTCGGAAACGATGGGATTTAGGGTAATGATTCAATGTGACATTTGACAAGTAAAATTTGACAAGGGAATTATTAATCCGTCCACTAAGATAAAACTTTACATGTGTGCCAAAAAAAAACCTATACGAAAGAGAGAGAAAAACGGTAAACATAATTATTTCTATGACATGATTTGTTTTTACGATAGGTTTTGCGGTTTGGTCGCGTATCGCTGCTTATTCAGGCGTGGTTTTGTTCCGTTTTAGATACATTTCGCATGCGCTTACTCATTGTTTTGCCCATATTCAAAGACTTTGAGAATAACTCCAAAACATAAGTCGTAAACGTCTTCAAGTTATTATTATGTTGTGGTTCGTCTTTAAAAAAATTAATACGACGTTATGGATAGAGATGAATTATTATACGAAGTTTAGTTTCAAAAGCAATAAATTGACGGCGATCTAGCAATATAATAAATGTTCTTCGGTTGACTGAGTATTTTTGAAAGCAGCATTCGAAAAATGTCCCAAACTACACATACATTTACTGACAAACTGGCAAAATTGCCTAACGTTCTCGTAGTAAAGTTAACGAAGAAATAGTGGATGTAGTTCCACGTCTAAACATCGTATCAAAATCTTGATTTTTAAATTTGTCGATACTAAACTAATTCAAATTAAGATTCTGTTCGCCTTATGCACACAAGAGTAAATATTAACACATTACAAACATACATGCCTTTCTAATAATTTCACAGCGACACTTTCTCAGTGCATAAATAAAGTGAACGGATCCATGGTAATGTAAATTGTACATGTAGTGGATGGATACACGATGGGCGGTTGAAATACAACAAATGCTAGCGTACCGGTCTGTGCCTCACACTTCCCTGTATACCGTACTTTGGCTGTATTTTCCTGTCCATCGGGAACAGGAGAAGATCGTTGAACCAGAACGCTCAACTAAATTCGAGAAACGTGCATATCCGTCCACTATATCCGCTATACACCAAGATAATTCGAGAAACGTGCATATCCGTCCACTATATCCGCTATACACCAAGATAATTTTTCCATGTACTCGTTCACTTTATTCACACGTCAATCGAACATAACTGAAATTTTTAGAAACATAAACAAACATGTTATTAATATGCTAATTCCTACTCTTTATTGTGTAAAATGAAAATAAATTATATTAAAATTAATTCAGTGCTAACAAATCCTAGCTTACGCTTTTAATGTGAAGTTAAGTCAGAAAACTAATTTTTACTGTTTCGTTGGCAACTTTAAAATGGACATCCCAGACAAATCTTCAGGTAGGTCTATTAATGTGTGTGCTATTGAAGAAGGTTTTTTTTTTTTTGCAATGGTTTTCCGGTATGTATTTTATTATATAAAAATATGATACAGTGGGCGCATGCAAGCTGCGTAGTAACCAGACAGCGTGTTCCAAAATCGAACGGAGCTACGGCGGTGTAGCGGCCAGATAATTCGTCTAGCTTGATTCCAGTATTTTCGGCTGTTTTCTCCAGCGGGTTTTGTGGTGTACTCCCGTTTCCCACACCACTGCATTCCTTCACTGCTCGATCTTCACTCCATCGGCGCTTCAGTGCAACCCGTCTTCACCAAACGAAACTGTACAAACCATGTAGGTTTGACTATTATGCTGTGTACATAAATAAGTGCTTTGAACTTTAAATACACCTACTGTGACCGAATTTGTACTCAACTGGGATATTCTGTAGAGAACTTCAGTAAAGTGGGCTATCATATGCGTGTACTTCTTTTAAGACGTAAGTTTATGTTGCTATCACTTGTTAATATTCTAGAACTTTTCACGCGATTATATTACATTTGAATTAGTGGCAGCAGTATTTTATTCAAATAAAATGTCTTATCTTTTGAAAATCTTATAAATAATAAACAAGCGCGTTCTATTCATCGCTGTTGACCATTTGACTGACAGCTGTATTGGTGAGGGGTCGGTCAGTGTTACATGCACAGAAGATTACAATTGGTCTACCTCATCTTTAGCCTGATCAAGGATTATAGAAACAAGCGTTTATTTTATACTTACTTCGTTACACTCACTGAGATTAGCTTTCTAACTGATCTATGATTACAATATGGCAGAGTATGTAGATCATAGGCCATATACAAGAGGAACATAAATAATATAACTACTAAACGAATCACAAAACAGTAATATATCTCCAGAAGGATCTACGAAGATATACTGGATCAATTTTAAATGAGAGATAAGGGGCCAAATGGCCCGCGCATTGATGAAGATAATGAAGTACTGGGTGTGCGAAGGCAATGTTGGTGAATTAAAAAACAACCCTCAGTTTACTATAGCAAAGTTGTGAGGTGTAAGTCTAAAGAATACTACTCCGGGGAGGTCTCGAAAGAAAACAATTTGATCGTCGGAAACTCGTTAGCAGTCAGGGCATGTTCTGGAGAAGACAGGAGCTCCACGCTGTCGCCTTCCAGGCGTGGTGACGTAATGACACGTGTTGTAGACACGTGGGACGGCAGGGGAAAAAATTCCAGTCTGTGTTGGACGATGGCGCCTGGAGAAACACGGGCGCTCCTCTGGAGAGGTTCTGGACTGTCACACTGACTGAAACCTGGCGAGTGTGGTGCACCTGAGAGAGGTGTAGGGGAGAGGAGGAAGGGGTCACGAGGTCGAAGGCCCTCCTCCGTCAAGGTCACCTGGGGGCTGGGACACCCAGCTAGACAGCCTTGGACACTGCGTGCCGGCCAGTAGCTGTCCGTTGTCCACGACTTGGGAGAGGTCCTCCCCACGTCGGTCACGGAACCCGACATGTATCCATCCGTCTTCTCCGACGGCTACACGAGCTCCTCACGCTCATGAACGCAAAAATGGCCTTCGTCGTCTTATGAATAGCGCACCTCACCCCTCCTCTTTCCACAAAATGTCAAATCCCGACGATTTTCTCACGTGGGAAAGTCGGCGGAACCTCGCCGGTTGTAGGCGTATTTTCTCCGAGTGCTCCTGTTTATCCCCGCCCTCGCATTCCGCGCTGCTTCATATCCGCCCCACGGCAGCCATGAGGGCGACACTGCCACGTGAGATCAATTTAGTACAAAATAAGGTATTCTTACGTAAACACAGATACATCACTCTTGTGATGTGTGACATATTTAGGAAACAACCAATCACGTCATACATGGGGTGATTTTTTAAAGTTTTAAATTCACATAGTGCGTAGAACCCGCGAATAGATTGCGCCAACTGCTCGAACTGGGTCGCAGCGTCGCTTGTTGCAACACTATTTAGAAGTTCTTCGACACGGCTAAGAACGACATTTTCAGTTCCAGCTTAAAATATTCTCAGTGAATTACTACGAAACAATATAAGGTCGTGCACTGAACCTAATTACAGACTTTCCATCAATAAGATGCCAGGGTCACCGCTTAAAATCACACAGGTACACGCAGAATGACGCGAACTCTGCACGTCGCACTCCGAAGCCTTGGGCTGGACTCACAATAGTCCGTCGCATCCGTCAGACGTCCGTCCGGCTGTCACGAGATATTCAACCAACCCCACAGCATATTTTTTCATCCGTCCATCCGACAAATATTTGCCAAAATTTAACTTCCGACAGACTAACGGACGAACCACAGACTTCTAACGACATTCCTTACATCCTTCTTCGGATGGGCTGCCTACATCACTAACAGCATCTACTGTCATCGGTGCAGCACGATAAACTACAGATGCTACAGTACCATCGACTTCTTCAGCTGTTACGCCAACGAAATATTCAATGGAGCCATCGAACTTTTCGGCTGAAGTACCTAAAACACCATTGCCAGGATTACCTGCTTCTTCAGATCCAGCACCTACATCTCCAACAGGACCGCCCGAGTCTTTGCCAGAACCACTACGTCGTCATCTTTGTCACTATTCTGATGAGACATTTACTTATGGCCACAACGCACGGCGACATGAGCGCTTTAATTGTGTCTACAATACCCGTCGCATGTCATATTTGTGTGAAAGGTGCAATAAGCAATATAGCCGTGCCGATAGTTTACTTATACATGGCAAAGACCTGTTAAGGTGAAGTGCATTTCTCATCAGTACCTCGGTACCAGGTTTGCTGCGAGCAGATCTTTTGTGAATTCGGTACTTGTCCTCGAAAGTATAGTTACGTACATAACCTGCCCTGAACAGTGTGTCGGTTTAATAAACGTCACAATATTTTCGCACAAGAGCAATACGAGTGTGAATAGCGAGATACATGAAAGACTGTATAACCCTCAACAAAATTGTATATGTTGACATGCATATATCTCGAATAAAATTGTAAACTTTTTCGAGGGCATGAGCGACTGTAATAAATTTGTTGAATAAAAAAAATTTGTTTTTATTTCATGTTTACCTAATTTGCCTGAATAAACTTAAAATATAAAAGCCACAGAAATAAAATTAATTTAATTAAAAAATATAGTATAAAGTACCAATGTACTATATGTACAGTTATATAAATAGAAAACACTTTTTTTTAAATTGAACAAATTAAAAATTTTAATAAAACATATGTATTTAATAAATTATGCTGGTAGTCAAAAGTCCCACATCATGCATGTAGGTACACTGTTGATTATAAAAAAAAATTTAATAGGATGACAAATTACAGTTTTTTCTATGTCTGTAAATATGAGTGGCGTCAGCTCACCTTGTGGCGAAATAGAGAAATTAATGCGACCTATGTGTTTAAAATGGAATCCAATATGGAGAGCGCCGAAAGCGCCACCTAGGTGATGAAATTCATGAAATCCAATATGGCAGATGAACGAAGGTTAGAGACAAACTGCAGCAATGTGAAACAAATAACCGAAAAAACCAAGAGGTCAGTCGAACGAATGTGAGAGACAAATTTCAGCAATGTATAAACAATTGACAAACGAAAAAATCCAAGCTGGTAGTTGAATGAAGGTGAGAGACAAACTCCAGTAACGTAAAAACAAATTACATACGAAAAAGCCAAGATGGTGGCCTCCAGCAAGGTGTAAACAAAACAGGCGAGAAAAACAATAAAGATGAAGGCCTTTAGCAAAGTATAAACAAATAACAACTGGCATACCGGAAATTTGTTTTTTTATACATTTATATATAATATATATAAATATATTCCGGCGAGTAGTACCGGAATGAAAGGGCGGGGGAAACCGGAGATCCCCGACAAAACCCGCCGACCAGCGGCATCGTCCGGCCACTATCTCCACTTGTGAAAATCCAGAGTGAACCGGGGAGGGATTGGAACCGGTTCGCCTTGGTGGAAGGGGTGCAGTCTAACCGCTCAGTCACCGCGGCCCCAGGCCTCCAGGTGTCTCTATTAAGACGTTTCTGCTTCTCTTGTAAATTTACATTAGGTGTGATGAAGACCCAAATTGCATGTTGCATAAAAGACAGAGAAAATTCGGCATTCCAGAGACGAATATGAATGCTTTGTTCACAGCAAATTGAGCACTTTTAAGAATCCTCCTTAAGATCTACATCGTGTAGGCCTATTTTACGACATGTAAATTAACAATGTCACCGAGCATGATCGCTTTATTCAAGCGACGGTCATGTGAAATTTTGAAACTACTAGAAAAGTGAATATTTGACCAATTTTCTAATATCATTTTACAATAATACTCATCAAGAAAAACAAAGCTAACTAAATAATTTCTCGTTGATCTAACACTTTCAGTTCGACGTAAAATAATGGAAGTAATTTTCGTCCGCAGTTACCAACTTCACCGGGCTCACGTCACTCAGTGTGCCATTTAAAATACACGCAGGTAGGAACAGTGGCATTCTTCTAAGGTTCATTTCGAAAGTTCTCACATAACGGAGAAAGGTGAGTAAAGGCTGTGCATGTTGAAGTGAGCACTTTTGTGATGAACCTTGGAGAAATGTGACTGTCCCAACCTGTATCTATTTTAACGGGCACAATGTAAGTCGTGCGCCCAGTAAGGTTGGTAACGACTGACGTAAAGTACTCCCATTCATTACGTTGAATAAATAACACTATAGGCTATTCATGGTAAAGTGAACACGTTTGAAGGCACTCTCATTTGGAATGATAGTCAATAAATATATTTCATTTTAGCCTCAGACTTTAACGTCCGAGTGCGGTGGAATCTACACATTGTGTTTATTGACATGGCAGTATTTATTTTAAAAGGTTATTGAATGGTAAAATATGGCGGAAATAAAAATTAACTAGAACCTCAAAACTGCTCACTTTACAATGAAAAGCATATAAGAAAAAAAATTTCTGGATATTGAATTTATTGAATTTTCTTTTTTCTGTTTTCATCTAATATTTTTTAGTGTAATAATTAGAAAATTCGTAAAACATTGATATTTATAATAATTTGACAATTTCACGTGACCGGCGCATGAATAAAGTGATACTTTCCATGGCAATGTTAAGTTTACATATGGTGTAAGTTTACATATGGTGTAAGTTTACATATGGTGTAAGTTTACATATGGTGTAAGGATACAGTGTAATCAGAGAAGTAGATAGTAAGCAGGGTTTTCAAAAGTACTCAGTTACAGTGAATAGCCTATATCAGAAATACGATATAAGAAATCGTTACGGATATTACAGTATATTGGACTTCACGCTTTTTGAATCGAACCTTTGAAAAATCACTTCTTGTATGAGATGTATGTTTGTTTCATAAATGGCATGTATCACAAGCGTTTTATACTTGTGTTAACATAAAAGTACGTTATTTATACTTAAATTGAACAGTTATGTTTTATCTGTCAATTATATATATTTTATAATTGTTATGCTTTAAAACAGAGAAAATATATGTGTGTTCGTAATGCCTGGTAACAAATAGTTCTTAAAGCAGAAATATATGTGTGTTAGTAATGCCTGGTAACAAATAGTTCTTAAAGCAGAAATATATGTGTGTTAGTAATGCCTGGTAACAAATAGTTCTTAAAGCAGAAATATATGTGTGTTAGTAATGCCTGGTAACAAATAGTTCTTAAAGCAGAAATATATGTGTGTTAGTAATGCCTGGTAACAAATAGTTCTTAAAGCAGAAATATTTTTACATCGAGTGAGCACGAAAGCGGTGCACTGTTCCTTGGGTTATTTTATATAATTGGTTTGTCTTTGTTTGCATGAGGCGGAGTAATATCCTGGAAGCAGAACCTCAGAAGCAGCGCCTCAGAAAAGTTGAAAGTAACTGTGAATGAACTATAAGGTACTCATTCTCTTCATTGGGGCGTCCTGTACTAACTGTAGGGAGGGGAGATGCATACTCTGCAGCTCAGTTATAGGCTGTTCACGGTAAAGTGAGAACTTTATTTAAGGCCCTTCCAAAAGGCATTAACCACGAACAAATGTATTTTATTACAGTTTCAGAGATTAAATTTCGAACGTGGTGAAATGTATGCATTGTGTTCATTAGCGAAATGGTAATTTTTACATTAAAAATTCGTGGAAAGACAGAAATTTGGCGAAAGGAACAATTTAGCAGGGCCTTAAAAAGTGCTCACTTTACCATGAGTGAGTGAAGAGATTTGGGCGGCTCTTAACAGCGATGTCTTGTGAGTCGATGAGGGTGGTTGAAGTGAATATGGAGCAGCGTCAGAATGAAGGGGCGAGGAAAACGGGAGATCCCCGAGAAAAAACCCGCCGGCCAGCAGCATCGTCCGGCACGATACCCATTTGCGAAAATCCAGTGACCCGGCCGGGGATTTAGCCCGGTTCGCCTTGGTGGGAGGCGAGCGTGCTAATCGCTCAGCCACCGCGGCCACTCTCACTTTACCGTGAATAGCCTAAAGGCTGCTCACGGTAAAACGAGCACACTTGAAAGCCCTGCTTATGGTCTACCTTCACGCACATTGAGCATTATTCCGCCTTATGTAAAATTAACATTGCCATTGGCCTCATCCCTTTATCCAAGCGTCGGTCAAGTGATACTGCGAAATAAATAGAAAACAAACATTTTACAAATTGGCTCAATTTTTACAAGTAGACGCATTAAAAAAAACAGAAAGCGAAAGAGTTAACTTAGGTTATCACAAATTGTTACATAACATTTTTTTTTTTTTTACGTTAAGAATGGAACTACTTCTCATCCATCATTACCAACTTTACTGGACGCATATCACTCAGTGTGTTTGAAAATATATGCAGCTAAGGGTAGTGACTTTTTTTTAAGATTGATTTCCAAAGTGCTCACTTTACCGTGCACAGCCTTTATACAGGCTGTTCTCGGTAAAGTGAGCACTTATTAAGTCCCTCCCAACTGGTTTTAACCACTAATAAATATATCTTATTGAATACTCAGGCATCAAATTTTGAGGGTGGTGAAACGTATATACTGTATTTATTGGCTACGTTGCTATTTTTATATTTTAAAAAGGAGGAATATGGAGATTGGATGAAAGGAAAAACTTAGAAGGGCCTTAGGAACTGCTCACTTGACCGTGAACAGCCTTTATAGTAGTTGAGCCAGCTGGTGTGCCGTGCACATACCAACCGCGTCCCCTCCCCAAGAGCGGAGGGAGGTGGCGGGTGACACTCACCGAGCGACAGGGCGATGAGCGGCTTGTCCGGGTTCGGCTCCAACTCCAGGTTCTCCACGACGGCCCGGATAGGGTTGTAAGTGGCCCGCGCCACGCTGGAACAACGCACATCCCAGCGCGACCTTGCGTCTCCTCCGGGCTTCATTCTCCGGTGGCCGCTGCTGCTGATGCTGCTGTGCTCCGGGCACGTGATCTGGCGAGCTCCGGCGCCTCCTGCCTTATATACACACACACACACACAGCGCCTCCCCCCCTCCGTCCCAGCTGTACCATTCCGGCCTGTCAAACCACCTGCCGCGTCGCGCACACACCGCACCACATATAGCTCATTCACGGTAAAGTGAGCACTTCTTAAAGACTTCCCATTTGGAATAATAGTCAATATAGGCTGTTCACGGTCAAATGAGCTTCTGCCTAGGTGGCTTAGTTGTTTTTTGACATATTGCGCTTTTTTAAGTTAGGTTAGTGTTTTAATAATGGTTTGTATGAAGGACTGATTTGTTTTTCAAAAGTTCTCACTTTACTGAGATTCGCGTATAAAGGCTGTTCACGAGAAGTGAGCACTGAAACCAACCTTAGAAAACAGTCACTGCATCTGCCAGCATATATTTTAACGGGCGCATTGACAGACATTCGCCCAGTAAAGTTAGTAGCGATAGATGGGAAGTAGTTCCGTATATTAACGTCGAATAAAAAGTGTTGGGTAACCGTTCCTGATCATTTTAATTATTTATTTCGCGTTCTGCTTTTTAAATCCATCAAAGTATAAAAATGAGCACATTTGTAAACTATTTACTTTTCTAATAATTTCACAGTTTCACTTGACTAACGCATGAATAAAGCGATGAGGCCCATGACAATGTTAATCTTACATAAGACGGAAAATTAAACAACTTGCATCCAATTATAGACTGTTCGTAGTACAATGAGCACTTTTGAAAGCCCTGCTTAAGATATACTTGTATGCACGTTGTATATTCTTCCGCCTTATGTAAAATTAACATTGCCATGGGCCTCATCACTTTATTCATGCGTCGGTCGAGTAAAACTGTGAAATTATTACGAAAGTAAATATTTTACCAATTTTCTCACTTTTCTACTTTGATGCATTAAAAAAATAACAGAAATCGGAAGATATTATTTAAGTTATCACAAGTGGTTACTAGACACTTTATATTTGACGTTAAGATATGGAACTATTTTCCCTCCATCATTACCAACCTTACTGGGCACATGTGTCTAGCGCGCCTGTTAAAATATATGCAGGTAAGAGCAGTGACGTTTATCTAAGGTTGTTGTCAAAAGTGTTCACTTTATCGTGGATATCTTTCAAATATATTTTATTGTAGCCTTAGACATTAACTTCCTAGTGTAGTGGACTATACGCATTGGCTTTATTATTTACATGGCAATATTTCTTTAAAAAGGTGGATAAAGGATTAAAAAAAGGCTCAATATAAAAAGTAACTAAGGCCTGAAAAGTGCTTACTTTACCGTGAACAGCCTATAGTAGCCATAGTTAAGGTTAATTCTACTCGGATTAGGAAATGCAATGCTTTTCGTTGGGCGACTTAAATTTTTTCGCTTCCAGGTAAGCGCTAGTTGTCGTATGTGTACCGGATCTTCTCTATTCTCTACGTTAAAGAAAAATAATTGCAATAATCATAAATAAACCATAAAATAACCTAGTTACTAAGTAAAATATTTGTCTTTTATAATTCACGTAGATGCGAATTTGAACTATAAGTGACCTCCTTGGAACACTCCGCACCTAGTTGTGGAGGTCACGCTGTACAAAATTCTTCCATTAAAAAAAACTCGTTTTGTTTCTAATCTGAATATAACTAACCTTGCTATAGTTTATCCGTGGTTTCTTTACACTTTATTAAATAGACCTTTGAAAAATCACCCTATGCATAACGCGCTTGCCTGCTTCCTAAACATGATGTACGTATGTCACATGTGGTTCATACACCTGTTAACATAAAATAATCCAATGTATAGTTATACTGAGCTTTAACTTATGTTTTATTTGTAAATTATAATTTTGCATTTAAAACTCAGGCCTGAGATGAAAATGCTTTTTTGACAATGTATTTTGGTGTGCTTAATTCAGAAATTGTACTCAAATTGTCATACCACACAAGGTTTTCCAACAAACTGACGCTATGTGACTGAATAACATAAGCTGCACATTTGTCATAATTATTGAAATTCTTTACTTTATATCTTCTTATTTTGGAAAAAAAAAGTCTCACATACATGGCTATGCCAGGACCATTGTGGTGTAAATATGATGAGCTACTCTTGAGCAGGACAATCTGAGCACTGCGCACAAGCCAAGCCTGCTCCTTCATGTCCAAGAGAGAAAGGGACTATAAAACTATTGAATAAAATTACTCTATAAATATATGCATTTTGAAAATAAAATATTGATTTGCAAATATGTTTTGTTCGGTAATATACCCCTGAATAATTTAGCAACAGTAAATAGGCTTACAGTACAAAGACGGATTGCAAAAAATTGGTATGTGATAGAGAAAAACTGAAGTCAGATTCGGATTCAGCATCCCAAAAACATGTTAGGACAGCATAAATTTTGAAAAAAGTTTTTAATGACCCTAATTTTGCAGGCCTGTGTAATTAGTGAGAAAATATGGTTGTTGGTAATAGCAAATAAGAAGTAATTCTTATGAAAAATATTCCACACCGAGTGCAGACGAATGCGATGCGTCGTAATGTTGGTGTGATTTCATAAACTTGGTTAAGCCATGGTTGCATGAGGCGGGGGAATAACCTGAAAATAGAACTTCAGTAAAGTTTCAAGTTACCGTTAATGAACTATACCCAGTCAACACACTTCGTCCACCATATTCATGTGTTTTCTCTATATAATGCAGATTTGATCCACGTCACAAATTGACGAAGAATATACAAAGTGTTTGTGAAATAACACGTTGAGATTCAAACCACAGCATCTGTGGACTACAGTAATATGAACATAAAATTATAGAAACACAATTTTTTTTTATGTCATCTAGTATTTTTTTAAATGTGAGTTAGCGTCAGGCAAAATAACCCAGGGAGTCTGCAGAAAATCGTACCTTCGCGTACAAACAAGTTGCATACCACGACGGCGAAAGGAACTGGTGCGCCATGGGGGAAATAAAATGCAAACACTCATGGCAGCCTTACTGCTTAGTTGCTTAATCTGCCATTGTCCATGTAGTTTAACACACGTGTAAAAGCTGTTCACGACAAAGTGAGCACTTTTGAAATCAACCTTAGGATAAAATCACTGCCTTTACCTTCATATAATTTAACGGACGCGCTGAGTGACATGTGCCCAGTAAAGTTGGTAATGAAGAATGGAAATTAGTTCCCGAACTTAACGTCGAATAAAGAGTGTTAGGTAACCATTTATTGCAACCTTAAATTATTTCTTTCACTTTCTGTTTTTTTAATGTATCGAAGTGTAAAATTGAGCAGATTTGTAAGATATTTACTTTTCTAATAATTTCACAGTTTCACTTGACCGACGCATTAATAAAGTGATGAAGCCCGTGGCAATGTTAATTTAGCACGAAGCGGAAGAAGACACAACGTGTATACAAGTAGATATTACGCAGGGTGTTTTCAAAGTGCTCATTTCAACGAGAACAGCCTATAGTAACAAGCAACCCCCTAGCAGCGCCCAAGTACCTCGAGATTGTGTTGTCCTATGTGTCGACGGTCTCCGCATGGCGCGCCAGTTCAGTTCGCCTGCGTCATATGCAACTTGTTGATACACAGGTAAGTTAAGTTGCCGACTACCTGCGTTGTTGCATAACTCAAATTAAATTTAAAAGTATTATATGATCTTTACATCAATAAAACAATATAAATAAATTCTAAATTTAATGCACTTAAATCTGCCAAAGTAGTAAAATATATTATTAATATGGTCATTTCGTACTAATATAAAATAAAAGTTTATGGATAGAGATCGACCTGGCTCGCATCGTTTTCAACTCAGATCATGAAAGTATTTAAAGGTCGAACAGACCTAATAATTAAACATCTACACCCAACTATAATCCTAATCCAACA